>OX371012.1:14801368-16023344 GCA_947308005.1 Yponomeuta malinellus
GTTTTAGCTAAACCACTTCACCTTTGTAAATAAATAAACATTAAACCTATTAAGCAATATAAAATCTCAAATTAATGACAAAAACAGAATTATAAAAACTCCTTCACTTACCTTTTTATTCAACTTCGACAAAAACCACAAAATTACTTAAAACTGAACCCAAAACTATTTTTTCTTTTTAGCGGACAAAAGCATGTACTTTCGCCTACTGTCAGTATTGCACTAACGCCTGACCAGAACGGCTTGCTATTGGCCCAGTCATTACTCAGCGCGAACGAATAGTTTTGTAGATGTGTGGGTGGCCCCGTCTTGCCTCGCGACCCCGTCATGCCCCCCCTTCCCCTATAAACAACACATTTCACTACACCCAAGTTCTAGGTCAATCTTCATAGATTATACAGGGTTATTTAGATAATTGGAGGTAAATCAAACATGATGTACGATAACAAAATCTGTTTATTCACTGTTATGACGATCGATAATTACAATGTCAGATATTATGATTCTCCTAACCTTACAAAAATATCCTCTAAGCCTTCCGCAGGAATATCTATGACAGGCAGGTGCCTGGCGTATCCCATCTACCACACAATACACATTATATGGGAGCAGCAGCCGATAGTTCTTCTGCCAATATTGCAGGTGCAATAATAGTGCACAATAGCCTGTCGACCTTCTAAGGTAGTATTTATGCCTATAAGTTCTTGAACGAACATGTCGGGACTGGATTCTACCTCGAAATATATAGAGATCACTTCCTTCAAGTTCTTGCAGGTGTTCAGGAAGTATTTGTCCTCCAAGTTCAATTAAGAACATGCCGTTGGCCTGCGTGTGTTTTGCATAATAGCTGCGTGCCTGTATTCATTGGTATATACCGAGGGCAAACAGAATCAGGTCTTCTTCTGTTAATATGGGCAATGGCACTTCAATCAAATTCGCATCTATCGAATGAAATAGTTTTCGTCTTCTATTATAATTGTATCTAGTTACTAGATCCCCCAATGTGTTTGGAATGTGTATTCTTTCCTGAATGATTTCTAAAAATCTTGCCGGGACGTTGTCTACTATAACTGGATGGTAAGCATTTAATAATGCTGCTGCTATCCTAAAATATTCGAACATATGGGGTAAGGCGCGATTGCAATGAACGATTCGTAATAGTATAGTCTAAAGTCTCTTTTGAATCTTCCATTGACTACCTCCACCACCCAGCGACATAGGGTCGCTAAACGCGATTTGTTCGCTTGTTCCGTCGTAAGTTGGGTTTCATTCGCGTTTTTTGTTTCAGGCATATGTACGTTGTATCCATGTGATTGTAGAGGAACTGCTGCGTCCCTAAAGCGACGATCTAGTATAAATACGTCTTCTGGTCTAAAAAACCAATGAAAAACGCTTTCTTCATTCTCAAGAATAGAATTAATTATAATGGCGTCATATGTTGTCGCGGCATATGGTCCAGATGGTACGAACAGAAAAGTCTTTGTCAGATTTCTGAATTTATGATGGCTGTATGTAAGTCTCTGGAAATGGTAATAAGAGCTTTTCTGATTGTATATATATGTACCGTCGCATATAATAATGGCGACTTTTTCTTCTTTGGGGCTTTCTGGGTTCCCAAATAATGTTTCTGGCACTAGTAAGTTTTTTTGAGCTACTTCTTGTTGATTTAAATGGTCAAACCCGACATGTATTGGAACGAAATCACGGGTCAAGGCTTCACGACCTAAGGTTAATAACCGTTGGAAACGAGATTCGCTTATTCTGAACATCAATGCAAGCCTCGCATTAGAATCTCCTGTCCGAAGTTTCGCTAAAATTGCAGTCTTCTTTTGTCGGTTACTGTTTAAACTGGGAGTATTTTCGAGTAAATTGGAAAACTGTTCATGAGTAAGTCCCGTCCAAGTATGGAATTCGTTAGCATTTAGGACTTCGTATTGCTCGAAGTCAAGCACGTCTGTTGCTAAATTATTTCGCATAATAGTCAGAGCGCGCATTATATCTGAGGCCGTAAAATCTTCTACAAGATTATCTTGTAAAGGAAGTGTATGCCAGACGTTTTGTTCCAAATGTTTTTGACACACGCGAGCATTTTCTGGTATCAATAGATTGTACCGTCCAATCAGAAGAATAACTACACGGTCAGGTAATCTAAGTCGTGTTTCATTCTGGAAATGTTGAAAAACACAATTCACAGTTGTGTTTGGAGTACGAACAAATCCCGGTAACGTCAGTGTTGGATGGCGGTTTAGTTGTTCAAGAGGTTCGTCTGGCAGAACATCAATGGCTTGCCTCGCGAACACGTCTTTGAAACGTCCTTTCAGCTGTCTGCCAACATGGTCGGCAAATGAAGTCTGTAGGCTCTTCCTGAAAATAATAGTAAAAAAACGCGTAAGAATCTTGTCTATATAAAAAAGTAATAGATAATTAGGGAGACAAATGTACAGTCCTCAATCCGCAATGGGCTAGTATAGTAGATTAAAGCCTACAATTCTCTCAGTAGAAAAAATCCGTGCCCAGAAGAGAAACATACAAAATATGATATGCTTTGATAATTATTTCCTAAATAAAATATAAAAACTTAATAATCATCCCCATATGTGGGTCAATCAACTATTCTTTGTACTAAACAAAAGCGGCAAAATTAAGTTTTTCCTAAAAATAATAATCGAAAATCTAAATTATTTTACTGCACATTTTAAAGATTAGTGAATAAAGTTGTAGATAAGATAACGGGCAGTGCACTTTTTTAATTTTTAGTGTCATATTTTGTTAAATATACCGAAACTATGACAGTATTTGGTCCTCTGCGTTACCGACTATACGAGTGCTATTTAGGTGACAAAAACATAAAAAATATTTGAATCAACGTTTTTATTTAGTACAACTAGCATCAGTCTTGTACATTAAAGGCTTACATTTCAAATTCTTTTAATAGAACTATCATAATCATGAGTTATTGTGTCTCTTAAGTTACTTTATGGTTTTTATAATATCGTTTTTTAAAATAAATCAAGAACCTTGGTATTTTTTTATTTGAAGTCTATATAAAACAAAGCGTTCATTATTAATGCCTCACTTAACAGTTTAACTTTTCCAGCAACAAAAATAACAAAATAGTTTTTTTTTTTCATTTTTTTAACTTAAGATCTTAGGGACATTATTGTAACGTAAGAGACATTCCTAGTAACTTAAGAGACTAACTAAGAAATAATACAAATAACACTGCTTTCCAGTGTCAAATACACAAAATCACGCTAAAGTCTGCTAATATAACGGCTTAATTTTGTGGAATTTCATGTACGCATTTCCTAAACATTTTAAATTGAGTCTTTATGTTATATACGTCTTTTTTAATAATTTTAGTTCTTTGTCAAATCTTTGTGTCAATTCTGTTGTATCTATTTCTTTGTCTTCTTTTACGTTTTTCAAAGCTTTATGTTCCTTTCCATCTTTTACATATTTTTCTTCTTTTCTGACCCACTCGCTATAAGTAACTTTGCCTTCTATAATTTCTTTATTAAGAGATGGTTGTTTGTTGCAGCACTTCTCACAAGATCCATAAATGCAATCTTTATTTGAAGAACTGCAGACGGTCTCCAATATCAATTGACTGAGATCATGTGTTTTTAGGACTTGCTTCTTCTTCAGCGCTATCGCTTTGAATGCTGCATTGGAATGAGTCTTGCAGAGACACATTTCTCGGCCAGACACCGACCGAGATTTGACATTCCAGGGCTTATTTTTGGTAAAGTAAAAATAAGAACATATGTCATCAGGGTATTCTTTTTGAAAGGTTTCGTGGTTTTTCATTGTGTCCAAAAGATATCTTTTTTGTACTTTATCCTTGTTTTTAGTGACTGTCTCTTTCTTTCCGGCTGTCATTCGTGACACGTCATCTCGCAAAAAAAATGCATTTAATTTTGCTTGCAAGGGTGAAATTTTTTTATTCCTGTCAAACGTGTTCTTACTGTGCCTTTAATTCCAAGAGCATCTTGCACCATCGTCTTCTTTAGGCGACAAGTGTTTAAGTTGGGATGTGAAATATCTCTTTCAACATTCTTTTGTCTTTGTATCACCTCAACCTTTTGTATCTTTCATTGATAGCATTGCTCAATACTTTGTATTTCTTCTCTTCATGTCCTTTAGTTCTTGACTCATTTTCTAGTCTATTTTTCATTCTTTCGTACCTTTTCTTGTATTTCTCGTAGTAGTTTTTGAGCTTCATTTTGAAAATAGGGCGGTATCGGTGATTGAGGAGGAGTGTCATTTATCACTTTGTTAAGATCTCTTAGACGTTGGCGTTGAGCTCTTTTTCGAAGTTTCCAAATTACTCTTGCGTTATTCTTTTCTTTTGGTGTTAGGGAACTTACCAAATTTTTTTCTTGGCATAATTTTCTCTCTGTTGTCTTTTAACTTCTTCATATTTTATCTTATCTCGTTTCAACCTTTCTCTATATCTTTTTTGTTTTTCAGCAGCAGATAGCGCCATTTTCTAGAAAAACCAAACCTATTACCAACAAGTGTTTTATTACCATTGTAATACATTATTTGCAATTGATGAATATATGACTAAACGAGGAAAAGTTATACGGTTACAGTACAATGTCCACTGTGATACTAACTAAGTCTCTTGTGTTATCATTTAGGTAACGTAGGTGACGAGTAACAGAGGAGACGAATTACCATGAAAATTTCACCAAGTGATTTCTAAATCAATTTCAAAGCAAAATGGTACATATTCACTGTACCAGAATAATTTTCAATAATAATAAACAAGAATTTGTTAAAAAAGTCTGGAAAATACCTGATTTTTCTCAGTCACACTGGAGACACGGAATAAACACACCCTAGTCGGAGCGCACTTTATGAACGACTAGCCGGCACGTGGCAACCAAACAAGATGGCGGATACTTACAACGTGACTTCTAGGAACCTAAAGCCGCAAATAATCACAACTAACGCCATCTCTTTTGAAAGATTTAAACTTTTTGCACAGTTACGTGGGGGACAATATTTTAATCGAACTCCGTGGGACAAAATTTAAAAATAATATATAATCTATATCATAATATATTTTATTATCCTTGTCAATGTCAAATATTATAATTATAAACTACTACTATTTAACATATATTTTGTCTGTTTCAAAGCAAACTGTAATGAAATATTCGCTTTGGAAGTTTGCGAAGTGGCTGAAGGGACAGCTCGAATTTGTATGGCGTGGAAACATTGTCCCCTAAGTTACAGTAAAAATAGTAAAACATTCTTAATTAAACTAATATCGGTCACTGAAAAACTTTTAACCAATGATCTAAGAATTCTTTGTAGTAAAAATACTGTCCTAAAATTACCTCCTTTAAAATAATTTATTTTTATTTTTATGGGGACGCACTTTAGTACATAGAATAGTTGATTGACCCATAACCAATGGTCCAAAAAGTAACAATATTCCCAAACATCAATGGGTGGCCGTTTTACTTATCTGAAGTTAATGTAGGTGAAATATAAATAAAGAGTTAAAGTATCGGAAAAAATAATTATAATAGTTTACCTGTCTTAACATCAGCTCGTCGATAATGATCTGCGACACATCGCTATGGTTTTCTTCTCGAGAACTCTACGTATAATTCCTTCGATCTTCACATGGTTCACGACAGCGTATACACAACACTTGTGCCATGATAACAGTAACAAAAACAGCAACAACTCGATACCAAAAACAGTAATACTCGCTAATATAACAAAAACGGTGATAACAAAAACTGCAGTAACAGAAGCAACGATAAACTGAAAGCACAGTTTGGATAGCCTTCCGATGTAACAGAAGTTGCATGGAGAACTAATCCGACATCTGTTCCTGCCTGAAAACAAGACTCTCAGCCAAACTAGCCAATACAACAATAGTTGGTGAGCCATAAAACCTGGCCATTCCCAGAATTCGTGCCCCTTGAGCGCTGAGTGCAGGTGAGACATATGTGACGTTGACATAGAGAGCGGAGGATCATTCGCGCTCTCTCACTCACATTGTTTCGCCTCCAGCCAGAAAATGACAATGCGCTTTCAAGATCGCGTCTAGATAAAGCCTTTGATCGCACCGCTTTTGTTAGCCGGTACTTTCACAATTAGCCCATAAATGTATCATATTTTGAGGTTGAGTAGTATTTGAGTAGTAGTATACTTGGAGCTTTTTGAACAATTTCCTTTCCACTATTTTCATACTTTGATACAATATCTTCGTATATATTTTTACGCTATCTTGCGTTGAAACGACATTTTCACGTAGTGTATTTAAATGCAACGCCAGTTCATTAGCTACAGTATTTGGCTCACTTTCCGCATTACCGTTAATAATTTGGCCAATACGCGCATTTTTCACGATGTTATATTAATTAATGAAATGTTTTTCACGGTGTATTTTAGGGTATTTGGCACGAAACACTCAAATTAATGGATCTTTTTAGCAACTTTAGAGAGTTTATCTGCTCTTATTCTTAGAAAAACTGGTTTTCTCTGCTGTATATCTATTTTGCAATGACGCAAAAGGAAATTTTGGCCTTCAATTTGAGCATTTTTAGGTCTGCCTTCTTGTTGGTCTCAGCACGTACTAATTTTACGTTATCACGAACAGATAAATCACCTTGTTTTACGATTCTTTCAAAGCGAATAAGTATTTCTACTTCTTTACAGCTGTTTCGTACGGTTTATTCTGGCTATTGACATTTAGCATGGAGCAGCTGATTTCCCGATTCCAGAGTTGTTCCCATAACAAAAGTTGATTATTGGTGTCTCTATTGATGTAATCGAAAAAAAACCATTTAATTTTTTTATATATTCCTATATTTTAAACAATTTTATCGAAGTTTGTCTAAAAAATGACCTACACTTATGAGCAGCATTTGTGTATTTAAGATTTAGTAATTAGCGAAAGTAGGTATTTTTTAACATCAGCACAGAACGAAATCAGTTCTGTGGCATTTTTGTGATCCAATGGCTTTTTAAATCCAAAGTACTTCAGATTTCGAGAATTCAAGATATCAAAGATATCATCGATTAGTTTCAAAAATTTTACAGTTGCATCTGAATGTTCAAAACTTTCAATTTGCAATTGCTTATCGCAAAACGCTATAGTCTTTGCAACACTGTTACTAGGGTTGGGTGGCCAACTCGACTTTCATCACTTAATTTCTGATGATAATGTGTCTCTGCGTCAGTTTATTAGCCAAGTGCAAGCTATTTTTTTCTTCCAGGTTGTGTAATTGCAGTATGGGATTCCATTTGATATTTCCGTCGCTTTCATCAAAGAATTCCTATTTAAACTCAAGTATGTTCTGCATTAACTTCACCATATGGCAGGCATCTAAGAAAACAGCAACTTTATAATCAGCGCTTGGATGCTGAAACGTAGTATTTAAATTTTCATGATCTTCACATTCGCAGCCCAGCGCTTTCATGCAACCGATGTTTGATTTGCATCCATCGAAGATCACTGATACAATTTCGATTCCAGCTTCGTGGCATTTTTGTAAAGCTATGGTAAATATATTTACCTTCATAACTCCACTTAAGCTTTGAATAAAAAAGTATGCTATAGGCAAAGTCCAGCCTTGATGCAGCGAAACTACAAGAAGTACAAAAACTTGACTACCTTTTTGATCTGAATCGTCTATTCCAAGTCCCATATCAACTGGGCCTTCGTATTTAGGCCCAGTCCATATTCTTTGCTGTCGTATTGACATTTCATCAGCAATGAGAGAATATATCAGTGGTTTATTATCAGGGATTTGTTAGCTTTATCATTTAATCTTTTAAAAGCCTCATCAGTGAAACCTGGTTCCGCATTAACGTTTTGATACCACCTAAAAAGCGTACTAGGATGTGGAAGGGCCTTGTTAAATATTCTTCGCAAATATTCTTCGCAAATATTGGTATGCTGCGGTCGAGTAAAAATGCATGGTAAGAGCAAATTTTCGAAGTGCGCTTTCGCAAGAAGTTTCGCTTAAAAACAAAAACCGTCGATGTCAATTTGACCATAGATAACAGTGTATTTGGACAGCGTATGTCATGCGTTACGTGTGCTAATTTCGTGCCTGTTCATCTGATATTATCGTATTATTTCGTGGCTTTATCTATAATTTGAGTTAAAAACAGTAAAATTTCGCGTAGCAGTGATGAAAATACCAGAGAACTAAAATGGAGATGCCCTGTGATTTCTATGAGCTCATTGCACATGCACGTGTTCAGGGTTATCAACGTTGAAGAAGATCCACAAATTGTCCTAGACTGGTCTCTATTTCTTCAAGGCGAGACCTTCAAGAAAACATGTCTTTTCAAAATCCAAGAAATTCGAGAACTCTACTGCTCATCTGAAAAAGTATATATTGGGCATCGTAGCAATTATAATGGCTTGTATTCAAAGGGCATAATAACTACAAAGAAGAAAGGTAGGCTTACCTCTCTGATAAAATGTCGAACGTTTCTTTAAATTAATTTGTTTCCTTGTTTCAGGCTCACTGGAATTGACAAAGGAAAAATACCAAGACCTACAAGTTTTGAAGTCTTTTTTCTCAGTGGAAGCCCATCAATTTTTCACCAATCTACCGCATTCTGCACTGAGGAAATAGAAAGAATAAGAAGAAGTCAGTTATAGAAATTAAAAAGAGAGAAGTAAATTAAGATGTATAGCAGGAAAAAGCATAAACAATGAATGTCACTGACATTTATTTTATTTATTTATTAGAAAACCAACAGACACGATAAAACATAAAAAATACATAACAAAAGTTAAATATAAGGCCCAATTATAGGTAAACATTAAAAGACTTTATAAAAATCTGACACGCAAAAAGAATGAAAGAATGAAAAAAGATAGTATACATATAGGTTATCAAGCTTTTATCCCTTTGTGGACGTGACTCAATGAAATCAATATCATTAAAGAAGTTATTGTAAGTGCTCATGATTCGTTGAATTACGCTATTTTGCCCATAATTGCTGCGGCTGAATTTATTGTTAATGCTTTAATCAATTTATAATTCTATTTTCTCATTACATGTGTATTTATGCAATAATATCTCAATGCAGTGTTAAAATATATTAATATATAGACATATTTATTGAAAAAAATAAGACCTAAGTTATAAGGAAAAGATTATTCATACTTTTAAAAATTAAATTTTGATTTATGCAAATGCGCCTTTGATTGACATTCCTTGTTATTCCCCTGTTCTGATTTTTTGGTCAATTTCGTTAGAGGTCTAGAGATTTCTGCATAATTTTGTATGAATCTGCGATACCAAGAAGCAGTTTGTAGGATTGATATCAGTTGCTTTTCATTTTTTGGAGCTGGTAAGTTTGCAATTGTGGCGAGCACATGACAACTCTGCGCGCGCACTATAAACTCCAACATTCCTACATCGCGCAAGCAAAATGTTTCACATGACATACGATAAATATAACGTCCGACGAACATCAGTTGGACCGGCCGTCCCCAGGCATACGATCTGCCTGGCGGGAAATTTCCCTTTATAGTGGAAGAGCACGATCACCCGCTCTTCCCTATAGTGGTGACCCTCGACAGAACAAAGTCAACCTTCTTTCGCTCTCGCAGCACCCCACATACAATCAATCTCAAAGCAAGGCCAGCATCCTCTTCCTTCTCACCTCATCAGTTCCACTACAGTCAACGCACCGACTACTGGTACTGATGGTGATCTCCCTCAACCCCTTGGCACGGCAGCCACACAGCAACAGCTCACGTTGCCAGTGGTACAGCAGCCTTCACCGGTTCCTACCACATGCGCGGACCCCATGGTACTGTCGCCGGTGAAGTGACTGTTAGCCGCCGAACACTCTCAACCGCTAGTCGACTCACTGACTCAGCGACTCCTGGCACTTGTAGGCTTTAGAGCACAGACTTCGATTCCTATCAGACCTAGCTATGCGTAGCTACGGTCTTGAAGGGGAGTGATGTGGCGAGCACATGTCAACTCTGCGCGCGCACTATAAACTCCAACATTCCTACATCGCGCAAGCAAAATGTTTCACATGACATACCATAAATATAACGTCCGACGAACATCAGTTGGACCGGCCGTCCCCAGGCATACGATCTGCCTGGCGGGAAATTTCCCTTTATAGTGGAAGAGCACGATCACCCGCTCTTCCCTATACAATCGCTGATATTTTTTCTGGATCTCCTTTAAGTCCTTCAGGGACTATTTCGAGGACTGTCCGAGGTATTTTATTTCAGAGCGACCAAAATTACATTTCTTCCTGTTGGCTCGCAAGCTATAGTCTCGGAGTTTTTCAAAAACTTCACGAAGATCATTCAAATGTTGTGAGAACGTTGTGGAGCGAATATGGAGATCATCTAGATACGCAAGTGCATGATTTGATTTCAGACTGTGTATCAATCTGTCCATTAATCTTTGAAACGTAGCTGGGGCGTTTCGTAGCCCAAAAGACATCCGTTTGAATTTGTATGTTCCAAATTGAGAAACGAAGGCTGTTTTGTCTTGATCTTTATCGTTTACCTCAATTTGCCAGTACCCTGACTTTAGATCTAGTGTTGACATGAACGGCGTTGCTTTTGCTTGGTGTAGCAAGTCATCCATTCTTGGTAGTGGATATCGGTCGGGTTTTGTTATGTTATTTAACCGACGATAATCGACACATACTCTGACATCATTATCTTCTTTTGCAACTAATATTACGGGTGAGGCCCATGGTGAATCGCACTCTTCGATTATGTCGTTAGCTAACATTTCATCAATTTTATGTTTAAGTTGTTGTTGTCGTAATGGTGACATGCGATAGGGTTTGGTAGCAATAGGGTCGTGATCACCAGTATCTATTTTGTGCTCTGCATAAGATGTAGGTTTGCCTTGTTCGGCAAAGATGTCTGCAAACTCTATTAATAGATCATTTAACTGAGTACGTTGATCAGATGTGAGTTGTATTCCTTCATTGTCTCGTAGAAAAATATAAGAGTTATTATCAAATGAAACTTCAAGCGAATACAATTGTGTAGGGTTTATTGGAATATAATGAACACGAGGATCTTTACGTCGTACTTGTTCTTCATTTTCTGCCCAGGGTTCACGAGGACGAGTGATCGGCGGCGGTGAATCCAGTTTCACTAGGTTCCATTTGGGAAGCTTTGGAGGTGATGGCGTTGTTGTCTGTGGCGGTGTGTCTGGTATAGGTGACAGCATCGTCAGATCTTTAGCCCATTCCATGAATTCTGAGATTTCTTCAGTTTCTTTTTTAGTGGTTTCAGTGGTATTGGAGAACTCGAGTTTCATAGCTAAGCACTTGCTAATGGCTTTAGTTGTTGCTATCACTGGTTCTGTTCACAGCTGTAGAAACTGGAACGATTTCTTGGGTTCATCAATGAAATGCCAGCATCTTTGGGGTAAGTTCAGGACTAATCCAGCTGACTCAAGGAAGTCAATCCCCAATAGGGTTCGTGTTTCTTTGGCTTCTGGTATAGCAGATAAGGTAATAGGTAAGCTACGGTCTCCTATCTTGACCATTGTTGTCGTGGTCAGTAAGTTTACTTGTTTGCAGCTTCCATCAGCCAGACTTACTTTGGCAGCACATTGGCTGAATTGTACTCCAGCTTCCACAAGCATCTGGTACAATTTAGCTCCTGCAATGCTGGTCCGAGCAGCCGAATCCACATAAGCATATCCCAACCATCCTTCGATAGATATCTCTATAGTGGGTATTTTCACACCTTCTTGAAATTGTGTTGTTATCATTGAGTAGAAATGCACAGGCTTTGGTGGTGTTTCTTGATTTTTGCACGCTGTGCAGTTGCTTCGGTAAACACCTGGCGTGCCACATCCATAGCATTTGATAACTGCTGATGAAGTAGTGGGCACTTTTGCCTCGGCGGCGATACGTTTTCGGCACTCTTCTACCTCGTGGCCTCTTTTATTGCAGAACGAACAGCGTTTCACTTTTGGTTTGACAACTGTTTCCTCTTCGTTCTTTGTGGATGGTCCACGTAGATTCTCGTAGTGTCGGCACTTTGTAAGGAGATCACCGAAGGTTTTTACGTCTGTTCTCGGAACGTTCTTTTTTATTTCGAAGTTAAGAAGACCATAGATAAGGTCAATCTGCTCCTCTTCTTTGTGTCTTTTGGCAGGCAGCTGCGCCAACAATGCTCTCTTGGCACAAAGGAACGTGTCAATTGGCTCATTGTTTTGTTGGCGGCACCCGAACAATTCCAAGTAGATTTCGTGAGGTTGTTTCTTCGGTGCAAAAGCCGCTCGTATAAGATTTAGAGCGCTAGGCCAGGTTTTTGCCTCTACTTTTATACCTTGCCACCAGGTGGATGCGGTATCGACCAGTAGTAAACCCAATCCTTCCAGGGCATCTTCGTCGGAGATATTTTCAATTTTTTTGTAAATTGAAATTGCAGCGATGAACTCCTCCACACGTTCGTAGTTGCGTTCACCGTTGAAACGAGACGAACACTTCGCAAAACTTTTGTGGTTCATTTCTGTATTCAGTGATGTCGACATAAGTGAAGTTATTAAGCGACTGATCTGCTCTTCCGTCATTACAACAGGATTCATTATTGTAGATGAGGGTAGTTGTTTTTCAGGTAGTATGTTTTATCTTGCTGAGTGTGGGTAGATGGTTTACTTTTGATCCCACTGTGTTGCCAGATGTGTTATACACCTTTCCAGATTGTTTTTTCTTTTCTTTTTGCGTTGGGCGCCAGATTGTAGTGTGACCAGGAATGAAAACTCACGATACTTGTTTGTAGATTTATTCAACTTGGTAACATTCGCAATACTTAGGTAATATGTAGGTAGCCTATCCAGGAGCCTAGGGCGGACTGCGTGGCTATCGCACCCTGACGCCCCCCTAGCATGCATACAACTGCGGACTGCGTGGCTATCGCACAGATGCAGCGACCTGACTTCGAGTAGACTGCGGAGCTATCGTACTCGTTGCCAGCTAACTAGCGACTGTTTCTTCGGAGGCGCGCGGCCGTATTTATAGCAGACTTCCTTGTGGGTGTGTGCGTGCCTCGCGTGTTGTACAGAATACTTCAATGTGTTGTAGTTGCGTTTCGTTTATGCCTTCTTAGTAGTGACTTGTTACAACATTAAATAAATATTATAGCTATAAAATCGCTTCATACAAAAATTTTAACTTAATATGAATCATATTAAACTTAACAAGTTTTGAGATCTTTTAGGAACATTAATAATGAGTACCTATGTAATGTATGTAAATATGGCAACACTTCAGAAATTCTTAGGAACTAAGTATAATATAACTTTTGTCTGAGATCCGAGATCCTTATCACATAATTCATTGTTAGTGTTCTGAGATAAACGGTTTAACAAAATTTACTTTGTATGGAAATCCAAAAAGCAATTTCGTCCTTCAACTAGACATAGCCGTGCATCACATTTTTGACAAAAATACTTTGGTTTTTGGTACAATTCCTACACCTGCCTTTTGTCGTGAAAGTAGGTAGATGTCCCACCAGATCACAACGAGTAGCGTCATCAGGCCTTTCTGCAACCGGTTTCTTTATCTTCTTTATGGATTTGGGAAGAGCGTCAGCCTGTAGATCAGAGGAATTCCTCTCAAAACAATATAGTTGTCTAAAAATCGCGACGCGAAACTTTTTGAGAGGCATTAGTTTTTGTTTACCATTGTTCTCGTGACGGTAAAGCAACCAGGCATTATTTACACCAATATCCAGGAGCCTTTTAAATCTGTTCGGTACAACGCAACTAACATGTCGGCCAAATCAACTCCACTCATACTTGCATTGTAGTGCTTTATTAGATGTGAACGGCCCCCTCTTCTTTTCTTCTTCTTATACCGCACTATATTCTGTATTGGGTGAGCGTCAACGTAAGTCTTTGCAGCCAAGACACATTTACTATATTCTGTATTGGGTGAGCGTCAACGTAAGTACTTGCAGCCAAGACACATTTATTATCAAACCACTTTAAAACAGCGATGTTGTGTTCGTTGGACGCAACTTGTGCAAAAGCTCCCCGTCCTTTTTTCTTCAATTCCTTGTCACTTCGTAGTTTCTTTTCTACCCCTCTAAGACGATTCGATCTGACAGTTCCCAATGAGAATATTCCATATTCATTCCGTAGATGATTCATCAATTCAACTGACGTAAAAAAAAATTCGAAGTACAGAACGGAGCATGGTTTTTGCTTTATAGATTTGGCCAAAGCTATTACAACTTTGGCCCCAAGGCCCATACCTTTTTCTTTTGTAGTAAAAGTATGGTTTCGAAAAGTGTCTTCTCCTCCGTAAATGATGAAATCATGGACTAGACCAGATGGCGAAGCACGCACGAATAACTTGAAACCCCATTTCTTGGGTTTATTCCGTACATATTGCTTTCTACTGTCGGCGCTGGTGCCCTTGTAAGGCACCATCATCTCATCGATGCTAAAACGTTTCCCTTCAGGAATATTGGATGCACAGTTACGACGGAGTTTTTCCACAAGTGGCCTTATTTTATAATATCTGTCTCCATCATCTTTCATGTTATCATTGAAGTGTATGTAGCGGCTAATATATATTTTTACGTCTGACTCTGTCATCTGGGTGCGAACGGCCACTGCCCTTTCAGTTGAGTCATTTGTTGGACATGCTTTAATCCACTCATTTAAAGTATCTTTGCAAATATTCAATGTAGCTGCAAACATGTCTCTACATACTCTTACTTTGTCTCCGTGTTCATTTGAGAAGAAGCAGTCAATACCAATAGATTTTTGTGTTGAGTTTTCATCATGTTCAGTGTCAGATTCAGATTTTTTGCGCCTTCTCAAAACTTTTCTCACGGTAACTGAACCCATGACGTAGGCTTTTTTAGCTTCCCAGGTTGTCAAAGACCAAAAATAATCAAATATATCCTTTCGCACCTGCTCATTTACAGATCCACAAAGAAATGACATATACGACATTTGACCTTAGATGCACATTGAGCAGTTTTGTGAGATTTACTCGTGCAATTCACACAAGCGTTATTCTTCTTTATAAACTTAAACCGTTCAGTAGGTGTTAGTTTTTCAAATGCGGAACATTTATAGTAGTGATCATGAGGCGCGAAATTACACAGTGGACACTTATCGAATGACGAGCAAGTGACGTAAGACTGTGGATTTGGCGGGCGGTTAGTTCTAGCTGGAGGCTTATTAGAACTTGACTTCGTACTATTATTCGAAACTGTGGCGGGGTACGTACTCTCAAAAATGCTACATTGTTTCTTAATAAACTCGATAAATTCTGCGAGAGTAGGCAACTTCTTATCACGATAGTACATTTCAAACGTACGTTTTGTTTCCGTATCGAACTTCTGCGTTGCTATGTGCAGCAGTACAAAATCCAACAGATCATCAATTTTTAACGCTTTAAGTGAGCTGATAGCGACAACAAACTTGTCAATAAACATGTGATAGTTAGTCGCAGACGGAGTAGAACCATTCAACTTAAGGCTGAGTGCCTCATTTAAATAGGTAAATCCTAGCTTTCTAACATCTTGATATTTATCGAGAAGAGTCTGATATATCGCTTCATAATTCTCAGCACTCGGAATAATACCAGCAAACGAAGACTGGGCGGTCGGTGTCAATTTACCTATTAAATAATATAATTTATCCGAGTTTGTTAACGACGAGTTTTGATGCACTGTGGCATGTGGAATTTTTTATATCACCATCAAAAGACACCAGTTCAATATTTGGAAGCCTTGGTTTAGCTTTGGCGGTCGAATTGCAATGATTAGAAGCGGGCGGGTGAATGAACTTCGACATGACCTGCTTGATATAACAATATAGATCTTCGAAGGAGGCATAAGCTTGATATGAGGGAGTAGCTTCAGGGTCGAACTCGAGAAGCGCTTCGTTGTAGCTATCGAGGATTTTGTGAAAACTCGCACGTATGTCTTCGACAGTTACACATGAACTCATAAACGACTCTCGAGCTTCTACCGAAACATGATCACCTTTATCCAACTCTTTAGCTCGATTATAAAAAGCGTTAATTCGTTCATACAACGCATCTCTCTTGGCTTGTAGAATAGTTAAACGCGGGCTACTCGAAGCAGCTGCCTTACCGTCTCGCGTCATCATAAATTATTTTAATGCAGCAATATTTAGTCACAAAGTGATACGATATGCGGGGAAATAAAGCGGGTATGATAACTGACTGTACCAAACTAAAATTATGATACGTCATATGCGGTAGGTAACAAAATTACCTATATGTTATAATAGTACATGAATACAAATAATACTTATACAAATGTATGTACCTAAAGGGCGGGTAAGTAATTATGATGTCTCCAAAGGCAAACACTTATAAGAGCGGAGCGGCTTAGTTAAAATATGCAGTGTCGAAATCTCTAAAACTTGAAAGCGGGTAGGCGTAGACTTCGCAACTTCCTTGTTACGAGGCGGAATGTAATTTAGAAGATAGTTAATCTCGTATTTAAACCGAGAAATGATATGAATGGAACGTCCGGGACGACGGGACCAAAAAATGATGTGGCCAATAATTAGCAAATTTAATTTTGACCACTTGCGGGATAGCGTTATGCACCCGAGGGCTTTTATGCGTCATTAATATAAAGTGGACTGTATTTTTTTTTTAATTCGCTAGGATCGCTGATCACAAGACAATTGATATCATGGTATATCGATGCAATTAGAGCAATTATAGGGCGGAAAAGGGAAATCCACGCACCTTCAGAAATCCGGTAACTTCTTCGAGTCTTCGGCCCTTGGCTGCGCCGATCGACCGACAAATCGCTCCAAAAAATGCACAATTTAATGTTTTTCTAGAAATTCACAACACTGTAGTATTTAGCAGTTTTTTATAATATATTCACACACTTGCGGATATCACCGGTGGAAATTGGCTCACATCGGCGCGTGCGGCGGTATATCGACTTTGCGACTGTCTTTGAAGGGCACCGATGATACGTCGCGAAGATGTATTGTGGAAGGACGAGGGAGTTATGTGGGGGTGAAGGAGATAGGAAATCGCTCAATTAGCGTCTAATACCATGTGAAAGAAAGGGACAACGAAATGAACTAGGAAATGCATTCAGATCTATTGAATACGCACTATGGCGGTAACAATTATCAGACCAGTTTCATTGCGAAACCTACTTTGTATCTCTTTCTTGGTTTGGTCTTCTAGGTCTTTCTCCTCCTTTGATTTCCTTACCCTGTATTTTTGCACTGGCAGTTTATAGGCTAAATGTAGGATACATTCAAATATTCCAATTCTGGCGTGCAACACCGATATGCCGAATTCAAGGGCTGCAAGATTCACTTCTCTTGTGTAGTCCAATTTATTGAAATCTTTCGAGGTTGCTCCACATATGTAGCACCTACTTATGGACTTTGTACCTGTGGCGGCATTGCAGACCTTTCCGTCTACCATGGTCAGTACAAATGTGTGCTTTATTAAGAATTTTTTCTCCGCTATATTGACCTCTGTTGGGACTAAAGAGTTAATAGCGCTTTTAACATGTCTTATTTCCTCTCCAGTGACATCTGTTGTTTCCTTTACAAAACGGAATCTTATTGGTCGACAAAATCGCGGTGAAGAGGGCATTGGATTGTTCCATAAAACTTTATTATCTCCACAAACTAATTGGAGAGGTATAAAGCAGCTTTTAAATATATTTGAATCCGAATCGGCATCATTTTGTAGTTTTTGCTTAAACTGTGATTGCTGGGACCCATCGCAACCCCATTTATTTATGAGAGTTAGGCATTCACGCTCTTGCTCCTTTATAGTCTCCAATAGCTCTTCTAGGTACTCCAATAAGCGCCTAACGGTAACATCCATTAGAGGCTGCAATTGAGCTTCGGCACTAATATTTGTCACCGTAATCGATTCTTGAGGTGGGTAAATTGTCTGCTTGACTTTTAGTAAGAGGCTATAGCACGGAAAAAACTTTTTATTGGTCTTTCTTATAATTTCATACTGTCCAAGTGTCAAATTGGCATCTACAAACATTTGCAAAGCTTGCATTGGTGTTAATGAGGAGGCTTGCTTTTTACTTGATTTCGTACGGTAAAATGCCTTTTTATCTTTAGTTGCTCGTGTCGGAGTACTGGTGATATCTTTTAACAACTTCCCTGTCCGATGAGTCATATATGACTCACAGGAACGTTTTGGAATAAGTTCATGAGTCACAGGTGACTCATTTCTCTATACAGTTTAAGGCACAATTTTTGTAATGAACGTGAAGGGATATTCTTTTGAATCACACCTGGGCGTATGGCAATAAACATGAAGTTTTTAATAAAAAAATAAAAAAATCGCGATTTTTTTTATTTTTTATATAATTACTACTAGAAACTTGCAATAAATAAAACTCAAGTAAGTATTAAAGGCAAGGTTTTATTCAAAGAAAATAAACTGTGTAATGTAACATATTCGCTCTAATCGTACTTAGAATATTTATACATAAGAAAAAATAACAAAATCAAGCATGTTTCTCATTATAACATTCTAAACAGAAAGACTTTTTACACTCAGTGTGTACTTGCTTCGCTTTACGAGCTACTAATCCCTCATTTTTCAATTTTATATTGCATCTTTTTCTTACGAGTTTACCGAAGGCATTTCGAGGAATTTCTTGCAGAGAATGTCCAGAATTGCTTGAAGAAGCAATTGAAGTTCCTGAAGAGCTAGAGGAGATCGAAGACCTTTGAGGGAGATTCGTTTCTGTGGTTGATGCTGCAGGTCCAAGAAAATGTCGGACCAGATGTTCTTGGACTTGTAAAACTGTCAACTTGGGGCCATCTGTCAACTCGTTGTAGATGCATCTGGCATTGATAATGGCGACTTGAAATAGTAAATCTACTGCTATCTTTTTGTACCACGTAAGTACGTTGTACACAAACTTTTACGTAAGGGAGAATGAAATGAAGCAAGTTGGTCAGAAATATCAATGCCTTTTTTGGCATCATTATAATCGATTACTGCATCGGGTTTTATGACGTCGCCTCGTCTGGTAGTCACGTTAGACATACCATCTCCATGGCAGGTTGAGATCATGAATACATCTCGCTTATCACGCCATTTTAGTACAGTATAGAGATTGTCCTTTTGTCTAGCTATTTGTTCTCCCCTTCTGAGCTTCGCTGTTACTACTTCTTGCGGCAAATTTCTTATTTTTACGTAAAGTGCCGCACAAGTCAGTATTGCGACCTTTTAGATACTCAGCCAATGGTAAACTGGTATAATAGTTGTCAGCAATGATGATACGACCGGCATCTAAAAGAGGTTCTGTAAGCTGTACGACTGTTGAACCAGGTTTTTCAAGACCCTCTAACTGATGTGAGATCCCAGAATAAATCTGGTAGGACCATGTGTAACTATTTACTGTACAGGCTTTATATATTTTCATACCGTAACGATTTGTTTTGGCCGGGTTATATGTCTTTATTAGCAATTTCCCATGAAATTTTACCATTGACTCATCAACGACAATAATATCGCCTGGCATATAAAGACTACGAAAATTGTCAACCATTTTTTGTATCAGTGGATCTATTTTATGAGTTCTTTGCTCTCCAATGACACCTATTTGGACTTCTGTAAAGTGCCAGCATCGTAGAATGGAGCTAAACCTGTTGTACGACATATTTATTCTGTGCATATAAGGATTATAGTACAGCACATCCAATTTCCAGTAATGCTCAATCGAGGGCTTAGGATTGAGACCCATGTAAATTAGAACTCCAAAAAATTTTTTCAATTCCTCTCTAGTGACGTCTTTCCATCTCGTCATTCGACTAAATTCTGCGGTACGCAATTCTTTCAATAACCCAGCGTAATTATTCGTATGGATGACCATTTCATCAATCAAATCATCAGGTACAAAATAAGCATATATTTTGTTCAAACTAATTTGGCCATCTTCACTAATAATTGCGGCCATATTTTGTACACCGTGAATGCCTGTAAATGTTTCCCTACCTAAAGGCAAAACATCTCCTTTCCACTGGGTTTCAGACGCATTGGATGACGTTGTTGGACTTCCTGGATTGGGTGACGATGGACTTGCTGGTGTAGGTGACGGAGTCACAGTTCTTTCTGCAGTACTTGCTATATAGTTTGCAATTACCTCTGTATCCTCGATTTCTTCATTTTCATTATCGGGCTGCCACTCATCGTCACTTCCACTACTAAATGCTTCTTCATCTGAATCTTCCAAATAACGCAATATGTCTTCACTCGTATACCTTTTGGCCATTTTCTCGAAAAGCAACAATTATTGCATGAAACGAACTTTTTTTTCAATAAAATATCAATTATAACCTCAAAGTATCAAATTACTTTCTAACCCAATTAGATATTGACAGTTGATTGACGTTTAAACAAAAAAAGGATTTCCGCGTGTGCGCTCACATATGACTCATTGAACGTGTAGTAGAAAATTTCTTACGCCACGTTCGTGAGTCACATGTGACTCAGAAAAAAAAACCACCAGAATGAGGGTAGTTTATGAAATAATGATTACGAAATTATGTTTTTATGGATTACAGTAATGTTATAAAGCTTATATTAAAAAAAAAACACTGGACGTGGGGCTTTACTAAAATGAGTTGTATGGGGACAGGGAAGTTGACATTTGATGCATCTTTTTTACTAGATTTTCCCAGTTCCACTGTCGCAGCATGGATTATGATATCCTTTTCAAAATTAGAACGAAGTTCTTCAGTCTTTTGCCTTTTGCTCCTCTCACTTAAGTCTTCGAACGTGGATGGCCGAACTGGCCGTTTTTGTGTCTCAACTACAGGTATTTAGAAAGTACCTTCTAGCCAAGATGGTTGTATTTTAGAAAATTTGCTTCTTTATAATAAAATTGGAAATGTTTGTTAGTGTCTTTTAACTCAATGTATGTTTGTTTTAGGTTCAGCAGGTGCATCAGGAGTAAAGATTGTGACTAGACAATACTTATTCGACCGCATGAAGAAGAAAAATTTGCCTAGTTTAGATGCAAAACTAAACTATCTAAAACATCAACTTTTGTCATGTGAAGATTATAATGAAGACCAAATTATTAAATTGAAACATGGTTTTGCTCTTTTCAAATCAGAACTGAAACAAAGGTGGGTCAAAGCATCAACTTTTGTCATGTGAAGATTATAATGACATATTTCATGAGCATTTTTTGTTAACATAAAAAATAACTTGGGAAGTTCACTGAATAAAGCGCGCTGCCGAGAACAGATACGTACACTAGGTGAAACGGTTCAATTCCGACTGACGCCACGGGTGCGCGGTGCGCATTAGCAGGTAGAAAAGGGACGGGTTCCGTTCACGGGTTAGTCCTTTGTTCGGGGAACCGGTTTTTATGAATAGTATTGTTATTTTGATATTGGGACTTTTGGCCGCGTAGATCGTGCAAATACGATTCGCGGTGAGGTCGTACGTACTTGTCCAAGTCGGTTGCGTTCATTAGGCTTATGTTGTCAGCTGATGGCGTACGAGTCCGCGCTTCATTACCGGACTCAGCTATCTGGGCCTGCAGTCTCGACAATGATAGCGATAAGATCGTTAGCTACCGATCGTTATGAAATACCGAAAAAAATCGTATGCCGTAACGATGTTAACGACAAATGCTGGTCTCTACTGCCTTAAAACTGTGCAAAATCGTAATCAGAGACGTCGCTATGCTAGCGATAATCCGTATTCATAGTCATGTTACTCCGAAGGCAAAATTATGCCCTATAAAAAATTTCCTCGAATTGAAGGAAAATAGGCAAAAGACATTTAATTAATTTATATATATTACATTGAAAATTACATCTAAGCTATATATAACTTGAAATAAAATACCAGTACAAATAATGTCTTCATTGCTATATGTTTGAAATGAACACACTGAGAAAAATTTCCTCTGCCGCGCTACGTAAAATAAGGACAAAAATCGACCACTATGACGTGTGTAACCCGCTCCATTACGCGTACGTAGTCAGTCATACGTAGTCGGCATACTGACGCTCATCATGCAGCGGGTTACGTAATTTACTCGTGGTCGATTTTTGTACGTACGTACGTAGCCCGACATCCGGCTACGTATACGTATCCCGACATTCGGCTACGTATACGTAGCCCGACATCCGGCTACGTATACGTAGCCCGACATCCAGCTACGTATACGTAGCACGGTGAAACGTACGTGTACCACGGCGGCATACGTACGATACTGTAGCGGGCACAGTAAATAATGGTGAGCCATACGTGTGCACCGCGGCGGCATACTTACGATACTGTGGCGGACACAGTAAAGCACGGTGAAACGTACGTGTACCACGGCGGCATACGTACGATACTGCAGTGGGCACAGTAAATAATGGTGAGCCATACGTGTGCACCGCGGCGGCATACTTACGATACTGTGGCGGGCACAGTAAATAATGGTGAGCCATACGTGTGCACCGCGGCGGCATACTTACGATACTGTGGCGGACACAGTAAAGCACGGTGAGCCGTACGTGTATACCAGGGCGGGATACGTACAATACTGTGGCGGATGCAGTAAATCATGGTGAGACATACGTGTGCACCGTGACGGCATACGTACGATACTGTGTCCGCCATATTAAAGCACGGTGAGTCATACGTGTTCACCACGGCGGCATACGTACGATACTGTGGCGGACACAGTAAAGCACGGTGAGCCGTACTTGTGTACCAGGGCGGCATACGTACAATACTGTGGCGGATGCAGTAAATCACGGTGAGACATACGTGTGCACCGCGACGGCATACGTACGATACTGTGTCCGCCACATTAAAGCACGGTGAGTCATACGTGTTCACCACGGCGGCATACGTACGATACTGTGGCGGACACAGTAAAGCACGGTGAGCCATACGTTTGCACCACGGCGGCATACTTACGATACTGTGGCGGGCACAGTCAAGCACGGTGAGTCATACGTTTGCACCACGGCGGCATACTTACTATACTATGGCGGACACAGTAAAGCATGGTGCGCCATACCTGTGCACCATGGCGGCATACGTAGGATACTGTGACAGGCACAATAAAGCATGATGTGTCAGACGTATTTACTGTCGTAGTAGAGGTAAGGTACCGTTGCCGGTACAGTAAGGCATGATGAACCGTGCGTATTTACGACGGCAGCGTACGTACGATACTGGTGCGGGAACAGTAAAGCACGGTGAACCATACTTATGTACCACACCAGCGTACGTACGATATTGCTGCGGGTATAGTAAAGCATGGTGCACTATACGTGTAACGTGTAAAAATAATTATGTGAACACCTTTGCATGTACGGCCAGCGTCATAAATATATATTGAAGAGCTCAAAAATATCAACATATCTCTATGTCACTGACAAAAAGATTGGTGTTCACATATTTTGACTCGATGGCTGTATATATATTAATGACGCTGATTGTACCATGCCAGTATAAAGAAAATACAGGTGCGAGTATCAAAAGGCATGGTGTGCAATACGTAACACGTATAGTGCACCATTCCTTATACCCGCAACAGTATTGCATGTACTCTGGCGTGTGTCTCATTAGACATACTTGATTTTTAGGTTTCCGCTTTTCCTTTTTTCATGTACGGAACCCTAAAAATCAAGTATGTCTAATAGCCATCCATCTATGTACGTATGGTGAATGGTATGGTGCCTTATTGTACCGCACTAGTATCATACCTCTTATTTTTCTTCTCAGCATATATATTTGTCCACTTCTGGACATATATTATGCCTCTGCCATGTTTTTTCTATGTCGTTCTCGATGCGGCGTGTCTGGTCGAGGTCGGCCCTGCCATCTTGGGAATGGGGCGGTCTGCCCACGCTTCGACTTCCCGTTCATACCTCTACTATAACAGTTAATACGTTTTATACACATTATGCTTTATAGTGTAACTAGTACAACCTGCACTGGTAATAACATATATCTACTTATAAATAATGGTGCGGGTACGGTAAAAAATGATGTATCATTGTAAAGCTGACCAGATGTTTTCAAACCCGCGTGTGATATTTTTCCGATTTAATTTATTTTACGTCATTGCCATTATGACAGTTCCATGTCAACAGAGTGCAAATATGTAATTATTAGAGTCGAAATAATTGTGATAAATATTCAACAAAATGCTGCAGAAATTTCACGAACATAAAAAATCTAAATTGTACAATAATCTTTAAGTTAAGGAAATCGAAATGATTTTTAGTTTATTATATCGACGCTGTTGAATTTGATATTGACATGACATGTTATTTGTTGTCATACGAATCGCAAAAGTCGCGTCCTCATTGCAGGATTTTTTTTTTAACTCCGGTCAGGCTTTATCTACTGTTGTTGAACTGTTGCGATATTAGTGCGGCTATATTATTATTATTATGCAAAATAATTTTATAGCAAACTTAACAGCTGCACCAATATAGCACCAAAGTCCGGATCTGTAAGTGAGAAGCATACCAAAATTGGTAATTTAGATAAAATAATACTTCACGATATATATACATTCAGTGTACACAGCAATGATAAAACATTTTTAATTTTTTTATCTTTTACAAGGTTAACAACAGAAGAAATTCTGAAGAAGTTCTGTTCTCAAACCCCGTACAAATTTTATAGGCTTCCGTGGTTAAAAGTATATAGACATAAAAGCTTCATATTATTTATTTTCAATCGTAAAATTGAGACATACAAAAAACACAACAAGCTTAATTAATCAGACTATTCTGGAATTACATGGCCGTCAACTTGGCGTACCTGCCCGTGAAACATATCCAGGATTTGTCCCCACAGAAAACAAAGAGGTCACTACGCCCAACGTCGGGCTATTTTCATTTGTCCGCACCTTTTTGTTACCAGTGGGGACACATTGGAAAAAAAATCTTACTTGTCCACTTTTCCCCAGTGGGAATTACAAATGGGAAAAAACATTGGACAAGTGATGTTTTTTCCCATTTGTAATTCCAAGGGTATTATTATTTCTATGAAAAGTTTAATATAGTATTCCAATAGCAAATTATTCGCGGCATTCATTCGACGAATACATTTTTATTTCCTAAGATATGTTTCTAAAGTATCCAATAGCAAATTATTAGTGGCATTCATTCGACGAATAAATTATTCGCGAATAAACAATGCGCGAATAAAAATAGCGCGAATTATTCTTTATTTGAATAGGTAATTATCTAAATAAAAAAAAAAACGAAAATAGCCGTCTCTGGACATCAAGTTACACAAAAAAACCACACCAAGCTTAATTAATCATACTATTCTAGAATTACATGGTCGTCAACTTGGCGTACCCGTGAAACATAAAAGCTTCAATTTACTGACGGAGGATTCCCGAAGGAAATTGAGCCAGCTGCTAATACATCACAATCAAACTAGAATACAATTGTCCGAAGATCTCAGGTATTTGTTGCACGAGCCGGAGACGGGTAAGTAAGCGCAACCTAGGATTCCCGACCAAAGAATCACTAGTAAGGGTACCTTGGCATCAGAGGAGTCCGCGTGGTCGTCGCTGGAAACCAATGCGTCTAGACCTACGGTAAACTTAACTTAAAGCTCGTTCGCATAAGAACACTAACATACGTATAAACCTAACTAATTGCGGAACCTATGTCGCAAGATCCGACTTTAAACTGATATAACCGGTATTCTACAAAAAAAAAAAAATACAAAATGTGGGGTTCGCCCCGTTTTGGTAGCGATCCGAGAGCCACCTTTCGGCAGTAGGGGCGGTGCTCCCCTACCCCAGGGCCTAGGTGAAGATTAAACATAAGTACCGAGTTTCGATATTTCTACTTTTACGAAATTTGACTGATTTTAAGAGTTTAAATGACACAATACGATGAAAGAATACAAACAACAAATAAAACTCAGTACTGATGTTTAACCTGAAGTTAAGTTAAAGCAACAAATTGGTGGTGGGCCCGCATTCACATGCTTTTGCAAAATGGTAAGGTATGGGGTAAGTAATATGTGTAAACTGTATCACCTGCGGGCAACAGATCCGCACAGGTGGGTGTGTTTCTGAATTTATGCACGTGTTGTATGCATGTAAGTGTGTGATGAGAGAAAAATAAACGAAGAAGGTTAGTGCTAATATGATGGGAAGTCCTACCCCAAGGGTACGTATGTCGTATGTGATGTGACTACTGGTTTGGCCACGAGGAATCTTGTGTCTAAGGTAAGATAGATAAAACAAACAAACTATAAATCGATGCATAGTTGTATAGCTTGCCGTAACAAAATGGACTTGGTCTTCTGCGAATTTGCTCAATACTGTGAAACATTTAAAAGAGATGTAGACTGTACATCGATTCATATACTTTGTTTGTTTTATCGGTCTCACCTTAAAAACAGGATGTAGAAATTTGTTTATAGCACAGGAATAATACATACTCGTACATAGTTTGACCACGAGGACAAGTAATTCATCGTGGTCAAAATAGATTGGCAAATTAGTTCGGCTACGAGGAAACGACGGATTATTCTAAAGTCCATCGAACAGTCACATACAGTTTTAAATTTGACATTATGGTTATTGTGGCCGGTACAGGCGAAACAAGGGTATTATAATTACGTAATAGGTAATCGTTGGTTCTCTGCACTTGATACGCATAGTAATGCTGATTAAAATCTATACACTCTAATAAAACACACTCAAATGTAACTTCATTATTGTCCAGTAAATAAATATTTTTTATTTCACCAAACTTTGGTAAGCCTGAAGACTCTGAAATATCTAGAATGACAATTGACGACAGCTCAAATCGGACACCATGTAGTTTTACCCATGATAATGAGTACCAACAATTATTATCGATTATACCTCGAGACTGAAAGTTTAGCCTTACATTTTCAATTTGCGCCTCTGTCATATTTTCCTTTTTTACCATAAGAGATCGTCTTTAAAGTTTCATTTTTAATAAAAGTATCGTTTAAAATTAATTGATGTTTAATAGCTATTGTTTTACAAACATTTACTCTGTTGTGCGATGCTCTGGCCACAAATTTAGATATACGATGTTTGGCTTCAAACCTCATCGTCCAGATTTGGGTAAGTGGGCCAAATTTTTTTAACATCTCTGGATAATGTGTAAGAAAATGAAACTTTGGCTTTAAGTCTGTTTCAGCTAATTGACGATGGAGCTCGTTTAATTCAGCTACTGAAAATTTTACTTGATCAATAGTATTTTCATGGACTCTATGACTCAAAAGTTTATCCAACAATTGTCTTAATTTGATGTATAAGAACCAAACTTCGTTTTCATCTGAGACATTATGTCCGACAATTAGCCCAAAATATCGAACAAGAGTAAGCATTTCAGAAGCAGAACATTTTAACTTTTATGTTGAGCCTTCTTTTGCTACAGAATTGCATGGTGTCGATGTTGAATCAGGTCCATAATTAAAATACCGTATTCTTGATTTCAAATTGTCAAAAGAAATTAGCATCTGTGTGCGCACTAGATTCTGTATTACAAATGACATCACATATCGACAAGCACCCTCGAGATAGTCATGTAAAACATCTACGGCGACGTTTTGAAATAAGTCAAATCCATCTAAAGCAAGCCACGAGCATTTTTCTTTAAGACCAGTCATATAAATGTCATTTAAATGTAAATCATTTTCATAATTGACATTGTTTCTCAACAACGTGTCATCTTCATAAAGCAGTGTTTTAATTTGTTCTTTATTAGCAGTACAAATTCTACATGGCCGATTAGCAGAAAAACTTTCAACAAAACCTAACATAGCATTCAATTCTAAATTATCTCCCGTCACAGCTGCAACATAGAACTTAATTTTGCCGTTATACACATTAGTTTCAACATGAATACCATTGATCTTTAAATCATTAAGAACATCAAAAACTTTTTAAAAAATTATGTTGTTTCCAAAGCTTGTTCTATCTGATGAGTGAAAAAGAGCCAACAATAAAATATTTTGCAAAAGCTTTAAAAGTCAGTATCAGAGAGAGATCAACAATGACAACTACCAAGGAACTTTTTCAGTCTCATTATGGTAATACGTTTTAATAGTTCCTAATAATAAATATAACATAACAGGCAATGGTACCATGTACCTACAATAATTAGACATCCCAAAATAGTAATCATAAATAATGTTCAACTTGTAAGTAATTATCATTTTTAAATAACCTTAAAGGAATCGTTCAAAACGTTAGCGTTACCAGTTCGAGGTCGATCAACTGCCTTACAATAATGCTTAAAAAAATTAACGGAGCCTCTCCAGTTCCCCCGTTGTAAAATGTGATCCAAGGGAACGTTATGGTGGTAATCATTTGATGCCACCGCCGACCGAATAGATCCTGGACTACAGTCTATTCCTAAATCTTTAAAAGGAGCTTTAAGCCAACCGGCTATTACCGTCCTAGACGCCGCCTTGACTTCACCCCTAGTGCTTATGAACAAACTAGTTAAATCAGTACGTGCCTTTCTCCTATGTGATGAAAGTTCAATTAAACACTGAACCCACTTAACTAAACTCAAAGCAGGGTCGCCTGAACAAACCAGATGCCACCCAGACTGACGCGAGTTCACATTATCGGTCTTGGACCCGAACCTGGGCCAAAAGGTAATCGAAGAATCTGATAATTGGCAGTGCTCGTTATCGATGCTTAAAAGTGTGAGATCGTGAATACGACGCCCAGACACTAATAGAAGGAGCAAAGCAACATGTCGCGAGACTTGATA
The DNA here is from genome assembly GCA_947308005.1 of Yponomeuta malinellus. NCBI lineage: Eukaryota > Metazoa > Arthropoda > Insecta > Lepidoptera > Yponomeutidae > Yponomeuta > Yponomeuta malinellus. Next base: position 14,830,135 of record OX371012.1, read on the forward strand.
AATACTATCTATCGAAGGAGTATGTGTTCGCAACCACTCTACTAAGTCATGTACATTCCAAATCGAAGATCTCTTTATTGAGGAGGCACAACTACTAATATTGATTGCTTTAAGCATTGTAGTTATCAACGGATGAGAAGATAACTGGAGTTTTTGTGATGGATCCGCCAGCGTGACAATCACAGATTTATGGACCAAAATTGTAGAGTAAGCCAACTTCTTTATTCGAGACAAATAACCAAGATAGGAAGCAACCTGATGTGGTCGAGGTTTACTGGAATCAGCCCCAATTTGTTTGGACCATGAGACCCATTGCTTCCACGCTGATTTGTATGTTCGCCATGTCGAATCTCGCCAAGCTAACTGGAGGAGATCGATATCATTGGGTTCTAGATCTCTTACTAGGTGACTCCACCCCGTACCCTCCAAACCTCTAAATGCAGATTTCGGACTTGCGGCGGGGGAAAGTTGTTGGACAGGTCGATCAAACGCCGATCCAGATTGAAAATTTCGAGGGGTGCCTCCAAAGCTCTGCGTTTCAGATCAGTTCTCCAAAAAACTTTCTCCCATCGAGGGACTACTACTAGAAATATCCCTGACGCCTTGTTGAGGCGTCGAAGCACTCTGGGAATCAGGGGTGGAGGCGGGAATACCCAAGCTAGCTGAAACTCCCACTTTCGACTGAAGGCATTGATAAAGATTGCTTGTGCATCCCATGCTTCCAGGGAGACATAAAGAGGAACTACTTTCGATCGGGATGTTGCGAACAAGTCCACCTGTGGGATGCCCCATTTTTGGAAAATCATCGTCGTGACCTCGTCTGTAAGGTGCCAATCCGGCAGTTGAGTTTTCCCCCTGGAAAGACTGTCCGCTATCGAATTGTAGCGGCTTGGTAAGTAAAATGCTTGAAGCGTTGCGCCCAAGCTCCTTACGAGCAAGAGTAACTGTTTCGTCGTCTCTAGCAGGATTAAAGATTTTGTACCGCCCTGATTTCGGATGTATGACACTACTGTTCTGTTGTCTGACTGGAGCATAATTGCCTTTCCCGCTACTACCTCTGGAAACTCCGAAAAAGCTATGAAGACTGCGTGCAGCTCTTTCTTGTTTATGTGTCAGTCCCTTTGAGCCTCTGTCCATTGACCGGACAAATAGTGATCGTCCAGCTGTACCCCCCAACCGTCGTTCGAAGCATCTGTGGTTACAAAAATCGATGGTTCTGGAACGAAGATCTGGCCCGGTGTTTCCAGATTTTGAATCCACCATTCGCAATCTTCCAAAGCCTGCTGGGGAACCTTCACTTCTACCTGAGGACAATCTTCCAAAAGCTTCCGAGATGCTCTTTGAAGGCTTCTGGTAAATAGCCGGCCTAATGGTGTTGCAAACGATGCAAATCCTAACCTGCCTATTAGGGACATGCCTGATTCCCATGACCATCGACCCTTCATCTGAATCTTTCGTAAATCTCTTCTCAATCGAATAATCTTTTCGTCTGATAACCTTTTGACATTTGAAGCCGTATCCCAGACTATTCCTAGGAATTCTATCCGCCTTGTCGCTCTGAAAATTAATTTTTCCATGTTTACACACCAACCTAGGGACCGGAGCAGACCTAGAGCATGCATCAACTGACCTTCGAGGGCCTGGGGATTCTGGTGAGCGATAAGAAAATCGTCTAGGTACACAAGTACTCGCAGACCCTTTTCCCTCAAGATACTTGCCACCCAGTTGCTGGCTCTGGAAAAGGCCTGAGGAGCGCTGGATAAGCCGAAGGGGAGCGAGGTCATTTGAAATAGATCGCTCTTGTACGAAAAGCAAAGGTACCTTTGATGACCGGGTCTTATTGGGACGTGGAAATACGCCTGGCTGATATCGATCTTGCCCATGTAATCGCTTTCTTGAAGAAAATTGTGAACCTGAGCCTGATTGATCAACCGAAACTTCCGAGGTTTTAAGAACAAGTTGAGGTGGCGAAGATCGAAAATCTGTCTGAGCTTTCCGTTGGACTTTGGAATCAGAAATATTCTTGAAAGAAACCCGGTTTTGGCCTCGGACCTTTCTACCACACCCGAAACTAAAAGCTTCCTTAACTCTTCTGTCATTTCGGTTGAAACTGGAGTTGCAAATCTTTTTATCACAGTTTTGTCGTGCAGGGGAACTGAAGGTGGGTTCATTACAAAAGGTATTGAATAGCCTGAAATTATTTTTAGAACTGGAGTTGGAGCTCCCATTTCCATCCACCGAGATAGGAATTTCCGTAGTTGACCGCCCCGAAAATTGTCAATCTCTTCTCTTCTGGCGCCTGTCAGTCCTTCTTGCAGATTGTGTCCGTTGCTTGTAAGACATTGTGTTATTGGGCTGCAGACGGGGCGCAGTCGGTCGGGATGTTGTCGTGCGAGAGGGACCAGATGATCGACCCCGAAAGGAAGAAGATCCGGGCTTAGACGGTCGAGAAGAAATGGATGGCTTGCGAAAATCTTTTCCAGGTTGAACTGGATAAGGTTTTTTGTCTGGAAAGTTTCCTGATCTAGATGGAAATACCTGCCCGACTCCTCCATGATCTTTAATAAAGTTAGTAAGCGCCTTTTCCTCGAACAAGTGCGTCGACGAAGGAGGGATTTGGTGTAGTCCGAAATGAAGGGCCTCATTCTTTGCCTTAAAGGCCTTTCGTCTAGTCTATAGTCTCAGCTCGATGGCCACAGACGTAGTGTAGCAAATTGTCTGACACTGATCTAAATCCGGAATTCTTTGCTAGAATCTTGCGCACTTCCTCCGTCGCTGCCGGACAAAGCTTAGTCACTCTCTTGAGCTCCTCTGCGAGCGCTTTTCTCTGAAGAAGCAAGGCGTGAGTGATCGTCCCAAGAACATAGTCTAGCTTTGCAAGGCTGGGTGAGGGCTGCATTGCTAATCCTCCAAGTTCTGTGTTGACCTTTAGGGTATTAAAGACGGGTGAAGCGTGAAGGACCTTTTCCACCTCCTTGTACCTCACTCTATTCCAGAGGTCAGTGCCCAGCTTCTGGCAGTCTATGCTCTCGCTCTTGATCTGAGGGGATGGTTCAGGCATTGGAGGCTCCGCCTCCTTGACACTTGGCAAGAACTCTAGGTCAAACGCACAGGCAGGCTGCACATCTTTTACCCTGTCCTCCAATTCAGCATCTAATCCTGGTGCTTCCCAGTCTGCGTCGGCTTCCCGTGCGTAATTACTCTCGTCGCCACTTGACTCGTCGGATATCTCAGGCTTTTCAGGCCGACTCGCCTTCAGAGAGTCAATCGAAGAAACCAGGTACGAGAACATGTCATCCATTCTTTCTTCCAGCGAATCTAGTCTCGACTTTTTCCCACAGCCAGGGGTAGATGCTCTCTTTCTCTTCCGATTTTCCTTGTCGTTTCCATACGAAGAAATGGACGAGTCCCTTTTTCGGCTAGTCTCCTCTGACTTCGATAGCTCTCCGGATAAACTGAGATTTGCTTCCGCCCTTGTATGTAGTAGCGGCCTCAAACTATCTGTTGCCTGTTTGAACAGCTCCGTCCGGACAGCCGACCCTCGCACCTTGTTCGCGATCGCTGGGGGACCGAGAATTAGGGCTCTAGCGAAAGCCCAATCGAGAAGTTTGATCCTAATGTCCCGGTAGCCTTTTTCGGAAAGGTGGTCCGCCTCCGGATCAAAAGCCCTGGCCAACCCTACCGTTGGGAGAGCGAACATTAGCTTGTTTATTACGTGGGGCTCCACTTTATCCCCGAAAAGCTCCTCTCTGGTAGCGCGACTCGATTGCCATGCCGTCCATCCATCTGGTAGGCTCTCCTGAGCCAAGATTTTTATCCGGTCAAGGATTTTGTCGTCCTCTTCTGTTTCGCCCTGTTCCTCCAACAGTTCACCCAATGTAACAAAGTTACTCTCCTGTGCCATCTGTGACAAGAAAGCAAAAAACATTGCTTACTATAACTGAAAAATTGCAAGCAGCTTAATAGGTATTTGAGGCGCGCTCCTCATTTTGCGGGATGAGCGGCTCAATTTTTTGAGCTGCGCGGCCGAGTATGCGGGCCGCGCGGCTGACATTTTGGACTGCGCGGCTGAGTATTCGAGCCGTGCGGCTCATTTTTTGAAACGCGCGGCAAATTTTTCGAGCCGTGCGGCTGGATTTTCGAGGTGCGCGGCTCATGTAATGAGCCGGGGGGTTCGAAATTTGAGCCGCTTTTTAGCGATATGGGTGTGGTTGAATGACCGACACACCATATTAAAACGGGCCATAGCCACAACGAGTCACAGCACAGGAATAATACAATCTATAATACACACAGACAAATAACCAATATAATAAAATTACTAATGACTTACCGCTCTTAGGCATCCAGATAATACACAGTATTATGTCACTTAGTAATTTATAATTATAACACTCTTCGAACGCTACAACAGCGTTTACATAAAATAAGAAGCATACGCGTGATCGCTAGATGTAATGATAGCGTACTAACGAAAGCGCATTCTTTGTGGAATATTTCTACAATTTCGGTAGCTAGTTTATAAAATTCTTCACTGGAAATTTTCTTCGCACAATTGTTTTCTAGTTTTTGGTGTATAATCAGCTGACTCAATTTCCTTCGGGAACCCTCTGTCAGTAAGCCTCCTTTTCCCTCTTTGAGTATTGCTCTGCCGTCTAAACTTTCCTGTATGTAAAACACAAACACTATTGATACCAACTTTTTATTGTTGTTGAACAAATTAATAAATGAATGAGTAAATGTTAACCCTTTTCTTGGCATTGTACAGTACCGGCCAATAATATATCACCTTTGTGGTTTTTTGTATGTAGAGTAAACAATATTAGTTGGTCGATTGCATATTTTACTAGTCATTTATCACAAGTATCAAAAATACTTAAAAAGAGATACTAGCACAGCTACCGTAAAAACTGGAAGTTACACAATAAATAATTTTATTTTTATTTATTTATTTCATACAAATATATGATGAATACTGCAATGAAATACTGTGAATTACAATAGGAGACTCAACATATTACTAAAAGAGCTCTAAAAAAATATATTTAACCTTTCGAATGCCGTGACCGCCGAAATTACGTTATAGTTGCGTGCCGAGAAATATCAACATTCACGCGGTCGCGCAACTGCTTTTTCGAAGTCTAATATTATTATTCCTACCCAGATTTTTGTTTCGTAAAGGTGGTAAACTAAAGTTTTTATTTGTATTCGATTTAGTAGAACTTCATCAGCTGTGTAATTACTAAAATTCAAAAAATTATACGAGCCATAAAATTTGTCCATACTTTGGAAAATGACACATAAAATAAAGGCAGTGGGTCTATACCAACTTTTTTTCGTTTTATTACACACCTGGGTATATTATAAACTAACTGTCACAATAAAATAACTTAGCGTATTGAAAAAAATCAGGACTACACGAGTTTGAATCCTGCCAAAAAATATAGCATTTCCAAACGTGGATCAGCGTTCCGGCACAGACCGGTAAGCTTATCTACAGGATGTGTATGGTTCAGAAATATTACAAAACCAAAAATCTTGGGCAAAACCAAAAGTAAGTTGTTAGCATTTTATGTATTTATATAACTATATATGTATGAACGGATTTTTATGAAATTAATGGATCAGTTTTTACTGTCTCGGTGACGGATACAAACAAAATATTATAGGGGATTTTACACATATACTTATAATCAAGCTTTTTTTCGGAGGGGTAGGGGGAGACGAACTTCCATTTGCTACGACCCTTACTCTTTCGCCAACATACATTTTCGTTGTTCTTTAGGGAGATTTTATACAAAAACCTACGGTTTGGTAATAATGTACCCACCATGTGAAGAGGGATGTAGAATCAGAAATAAAACTCTGGATATGGTATGGAGGGATGAATAATACAACGAGAAAGGATTCGGAAAAAAATTACACGATAAGTAAAGTATTGGAGCTCTAAAAATAAAACGAAAGACTTTTAATAGAAATACTGCTAAAACTTTAATAATAGACATATTTGATTAAGTACACATTATTAATTCTCTTGATTTGGTGGGGTGTGGTAATCATTCCAGCACTGGCCTACACAAAGAAAGACGTTGCATCCAGTACATTTAATGTTGCTTTCCGTACGTCTCCGATATGCTCTGCACTGGACGCAACCTCGTCTCTTGTATCGGTTTACGCGTTTGTTTGCCCTATCCATGCGGTCGTCTTCTTCATGCGCAGGGAAATGGTTGCCATTATATCGGTCGTGGCCTAAATTGGCAGCAGGCCTAATCCGCTGCACATACGGACTTTCCAATGATAGGGCCGTTGCTAAATTGTATCTGAATTGCCTGTGATTCAGCCTTTTTTCTTCTCCGTCATGGCGTTTGTATATAATGTAGCTGTTTAGAATGCTACAGTTGAGCAGACGCCTAAAAACTTTAATATACCACTTAAGTCCCCTCTTGCGTTCCAATAAATACATGGAGAGCTTCTGATCTTTTAGATCTACGCCCCCCATGTATTTATTGTAGTTATGGACTACAAGTGGTTTATCGAGGTCCTGGCCTGCTCTGCGGCCTGGAGCCATATCATTTTTGTGGAAGGTGGAAATCATTGTGACTAATTTCACATCCTTCCATGACAAAACTGTAAGGTCACCGCAATGTGTCGCCACCACTGCCCCACGTTGCACATTGTGGTCATTTAAGTTCTTAATTTGGGCCGGAGTCTCTATTCTGCGACGGTTGAGGGTCCCTACAACATCTGTACGTTTAGCTTTTAAAAAACGTGCTAAACCTACAGAGTTGTAGAAATTGTCCATATACAGACAATGACCCTTTTCAAGGTAGCCATCAGCGAGTTTTAGGACTACTTTTGCCGTGGCATTTGTAAAGCCCATTTCGGCCTGCCCAGAGTCGTCACCTTTGCCTGCGTAAATTTTCATTTTGATGAAATATCCTGTTTCTGCCTCACAGAGCTCGTATGATTTTATTCCGAACCTTGCCGCTTTAGTTCGGATGCATTGAATCCAAGAAAGGTGGCCTTTCCACAGCAAAAGGGACTCATCACTACTTAGAGCTCTGCGAGGCACGTATATTTCGCCAAACTTCCTATTGCAGTGTTCTACTATGGGAGCAATTTTGAATATTTTTTTTTCATAGCCGCGAATACTATCAGTTAGCTCATCATTGTCTACGAAGTGTAGGAATCTTAACAGGAGTAAGAATCGATTTTTACTCATAATTTTTCTGAACCCTGGCATTCCCAGAACGCCAGTAGTCCAATACTCATCTAGTCTGCCCCTGTGACATAAGGACATGAATATTAGTACGGAGAAAAATTGGTACAATTCTTCTACTGTTGTATCTTCCCAATCGTTGATTCGGGACCCCATTGAAATCCCAGCCCCTCCCGGCGCCGTTGCTTGCGCAATGATGTCCCAAGCATATTTGTTCGTTTGGTGAGCTATAACGGACATTTTTTCGCGAGTCCATATATATTTAAATATATTTATTGCAGACGTAGCAGGTATAGTCGGGCCAGAATGTTCTTGATAAACCTCCTCAACTCCTCGGAATTGTTCAAAATTGTTACACCAGTCTAATTCCGCTCCTGGTCTGGGAATGTCTATTTCTTCCTGCTCATGGGCCTCAGTGACTATTTCTTCCTGCTCATGGGCCTCTAAAATCTGTATTATCTCAGATTCGTCGTAATCTTCCCAATCTTCGTCAATTTCACTTCCTGAATCGTTAGCTAAGGCTTCTATTAGTTCGGGAAGTAAATACTCATTGTGATGGATCGCAATCGAAGGTTCTTCCTCATCCTCATTCAAATTGTCTCTGGGTTCTTCAATAATCATTCGTTGCACAGGCGGAGTTGATGATTCACCTTCATCTTCATTATTATAAAGTCTCATGGGCTCTTCTTGAGCTACCCCTCGCACGGTCTGAAAATTGATACATATGAATATCAAAGTAAAAAAATAATCAAACATGGAAAATTGAAAAAAGGGGATCGAACAGAAAGGCATAAGATTCTATAGAAAATTGATACCTCGAGGTTTCCATTTTCGGTTCGGCGTACCAGGACGTGTTCATCAGACGGAACTATTAAAGATCCCCGTGGAGATAATTGTACCGACAAGGCCATAATTAACGGCACACCTCTAGGGGGTGGCGTTCCTGTCCCTCCCTGGTCTCTTTCCCTTGACTCCATCTAAGTTAGAACATAAAAAAAAACATGCTGTTGGGAGAGCCCACACCAAAGAACCAATTGCACACACCAAAATAAAAGTACAGAAAGTTAGTAAATGTGAATTATTCCATGACTATTTTAGTCACAGTAGTGTGATCATGATGATACATAGCAGTTGGGCTCGTCAAACATATCCCATAGGCAGGCCGGGGCTATTTGGCTTAAATATTTCCTTCCGTCACAATTCTGCTTAAACGTCTAAAAACAGACAAGCCGGTGGGAGTGGACTTTTATGGACGCGCCGCTACTGGTACATAGACGAGATCATAAAAGATGCACCCGAAAGTAATCGAAACGAAAAGAAAGCCGAAAGTAATAGAGGATTACCAATCATATAACAGGAAAAGCTTTAAAGCATTGATATAGGTTTTTTTTTATTGAAGATGTATTTATTAATTTCTTAATAACAATTTATGTATTTAATATTTTAGAAGTAACATGCTACATAACACAAAATTGGCACTCGTCGCCCGGGTAATGCTCATAAATTGCGAAAGCACAGTTAGAACACCAAAATTTATTAGCAGTGCATAAAATTTGAAAAGTAATGTTTATGTCTGTTCGGCAGAAGAAATGACGAGGCAGATATGGATTGGTCGGCAAGTGACACATAACACAAGCATTTAGTAGCACAAAATGCGTTTCCCTCCAAGGCCATTTTAAGTCGTAAATACACAACCTGTAGTCCTCTTTGTTTAGATAATCGTCAACATCTAGAAAACGGGGCATTGCTGCACGACCTAAAATATACACATTTATTATCATCATCATCATCAGAATCAACCGCCTAGATAAGTTATGTTGTTGAATGTTCAACTCAAACTAAAAAGCATTATCAATAATATTGTGAGTACATAATGCGCAGATCCGCGTTCCGGCATAAGAAAAACAAAACAAATTCTATACACCCTGTGAACAAATATACGAAAAGCCGCGACGCAGATCCGCGTTGAAATCGGTTAGCACAAGTTTCAACGTATATTTCGATAAAACTATAGATATTCATTGCCTTTTTATTACTTCTTCAACATCTTCATAAAATCACTTTCAAATGTGTTTAAAAAACATATACATACTCATATAACAATAACAAGAAATAATATTTTCAAACTGGCACTTATTGCGGTCAACCGTCAGTGGCAAAGTTTACTTAAATTCTTTGGGATGTTTCGTAGTAAATATTAGTAATATTTTTATTCAATTCTAACATGCAATTACTTAGGTAGCATAAAAATAAAGTTTTACTTACTTTTCTCCAAGATAATCCCACCAAAACTATTTATTTCTGCAGTCAACGGGCACTGGGGTAGTTGAGCACTGATTGTTTCGAACAGGTTCACACGAGTTGTGAATGTGAATGAATGAAGTTGGTACGATTCGACGATACCTTCACTCATATACAATACTGATTTGCAATTTCTGCCCATGTTGCGACACAAATATTACAGAAAAACTAAAAAAACCGCTTGAGGTCGTCTGAGCGTGGATCCACGTTACGGCAGTATAATGGGAGTTCGCGGATCCACGTTCCGGCATTCGAAAGGTTAATAAAATGTCTATGAAATATTTAACCATTACATGGGAGATTATTATAAATGTGAATTATTAAAAGCCGCGCAGTTATCGAGATAAGCTAGCTAATAATAAATACTATTGAATACTAAATAACTACTACTAAGTAACTATACAGGTCCTTCCCATTTGTTCAATTGAACTGTGAAAACGCTTGGCAAATTCCTGGCATAATAAAGTTTAAAATTGCACAAAATGTCTCAGTTGGTACAAAGGGTTGATTTAAACTTTCACGGTTTCTACACATAACTATTTGTGTTAAGTCCCGTTTGTACAAATAGTTATGGAACAAAGGGTGTTTCCCAATTGTCCGATCAATCGATCCAGTCCAGTGAGACATTTGTTCCCATTCTCCATACTAATCCCCTAAGTCCCATTTGGCCGATTGATCGTTGGAAATATCCATCGGTTCAAAGAGAAAAAACATAAATTAAATAAATCAAAAAACCCGAATGCGTAAAAATAATCTTATTATAAACTAAAAAGAATAATACATGCAAGGTTTAACGAAATAATTTAAACTATCAAATCAAATTCTAATCATCAAAGGTCGATGATCTTTTTTACCCTCAATACATATTCACAAATAAATAAAATTCGCAGCTAATTCTTTTCAAAACTGAATGTTCCTTTATATGTTTAAAAATGAAAAATATATGTATCTGCGAACAAGGTTTTTATTTTTGAAAAATACTTTCTATTCTAAACAATAAAGCCATTATTTCGATGAACTATTTAGTCTCATATTTATGTTTATTTTAAACTGAGGATTATGTTGTTGTGGACACAATAGAATACAATAGCTTTGTTCAACTGTTAAGCTCTAAAAATAATCATATCGGGCCACCTTGCCACATTTATATTAAACAAGCCTTCCACACTTTCGAAATGTAATATGAGCTAATATCGTAAAGTGTTCAATATTAAAGTGGTCATCGTCCTTTTAATGTATACTACCATCAAACACTTACCAAATAAATACTATATAATATACGGATGTACTTACATTTTTGCTGGTGCAACAATATACTACTAACTACATACGCAGGTTTATTATACTAGCACACTACTTAACTTTGACTAGTGCCTTGTCTAAATACTCATACAATCTACTAAAAGAAAGTAACATTACATTTAGCATTTTCGATACCTGAAACAAAAAAAGTGTGATCTTGCAGTGCTCAGTTACAAAAAAATCGGTTTGGTTGTTTAGATAAAAAAAATGAAAACCAATTTTCGTTTTTTTTTTTTTAATTTCTCAAAAACCTGCAGTAATTCCAGGTTTTTTTTTAAAAACATCTTACATCTGGGTGTAATATTAATGGGTATTGTAAAAGCAGTAACAGACGATTGAAATTAGTACAGGCCGGACAACGGATTGGGTTCGCTCTGAACCATCTGTCCGTCTGCAAAAGCGGTTTAAAATAACTTATATTCATAGGTAGCCTGTCAATACAATGAGATTAGTTACGTTTTGTTATCAAACTGAGTAATGTTATGATTATGAGTAACTCACAGTGTTATTAGCTGCAGCAGAACAGTCTGTGGAGATTTTTGCATAATCACCGTCACCTTCATCAGTGTCCCGTACAGCGTTTTGAGTTGAGTTGTTTGGCTCAGTATTCTTATTTTCAAGGTTCTAGAAAAATAATTTAAAAGCTTTATTACAAAGTATACAGTCAGCAGCAAAATCCCTACACTCGAACAAGTTCAAAATGATCTACACACACACACACACATACTACGCTCTTGATAATAGTTTGTGTGTAGATATTTAATTCTTAACCACGTTAAAAAATGAAACTACTTATAGATATAGCGTTACCTTGCAGAGGTCCATGAGAAAAACGCAAAGACCAAAATGTTTGCCTGTCTATTACCTAAATAATACAAGAGGTACAAAAAACAAGTACTTACATTAACACCGGTCGCTCTTTTTCGTTGTTGAAGAAAATTTCTAAATTTTATTCTGAGGCCAACCTTTGGAAACATTTCTTTTAGTTCTTCATCGGTTAACAGAATGGCAGTTTCTATTGAGTATATAAGATTGTCTGAAATTATGACGCAACATATTTCAAGGAATCTTGGACACAAAGATACCTAGATCTGTCTGTAAGAAGAATTTATAATCATTACCTACTTATGTTTCTATTACCTATATCTTTAAAATATGGCTTCCATCAAATTTATGATGATTTCGCCAATGTCAAGTTTTCTTGAAAAGCATGCCGTTTTTCGGTCCTCACCTTGCAATCTGTAGTATTAGCCCAATACAAATCGCCAAGTGATGAGCAACCAAGGCCCGGGAACTATTGGGTGGTGTCCAAAGACTAGTTATGCGCGTTTCAAGATGAATTCTTCATTAGCTGCACACTTCTACCTTAGTTCACTTCATAAAAAGCATTAAACAACAAAGAGCAAAAAATTAAGAATTAATCTAGAACACGCCTGCCATGTTCTCTAGACAAGCCAGAAGTCCCCAAGTAAGTACTTACGTTTACACACAATCGACATAAATCAAACTGACAGACAACGAATGGCTTACCTTCAAGAATTGGGACTACATCACTTAATCCTTCCTCGTTTAAAATTTTCGAAACATCCATGGCCACGTGTTTAACCAATATTAATTTGCTGCGTGTGCAGCTACAGTCAAACTGGAGCGAATCCCGCGCGGTACCCGGGACGCGACCTCGTGCGATTCGCTCGCTCGCTTAGGCTCTCAAACTGACGCGACTTCCCGCGTGCCATTTTTGTCTGACTTTCATTGAAGAAAGATGTCTTTTAATTTTGAAGAAGAAGTTTTGCTATTGTTGGCCGTGGCCGAAGAAGAATCTCAAGATTTTAAGTAAGTAGAGTGCATTTGATGCCTTTTCTGTTAAACTTTTATCTGTGTTTGACTAGAGTTAAACTAAAAAATATATCGCTTTTAAAACTTTGTGTTTTAAGGACCAAGAAAAGGAGAAAATGGGTACATGAGCTGAGCACTCAACGTCTACTATCAGGAGAGTTTCACACTTTAATATCTACGATAGAAAAAGACAGGGAAAGATTTTATATATATTTTCGTATGCCGCAAGAATGCTATAGTGAAGTTCTTCTACACATTGAAAAGAATATATGAAAACAATATACTAATCTTCGACAGCCAATAGAGCCTAGTGAGCGTTTGGCGATATGTTTAAGGTAAATGGAAATAATTAACGCAAAATAACTTAAAAAATTTATGTAATCAAATTAGATTTACAAAAGTATTCACTTTAGGGAAACAATTAATGATTCATTCACGGATTAATGAATATCCGTGATTGTCCATTTTACTGAGTCACCCGCGATCATGAGGCTTGCAACAGTTTTGAAATATCGAGAGCGCAATAAAATGGATTATCACGGATATCCCTTAAGCGAATATATTGTGAACAACCGAGAAAGTGTAAGACAGTGTTTAATTAATGATTCGTTTGAATTAACAATATTAATGATAAATTAAGCATCAGGATTATAAGAAGAAAAAAAATCCGCAGTTATATTTTCACTTGTAGGTTGCATCTCATTATTAAGTGATGAAAGTGCTAGAGGAGAAAGTGAAGTTGTTGCAGAAGGTGAAGATAAATTTGTAGAGTAGGGTTGTTGTGAGAGACACAGATCGTGACGATGTGAAGGTGAAGATGTTGTATGTGATGAAAGTGCTAGAGGAGAAAGTGAAGTAGTTGCAGAAGGTGAAGATAAATTTGTAGAGTAGGGTTGTTGTGAGAGACACAGATCGTGACGATGTGAAGGTGAAGATGTTGTATGTGATGAAAGTGCTAGAGGAGAAAGTGAAGTATTTGCAGAAGGTGAAGATAAATTTGTAGAGTAGGGTTGTTGTGAGAGACACAGATCGTGATGATGTGAAGGTGAAGATGTTGTATGTGATGAAAGTGCTAGAGGAGAAAGTGAAGTGGTTGCAGAAGGTGAAGGTAAATTTGTATAGTAGGGTTGTTGTGAGAGACATAGTTCGTCCAAGTGTTGTAATTCATTTACCATCACAACTTGTGAAATTTTCAATTTGACTGCGGCTTGTTTTCTTGGTGAGAACGTTTGGACAGTCTTAACAAATTCCATAAATAAATGCTCAAGAGCGTTTAGTTCTTGAACCGGAGCAGGATTTCTGTTTTGCAAAAAGTTAATAACCTTTTCAACAGGTGATGCTACGACTTCTGTATTTCTTGTTAATCTTGAATTAGAGTTTTCACTGAAAGTCGCGGTAGTAGGTCTAGAATTTTCATAGAAACTAGCAGAGGTTGATGGTCTAGAGTCATCAGATAACATTTCGGAGCTTTCTTCACTATTGTTAGTTTCTGTGGCCTTTATATAACTAATAGTGTTTGCGAATGACAAAAATGGTTTCAAAAATTCCATATGCGCTGCCCACTGCCAACGAGAGTAATTTTTAGCACATTGACCTGTTGATGTTTTTAGAGACCTTAAATATTTGCTGTATGTGTCTCTCATATTTTTCCACTTTTTTTAATTCCTCTCCTGGAAATATAAATAAATTATATTTTAATATATTATTTCAGATATCTGGCTACGGGAGACAGCTTGCGTACTATTGCTCACAGTTATCGTGTCGGTTTTTCTACAGCCGCATCAATAGTGAAAGAGGTATGCCAAGCTATATGTGATAAAATGGGGCCAGTTTATTTACCGGAACCAACAACAGAAATTTGGACTCGGTCTGAAAAAAACTTTCAAGAAAAATGGCAGTTTCCGAATTGCTGTGGCGCTATTGATGGCAAGCATGTAACAATAAATTGTCCACCAAAAACAGGTTCTAACTACTTTTGTTACTGTTAGATATTAGAGGGTACTTTGTCTTTACTCCGCGGGCGGCCCGGCTGCCTGTCAGTCTTGTAATACATGTATTCCGGAGCACTCGTTGTCTTATTTATCAGTGGCGACGAGGATGTTAAAAAAAGCAAATGTAGTTTCTTAGCGAGTGAGGTAAAATATTTGGGGTATGTAATTGACAAGGACGGGGTAAGGGTAGATCCTGATAAAGTTAAATCGATAGTAGATATGGCTTACCCAAAGAATGTGTCGGAACTAAAATCCTTTCTGGGTATGGTAAATTTTTATGGAAAATTTGTGAAAAATATTAGCACCCACCTAGCACCATTATATGAATTACTTAAAAAGGGGAGACATTTTAAATGGACCAATAAAAGTAGCTTAGCGTTTAACAGTGTAAAGAAATTGTTATGCAGTGCAGAAGTGTTAGTGCATTTTGATATAACAAGAGAGTCGGTAGTGACGTGCGACGCGAGCCCGCTCGGCGTGGGCGCCGTGCTAGCCATGCGCGAACCAGATGGCTCTGAGCGAGTGGTGGGTGGCGTACGCATCGCGGGCGCTAACGCCCGCCGAGAAACATTACAGTCAGATTCACAAAGAGGCGTTGGCAATAATTTTTGCAATTGATAAATTTCATCAGTACCTGTATGGTAGGAAATTTACACTAAGAACGGACCACAAGCCTCTGGTCAGCATATTTGGCCCCAATACCGGCATCCCAATCACAGCCGCGAGTCGGCTACAAAGATGGGCTATTAAATTAGCGGCTTACGATTTCACTATAGAGTATATTAGAACGGACCATAATACAGCAGATGCACTTTCGCGGCGAATAAAAGCGCACAGGGAGGTAGGAGAGGATACGTTGCCCGAGCAAACATATCTTCATTTTGCGACGGATGCGCTACTTTTAGATTATTCTCACATAAAAAAAGAAACCCTTTCAGATCCAATCCTGTCAAGGGTACTTACTTACATTAGAAATGGCTGGCCTCAAGACACCGAAGTAAGAGAGTTGAAACCATACTTGAATAGAAAAAATGAACTTTACACGGAATTAGGATGCATACTATGGGGCCATAGGGTAGTAATTCCACCCACAAATAAAAAAACAGTTTTAACAGAATTACATGACAGTCATATGGGAATTGTAAAAACCAAATCCCTTGCTCGAAGTTACGTTTGGTGGCCAGGGTTGGACGAAAATATAGAATCAATTTGCAGTGAGTGCAGCATTTGCGCAGCCGTGGCAAGCGCACCGCCAGCACACGCGCCGCAGTCGTGGCCCTGGCCGAGCAGACCCTGGGCAAGACTTCATATAGATTTCTTGGGCCCTATTTTTGGCCTCACGTATCTAATCGTAGTGGACGCCTGCTCCAAATGGATAGAGGTTATTAGAAGGTATAGGCCATACTCCACCACGGGGGCCAAGTCCGGATTGGTAGAGGCTTTTAAGACTAGTGGCTGGTCTTACTGTCAGAAGTTTTCAAGCCGCCCCTAAGGCCTCTTAGGGGCGGCTTGAAAACTTCTGACAGTAAGAGACCAGCCACTAGTTTGGCTTGAGAATACTTTGGGCTATTTGGGGACTGCTCAGGTTGTTAAAATCACTTGGACACCTATCTATCCACATACATTAAGCTGAAAAACTTGTAATTTTTTATTTAATGTATAATATTATCATAATCTACAGTGTTTTTTTCTGTTATGTACCTACAATATATAGGTACACATGCCATTCCTATTATAGAAGAATATTTATTGACTTGAATCACTGACTGAAAATTGTAACGCAATGGCCAACTATTTTTACCTTTCCATGTACTCCAGAAGAGTCGAAAATTGCTCTCCACTTGCTCGTCCTCTTGATTCCATTATTTCTAACACACTTTCGATTCAAACACAAATACACAACGCAATACAGTTTAAAAACTTTTTCTTACAAACAAAACAAGTTCAATCAAACAACTTTATTTTGACGGTTCACTTCGCTGACCATAGACTAAACGTTGACTTTTATCGAAACGAAGAATGGAATTGGCGTTCGAAAACCCAATGTTACTTTGTCTACGAATCAAATTGTGGGCTATGGTTATTGGTCAATGTGAACACCGAAAACTGACAGTAATGAACTTTAATTAAGTAAATCGGGTTACAAAAGTGCCGCGCGATGCAGCCGCGGATACAATAATTTTTAGACTGACTTTTAGTGTTGCCAACATGACAGAAAAACCCTATTAGTTCAAATTAGGGAGCACGTCGCTAACACACCCCACCCCAGTGCTGGCACAGCACTCATCAGCCAACAGGATAGGTGCGACGCGCGCCGCAGATCGCCGCCAGGTGCCGCTTTTGGTCTTTACCTCAACTAGCCGAACAGGACCGTCCTTGCCCGGGAACACCTGAGTGACCAACCCCTTTGGCCACATGTTGCGGGGAGAATCTGGACTGACTATTAGAACTAAGTCACCTTTTTTCAGCGACGTCTGCTCTTCAAACCATTTTCTTCTAGGAATAAGTTCAGGCAATATTTCCTTCACCCACCTCTGCCAGTACATGTCGGCCAATGCTTGGGCTTTGCGCCATTGTTTACGGAGACATAAATCAGAATTATCAAACACACCAACAATTGGCATGTTTGACGACGATCCCAGAAGAAAATGGTTTGGAGTAAGACTTTCAATACCACCTGGCTCAACTGACACGTGCATCAAGGGACGACTATTTACAATATTTTCTACCTCTGCCATGAGCGTGGATAAGGTTTCATCCCTTGGTGCTCGCTCGGTTCAGATGACTTAAAGCGTCGTTTTCACGCTCCGTATTAGCCTCTCCCACGCCCCACCCCAATGAGGGCTGAAAGGAGGGATAAATGTCCATTCCATACCATTGTTCACGCCTTCTTGCTTTAGCAAGTCAGTATCTAGCTCCAGTACCGACTTCCTGAGTTCGTTGCTGGCGCCTTTAAGGTTGGTTCCATTATCTGAACAAAGGTGGCGCGGCCAGCCTCGCCTTGCTGCCATTCTCCGTAGCGCCATGATGAGAGCATCTGAAGTCAACGATGCTACGAGCTCAATGTGAATAGCTCGCACCGTCATGCAGGTAAATAAGACCCCATACCTTTTCTCTCTATGTCGGCCGACTGCCACCTCCATAGGTCTAAATAAATCTAGCCCACAGTGCGTGAAGGGACGCTGGTGATGCGCCACGCGGGCTGAAGGTAAGTCTCCCATTCTAGGTACCTGCGGCTTGCACTTCTGAATCCTGCAGAACATACACCGTGACGCCACATACTTGACTGTAGGTCGGATTCGTAAAAGCCAATACCTTTGTTTCAGCTCATTGACAACCATCTCCTGGCTTCCGTGAGCTGATTTTATGTGGTAGTGTCGTACGATGAGCCTCGCCGTCGAATGTTGACCATCTAGTATTATAGGTTGTTTCATTTCCAGCGCTACACCTTCCGTCACGCCGATGCGGCCACCTGATCTGAGGACTCCGTGTTCATCTAAGAAGGGTGATAAGGTACGTAGTCTACTATTTTTAGGCACAACTTTACCAACCTGTATAGCAGCTAAGTCCTCACTGAAAGATTCAGCCTGCGCCCTTCTAAGCAGAAGACGTTCCGCACGTTCCATTGTCCTGCAGTCTATGCTGGTGGGAATTCCCTTACACTTGTCAATAAATGTCAGCACAGCCGCCGTGGTTCTTAACAATCGCAGCCAGGAGGAGAAACGCAGTGGATCCGGAACAGGTAATGCCGCAGATATAGTTTGGGTAACTGTGACGCATTCCGCTGTGTCAGCCGGTGGCGGTTCTGATAGAAAATCTTGTGGCCAGAATGGCTCAGCGTTACCCAAAAATTCAGGACCCTGAAACCACTCACCTTCAAATATGGATTGATCAAACTCCTCCCTTGTAGCTAGGTCAGCTACATTTTTCTTTGTGGGTATGTACCTCCACTCCTGCACGCGCGTAAGCTGGTCAATCTCACCTAAGCGATTAGCTTCAAACGTTTGGTACTTACGCGTATTGTTTCTGATCCAATGCAGGACAGTTGTCGAGTCACACCAAAAGTAACGCTTCGTAGTTTATGTTCTTTTTCAATTGTGTCTGCCAACCGGGCCGCCAAAAGAGCTGCTTGAAGTTCCGCTTTGGGTACTGTCAAGGTTTTAACGGGCATCACCCGGCTTTTGCTAGCTATAAAGGACACATAAGTCTTACCGTTATTATGCCAGCGCCAATAAGCAACAGCACACATCGCCATAGTAGATGCGTCGCTAAACAAATGCAATTGTAAATTATTGTAACCAGCAATCGATTTCGTAGCGCATCTAACAGCCGCTACGCCGTCGTAGCCGCTCGTAGCAAGTTGCGTAGCCGCAGGAATATCGTGAGGCGAGAGGGGCAGGTACGGCGGGGGGGCGGTCATCGCCTTTCCCATGGTGACCGGTTCGGTAGCCGTCTCTTTCGCGCACTCCATCGATGACTCGTCTACCTCACTCGCACGCGCTGCCAGCTGATAATACCTCGGTATACGTACCTGACCTATTGTTTTAAGTAGGTCAAGCCATTTACACCATTTGATGTAAATATCGTCTGGAATGTAATCATCCCAACCGACATTTACGCGCCAGGTATCCTGAAGCATGATCCTTCCCTGTATAGTAAATGGTGATAAGAAACCCAGTACATCAAAAATTGACATAATTACCCGTAGCATAAGTCGCTTGGTAGGCCGCTCTTTACCTTGAATAATATCTTCAGGGATCCGTTTTAGAGATACGTCGAACCCCAACTCATATTCTCCGGGATACCAAATGAGCCCGAGCGTCCGCTCACCTCCATGCTCATGACCGATTTTGAACCTTACGGCCGCCGGACCTAGGGCTTCTTCTGGCACGCTATTCAGGACTGCAACGCTATTACTAGTCCAATTACATATTGTAAAGCCACCGGCTTTGTGAATATCACTGACGTTCCGCACCATCTCAATGGCCTCGGCCTCGTCCGGCATGCTGTCGATATAGTCGTCCATGTAATGGGACTTGCATATAGCGTCGACAGCGGCCGGGTGGGCTGAGGCGAATCTTTGTGAATTTTTATTTTTTATAAATTGAGCCACGAAAGGCGAGCAATTGGCGCCGAAAATCAGTGACGTCATTACGTACGTTTTGATGGTACCGGTAGTCACGTCACCCGTAGTGTTGTCCCCGGCAGGGTTTCCACTCCATAGGAACCTCAAAGCATGCTGGTCTTCTTCACGGATTTTAATACGTAAAAACATATCCTTTATGTCACCTGTTACTGCTATTTTATGTTCCCTGAAGCGCAGCATAATTCCAAATAGTGATGACAACAAATCCGGACCTGTGAATAAATAATCATTCAAACACAATCCATTTACCTTAGCCGCCGCGTCAAAGACCAACCTTAGTTTATTTTTATTTGGGTTGTCAACACCGAAATGTGGTAAGTACCATACCTTTTGTGTAGTCTCTGTGTCCCTTAGTTCTCTAGCAAAATCGTTTCGCAATAAGTGCCTCACTCTTTCTTCGTACCGTTCGGCGAAACCGGTTGTTCCCAGTCATCACCACTGGCTACGTCCCCACTGGGGACAAATGAGAAAAAAAATACCGTCCCTTGCCAGTGGTGACAAATGAAACATAAAAATCTCCATTGTTGCTAGTGGTGAGGTATGGGTCATCCAAATCCCAATTGTTCTCAGTGGTAACAGATAGGAAAAACTAAAATCCCAGTTGTTGCCAGTGGCGATTATCAAATATATGAATGTTTGATTAATTTATTAAGGAATTAAATAAAGAGAAATGGGGTTCAATATCCACCACGTGGCACCCACTCGCCCACCTATCTGGGTGCATGCGGCTGACATGGCCAGCCCAACTCCACTTTAACTTGGCGGTTTGCACACCCACGTCAGCTATGCGCGTTTTGGAGCGCAAGGTGGTGTTTCGGACACGGTCTATCCTTCGTACACCCAAAATGCTGCGCTCAATATACCTAATTGTTTAATTGACAAAAACAATAACTTAACAATATAACAATAAAATTTAAATCACATTAATTAACAGGTCGTCATTCTAGAGGTAGCGTACATGTATCACGGATGTCAAAAAAAGACGGATGGAACTTACTCTAATCACGAGTGAAGCATACAAATGGCGGCGTCTATTGATGTGTGCGTGCGTAATGTAGGCGGATTATCGGACTCGGTGTATCTGTGTGAGTGTTATTTCGTGTATGCACACACGAAAGTGTAGGAGTAGCGTGGCTCCACACCCTTTCAATGAAAGAAGGCATCCGTCTTTTATTGACATCCGTGACACATGTCACATATGAAGCAAATAAAAATGTTTCGAGGTTGTAGGAAATGAAAAAATAATTATTTGAATTACAATCAATCTTTATTGCAATAATCAGTGCTTTGCTTAATGCCTTAGAATTTCTAAAAGCTGACCTACAGGTATTTCACCCATTACAAGCTCCAATTGAGCTTCTTGTATAAATTCGTCAGTAAGAATAAACTTTTTTAATCTTTGTTTAAGAGGCTCCGTTTTGTTTTTATGACGAATACTGCAAGTTGTGTAGAAAACCGCGTCTTCCTTTAAAATGTTAAGAAACTGCATTATGTTCGGTTTCTTTTTACTTACTGCTCTATTTAATTTTGAGTGCCATGCCTCTAAAGCATTGGTAGTCCTATGTTGTTCGCCATAGGCACACCATATTGATAGGAAATCTTCTTTGAGCCATTGATTTTTCATATAATTTATAAATTTCAGAACAACCGGATCATCATTATGCCGACGAATAATGTAATTCCACCCGTTCATGTTTTCGCACTGCGGCAGCAATGGGAGAACGGCACTGAGTCCTACAATTCTTATATTTTTCGGATTCTGTGATTTTGTTATTCCTAATTCACGCCCTTTGGCCCATATGGCTTTATTAAAATGATAGTAGCAGCCTTTAACTTCTACACTCGGAAATACTTCAGTGAGGGCTTTGATGACAGCTTTTTCGTAATCAACTTTAAACTGTTTTGGGTTCCAATTCGGTAATTGTGACTTAATTATACTGAATAAATTCACGTACGTTTTAGTATCTCTGCCACTCATAAGCGCATATACCAAAGGAATGATGTTAGTGTGACTGACAGTACTCCCTAAATCTCCATGAATTGTGTATAATTCATCAAAAGGTGGGGGGCAACTTTTAAACGTGCCATCACCAAAAAAATATTCGACTTCACAAAGAGTACGACGTGCTTGTTCGGAACAAAAGACTATTATTCTTTCGTCACCGCACGAATAATCTGCCAATAGAAACTTGTCATAACTTGGTGGAATTTCAACATCTTTAGCAGATTGGCACTGTAGTTTCGATACTCCAGCCGCAGAATTTCTATGTCGATAAAGTGATGATTTCACTTTGGAAAATTTTGGTATACTACAAACCAGTTCCATCCCTGCATCTTTCATTTTACCTACCATTTGGTTGTATACCGTAGGGACACTTGGAAAATTTTCTTTTGTGATATCTTGTTTGCAGTGGTACAGAGCTTCTTCAATCACATTTTTTGTAAAGTCTGGCGAACACGTATGAGGTTTTTCATCGACGATATTATCTTCCTGTAAAGAAAAATATACCTAAATGAATTTTTTTGTAATAGTACTTAGTACAGTTAGTTGTCAACCTTTGGATACTGGCGATCTACGCAGCTGTGGGCGGCATTACAACGAAAATGACTGGGCTGATGTGATATCGGCTGTACTGTACTATGTGTAATAGCCAGTAAATTCCTAATGACATGCTTCAAACTCTCACAACTAATAATATGTAAATGCTAATTTCGCAATTCAATATAGGTACAGGTAAGGAACCAGCCTAGATAACAAGGAGGGTAGTTATAAAAAGTTAATACTCACTTTAATTCTGATTAGCCCCTTGCATTTTGGTCGTTTAGTGCATTCCCACACCGTCAAACCACTATTATGTTTCCTTTTTGTGTGGTATTCATGTCCTGCGTGCAGTAGTATGGTTCCATGTCTTCTTTTCACATAGACTAATGAAGGTGACCTAGTAGAACTAGACGCAGTTGCACTTTGGTCCGTCATTTTTCCGTCTTTGTTCAGGCCTCAGGCGCCCACCGATTTGAAAATACACTGCCTAGCTAGTCGACTGACTTTTTTATTCTTCACGATTTTATGGCACGCAAGCGCGTCAAATCGTGTTGGCCAGTTTGATTTTTAAATCGATTTCAATTAACATACAGTTTCAGTTCGGTATTTAAAGTAAAATGTTCATAAATTCTAATATAAGTTGTCTCGATTCCGATTCGAGTAAATAATCGATACCTACCGAGAAAAAAAAATATTGACTTTAAAAAAATATTCTTCTTGCAGTATGAGTATGACAGTTCTTTTTTCAAATTCCAAAACCTATGCTGTAATGTTAACATTACATGGTATGTTTTGAAACCTATGCTGTAATGATATCCATACACCCCGGCATTCAGGGAAGTAAGTGACTACTTACAGAGCAAGAGATGTGTAAAAGTTATTAAGTACACACCTACCGATAGAATACACGTTGATGGTGTTTTATTACCACTGACAATAATCGGGAATTCATAATCTCAAGCGTCACTACTGGAGATGATTGGGATTTTCCCTTACCCCGATTGTCACCTCTGGTGACAACTGATGTTTTTTTTTCCCTTTCGTCACCACTGGCCACGAACGGTATTTTTTTTCTCATTTGTCCCCAGTGGGGACGTAGCCAGTGGTGATGACTGGGAACAACTGGGCGAAACCTGGATCTTTATTTAATTTCTTTTCAATACCTTTCAGCCGACTTAATGCATTGGGATAGGCGTCTGGCATTTTGCTGCCCTCATCCTTCCAAGGTAAACCCACATACCAGCGGCCGTTGACCAATACCGAAGTGCGTTCAAGATAAGCAGCAGCGCGGACATCATCAGCATTCTGACGAGGTTGACATGTCACACCTAAAGTATCTATAGAAAACGAACGCTTTACCTCCTCACTGATCACTCGCAGTAGGTCATCATCGTCAGCAGGTGAGTTTACCTCGTGGTGGGCGAGCAGGAGGGTCGCGCCGGCAGTGCTAGCGGCGCGCGCGCAGCGCCGTGCCCCGCGGGCGCACTGCGGCGCGCGTACGCTGCCGTGTATGCACCAGCCCAGGGGAGTGAGTGTAGCGGACGGCTCATTTAATTTACCTAACTTTACTTCAAGAGGCAATAATAAATGATAATTGTCTTGACCAATTAATATTTCGGGTTTTGAATCAAAAGTACACAGTTTATCTTTTATATTATGAAGGTAGCTATAGTTATCACAATTTACGAACGATAGTTGTTGCATAGGTAAATTCAACTCTTTGATACTACGAGCTCTTATAAAATGCACCTTATTATCTTCTCCACAGAGGCTTACCGATACGACCGTAGTATCACAAACCAGTTCGTTATTATTAAATGCTCCGCAGACTCGCATAGATTCTTGGTGACCGCGCAGCCCGGCACGCTCCGCTAATGAAGCGCCTGACACCGTCGAGCCGTCGTCATTCGCTCCTTGTATTCGCACGGGGACCACTTTAAGCAGGACTTTGCTGGCGTTTGCATTGATGTGCGTCACGTTCTCTGTGATGGGCTCGGGCTCTGGTGCCTGCAGCACGGTCCTGGTGACGCTGGCAGCCGCCTGTGGCTTCTGGTTCTTCACAGGATAATGTAGCAACCGATGATGAGCCTGACCGCAGTTTTCCTGGTCACAAACTGGCGCTGGGCATGTGTCGCGATCGTGGCACGATAGTAGACATTTATAGCAGAGTCCACTACGTTTTACGTGCTGCCACCTTGTTTTGCGCAGCGATCTTTTGAATTGTCTACACTCTGTTAGCTTGTGTATGGATGCGCGACAGAATTGACACCTTTTATAGTCAGTTTCATGAACTACATTCAGTGTTTGTGAATGTAATGGCTTTTTCTGTTGGTCGCTTCTCATGCTGGTAAAGATACTGGCTGTAGTAGAAACCTTCACGGCCTCTTCAGTTAGGAAATTGGACAGAATTACTAACCTTGGGTCTTCGCTTTCGGTGACGGACTTGTAGCTGTAGTCCGTCCATTTTGACACTAGCACAGTGGGTAATTTGGTCAGGATTTATCTACAAGAAAATTATATAAGGGGTTAGAATTCAATGAATACAAACTTAAAGTTGGTAAACGTTTTTCTAAGTAGACCTACAAATTAACTTATTGTAATGGAATAATGTAGATGTACAAAACGGCACGTGAATCTCTTCACGGGTTTCTGCTGTAAGAGAGTGACGTGCTGTCGTTTGCGCCACAAAGAAAAAACTTAAATTGTATATATCTCACTTGCGATTCCGTGGATAGTCCATAAGGCCTTCGTCTTTGCAGCGATGGGCGTAGAGTGTCAGCTAGTTTCCGGAACATGTCTGCTGAGACTCTATAGAGCCTGAGGAATTTGTCGTCGCTCAAAAGAAGAGGATTTTGACGATTTCGACGGTTCCTCAATGTTTGCCGTCGTCTCACCATTTCTAGGCGGTGTTCGAGTGCGAACAAGTCCCACGCTAAATACGCTTCCGTCATAATTGAAGAAAACCTAAGCGACAATAACCACAAAAGAGCCACAAAATGTACTCAACGACAACAATCGGTCACTTATCGAGTTGTCCAAATCTGTCGCAAAAACAATCGTAAAACTCGTTGTAATGACAGTTGGATTGGTTACGCGTTCGATTTCAATCGATAATTTTGGCGGTCGAGACTACCAAAAATCGTTAAAATCGTATCGTTATCACTTTACGACGGATTTCGATAATTTAACGATCGCAATGATTGTCGAGACTGCAGGCCCAGGCCCTGATGTATGCGGCAACAGGCACTAGACCTGATTTATGTTTTGCTATCTCAATGTTAAGTAGATACCAAAAATGTGCAAACATTTGCCCGGTGCATATTTTCTGTGACAATCAATCAGCTATATTAAATACAAATACAGAGGCTATTCAAAGATTAAAACATGTAAACATTCGCTACCATTTTGTGAAAAATTTAGTTAAAAGTGATAAAGTTTGTATTAAGTATATTAACACTAGTGAGCAGTCTTCACAAAGGCCTTAAGCCGAGAGTTGGTTGTAAGACACCTAAAAACATGCTGCGTTGGAAACTTAATTTAATTGACTCAATAGGAGGCCTTGAATTATTATTGTTTGAGATGTCTTTACATTGAGAGGGGGTGTTAGAGTGCAACAATGTAAAATATATTATTTCTATGTTGGTATCAATCTTTCAGTTTGTTAAGTTGGTGCTCTGTGGTGATTCCTTTTGTTTTTACTCGGTGTTCTGTGTTCCCTATTAAAAGGTCTAAAATACATCTTCCATTTTCGTTAAATTCATCTTTTGTTCCAATCCAAATTACAACAACCCCAATACAGCCCGGCGCGAGACGAGGCAGCTGACGCTGCATTTTCACCTCGGTGCCGCGTACCTAGTTTTACTTGACACTCTGTATTCAAACTTTGAATCAGTCGCTAGGTTAATTAGCCCTAAGTACCTTTATTATAATTTTTTATTTAATTAATTAAAAAGTATTCGGTTTTTTTGGAACCTCCGGCCGCAGCCTACGTAATTGGCGCAGCCGGTAGGATACTCGTGGGTCAGCTCGCGTGCGGTAAAACTGACCATAAAATCGCGTTCCTGACCTGGAGGCTACCAAGACTCCGTCCACGGGTATCCAGAATCTACAATCCAGCTGCAGCCAGGAGGGGACTCCAGATATCGACTCACCAAGAGGAATCGGAATGAAACTGTAAGTGCACTTGAATTGTTCTTGTGTTGCTTCCCTTATTCCTAAGTTCACCCCAACTCCCAAGATTTTTCACCCGAAAGATTCTAGGGCAGGCATACCTGCATCTCGACAGGCTCGCCAAAGTCGAATAGATAGTAATAGAGACTTACACTGACTTAGATTTAGGCTTAGATAGGTTATTCAGAGATAGAGAGATGGCTCATGATCCAGATACTATCTTTAAAGCCTTGAGGCTCGTACCCGAGTTTGACGGGAACCCTAACGTTCTAATTCGCTTTATAAATATATGTGATACCATAGTAGGTCAATATATGGGCACAGCCCCAGGCAGTGAACTCCCAAATGTGTGTCTATTAAGTGGTATACTTAATAAAATCACGGGCTCTGCTGCCTC
Organism: Yponomeuta malinellus; assembly: GCA_947308005.1. NCBI lineage: Eukaryota > Metazoa > Arthropoda > Insecta > Lepidoptera > Yponomeutidae > Yponomeuta > Yponomeuta malinellus. The sequence goes on from OX371012.1 coordinate 14,857,039, forward strand.
AACTATCAACTCGAACGGCATCCCTGATAGTTGGCTGGGCGTTCGAATCGCCCTTATTAATAATTTCTCGGACCAACGAGACGAAACGGCGCTGTACAGCGACCTCTCATTAGCTGCACGGTAATAAAACACCCCAGGAATTTTATGACCATTGCCAAACCTTGTTCAGTACGATAATGACTTATGTCACTCTGCACGAAAGCGTAGCAACTACAGCGGAAGCGAAGCGAGCACTATATAAAAAGATCGCAATGCAATCTTTCGTACGAGGACTCGAAGATCCCATAGGATCTAGGGTTAGTTGTATGCGCCCTCCAACCATAGAGAAGGCATTGGAATACGTGCAAGAGGAACTTAACGTAATCTATTTACAGCAACGCAATAACCAACCGAAAGCCCAGCAGTCATTCAAATTACCAACCCCCTCTTTGCCCGTCACATACACTGCCCCACGGCCTCAATATTACCAACCCCCAGTTAACAACTGGCCAGCCCCTGTAACACAAAGAGGTTTCCAAGCCCCACCTCAGGCTTTTAAATTCAATTCGCCTCAGCAAGGTTTCTCACAAAACCGCATGCCTAACATGCCCACTAGAACACAACAAATGTTCCGTAGTGCACCCCCCAACTACAACCCCCAGAGTAACGTTTTTCGAATGCCACCACGAAATAACGCAACCCAAAACTCTGCACCAAGACCCATAAGCGGTGTGCAGTATTTCACACCTAGACCATTGCCTCATAGCATGATGACAGGACACGATTGGCGTAAGGCAGGGAACCCTCCACCTAACAATTATTTCAAGTCCCGTGAAATGCATTTAAACGAGTGCGCATCGGCGTACGATGACTCATACTTCCCCGCCGAGTTCGAATATGACCCGGAGTACTATTACACGGACGATTCCAACTGCAATACCTATGGCATTGAATATAATCCCGATGTAACGTACTATGACGACACTGGCGACAACCAGCTATGTCTTGAAGGCCAACCACAGCCAGGGCCTAGCTATGGTCATCAGGATTTTCAGTCAGCTCAGAAATTAGGAAAGCCAAAATAGAGGTCAATCTTCAGACACAACGTCAGCTACCCTACATCCAAATTTCAGACCCACCTATTAGATTTTTAATCGACACAGGTGCGAATCAATCTTTCTTAAGCCCCGAAGCGGTAGAACAGTACTTCCCCAACTACCACCTTAACTATGACCCATTCGAAGTCACAAACGTGCACGCTAAGAGTAGGAGTGATTATTCTATAACACTGCCTTGCTTCCCGGAATTCAACGACCCGGACGATATTAAGCTTTTCGTGTATCGTTTCCACGAGTACTTTGACGGACTTATAGGGTTAGACCTGTTAGCTAAGTGGGAGGCTAATATCGACCTTAAAGACTCCAAATTACTGACGAAATCTGCTGCTAACCCAATTCACATGTATAACTCATACAATGTCAACTTATATGAGGACATGATACCGGCCGGCACCTCAAAATTAGTGCGTATTCCGATAAACGCCCCAGACGGCGATGTGCTCATAGAAGAATAAGTGATCTGTAATTGCATAATACATCAATGCCTCACGACGGTCACCAATAGTCGCGGTTACTTAGAAGTCGAGAATCCGACACCGAACGACGTTATCTTTTCACTTGACCAGCCAGCTCAAGCTGAGCTCTTTAACGTAGAGTGTAGTAGGATAGAGGAACGGCTTAACACGCGCGCGCAAGACGTCATCTCGCGCTTAAGAACTGACCATCTGAACGAAGAGGAAAAGGGTAATCTCATCACCCTTCGCTCTCGATACGCCGACGTATTTTATATTGAAGGCGAACCTCTCACCTTTACGAACAAAATCAAACACCAAATTAGGACGACAGACGAGGTCCCTATCTACACTAAAAGCTATCGCTATCCATTCATACATAGACAGAAGGTTAGAGACCAAATCACGAAGATGCTGGACCAAGGCATAATAAGACCTTCGGAGTTCGGACTCAGCATGGAGCTCGCCCATCTGGATAGTTCCTAAGAAAGCCGACGCTTCTGGCAAACAGAAGTGGCGCCTAGTAGTCGACTTTCGCAAAAAAAAAAAAAACGAAAAGACAGTCGATGACAAGTACCCCATACCTAACATCAATGACTTACTTGACAAATTAGGGAAATGTCAGTACTTTACAACCCTAGACTTGGCAAGTGGCTTCTACCAAGTCGAGATGGACCCCTCTGATGTCCCCAAAACTGCTTTCAATGTAGAACATGGTCATTTCGAGTATGTTCGAATGCCCATGGGACTCAAAAACTCTCCATCCACCTTCCAGAGAGTTATGGACAATGTCCTTAGAGGTCTCCAAAACAAGATATGTCTGGATGACATCATTGTCTTCAGTACTTCACTCCAAGAACACATGGTCAACCTTGAAAAGGTCCTTCAGCGACTCCGAGAGTCGAATTTCAAAATCCAATTGGATAAATCCGAATTTCTAAAGCTTGAGACAGCTTACCTTGGGCACCATTACTAGAGAGGGTATCAAACCGAACCCAGATAAAATCTCAGCAATAATGAAGTACCCAATTCCGAAAACCCCAAAAGAGATAAAACAGTTCCTAGGTCTTCTCGGTTATTACCGAAAATTCATCCCCGATTTCGCTCGTGTAACGAAGCCCCTCACGCAGTGTCTAAAAAAGGGTAAAAAGGTCACTTTGGACATTGAATATGTCACCTGTTTCGAAAAGTGTGAAACACTTCTTACTAACGACCCCATCCTGCAATATCCCGACTTCAGTCGAGAGTTCATCCTTACTACGGACTCCTCCAATGTCGCTATTGGAGCAATTCTATCCCAAGGCCCAATAGGATCAGACAAACCCGTATGCTACGCATCTTGCACTCTGAACGATAGTGAGCTTAACTACAGCACCATTGAGAAAGAGCTACTAGCCATTATCTGGGGTACCAAGTACTTTAGGCCGTATCTATTCGGACGCAAGTTCAAGGTAGTCACCGACCATAAGCCTCTTCAGTCGATGATGAATTTAAAAGAACCAAATTCACGTCTCACGAGATGGCGACTGAGGCTCAGCGAATACGACTTTACCGTGACGTATAAAAAGGGTAAAGCTAATAGCAACGCTGACGCGCTCTCGCGAGTAGAGATACATAATGAGGAATCAAAGTCAGTCATCGACGAACTTTGCTCTATACTCCCCAACCCCACAGAAAGTCCACCGACCGTAGCAGACTCCTCCACTGAGACCGTTCACACGAGTAACGAACACCCCATACTTGAAGTCCCAGTTTCAGGTGAACCCCTCAATAAATTTCACAGGCAAATTATTTTCACCATCGTAAGCGATGTCAAACGTAAGCCGACAGTGACGAAACCGTTCGACACTCACACACGCATAGCTGTACAGTTATCGGAATCGAACTTACAGAGTGATCTAGTTACCGCACTGAAGGAGTACGTCAATCCCAAGGTCAGAACTGCCATTTTGATAAATCCGCCCCTCGGAATGTACAAGGTCATCCCCATCATACAAGATAAATTCAAAAGCTCTTCCATGAACTTAACTCTCTGCAAGTCAGAACTTGAGAACGTGAAAGAGTACCTTCGTCAGCAAGATATTATTCGCCTATATCACGACGGTAAAACAAACCACCGTGGAATAAACGAATGCTATTTATCACTATCACGCAAGTACTATTGGCCAAAAATGAGAGACCAAATAACTAAATTCATTAATGAATGTACAGTCTTCGGACAGGCAAAGTATGACAGAAACCCCATTAGGCCCAAATTCAATATAGTGCCCCCGGCAACTAAGCCTTTTGAGATAGTCCATATGGACTTATTCACAGTCCAGAGTGAGAAGTATGTAACTCTGATAGATGTCTTTACCAAGTACGGACAGGCATTCCATCTGCGAGATGGAACAGCTGTCAGCATCCTTCAAGCACTGTTACAATTCTGTACCCACCACGGAGTGCCTCTAACCATCGTTACAGACAACGGAACAGAGTTTACCAATCAGCTGTTCTTAGAGTTTACACGTCTACATAAGATAAACCACCATAAGATCTTAGCTCGATCCCCTAACGATAACGGCAATATTGAACGCTTCCATTCGACCTTACTTGAGCATCTCAGAATTCTAAAATTACAGCATAAAAACGAACCAAATGCGAACCTTATGCCCTATGCAATTATGGGCTATAACAGCTCAATTCACAGCTTCACTAAATGTCGACCCTTCGACTTACTAACCGGTCACTTTGATCCCAGAGACCTCAGCGACGTCGACTTAAATGAACAGCTGTTACAGCAGTATACGCAAAATCATAAGGAACAGATGAAAAAGGTCTACGACATTATCAACGAGTCATCCCTAGCCAACCGTACTGCTATAATTGATAATAGGAATAAAAATCGCGAACCCGAGATGGAATACGAACCGCAACAGCAGGTTTTCATTAGGAACCCCTTCGCTAGTCGTCAAAAAACTACCCCGCGCTACACGCAGGACACCGTTCTAGCCGACCTCCCTATACATATTTATACGTCAAAGAAACGCGGCCCTGTAGCCAAGTCAAGGCTAAAGCGTGCCCCTAAGGAAGTTACGACTACCTTGTTACAGGACTCTGCTGTTAATCTTCATCCACGTGACGCGGCCTCAAGAGATAAGACTTGAGAGTCTAGCGGATGGACCCGGACTGCTGCCTTATAAGCTAGGACCAACCAGACTTACCACCCACCATCATACTTTCCTTCAGTTTATTCAACTAGATGAAATCGAAGATAAAGTTAACCTTTTACAGACTCAGCTAGATAGCATTAGCACGCGACTCGTGAACAATACCTACTTACTCTATGAGGTTCAGATACATTATCTTACTAACAAGCTTGGCAAGGTAAAATCTCAGTTAAGATACTTAGAACCCAATCGCGCTAAAAGAGGTCTTGTAGACAGTCTCGGTTCGGTAATAAAAAGTATCACTGGTAACTTGAATTACGTGGACGCGATCAAGTTTAACAGTGCAATTCAAGCTTTACAGAAAAACCAAGATAAGGTAGTCACTCAATTTAATGAACACGTAAGCCTTAGTAAAAAATGTTTTTAGAGCAACTCAGATAACCAGAGTAAAATAAACGCTACGCTGAATTTGTTACTAGATAATAATGCGTACAGAGAGTCCAGTCTGATGGAACACGTTAGATTCGCGCAACTGTTAGACGTAATGAGAGAAAACGTAGACGATCTTCTGTCGGAATTAATTAGGGTAGAAAATAGCTTAGCTTTTATTCGGGAAGGAATTTAGTACCTACGGTAAGTATTTATGAGGGGTAGGGGGGAGGGGGAGGCTCCCCTTAACCCCCCTAGGGGGGTGGCAGTGCAATCAACTCCTTATTTTTTTCGATATTTTTTTTTTTGTTCCTAAATTTTTTAGGTTATGTTTTCCTACAAATTAACTAATGTACTCATAATACATGCATTCATATTGATCCCACGATGATGATGATGAGAGAGGAACATCTTACTCAGTGAAAAACTACTCCTTTATTATCCAATTGTTATTAACCCTCATAAATAAAACAAAAAATATTTTTAATACTATCAATTTAATTTGTACACATATTTAACACATTTGAGTAATTCCTCAAAAGGGTCTAAATGATTAATGGCAATGTCCCTTCTCCATGTGAACTCTGTTGGATTATATGAAGAAAAGCCAGGGATCGATTAGAAGCGTAAGGATGCAATATATTTTCAGTTAATAACCAAGAGACCGACGGGAACAGATAGTGAATAGACATTGACATTTCAATACAAGAGTAGCCTAACATACCAAATAGTTTTTAGTTTACAAATCCTCTAACACCTGCCCTTAAACAAAAACGTGGGTTTAGGCTACAATTATAAGTGCATAGCTACCTCTAAATATAAAACTCACTTGAAACACAAACATATCACCTTAAATAAAATAAGCGACTACTGCAAGCTAACTCACTGCTATACATGCTGCAAGTTATACTGAATCAAAAATTTGGAAATTTTTTCACGTACTAAAGATTTTGTGAGCAAATCAGCAATCATTTCATCAGTAGGAAGATATTTTATATCTATAAAATTCTTCTCTACAATATCCCTGACAAAATGATGTCTAATATCAATATGCTTCGTTCGAGAATGGTACATCGAGTTCTCACAAAGTTTTTGTGCAGATTGGTTGTCATTAAACAAGATTATAGCACAATCCAGATTCATGCATTCTTTCATAAATGTTCGAATGAATAAACCTTCTTTGCATGCATCGGAAAGGGCCGTATACTCAGCTTCTGTGCTGGACAAAGCGACGGTTTTTTGCTTTTGAGATTCCTAGCTAACTACAGAATCACCCAGCTTGTACACAAAACCTGTGTAGGACTTGCGATCTATCAGGCAAGAGCCCCAATCAGCATCGACGTATCCATGTACATCAAGATTAGCCTTTTCGTAAATAAGACTATAATCTGAGGAACCCTTAAGATATCTCAATATCCGTTTAGCTGCTTTCTAATGGATATCAGAATAACATTCGTTAAATTGACTCAAATAACTTACCGCATGTGCGATGTCCGGTCTGGTGCACACCGCAATGTACATCAAACAACCAATAAGACTTCTGTACTCACAATTTTCCGGCTGTTTGTCACCTTTGGTAAGCTTGAGACCCACTTCCATTGGTGTAGCAATTGGCTTGCAATTCTCCATCTTGAATCTATTCAAAACACTGGATATGAAATGAGATTGATCGAGTGTAATTTTTCCTTTCTCTTTTCGAACTCTCATTCCAAGAAATTCGTGAACTTGACCCAAGTCTTTCATGTCAAATTCTTTCATCAAACATCTCTTTATCTCCGTTTTGTCTTCATCGGAACGTGTGAACACAAGTATGTCATCGACATACAAAGCAATCATAGCCAGCCTGTCTTGTTGGTATCTAAAGTACACATATGGTTCCACTGATGACTTTGTAAATTCCAGATTTTGGTATGATAAAATAACGCATGTTTTGACGAAGAAAATGCAATTTACAAAGTCGTCAGTGGAACCATGTGTGTACTTTAGATACCAACAAGACAGGCTGGCTATGATTGCTTTGTATGTCGATGACATACTTGTGTTCAGCCCTGCCGCGCAACCGAGGAGCAAGTGGGCTCCTCATCGGGTGCTGCTGCAGATGCCACTCCAGCCTTCCCCGATGCGCTCCTGACAAGGGCTTGCTTCCGAATCTTATCGCTGCCCCGGCTCGAGGCGACCGACGGCGGCCGGCTGTCGGTCGAGATCCTCTTGTAGGGTTTTCCCTCCCTTTCAGACATAGCGAGGTACACGGTTGGCAACTTGGGATTGTGATCGGTATTACTTAACAGGTCTCTGAGAGGAAGTCTCGCTACTACAATTTCTATGATAAGTAATTACAATATGATAGTGGTGACTCTACGTATTTGTTAATGTGGAGTCGACACGCTACCGAAGGGCAACGGTATAGGTCAAAACCGCAGCCCGCCGCGACGTCTCTAGGCCAAAATATAAAAGTTGAATTTAGATTTAAGTTAAATTTATTGCAAATTTATAAATTTAAATTTTGTGCACTAGTTTGTTAAGTGGAATTTATTGCTCGGCAACGCGAAGCCGCACGACCACCGTGTTTGGACTCTGGTTGGACAGGCAATCGATCCGAGTCCGAATCCGGCAATTTCAGGATCTCTCTACCTGACTCTACGTAGAGCTACTAGAAGCTACCCCCGATCGAGCCAACATCAACGCCGGAAACCGCGTCCTCATACGACCACTATGAGCCGAGATAACACCGGATGAAGGAAACCAAGATGGCTGACTAGAGGAGGCCAGATCCGGGTCAACCAGAATTTTATATACTATGTACTACTAGTAAATCCATATAATAATAGGGGTTAAAGTATGAAATTGCCGTTTTATTGCAATAGGTTCTTTGAATTGACATAGAATCTTCATGGTTTGAGGTTTTCGAATGAAACTTTTTCAAATGGTTTCTATGATGTTCTTTTTTTTTAAAATGTGAAACATTTGAATATCGACTTTCAATTGTTTTTGTTATTCAATTTAGACAATAAAGATGGATACTGCGAAAATTCGAGTGATTTTTGAATACTAGTTCCGACGCGGAACTAACGCGGCAGAAACAGCCCGCAATATCAATGCTGCGTTTGGAGAGGGGTCTACTAATGAACGCACCGTGCGATTTTGGTTTAAACGCTTTCGTGATGGAAATTTCGACTTAAAGAACGAGCCACGAGGAAGACCGCCCACACAGGTGAATAACGATGAATTAAGAGAGATAGTGGAAGCCGACCCTAGTCAAACTACCCAGTAGGCTTAGCACACTAGCATGCGAGAAAATGACAGGCGCCGCGGCATAACCTTTGCCGCGTTATTAGTTTTGTCGCAACCGCGAAGATGATGTGAACGGAAGAGAAATTTAAACACTGTTTAAAGACTTTCTCGCAGACGGCAAAATGGGGATGCCAATTAAAAAAAAGACTTCAATATTTATATTTTTTAAGTTGGTCACACTCAATCGGTATACTTCGACTGTATTAAAGTACTCTGTGGACTGTATTAAAACACTAATCATTCGTTCAATTAGATCTTCTGCGTTTCGTTCCCAATTTTTTTTTCGTAAGAACTGTCGTATAACCTAATAGTGTTTTGTCTGATGACAACGAGCGTAAATATACGAATGATATCGAAACGTTTTTTTCTTCTTTCTGACAACCGAATCGACCCAACAAATTCAACAAAACAAACTTCAAGTGAAAGAAAAACAGGTGAAAATGGAGCGAAAAAAGTGAGTATACGATATTTACATATGCACTTGTTCATTGGACTGCCTTTAACTTAATGCAAAACGGCTTTATGAGATTTTATGCCGTCAAACTTTTACAATAACGCTGGCATCTAATTTCACACAACTATTTGCTATACTTACTTGACCGCTCTTAGTTGGTAAGTGAAGCGCTCTTTACCTACTCCTCACTACCGGCCTAGTAGTAAAGCCACATATTCATCCTCAGGTTGGTGGGTAAAGTTGGGTCCTCATATTCTCATTGGGATCACATGACATCAAAATGTCTGCTACAGGTTTGCCGCTACCTCACCGCTTATTTCCTCGTACTTTACCCCCGTGACGCCCGGTAGCAGATATCAAGGGGGTGTAAGTACACGGAGGCTGGAGACGCAGCGGCAAACTTTTGTTATAGCCACCCATCATTCAGTCACATCATCCTACTCGTGGAGAATGCTCTGATAGACAAATTATATTTCAGAGTTACGAGGAGCACAGCTCTCCAAATTCAAGTACTGGTGGACTATATGTCCACTCACCAAAGATTTGCGAATGGCGAATTTAATGGACCTTTAGGTCAAAAACAGCATATAGACGGTTGGGAGAAATTGCGTCACATTTTGAAGGAACATGGACCCGACAAAACTGTTGACCAGTGGCGTCACGTAAGTATTAATATTATAAGGATAGTAGGTAGCTACATTTTCAATTATAATCAATAACTAAGAATTACTAATTATTGTTTCCAGACATGGCGTGACTTAAAAAAAAGGGCTCGAGACGAGTGGGCAAAAATAAATAGTGCCAGAGCCCAAACCGAGAATTATAAAAATATACCTGTACTGAGCGAGCAGGGTTCAAAAGTTTTGGGTATTATAGGAATAGAGTGCTCCACAGGGTTTCAGTCGGGAGTCGGTGAGACAGGAATTGGAGAGGTATGTAACAAGGAATGTTAAACAAATGGCTTTCTTAGTGTATTTGACTGTAAATGACTTTCTCAGTCTGGGTGTATTTTCATGTTTGTGACGTCCTTGCCTGGTTACCATAGCACAGGGTATCCTAGTTTGGGACCAGGTCAAGTGATTGTATTGTGTAGAAATTAGTATTTAGTATTAGTTTAGTAAATTGTTAAGTTAAAAAGAATTACAAATTATCACAAAGGACAACCACATCTTATATAGATCAACAGCCCATTTTAATTTGTTAAATGTCTGAAATGCAGCGCACGGAATGTGTTATAATATGAAAACATATTTATTTAAAACAACCTTGTAATAATTTCAGATGCTGGTGGTTGCTGCTTCAGCCGAACACCCCAGACACCCCCTAACAACTGCCACAGACACCTTCAAATGTTCCACCCCCCTAACAGTTACAGACACCCTCAGCCATGTCACCCATGTCTCAACAGCCACATGTTCAACCCACACTGTAACATCCGCAGACACCTTCAGACCAACTACCTCCTCACCCACAGCCACTACAGACATTCTTGGACAATTCTATAGGTCACACACAGCTACAGACAACCTCAGACGGTCCACCCACCCCCAAACCACCACAGACACTCTCGGACACTCCACCCACACACTAACAGACACAACCAACTACATTCCAATCCTGACTAAGCCCAGAAGGGCAGACAAGAAAAAAACAGATGATTTTCTCCAGATGGAGGAGAAATCACATGCAATTCTAAAGGTACTTTTCAGTATGTTTATTTATTAATTTTTTTGTTATTTATTTATTTATACTTTTATTGCATTTACATAAAAAATCTTCTAATGCGGCAGACTAATGCCATTAGCATTTTTTACCATAATATGTTCTTCCATAGTAGTTAGCTTTTGCATGACTAAAGGCTGAATCATATTTTTGTTTCTATTTTCAGGATATAAGCAATTCACTAAAAATGAAAAACATGATAGCTGCTGCAGAAAGTCGGAGGAACCATTTAGCAAGGTAATATAAAATTAATCTATCTATACAGCCCATGAAAGATGCCCAATGTTGGACATAGGGCTCTTCACAGTCACGCCAACCTCGCCGGTCCCCTGTTAATCTTGTCCATTGACCTCCTGCCGCCTTCTTAATGTCATCAACCCATCGAGTAGAGGGCCTACCCAACGAACGACGGCCAGTTCTCGGCCACCACTCTGGACCAACTGTCTTCTCTTCTTACTTAAAAAAATTAAGATTTTCATTTCAATGCTAGTCCTAACGAAGATCTGCATAATTAAGTCCGATAAAAAATAAGATTAAAAACCGGCCAAGTGCGAGTCGGACTCGCGCACGAAGGGTTCCGTAACAATAATTATAAAACATTACAAATAATCACGTTTGTTGTATGGGATAAATATTTATTTTATTCTATTTTTAGTATTTTTTGTTACCGCGGTAACAGAAATACGTCATATGTGAAGATTTCAACTGTCTAGCAATAAAGGTTCAGACAGACAGACGGACGGAAGGACGGACGGACAGTGGAGTCTTAGTAATAGGGTCCCTTACCCTCACGGTGTACGGAGCCCTAAAAAGTATATGTCCCACTAGCTGGGCCCTGTGCCTTCTCATCATGTCCCAATTTTAAACAAAATTATAAATGAAACAATGAACTTGATTATAATGTCATATTATTAGGTACTTACAAAGTAAATAAACCAATGAGTTATGGGACCTTTAATTAAAATATTGTATTATTATGTTTGCCCTTCTATTTTGGCCTGCTGTAAGGAACTGGTTGGGCTGCTGCTGTGCAGGTGCCGGAGCCATCTCCGGTGGTATCACATCAGCAAGCTCCATTGGTACACTGCGAAAAAGAGTCACTTTAAGCACTGAAGTAGATGGGCACTTGTATATTAAAAATTACAGATTCGATACATACCGAAAATGCTTCGTAATGTTATATAATGCGCAGCATGCGTAAATCATTTTTGAAGCCTTTTCAGGCTTGTAGTGTAGGCTTCGGTCTATTCCCAAGCACCGAAACGTTCCCTTTAAGTATCCGTTTGTCCGTTCTATTAAATGTATTCCCGCCCCCGCAGGTGTGGAAGTTCTTGAGATCACTGGGCATTGGGAAGACCTCCGAACCATTGCCTAACAATATTGACATTGACGCACTGAACTATCACTTTTCCACTCCGCCCGTGTTACTTAACTCAATGATAAAAAAATCCTCTCTCGACAGACTCTCTCTGAAAGACTTGCCCAACTGTGACCCGTTTGTTTTCCGTGACATCACCGAAGGAAGTGTGAAAAAATCCTTGCGCTCCATTACTACCAAGGCTGTTGGTGGGGACGGTCTAAGTCGAGATATGTTGTTGATGATTTTAGATGACATCCTCCCTATAGTCACACATATCTGCAACTTCTCCATTTCCAGTAAAACATTTCCATCAGCTTGGAAAAAAGCTCACGTGATTCCCCTACCCAAGATATCAACTCCCGTCTCCGTCTCTCAATTTCGCCCTATTTCTATCCTACCCATCCTTTCGAAAGTTATCGAATATGATGTGCAGATTCAACTTTATTCTATCCTTCACAAAAATTCCCTACTTAGTTCCTTCCAGTCTGGTTTCCGCCCCTTTCACAGTACCACGAGTGCTTTGCTAAAAGTTACAGACGATATTCGTTTTGCCATGGACAACAAACAACTGACCTTATTGACATTACTTGACTTTAGCAGTGCTTTTAACTCCGTTGACTTTGACATCTTACTAGGAATTCTTCGTTCGTGCAACATAGCCGCACCTGCGGTGGAGTGGTTTGATTCATACCTTCGCGGTCGAGTTCAAAGAGTGCGTGTGGATGAGGCAACCTCAAGCTGGAGCGAGTTAAGGGCGGGTGTGCCCCAAGGTGGGGTTCTCTCGCCATTACTATTTTCTATTTTTATAAATGAGATTACCCACTCGCTCTCCTCGCACTTTCATCTATATGCTGATGATCTCCAGCTCTACCTGCACTTTGACGCCGGTGCGGATCCCACTAATCCCTGTGCGCTGTATGAAAATGCTGGTCGAGCCTTTGCTGCTATGAACGGTGACTTGTTGGCAATTAGGAACTGGGCACGCGACTTTGGCCTACTAGTCAACCCGCTGAAGTCACAGGCAATCGTTATTGGTAGCAAGCGGTTACGTGATGGCTTCCTGCGGCATCAGCTACCCTCGTTAATTTACGATCATATCGCAATCCCCTTCACAGATAGAGTTAAAAATCTTGGTCTCATTATTGATGGGAATTTATCCTGGCAGGCTCAAGTAAATGAAATCAGCAGGCGGATCCATTTTTCTTTCCACTCCCTAAAACGTCTTCAAAATTTTTTACCTCTTAAAACAAAAGTGATGCTCGCGCAATCCCTCCTCTTACCCCTCTTAGATTATGCCGATATTTGCTACATGGATGCTTCTGAGGTCCTAGTTAATAAGCACGAGCGCCTACAAAACCTTGCTATCAGGTATATCTTTGGCCTTAGGAAGTTTGACCACGTTTCCGACTTCCGTAGGCAACTGAATTGGCTTCCTATCAGGATGCGTCGTAACCTGCACATGCTTACGCTCCTCTACAATGTACTCAAAAACCCATGTGCGCCCTCGTATCTTAGAGAGATTCCTGGTTCTGCGACCGCGAGCCAGACCACAGAGAGCTTGCGATACTAGAACATTGCAAGTCCCAGTCTGCAACACTGAGTTCTATTTCAACTCGTTCTCTGTGCGCGCTGCTCGCCAGTGGAACTCTCTACCAAAGACAATTAGGGATAGCTCGTCGGTATCACTATTCCGTATGAATTTGAAAGAGCACTTCCTTTCTAAACTGTAATATTATTATTTTATGTAACTATATTTTTGTAGTATAAGTACCTACTATACCTATAAGTATGTTTTTTTTTTATTTATATAGTTTGATATTTATTTTCCTTATTTTATTAATTTTGTATCTATGCAGATATTGGTTTATATTGTATGTATATTAGTATGTAGATATTATAGTGTCATATCAAAAAATAATGTAGCATATAAGTAGTAATAATTTTTTGTTTGTGCTTTACATGCCCTCTCCCCGCTGTCTGTCTAACAACCTAAACGTCAAGGCTGGCTGGAAGAAATTTCTCTTGAAATAAGTCCGCCCTTGCTCATAATCTAAGACATTCATGTTTTTTTAAGTGCTAAATTTTGTATTTTGTGCAATAAAGTGTAACAAACAAATAAATTGCGCGTGGCACAATGCCAGTTGGTGTAGCGGAGCTCCGGTGAAAAAGGTTCTGCGTCTCTTTAGCGTTTAGCGTGTGACAACTCACTGTTGTCAATCTCATTGTAGCAGCTTATTGGAAAAAAGTACAAAGACCCAAAACATTATTAATTAGTCTTTAGAAAAATCGCTACTTTTGCTGATGACCAGCGAGAGGCTGATAATGATAACAGTCGTACAAGTATGGCAGATTTACGTTCCAGAGTAAATAACAATGCAGTGGATAGGCAGAGAATGGAACGAGTTCGTGCACATCGATCACACCAGCAGCGAGCACGGGATAATGAATTTAATCGATTCCGCAGACGCAATGCTCCTGTAAATCTGGAACGAGGAGCATTTTCCTACGATCCGGAAATTGATTATAGTGCCGACAAATCTGTAACGATTGGAGAAATGTCAATCATTTGTCAACATTGTAAAGCATTAAAATACAGTGGTGAACCTGCAGGATTATGTTGTGCTGGTGGCAAAGTAAAATTGCCACAATTGGTTCCACCACTTGAACCGTTACACTCATTAGTTAATGGGATGGAAAGTGAGTCTAAACACTTCTTGGCTAACATCCAAAAATATAATAATTGCTTCCAAATGACATCGTTTGGTGCAACGCATATTGTACAAGACAGGTTCATGCCCACTTTCAAGGTAGTATACTATAATTGTTTTATTAAAATTCTAATTTGTATTTGTATCACAATTAATTTAACCAGTCATAAACAATTACAGATACAAGGACAAATTCATCACCTACTGGGGGCACTGCTGCCAGTGCCAGATGCGGATCATCAATTCTTGCAAATTTATTTTATGGGCAATCAAGATGCGGAAGTAGATACACGTTGTGCTCATAATCCAACCGTCAAGCGAAGCATTGTCCAACAACTGCAAACATGTCTTCACGAGAACAATGAATTAGTGAAAGTGTTCAAAATGGCACTGGATCGGATGCCATCAGACAGCCATAATATTGTAATAAGAGCCGACAAAACACCTGCTGGAGAGCATGCAAGGAGGTTTAATTCACCGACAATAGATGAAGTGGCTATTGTCGTTGTTGGAGAGAATTTGCAATTGAGAGATATTGTACTTCATCGCCGGAACAATGAATTGAAGCGTGTATCTGAAACGCATAGAGCTTATGATGCTTTACAATACCCATTAATCTTCTGGCAGGGAGAAGATGGGTATCATTTTAATAACAAAATGTTTAATCCAACAACAGGTAATTAGATTATACAAAATGAAATAATATTTTATAAATTCAATATATAAATGTAATTTTTTTATCATTTGTACTTCCAGGTGCTGATACACACAAAAAAGTCAGTGCTATGAATTATTATTCATACAGACTCATGATCCGTGAAGATGAAGTAAATCACATTTTGATGTGTCAACGGCTCTTTCATCAGTATGCAGTTGACATGTATGTCAAAATTCAAACTGAACGATTGACATACATTCGTCTAAACCAACAGCAGCTTCGATCTGAAGAGTACATTCATCTTCGCGATGCTATTAATACTGATGGCAATGTAAATAATGTAGGAAGAATGACAATTTTACCGGCCACTTACATCGGAAGCCCGCGCCACATGCACGAGTACGCTCAAGATTAGGGTTGCCATATTTGGCTAGGGCCTCATCGGGACATTCTTAGATAAGAAAAAAAAGAAAAAATTGTGACATATATTTATTATTTATTTATTTAAACAAACATTAACAAAATTTTAATTACTTGCAGAAGTACTTGGATGGCCATACTTCTCAGAAGATTTTACTTTTTTCATTAATTCTGGGCACCCTTTAACATATTTGTAAAACTCTGTGCAAGTCATGTTGTAATTAACTTGACACTGTAAAATGGACTCCACAGTGTCTGGAAGTAGGCGATTTCGTTCATCAGTCCACTGGGCCGACATTAGCGAAAAAATTCTTTCCACTGTGGCATTGTGGGCCGGGATTGCAAACATATACTCACATAATTTCAACAGCTGGTTTTTTTTTTCAGGGTATTCAGTTTGTTTGAAAAAGTAAAGCCATTTCTCTGCCACTGAGTCGATTGACTTCCATTCTTCCGAATCAAGTTTAGCTTCAACAAAGCTCTTTAGATAGTTGTATTGTTCAAAGAGGTTATCGCTGAAAGTCTCCACACCATTACTATTTAAGTATAAAATAGTGTTTTCAATTTTTTCCCATTCTGGGATTTCAGATAACGTCATCCAATCGAACACTTCATATTTATCAAATGAAACAAACCACTTTTTCAGATAATTAGATGCTGTATCATAAAATTCTAATGCTTCCTCTTCAAATTTTGTAACTAGCGCTGATGTTTCCGGTGTTGGATTCTCGTTTTTTAGTTTATTTAATTGGATTTTGGTTTGCATGCCAATAAATTTGGCAGATTTCCTTTCTATCAGGGTTTTATGTGTTTCGTTTAGTAAATTTCTTATTTCTACGATCGACACTTTGTTTTTTTCAACAAGTTTTATATTTTTTTCAAATAAATTCAAGTTTGAATGCAAAAACAGGAAATAGACTTCACTGATTGGATTTTTAAAGAAATCGGAAATAATTTTAGGTGGCTTTGCTTCAGAGTCAAAAAAATTTTTCAGTGGCATCCATAATTTGAGAATTCTTTCAACCGCAGGCTTCAGTGATAACCATCTTGTTCTAGAATGTGATAAAAGAGTTTGATGATTTATATCAATATACGAACAGAACTCTTTTAGTTTCTCTGTCCTAACAGTGTATATAGAAAAATAATTAAATATTTTGAGGACGATAACTTCGACATCCACCGACAAGACTCCAGCAGCGGTTGATATAGTATTGTGCAGAATATGTGCTGGACATCCAATTCCTTCTATATGTTTTTTCAGGTCTTCTTTTATTTTATAAAAAACATTGCATTGACCGCGTCTTTCAAGCCCTCCGAAGTTGGTATTAGTATTGTCTCCACAAAATGCGATTAGCTTATCGAGTGGAATCTGCAGTTGTCTTAAACTGTCGATACAATATTTCGAAATAGTTTCCGATGTTTCATTACTTAAGGAATCGAACTTCAATAGCTTCTGTTGGATACCATCGTGTTCAGTAAAATATTGAACAAGTAGAGGAAACATCTTTTCAGCTTTGTGATTGGATGCGTCGGTGCCTATTCCGTAATATGAAACTTGTCGCAATTTTTCTTGAACTTTCGACACCGAATGCGGAGCAAGAATATTTTTACAATCGCTGTAGCCTTGGTTCTAGCTGTGGATTGTTTTGCTGCAATTTTAGAGTCGGAATACATCGTGGCATTAAGTTTTACGATACAGTCGAGAGAACTGAAAGATTGATGATGTTTAACAACTTTATAGGCTGTCGTAAGTTCCGCTGCCGCAATAAGAAATTCTTCTTGAGTATCTTCTTTAATCATAAATCCGGAGATAGGCCTTGATGTTGATACAGCAGCGAATCTTTTTTTGTGATTGGTTGTAGCAATATGGTGCTTTACGTCAGCCTTACCTCCGTGAGTAATTGATATAAAACAATTACACGTAACACAAAAAGCTTCTTCATTTGTGCGTCCTTTCTTTATAAAACTCCACTCTTTTGTATAGTCGTCCGAAAAATGGCACTTCCTCTTTCTAGCCGCAGACATTTTGTGGATACAAACGTATAACGCACTTATTAAAAGCCGCACTGAGCGTTTTAGAACAAAGTAATCACCTGTACGTCACCGGCTAATCAGAACGACTGACTGGACTGACTGGCTGGCACTGACTGCCGCGCCTCGCTCGCACGCGTCTTGCTTGCCCTCTCCCGCTACTACCCCTTGCCCGCCCCCGCTTGCGCCTAGGCAATTGTGCGGTAGGTACACGCTTACACGCAAAAGTGTTATCGTGGCATTTTAAGCGTTCGTCGGGACGTCGGGACAGAGAGTTCAATAACGGTGACAGTCCCGATATATCGGGACGAATGGCAACCCTACTCAAGATGCGATGTCTTATGTTCGAAAGTATGGCCGTCCAGACCTATTCATTACATTCACCTGTAACCCACAATGGATTGAAATAAAAAAAGAACTGCTACACAGCCAAACACCACTTGATAGGCATGACATCACAGCCAGAGTTTTCAAGCAAAATTTGAAATCTTAAATGAATTTCATTACAAAGCATTGTGTATGGCCAAGTACGTTGTTGGATGTACTCTGTTGAGTAGCAAAAGCGTGGTTTGCCACATGCTCACATATTAGTCTGGTTGGTTGACAAAATAAGGCCAGAAGAAATTGATTCCATCATTTCAGCCGAAATTCCTGATGAAACGGTTGACCCCAAATTGCATACAATAGTAACTAAACACATGATACATGGACCTTGCGGAGTTGTCAACAACAACTCACCCTGTATGGTCGACGGCAAGTGCTCCAAGATACTCGTGAGCAAGGTACTCGAGAAACTTGGTTGCTGAAACCATCTCGGGAAACGATGGTTACCCATTGTATCGTCGGCGATCAGTTGAGGACGGTGGACGATCTGTAGATGTCAAGATAAAAGGACAAGATTTTCATGTAGACAATCGTTGGATTGTGCCGTACTCGCCCATATTGTCCAAAACTTTTGAAGCTCACATCAATGTGGAATTTTGCAACTCTGTGAAATCCATAAAGTACATATGTAAATATGTGAACAAAGGTAGCGACATGGCCATCTTCGCAGTAACAAACACAAATGATGAAGTATCTCACTATCAGATGGGTCGCTATGTAAGCAGCAATGAAGCTATTTGGCGCATATTTTCGTTTGCAATTCATGAAAGACACCCTACAGTAGTCCATTTGGCAGTTCATTTGGAAAATGGACAACGAGTGTATTTCAACCCAGACAACGCTGTGGATAGAGCGGCACGTCCACCTGTGACCACATTGACAGGTTTCTTCTCAATTTGTGAAACTGATGAATTCGCTCGCACTTTGCTGTATGCTGATATGCCACGCTACTACACATGGAACGCATCATCAAAGTCTTTTCAGCGTCGTAAACAAGGAAGGATGCTTTCTGGCTTCAACTGAGAGTGAACGTGTGTTCGGTTAAATTAGAAATAAACTTTGATATTCGTAAACTAAATTTGTGATTGGTCGTTGTGTGAATTTTTCAAATCTCGTTTACTCTTATGGTGATCTTATGGAGTAACTCCTCCCAGTGGGTGGGCCTAGAGCGAGATAGCAGTGAAATTGTGTTCAATTGTGTTCAATTAAAAGTTATACACAAAAATTTCCGGTCGTGTCGCACGCGAAATTTGAACTTAAATCCCGCGCTTGTGGAGTGAGTGTGCTAACGGCCGAGCCAACGCAAGCTACGAGCGCGCGGCGAAATTAGTGACTCGTTATCGCGGCGCGTCGCTGTTTGCTACGAGTGCTACGCCGCGAGTGCTAAGCGACCCGCTTCGTAGGCCGTTGTAAGAACAGTTACAATGAACTGTCACAGCTGCGCTAAAGCAATACGGTGGGGCGAGGTGTTGTGTTGCAATACCTGCAAGACTCCTTACCATTACGCTTGCGCCAACATCACCTCTGCTGAGTTTAGAGAAAATCGAGAAAAATTGAAGACATCTTGGAAGTGTCAACCCTGTGCAGCAAAAAGGGATACGCGTGGTTCGGGAAACGATGACACGCCGGTTCGCAGGTCACCTATGTCAAGGGAGCCACTGAATGACAGTATCCTCTCTGTACACGAATTGCCGTTTAATAGCAGCACTGAGCAAGCAGTTAAGCTCGTTGACCTCCCCGCAGAGGTTGAACCCGATAACGTTACTATTCGAAAAAAAACCAGCTCTAATAACAACTCCGACTTTATTAGATTGATTGTGCGCGAGGAACTGCAAGCCCTGATGAACGAGCAAACTGAAAAGGTGACCAAAGTGTTGATGGAAGTAATTGGAGGACTCACGGATAGGGTGTCGACGCTAGAAGCCGTCGTAAAACAAGCTTGTCTCACTAAAGACAGGGAGATACAAGCTGTTACTACAGTAAAACACCCTGCTCAGAAACGGAAACCCAAAAAGAAGTCTTTTACACACGTCACGGAAAATAACACTAATACGTTACCCAATAATGAAGGGGGACAGGCGACATCATCAAACATCACCGAGGCAGCATCCGATGGAGGGGAAAAGGCAATATCTAATGATGACTTGAGTCAAGTGCCTGGAGTTACTGGAGCATCACTCCCGGATGGAGCCGAAACCGTACCCGCCGACAAACAGGAAGGCTGGGAGGAGGTACACCGCCGCCGCGGCCGCCGTAGCCGAGTGCCCCCCGCTCCTGCGGCGCCCGTGCTGCGCGGCACAGCTGATCCCGCACTTATTGGGCTCGAGGCGTCTGAAAGAATGGAGTATCTCCATCTTTACTATTTAAAAGTTGGCACCACAGCCGCCCAAGTAAGTGCTTATTTACGCAATGTTTCTAAGAGTGAAGCCTGTAAGGTGCAAGTATTAAGCTCCCGTGGCGATTATGCTTCATTTAAATTGGTAGTCCCATCGAGTTTAGCCTATTTGGTGCTGTCAAACGATATATGGCCCAGAGACGCATGCATAAAAAAATGGACCCAGCCATTTCGTGCAAAGACGCGAGGTTCCACCATTGAATAATTACATTGACATACTTTACCAGAATGTAAGAGGTATGAGGACAAAGACGTCCCAATTTGTGTCGCTCTTGGAATCGTCGAGTTATGAGATATTTGCTATTACCGAAACAGGTCTCAATGATTCAATACAAAATGCAGAGATTGCTCTTCCAAGTTACCAGGTATTCCGATGCGATCGCGCCGATGGCCGTAAACAGGGTGGCGTACTTATAGTGGCCTCACCACGGTTCGAGCTAAGGATGATACCATTGACTGATATCAATATTAACATAGATAGTCACAACTTTGAGTTGATCTGTTGTTCTGTTTATATACATCATCGTTTTTTATTTGTTTTCTGTACAGTTTATACCCCTCCTCAGACAGATGAGTCTGAGTATATGATACTGTTTGAAATATTAGAAAAAATATGTGTCAGATATAAGAACAATATTGTAATAGTTGGAGATTTTAATTTATTCTCTTGTAATAATACTGTCTGTAGCTATTATGAATATTTTGTGGCCTTTTGTGAACTCGTCCAATGTAACGAGATTCCAAACTGTAACAATAGACAGTTGGACCTAGTGTTGAGCGGGCGCGGTGGTGTGGCGGTGCGCGCGGCTGACGAGGCGCTGCTGCCCGTCGACGCCTATCACCCGCCGCTCGCCATCGCCGTCGCGGCTGCGTCCACGCCCCGCGCGGCCTTTGCCTCTGTCATACCTCGCTTGCCAGCCGAAACTACATCTAAACAGTGGAATTTTAGTAAAGCCAACTTTCCACTGCTATATAGCGGTCTTAGTAATATAGATTGGAGCGAAACTTACAGTTTATGTGATCCTGATTTGGTTTTAAATAGTTTCTATAGTAAGTTCAATAGTGTTTTCGATGCGTGCGTTCCTCTCAAAAAGCAATCACCAAAGGATCACAGAAATATTTATCCAGTGTGGTATACAGGTGACATAATAAGAAATATTAAAGAAAAATATACACTACATAAGTTGTATAAGACGAGTAAATCACGTAGTGATTATGAGGCATTCGCTAGGAGCAGAGCAAAAGTGAAAGCGGAAACGGCGCTTGCCCATGACCGGTATCGGGAGCGGGTTCAAAACCACCTGGCATCGGACCCTAAAGCTTTCTGGAGCTATATGCGGTCAAAAAGGGGTAACCTGAACCAGCATAGATTAATAAAGAATGGAAGAGCGCTCTCAGCTCAAGAATGCGCTGAAGAGTTCGCACAGTACTTTTATTCAGTATATAACTCAAATTCACCTAAACTGAATGCTCAAGTGGCGAGTGCGGCTCGAGCGGCTCGTGGCACGCGGGCGCACGTCGCGGCGCTGGAGCTGCAGGACGTGCGGCGTGCGCTCGCTCGTCTGCCCGCAAAGCGTTCTGTTGGACCGGACGGTATACCACCCTTCCTGTTCAAAGACTGCCGCAGAGTATTGGAAGAGCCCTTGCTGCACATTTTTAACGTCTGCTTAGCGGCCGCCAAGTTCCCAGAGATTTGGAAGCTTACAAGAGTCGTGCCAGTGCCGAAGGGTCGCGGTGGTCCGGAACCCAGTGACTATAGGCCTGTGGCGGTCTTATGTACTCCTGCGAAGGTCTTCGAATCGGCTGTACACCAGTGTTTGTACACGCAAGTGGGTGCGCAGCTGTCTGATGCGCAGCACGGCTTTCGCCCTGCGCGTGGGACAGCAGGGAATCTTCTTCATTTAATGACACGCCTATTGCCAGCAGTGGATACCGGGGTCCAAGTTGATGTCGTCTATTTAGACTTTAAAAAGGCATTCGACACAGTCGATAACGATGTGCTTCTTATAAAGTTAGCCGACGCGGGATGCTCATCACATACCCTATCTTTCTTTGCTAGTTATTTGAAAGATCGACGCCAGTTTGTCGACTGTGGCGGATGCCAATCAAAGCCCTACTATACTAGATCAGGCGTGAGTCAAGGTAGTAATTTGGGACCGCTGCAATTTGTCTTAATGATCAATGATTTACCAGATGTAGTTTTAAATTCAACCTGTCTCTTATTTGCTGACGATGTAAAACTAATATTTGAGATAAAAGATATAGCAGATCACGATAAACTGCAGCAGGATATACATAGGGTTGTCCAATGGAGCCAGGAGAATAAGCTCTATTTCAATTTAGCGAAGTGCTCAGTAATGACATTCAGCCGTGCACGAGCCCCACATCACTATCCTTATCAGATAGACGGGATGCTTCTGCAGCGCGTCGCACAAGTAAAAGATTTAGGTGTCCTCTTTACCCCGGATTTGAACTTCAAGCAGCACGTCACTGATGTATGTAAAAAAGCGTACCGTAATCTAGGGTTCCTAATGCGTCAGGCAAATGCGTTCACGAACATTGGCGCCTTACGTGTCTTGTTTGAAGCACTGGTAAGAAGCCATTTTGAATGTAACGCGGCTATTTGGTCTCCAAGGGAGGCTAAATACAAAGCTATGATGGAAAAAATACAAAATAAATTTATAAGGTTCCTTTACCTTAAGATGTATGGTGTATATCCGGGATATCCGCTTCTATATCCTACTCTGTTTTTACTCGGTATGGTTGGGTACAATCAACTGGAGGTGAGGAGGGAGGTGTCGCTCGCCACGTATTTACTTAGAGTATTACGTGGTGAGCTGCACAACCCGGCTGTCCTCCAATGGATCCAACTGTCCGTGCCGGACGAGTACTGCGGCCGGCGGCGGCGGCCGCGGCTGCTGGTGGTGCCGCGCGCGCGTACTAACCTGCTCCGTGACGCGCCGCTCACGCGTGCCTTGCGCACGCTCAACGCGGTTGCTGATCATACGGACTTATTTGTATGCACTCTGGACGAGTTCACAAAAGCCTCGATATGCGTTTTGGGTTCTAGTTTAAGTAAATAGATATTAGTATGTATTAAAGTAGATCTGAATAGACTTAAGATTACAATCTAAATTGCGCATCTGTCGTATTAGGCCTGTCCTGTAAAGATAGTTGTAAGAAATTGAAATAAATAAATAAATAAATAAAAAACACTACTTGAAGGACATGAAAATGTATTTGCCACAGATGCTTGATTCCAACGGATTTGCCATTTGATTTTAAAAGGTTGCAATTTCCCGTGCCTCTAGCTTTTGCAATGACCATAAATAAATCGCAAGGCCAATCGTTGCAAGTTTGCGGTATAAACTTGGAGTTTCCCTGTTTCGCACATGGACAATTATACGTTGCGTGTTCGCGCGTCGGAAAACCAACATCCTTATTTATTTACGCACCGCAAAAAAAAACTAAAAATATTGTCTACCAGAAAGCACTATATTAATTAACTGTATATATGTACATTTACATTAGTGGACATTTATTGGCCGATATCATGATGATGATAACTGTGTTGTATTTAATTTAAGCAAAGATTTGTTTATTACGTTCACATTCCAGAAACAATCACATCCAAGAAAATTAAAAAATTTTGTATATGGAGTGTAAAGATATTAATATGTATATAATATGTGCATTTGGATCCTTACAATTATATATGTTGTATATATCTAAAATAAAACTCAATTTGATACAACTATTTTTTTTATTTCAAAATATATTAATCACTCTTTTCTTTTTCTTTTCAAATTATGCCTTCCATCATTGCTTGACGATGATTTTGCCAATGTCACTCTTTACTTTAGGAACCACAAGGCTCGCCAGCACTTGATAATATGGCGGAAGTTCTAGGCGACTCGGACAAATGTGGTTCAACCAGAACATTGTTAATGTTGAGCTGCTGGCTGTCTTCAATAACATCAATATCGTTTGTGTCTATCAGAACATTCTTGATGTTGAGCTTCTGGCTGTCTTCAATAACTTGAATATCATGTACGTCTTCGGCCGATAAATTTAATTCACAAAATATTTCCTCAGATGATGTATATGGCATTGTAGAAACGTATTTTGGTTTAGATAGCAGCTTTTGCTTTAATCTTTTTTTTTGTTCTTTTGCCCTGTTCATGCGTATTATTCGTTCTACATTCTTACCACACTTGGTACAAAAGCTGAAGGTGCCAGTGATTATGCTGTAGCATTCGTCGCATCTTAGTAATGGTTTATTACAACCAGGACAGGTATTATTTTTGTTCTGCCGTTCCATCCACTTTTTACAAAATGGACAATGCATTTTAAGGAGTTATATATAACTTCACTACAATCTTTTCATCAAAAGTAGGTGACAGTGACACTGACAGTGTTGCCAGATTACTAAACGCCCCTACACACGTCAATCCAGATCGCGATCCATGATCCACGACCAATCACGCAGTTGTATCCGTCACATCAATCCGTCAAGCAACTTCGTACACGATCAATCTGGATTGTGATCACTGATCATTGATCGTAATCACGGAACACAATCTGGATTGACGTGTGTAGGGACGGTCTTACGGTTTAGTAATGTGGCGAAATCAATACAAATCTTTCATGAATAAAGGTGATATGGTTTAAATAAATTTGGTTTACATTAATAGGTAAGTGATACGAAGTTCACCGGGTCATCTAGTACGAAAATAAAATTCTGAATCGGACGATATTGACGTAGTATCTGAATCGCTTACATGAATTATAAATGTATCTACGACATCGTCAATCAAGTGATCTAATTTCATCATTTTATCTTCAACTTTTTTCGTGTGCTCTACACAGTTCGCCCAGCGTTGAGGTGTCACCAAATTTAAGCCATCTTCAAATAGTTTTTTTACTTCATTCATTTTAAAGCTTTTATTGTTTCTTGCGACATGACTCTTGACTTGAGCCCAAAACAATTCTATTGGGTTCAATTCGCAATGGTAGGGAGGCAGTCGCAGAATGTTGACACCATACTGAGCGGCTAATTCTTCCACCGCATATTTTTCATAACCAGTTTTATTTTGTTTTACTATTTCTAGCAGTTGTGCCTTGACCATTTCTGGGTGGAACTCAATATTTTTTTCTTTTAGCCACTCAGTTATCGCTGCTTTTCGCCAAGCTGAGTTCGGGTTACTCTCAATTTTTCTTGAATGATAAGGGGCATTATCTAGCACTAAAACTGAATTTTCCTTAAGTTTTCGTAAAACCCCCTTCAACCATTCTTCAAAGTTCTCTGCATTCATCTCTTGATGATAATCTTCAGCGTTGTTCTTAGATTCGAAAATGAGGGCACTGTTCTCCACAAATCCTTCTTCGTTTCCGATATGGCTGATAATCAAACGCCTTCCTTTTCCGGTCGGGGCTTTCAGAGCTGTCGTTAGACCGTCCAGAAAAGCCTGTCTGGAGGATTCAACTTGGGTGTCTGTCCACACCTTTTTTGTGGTATGACCTGCAAATCAAAAACCATTATTAAAAATTGGTTACAGTTTCTCTAAGAAGGCCTGTGCCTTGCAGTGGGACATAAATAGGCTATATAAAAAAAAAACACTAACCACAACAATAAAAAACAATAATTTGGATTTGAAATTCACAAGACTTTAGATAACTTCAGTTTTTGACAAAATTATATTTAGTATGACCATCACAAATAACTTTTTTTAAAATAATATTGTTACCTTCATTGACCCAGGTTTCATCTTGGTAGTAAATACATCTCCCCTCCCTGCGGTACTGTTTCATGGCAAGTAGGTACTTTTTCCGCCACAGTACGATATCTTGCCTATCAATTAGACAACTTTGTCGTTTGCGAGTTGTGTACTTGAAATTTATATGTTTCAGCACTCGCTGCATAGTTGTTCTTGACATACTTGGCAAGTCGGAGTCCTCATTCACAGCACGCAACACCTAAAAGAACACAATCATTAGTATTTATTATATATTATTAGGTATTAGGAATGCAGATTGAAATTGCTAACAATATTTATGTCTGAAGTAAACATCGTGGGACTTCATCGGAAATACAGGGAGAAAAGGGAGCCATGCCCTTGAATAAAATACGTGTATTTTTTTTTTCTCTACGATTAAGCTCGGCGGATCAGAGTGAGACCCACTGGTCGGACTCTTTCCCACAAAAATCAAGTAAGTTTATCCGAAGTTAAAATCAATTATTATTTACATACCTTATCTAGTGTAGGAGCTTCGTTGGCATAAAAGAATTGGTGTATTTTTCTACGAATTGCAGAAAATACAAATTCATCAAATTTGTCTTTGAAGGTCAGTCTCGGTCCTGACTTTTTAGGGCTTTCAAAGGTTATGTTTTCTTTGTGCTTTTCTCAGTGCTCTTTTATAACACGATAAACAGACCGTTTGGATATGCCCAATATCTCAGCAGTCGTTGAAACACAATCCTCTTTTCTCGGCGTATCAAACGGTGACTCAGAGCTTTCTTTTCCAAAAACATATTTGTAACAATTCAATATCATCTCTTTTTCCGACACACTAAGTGATTGGTGCCTCCTTTTTTTCCTCGGGGAAAGGCTTTCATGTTTTGAAGTAGATGGTTGAGGATCCATAATTGACTCTAAGTAGATATCCAGAAGACGTAAGCCAGGAAGTAATGCAACCCACAAAAAGTCCAGATGAGAAGCCGAGGTCAATCGTAGTTCAATCCAACGGTAGTCCAGATGAAATGCCAAATTCAGTCGCAATGCAATCAAATCGATGTCCAAGTGAGAAGCCAAAGTCGTCAAAGAACACCAAAAACCATAAGAACACATTCACGCCACTGTAGTAGAAACGGAACTGAGGCACACACAACCGACACACAAGATGAAAAATGGGTGTTGCCAACAACAAAAAATATATATCAAAGTTGGCAATCACAACATTTTTTAAAACAACATAGGTCTAGTAAAGAAAATTAAATACACGTGTTGAAAGTTATATATATCACTAAAAAGTTTGTATTCATCATGTCTTACATAGCTTTTAACAAATAAGTTAAGTCAATATTTTATGTCGATTGTGTACATACCTATTATTTTTCTGTTATAAACTGGTCACATCGCAAATATCAATTTACTGACTAAGTTGGTGGATTCGAGTTTAGTTAACTAAGTAGTGGGAGCCCCACTAAAATATTTATTTTATTTTGTTTTGTTTTTAGTTTTTTTTTTATAGCGGCAACAGAAATACATTTTTTGTGAATTTCAACTGTCTAGTTATCACGGTTCATGAGATACAGCCTGGTGACATACAGACAGACGGACAGTGGAGTCTTAGTAATAGGGTCCCTTATATTTAGGTACGGAACCCTGAAAAGTATTTATTATACCTAGATCGGTTGGCTTTTATTTTTTATGCATATCACTAAATAATTTTCATATTTTATATTTATCATGACATAAGCATCTAATTGGTGGGCTCGACTTTACAAGCCTCCACCAATCCGGACTTGGCCCCCGTGGTGGAGTATGGCCTATACCTTCCTCAGGGAAGAGACCCGTGCCCCTCGGTGGGGACATAATGGGTTGATGATGATGAAAATCACTGAATCACTGAAAAAAAAAACTAAGTCGATATTTTATGTCGATTGTGTACATCCCTATTATTTTTCTGTTAAAAACTGGTCACATCGCAAATGTCATATTACTGACTAGAATTACGGTACGTACTTTAGGTGTCTACAATATCACTCCATTTTGACGTCTTTCCATCACATTTAATATTTTTATTAAGAAAGTTATTTCTTAGACCTTTTACTAAATGTGGCGGATCATATATGACGTGGAGGGTCTGCCCGCTGACTTTGACTGTATCATCTGAGAAATTAAAGACATAAATGCTTACTTTAGATAAAATAGAAAGACTAATCAAATAAGGGACAGAAATATCAAAAGTACCTACTTATTTTTAAATGTATTAATAGTTGTTAAGTGTATAAAAATAGTTATTGTTAAAACTGAATGTGCAGATATTTAGTAGTTTAATTTTTACGCCGGAAAATTGTAAAATAAAAAATTAAACAATTGCTCGTGTTAACCTTAGAAAATACTAATAGTTATTGTTATAATTGAACTGTATAGGTTACCTGCATTTTCACCAGCACGTAATTGCTCTCTTCTGTTGTCCTCTTTGAGGCTCTTTAATGTGGCTTGGAATGCTGAACCCTGGTCGCAGACTAGAGCTACAGGTGTGAGTCCAGTGTCAATTACAGCAGCTATTATGTCTTTGACAATTAGTATCACATAAATTGTTGTCTCTACCCAGGCAATGGGATTATGTTTTCCCACATTTTTTTTTCAGGCTTTTCAGGCTTTTTCAAAAAATTTGTTGATAAGGAATCATACAGGGCGCTACTCAAAGCCTAAATCCATTTACACCACTTTATTTCTTGCAGCGGTTCTTCGGGGCCTGTTTAAGGGTCGTCCTTTCGTTTGCTATCGCAGTCCACGACACAACAATCATAATACACAGTCTTCACGACACGGGCCTTGTCCTCGGCGTCCATGATGAGAAGCACAATATTGCTGGTTTAGCTATTGAGAGGATAAGTACGGAAATAAATCAACGTGACTTCACTCGATCACAACAAAACTGCAATGGCGGGCGGGCGGCACGTTGTTCGAGATGGGTGCCGCACAAACTTACCGATGAGCAGAAAGACCGTCGGGTGGATTGGTGCCTATTCATGATAGATAAATTCAACGGAGGCGAGAAAAAAAAACGTATATGATATACTGACTGGTGACGAAACATGGCTATATAACTATGATCCCGAATCAAAGCGACAGTCGACTGTATGGTGCTTTGAAGACGAGCCAACTCCAACGAAATGTCGCCGTGCACGAAGCACACAGAAACAAATGGTCGCCTCGTTTTTCTGCAAAACGGGTCATATTGCTACTGTTGTGCTAGAGAATGAAAGAACGGTGAACTCCGAATGGTATGTGACAGTTTGTGCTCCAACAGTAATATCAGCTTGGTGTGACAAGCGACCGAAGTCAGGAATCCGGCACCTTCTCTGGCACCACGACAATGCGGCGCCGCACACGTCTGCCAGAACACTAGACTTTTTCAACTCGAAAAATGTGTCAATTCTCCCTCACCCGCCATATTCCCCTGACCTAGCGCCTTGTGATTTTTACTTGTTTCCAAAAATCAAAGAAAAACTAAAGGGGAAGAGGTTTGAAAGCAAAGAAGATGCGCTGGTTGCCTATAATTTCGAGATTTCTGAGGTATCTAAAGAAGAGTGGTCACAGGTATTTTCCAATTGGTTCAGACGTATGGAAAAGTGTATACGTGCTCAGGGTGAATACTTTGAAAAGATCGATACTTGTAATAAAGAACAAATTTTATAATTTTTGAGTATCTAGTTTCTTTTGGCATGCCCCTCGTAGACAGCAAACTAAAAAGATGGCGCCGGGCGACGCAAGAGGTGAAGAAGGCGAAGAGGGGAGGAGTTAAATGTCATGTTCTATTTTAGTAACCATAGACAACGCTAAACGTAAAGTGAGTTTTCCTTGTATGAAGATTAACGGCCATGGCGGGTACTGCACATCTGTTGCAGATGCAATGTGTGAGATCGGCTACATTTGAGCGGCATCCTGCCACTGTTAGTTTTGTGAGGAGAGTAGCTGATAAAATTGTATATGACAGTAAATCCTAGCGCGCCTACATAATGAAATAACACACTGTTATACAGACGTATGTCTGAAACTGCTAAGTGGTAAACAAACTCAAGTAATCTTACGACTGTTTGCCTCTCAAATCATAATGTGCTACAATATTATGTGGGACTTAATACTGTATACCTTTAATGCGGCACGTAGGGATTGAAAGATTAGTGTTACTTACCATTCAGTCAGTATCCATGAAGGTATCCACTGGAGAGCTGTCAGTGACACAGAGATAACACTGTTTTTGTCGTAAAGGATACTAAACAAATCATGTTTTTCTCTTTATAATGAGTTCAAGAGGACATGTGTTGTGTAAACTTGCATTGGATAAGCGGCATTCAAGATTTAGCAATGACGAAAGTTTCGGTAAGTGCCTAACCTCAAATTATTAGTCAACATGTGTTCACATTTCAAACTCAATATCATGCAGACAATGCATCTAATTTTTGGGTGTCCACTGCTCATTGATATTCTAAATAAAATAATCACAAAGTTGTAAAACAGAAGTTGTTTAGTTTCATGTACAGAATCTGCCCTTTTAGGGCCTATTTATTTAGGTTTCATACTTAACCTACTTACTCATTCAGAGGCAACGAAAAAATCAACCTCAGTTCTCTATAGCCACTCCATGGGATTGGCAACAGCTGGTCAATTCGTGTGCAAATGAAAAAAATTACATTTGCGTCATAAACATGGAAGTGGAAGACTTTAAAAAAAATATCTGCATTGGTAGAAGGATCCACAGCGCCATTCATAGATCGAAAAAATCTACAACTGGACAGCCTGTGCCATATTCTAGTATGGTGTGGATAAAGTTTGAGAAGGCCTCTTTTGGTACCATGAAATACAAAACCTCATTTGATGATAATGACTTCCAAGAAGTCTGCCTCTTTAGAAATATAAGGAAAGGCATTGAAAATTTAGAAAACGTACAAGAGTTGATCCCTGTTAGAACGACGCAACGAGCAATATCAAACCTGAAATACAGAGACCTCGTTACAGCTCTCCAGTGGATACCTTCAATTTTTCATGCATTCTACATGAATCTGCCACATAATGAAAATGCAACAGATTTACCAGAAGCCACAGTCTAAAATTTTCTTAATATAAGTTTTTTCTGTATCTACTCGTATTTCCTAATGACATTTGAATATTGAAATAAATACAGTTTACTAAGAAAATTGTTTTATTTGATGCACATTATCAAGTAATAAGGTAATGGGTAATGGACATACTATCCTGTACTCTTTTCTTATTTATTAGAATATACCAAATATGGTTAGAGGTGTAGGACCTTCTGTCACAAATTTCAGCTTTCAGACCATTTTCAGCAATGTTACTATTATATTCAAATAACCTATCCTAAAACATATTTTTAACAATTTACTTTTTAGACAAAACTCCAAAACTGGAGAAATAAGGCGAATTTAAACGTCACACTCTGCACTTTCTGATAGTTTTTTGGCTCTCCTGTAAAATTGCACTTTGGCGCATACTACTCTATACCTCTCACGTACAGTTTCATAGAACTACGAATTACGATTGATGATTTGCCGTGACTTCCTATTCGATGTACAATGCAAAGTTGTTTAACCCACAGATAACAGGTAGGAAGACGCGGCTACGCAATGTACAAGGAATTATAATGATGAACTCTCGATCGTAGTTTTATGAAACATGCCCCAGCAAAGGCAGTAGGTAGGCACGACGACAGCAGAGTAGGTACGGCGACAGCGCGGCGCGAGTCACGCGTTTTGTGGCGCTAAAATATCAGAACTTGACAATTAAGGGGCTACAGTGTGCTGGAACTGGCTAGCAAACGTTTTTGAATCGCTTGTGACATCCTCTAGGAATATGGCAGACCGTTGAAATTAATATATGATATAATTTAACTCCTTGATTCCCTATTGGATGTTTGACAACTGTCATAACCTTACGCCTTCTATGAGTAAATATATTCCGTAAGAATGCTTAAAAAAAAGCTAAGAATTTATATACCATTTTAAATGCGCAGTGGATTACGTTTAAGCTTATACAGTCTTACGGGCAATATCAAAATCTTGTATGTTAATGTTTAAAACTAACAGGAACAATAGTTACTCATTCAGAAAAAACGTTTTCATCAATTTATCACATTACGCCTTACGAGGAACGCCCAGCCTACTCGTTGCCTGTTGTCTGTGAGCAGGCGCTCTTCGCATCACCATTGATTTCATTGTAACTTTTCATAAGCGATTTATCAATCATAAATCAACCTTCCAAAGTTCACCTCGAGCGCCATATAGTGAAATTAATTCAAAGTAGCAATTCTCATACAAAATTACCGATTGTAGGCCAGGGGCGAGGGACCGAAAAAGACGCCGCATCTTTCCAATTCACTTTCGTACAAAATGTACTGGGTCAAGTTTCATAAAACTATAATTTCGTAGTTTATTATGACAATTCGAAGTACACTGGGCAGCAGAGTCTATTTGTTAATCTGTGGGTTAATCGGCTTTGCAATGTACATCGAATTGTCATAGTCACAATGAATTGTAGTTCTATGAAACAGGCTCCTGAAGGGATGGGTCTTTTCCGCGCCCTCGCCCCACGTCCCATGTCCGAACAAAACAAAAAAATATTATATAGCTATTAGTCCAATCGGTGGAGACATTTTCGAGTGTTTGCAAGACCAACGCACGGCAACTGATTTTTGTAGTAGTGATCGAGCTTCAATCGTTAGAAAAACATACAATATAAAATCCCAATTCTTGTATTTTTTTATTTAAGTAAATAACTAAAAAAGAAAAGTAAAAAGGAAACCGATCATTTACTAGTATTCGAACCAAGAGCTCTCTGCCGTTCAAGGGACGCCTCTTCCCATCCGAGCTATTGTAACATTACCAACCTAAGCGAAACATCGTTTTATTATTTGTGCCTAAATCACGGTAAAAGTGAGGTTCATTAAAAATTAAACCTAACTACCTATGTATTATAATCCATTTTTATTGTCGCGATTAGGTCGGCCGCACGCGGCCAGACTTGTTGCTCGAGCCTTGTAGTCTCTAATTACTAGCATTTAAGGTTCATTTTAGTTTGATTGAGTTTTGTTTCACTCCTTGCGCTCGCACTTCGCCTCCACGTTAGATTGTAGGGTACATAGGCGGTAAATAATGTGTTGGTAAATAATAATTTCGATTGGGGCGTTACGAATAATACTTGATTCATAACCTTTGAGTGAACCAAGCCGAATTACAGTACTTAGTATTTCCGCACCGCTCACTTCCGTAGCGACAGAAGAAGATAGCGCTATCGAACTCGGCTCGGTCGTTCCCATCCGGATATATAGAAAAATATTTTACATAGATTATATGAATTGTGTCAATAATGTTGTTTAGAACCTTTTCTAAACATACAAAACGAATCTGTGTAGATTTCGTCTCTGAATTTTTTTTCTATCTGCCTGACATGTTTTTCTGTTTTAAATAAAATAAAACGCTGTATATTTTTATCACGTATTTTATTGTACATGCGGAAGTATTGTTAGAAGAATCAATGGCGTAATGCTAAAAATTTTGTAGGAATTATAATTTATATACGTGTGTAGGTACTTGTTTTTAGTTTTTTTATTTTCTCGAAATTCCGCTGTATTGGGATAAGTTATCTAAACTGCAATAATTATGCTCTTTACCTTTCCTACATGTAATATAAATCACACTTCCATGACATGTATAAGTTGATCCTATTCAATTGTTTTTGCTAGGGTTGGCACAAAATCCGGGTTTTTTTTATTCAAGATTTATTCGGTGCTCATTTTTAGGTACAACGTAATTTAAATATATAATTTAACGCGCATAATATTTTTTGGGTTCCGTAATTATAATGACAACAAAAGAAAGTAGGTAATTTTTTGTACACGTAACAAAAAAAAAACAACTGAAACCTTAACAAAAAGGAAAAGTGTAACAAAAAGTAACCAAATAGAAATAGAAGTACTGTATCACACAGTAGATTAAACAAAAATCTGCGTTCCTGGTTTACCGATATTACATATTTTTATTTAAGTGTCACAATGAATAGTGTAATGTATCTTGAAAATATTCGTCGGTGGGGAGTTCCAAAATTATAATAATAATAACTTCCACACAACGCAATCAAACTAGAATTCCCTGCACTATAGTATAGATAGTTTTTAACTATCAGCTTTAACGCCAAAAATCACTTAAATGCTGTATGTTTCCTGTGCTATTGGAATGAAATAATAGAAATGGTATGAATTACACTATTAATACGATTATCAACAGATTAATCTGTTATAATATACCAATATAAGTTAAGACGAGGAGGCACTGTTGATTAATAATTATATTTATCAGTCTTTGTGCTGAAACAAGGATGCAGGCCAAATAAGCACTCAAATCCATTTGTAGCTCTTTTACCAACATCCTTAGCAACGAAGTCTTTTTTCATTTTCATAATTTTTGTTTTATTTCTTTGGTCAATATCCATTTTGAAATGTTTTTTTTTCTTCTGTAAAAAATTAATTATTTTGCTTTTGTTCTTAAAATTTTTATAATTTTGTTTGTGTTATACCATAGAAAAAAAATTATCGAGTCAGATTTGCTCAATGGACTATTGGCCACACAGGCACGATAGCGATGACACATATTCACCCTTTTGAAACCGCTTTAGTGAATGCGCGTAGTGTAAAATAAAATAAAAAAATGCTTAAAGTCGATGATTTAAATTCAAAGATTTTGAGCCAAAATCTTAATCCAAGCTTCAAATTTATCAAAATTTCCACTATTTTAAAATGTTTATAAAAACCTCTGTATTTTTACACTATATTTTAAGTTTTCAGCAGCTTTTGTAAAGAAACCTCTCGAGTCATGGAAACACAAGAAGTCCACTGCTGGATATAGGCCTCCTCCATGCATTTCCAAAAAGACCAGTTGGAAGCGGATTTCATCCAGCGTCTTCCTGGCACTTGGATGAGGTCATCTGTCGGCTGGTCGTCCTACGCAGCGCTTGCCGATATGTGGTCTCCATTCGAGAACTTTTCGGCCCCATCGGCCATTAGTTCTGCTTGCTATGTGCCCCGCTCACTGTCACTTCAACTTAGTAATCCGCTGGGCTAAGGTGACTTTCGTTCCTCTACGAATCTCATCATTTCTGATTCGATATCGTAGAGAAAGCATAGGCCTTTCCATAGCTATTTGCGTGACCTTGAGCTTTCTTAGGAGGCCCATAGTGAGAGGCCACGTTTCAGTGCCTTAAGTCATCACTGGTTGTATAATTTTGTCTTGAGTGATTGATGTATATTAGACGAAAGGACTTTTCTAAGTTTCCCGAATGCTGCCCAGCCAAGTTGGATTCGACCTCTTTCACAAAGTTGGACCGGCCTAGTTGGACTGTTTGTCCTGAGTAGACGTATTCGTCTACAACTTCGAGAGTCGAGTTCCCCAATGTTATTGAGGTGGGCACAAAACGAGCATTCGATATGACCTTCGTTTTGTCCATGTTCATTTCAAGGCTCACCCGTTGGGAAACTCGACTGAGGTCTTCGAGCATTATGCCGAGGTCTTCCATCGTTTCTGCCATGACTACTATATCGTCGGCAAATCGAAGGTGAGTGATGTACTTGCCATTGATATTGATGCCGCGTCCCTGACATTCCAGAAGCTTGAAGGTATCTTCCAGTCCGTTTGTGAACATTTTTGGAGAGATAACGTCTCCCTGTCTTACGCCCTTTTTCAATGGAATTGCGTCCGAATTCTGTTCCTGTACTCGGACCGACATAGTGGTTCTGTGGTCATAGTGGACTGTTGTACAAGCATTTCAGCACCTCGATATACCGATAGTCAATACGGCAACGCTGGAGAGACTCGAGCACTGTCCATAACTCGATTGAATCGAAGGCTTTCTCAAAGTCCACAAACGCAAAGCATAATGGCAAATTATACTCCTCAGTCTTCTGTATAATTTGCCGCAACGTGTGGATGTGGTCTAATGGTACTAAAGCCCTTTCGGAAACCGGCTTGTTCGGGAGGCTGGAAGTCATCAAACCTGCGTTCAATACATGGCGCAGAGTAGTCATCAGCGACCACAAAAACCTCCAATACTAATTTTCATAGAAAAACGGAGCCAGAGATAAAAATCAGAATTTTTAAATTTTTAGGAGCCAGCTTGAAATTTGACTTACGCCATTTTGTAAAAAGTAAGTTAACGTTGTCATCCAACCCAAGGTCTTATTCAACATTTGTTCGACAAGACTACCCCGTAATGTTACCGTTTTCTCAGGCTTTGACAAAAAAGCTGTAGAGACCGGATTTTCCAAGTCAGATTTTTCTTATCGGTTTGAGGGATCATCCTGTAAGGATGGAAAATTCCAAGTTTACACCATATGTGGAACTTGGAAATCTTTTAGCACCGAAATCTTTAAGACCGAAATTAGAACAACCAAAAATTCAAGAATTTTCACACGTCTAGTTATTTTAGCATTCAAACGCTGTGTGACTATAAAGTTGATACCATATTAGTCCAGCCGCTAGACCAGCGGGGCCCGGTGGCAAAACCTGCATTAGGTGTTGGTTGAAAATTTAAGCAATTTTACTTTTCAATCGGCACTATTAAATTTGCCATAAAAATTAATTTACGTCACCGTCCTATCTCGGGTTTATGCAACGAGTTTATGTTGTTTTAAAAGACCACCCCTAAGTGTTACCATTATCCCAAGCCGTTGAAAAAAAAGAAACTCATGGAGACCAGCTTCTCCAAGTTTTCGATTTTCTCCGTCGGTTTTAGCAAAAAAACTAATCGTATAGAAAATTTCAAGTTAGTAACATCAAAATGGGACAACAATTTTATCTAGGTGTTTTTCGCTGATCAACTTTATGTACCTATATAAATTCTTCACGTCACATAAAGTTTACATAAAGTTGTTATATGCGATGTATATCATGTTACTATTTTAATTAATATCAATAATAACGGCACCAGGTATTTACATATTTTTTTCAAAATCAAATCAGATCCGGATTATAAATTACTATCTGAGAGCGTGACAACCCTAACGACGTAAAATCCGGATAACAATTAAAATGGTCGTAATTTCTACTTTCCATGGAATTGGCATTAGAAATATATGTTTTATTTCATATGGGGAAGTCGCTTCCTACGTTCCAATTCTGCCACTGAGTCCCGAAATACATCCATGTGAAATCAAAGTCAAATTCACTTTATTGAAAAAAGATAAGATGATTTTTTTTCACTTTTTGACATAAAAACCTGTTGTTGTGCAAAAACATGTACTATTTCATAAGTAGGTAGGTAAATAAATACGCACTTACTAAACATATGATTTTTGTTTGAAAGCTATTCTTTCTACAAAGCATAGATAAGTTTTGAAGAGATGTACCTACCTTTATCTTTTTTGTTTGTAATGACGCATGCTATACAAGAAGGCATTAGATTGAAGTCTATTCAATCTACGCGTACGCGGGCGGGCTGG
This sequence comes from Yponomeuta malinellus, assembly GCA_947308005.1. Taxonomy (NCBI): domain Eukaryota; kingdom Metazoa; phylum Arthropoda; class Insecta; order Lepidoptera; family Yponomeutidae; genus Yponomeuta; species Yponomeuta malinellus. Next base: position 14,894,827 of record OX371012.1, read on the forward strand.
CGAGCCGGCTAGAAAAGTAGAAACCGCTCGGCTCGCTCGACGCGTTCGAAATTCGGCTATATATGTGTGCGTTTGGCGGCGTGTGCTTACGCGAAGGGAATGAGACTGTGTGTGTGCGGCAGCGCGAGCGTCTTTCTATGGAGATTACTACTAGGAATTAATTCAGTCGTGTCATCTAGCGGCGAAATGTTGAAGTGCTGCACACCTGTGTCAAACGCTCAAGGTCATCGGCACAGGGAAAAATCTTAATGTAGGTTCTAGAAACTCGGGCGTCGTAATATTTCAAACGAGCTACTCACGTATTCACCTATACTGCTACCTATACTGGTCAAACTTTTCATTTTTATAGCAAAGTCGCCCTTAACGCAACTAATTAGACCGCAAGCATGTAAAGGTCTATGTGCTGTCTCTACATTCTTTCTACAGCTACAGTTGTACCTATTTATTTAGATAAGACATCCATTCAACGGTGAATGTAAAAAGATACAACTTACTATGTACAGTCCTAGTCGACGGCACATAAAACACACGCGTGCACTCACCTTCTCTCTGAGAGACGGCCTGTGTGCTGCAGCTCCACGTATACTATAGGCTACATAAAAGAGACTAGTTTAAAAAACGTAATTGCAGATATTTTATTTATTTAGGTCTACATAATATAGGTTACACGTAGGTTAAATTTTACCGTTAAGATTTAAGGGTTAATGGTTAATTTGGGTTGGTATAATAAAGTAGAACTGAGCTGGCTGTGGCTGCCGTATGAGCTCAGGGGCCTGTTTCATGGAACTACAATTCGTGGTTTACTACGACAATTCGATTACATTACAAAGTCGATTACCCACAGATTAACTTGTAGACGCTGTACGCAATGTACCTCGAATGTCATAATAAACTACGAATTGTAGTTTTATGAAATTCACCCCTAGGTGGGTCAAAATGATTGAGACTGACAGGGTTCCGCAAAATGGCCACCGACGTCGCGGCAGACTAAGGGCCGATTTCACCAAAAAAGAATAAGTCTTACTCTCGTGAATAGGAAATTACTCTAAGATTAAATTGTTTTTACATTTCACCAAAGACATAATCCAAGAATAAACAGTTATTCTCGAGTAAGTCACTACTCCGCCGATGTCCAAGGAGTATCGTAGTTAAACCATGGATAAGGGTTCAAGATGGCGTCTTTTTTGACAGCTGTTATTATTGTGTTAGGCAAAAAGCTTGCAACAAAATAGCAGCGACAGCTTTTGTACATTTTGTTTATTTTATAATAAATGGCACAACGTTTGAGAGCATTAATTGAGGATACTGACAGTGATGATGACTATTTACCGAGACGTCCAAGGTGGCTAAGAGAGAGGAGTAATTATTTTGAAGACTATGACGACGAAGATTTTGTTATAAGGTTCCGTTTGTCTAAGCGAGCTGCATTATGTTTGCTTATGAAAATTGAACATCAATTAGAATATGACTGTGATAGGTAAGTTTCTAAGTATTGCCTATTATATACCTTTGCTGCCTATGTCTAACCTACAAGTAAAATGAGTACCTACCTATTCTATTTATTTAAAATAAATGCCTACTTAATTACAACTTTGAATAAATAACTAACTTGCTATATTTTTTCAGGAATTTGTCCATATCGCCTATAAATCAACTATTGGGAACATTAAGATTTTATGCAACTAACAACACTCAGATGAGTGTTGGTGATTATTGTGGCCTGAGTACATCAACTTCACACAGGATTATTCATAGGGTCAGTAGCGCAATAGCTGCTTTACATAGGGATTTTATTAAATTTCCTGAGACAAGTCAAGAAATAAGAAGAGAACAAGACAATTTTTTTCGAATCGCCAGTTTCCCCAGAGTTGTTGGTGCTATGGATTGCACCCATATACGTATAACTCACCAGGTGGAGACCAAGCAGAGCTGTTCAGGAATAGAAAAGGCTACTTGTCAATCAATGTTCAAACCATCTGCAATGCTAACCTGGAAATAACCGACATAGTTGCAAGGTGGCCTGGAGGATCTCACGATAGTCACATATTTAATAACTGTTATAGAAAAGCTATGTTTGAAATGGGCACCTATGGAAATGATTTATTATTGGTTGACGGAGGTTATGCAACAACTACATATATGATGCCTCCATTAGAAAATCCAAGGACACCTGCGGAACAGCTCTACAATGAATCGCAAATTCGAACACGCAATGCAGTGGAAAGATCATATGGTGTATGGAAGCGACGTTTTCCTGTGCTTGCTCTAGGAATGCTTATCAAATTAGACAAAGCGTTAGTCGTCATTGTAGCCACTGCAGTGCTGCATAATATACTGCGTCAACAAAGAGATATCATTCCTCCTGATGATCCTGAAGTTATTTTACCTGCCATCCCAGGTACTAATCGGCCTATGTCCTGGGAACAACTCATCGAGCATGGTTAGATGGATTCAACACCACATGCAGTCATTAACCCATTCATTGCCGGCACAAATTTTTAAACCACTCCCAGGTGCCGCTTGATATTTTTGCTTTATTATAATGAATATGGTTATATTTCAATTATTTAAGTGATAAATCAGTATTTTAACATAAATAACACTTAAAAATAGCCACAACGCAACCTTTGAGTTGGTGGCGCATGCAAACATACATCACTATACCAGGTGCCGTGAACGCAAGGTTTGAGTTCAATAAGAAATGGCGTTATGCAACAAACGCGTTAGCAGCAAGCAAATAGTCGTCACTCGGTACTGGATATCGTATACCATGTGAGTTGTGAGTTCAATTATTTAGTGAATAATAAGGCTGACCAAGAACGAACACCTAGGTTTATATTCTGAATTTTTAAACATCCTTTGATTTTTGGCTGCAAAAAAAAGTCTGGGTTCACTTGGGCCAAACTTCAAATAGGGTCTTTTCACCTATTTATCTAACGATCTGACAGATTTTTTGTGACTTTTCACCTTGCGTATGTGTATAGTTAAATGTATACAAACGCTGCTTCAAGTTTGCTGCAAATGGACCAAAGATAACCTATTTTGGTTTTTTCTAGCATTTGAATGTAAACGTGATACCTATAACCCTCTGCTTTCGGGCACTGCACCTGCAGTCGGGTATAAACAGTGATTTCTGAATATTTGTCGAACACTAAACATAATAATACACCAGTTTTCACGGATTTAAGTTTTTTATTTTTAAATTTTACAAAAGAATAACAAGCAGTCAGTAATTATGATATTTTTTAAAGCATTCCACTTCACACAAACCCGGTTGATCGGGGCAGTCGGGGCAGTATTTTGGAGTATCTCTCCTTATTTTATTTTCTGCCCAACATTGCTTACATCGTCGGCGCATGCTATGTTTTTTTGTCCCAGTTTTGCGAGGGCATGGTTGCAAAATGTGTACCTTCTGTCTGGAATGTTGCTCTATATTTTGCTCGTCATCTTTTCCAACATTCAGCAGATTCGCAATTACTTCAAGTCGGAAGTCATAGAGACTTTTCCTGTTTCTATTAAATATATTATACAATGTGTGGGCATTGTACAGCAGTTGCTGAAAAATGTGCACGCCCAGCTTTTTATACCATTTAATGGTTTTATGCTCACACGAATAGTAAGCCAACATTTGATCTTGATGATCAATTCCTCCCATGTACTTGTTATATTTAATAACCATTTCGGGCTTGTAGACTGTTTCTCCTCGTCGTGTCATTGTCTCTTTTATGTCTGACCCAAATTCAGAAGAAATCATTAGCACATCTCGCCTATCTCGCCACTTCATAACGCAGATTCCAGTCTCAGTAAACTTGCTAGCTGATTCTCCACGCTTAAGTTTCTTTTGTACAATATCTTTCGGTGTGAGTTTTCTATTGCTGCGCATAGTCCCAGTGGTATGTGTTTTTCTTAACAGCAATTTTATGCTCAAAGCAACTGAATTATTGAAATTGTCCATATATACAGAATACCCAGCATCAAGGTTGGATTTATTGGATAAAAGTTCCATAACTACTTTATCAGCATGTCCAGGCCCTCCAACTAGTATATCTCCAGCACCAGCATATACAATAATTTTCAGCACAACACCAAACTCATCAGTCAAAATGTATAGTTTTATCCCATAAGGATGCCGCTTTCCCTTTAGGTACTGGCGGAATATTAATCGTCCTCGGAACAAAACAACCGATTCGTCAATCGACAGATTCCGCGTAGGTGCATAAATCTCATCCATCCTGTTGTTGAAAAATTGAACCAAAGGGTCTATCTTGGAAAGTCTGTTATTAGTCATACTTTCGTCCTCAAAGTTCAACGCTCTAAGGATTAAAAGAAATCTGTTTCTACTCATGTGCTGCGCGAAACACGGAATATTCAGTAATGGGTGTTTTTTCCAATAGTCTGTTATCCGATTGAGTTTTATGGTTCCCATGTGGGAAAATCAACCCAAGAAACTTCTTCATTTCTTCTGTAGTTAAATCCATCCATGCATTCAATCTGCTATTGGAAGTTTGGACTTTCGCAATCAGTCGTCTGGCGTTCACATTGGCTTTATTTACCAAGAGGTTGAAAAACTCTTCATTAGCAAGATTCAAGAAGAAATCTATTGGGTCATTACCTGTTGGTATAATCTTTAGTTCTTTTTGTGTTTACTCAAATTTTATTGTTTTTTGGATTGCTTGATCTACCCAAGACAAATTGTTGACTTCAGTCTCATAAGATACGCCATTATTCTCATTTGCTGGAGCTCTTTCATCATGTTCATAATTCAATTCTTCATCTGTTTCTTCATCATACAAACGATCATTCTCATTATCAAAATCCGAAACTAATTCATCATCTGAGTTTATACTGTTGAGAACATTTAGCAGCTCTTCGTCAGTTAACCTCTTATTTGAATCTTTACTTTGGTGTACGTCACTTTCAGATTCTCCAAAAATATTTGTCATCTCTTCGACTATATCAGAATCAATGCCTGCTAAAGACTGATCAAAAATATTTTCTCCCTGTCCTATACGTTTGACCATTTCAGACACAATATCGGAATCGATATCTGAAAAATTTTCTCGATAGTTATGTGCTTCACCTTTTTCTACTGTTGTCATCTCGTTCATTTTATTTTTAATAATTTCACCATCTTTGCGCAAAACATTCAAACTATCTGAACCATGTTCGTTGCTATCATCCTGACTCATAATAAGATTTACTTGGCTCTCCGTATTTTGCGGTTGTAATACTCTTACGCACCTTTTCTCGCTAAGCCTCCTCTAGTTCTTACACCACAGGTTTGTATCCTTTCCATTTTTTTAGGCTGGTCAGGAACCTCTAATGTATTTTCTTTGTTTACATGCTCTTGATGAACTTCAGCTACGCAAGTAGAAATAATATTTCGTTGCGGCATATCACTTGAATTGCTTGTGTTTGAATCATCAAGAACTTCAGTAAAAAGCGACTTTGCTCGTCTTGATCTTTTTTTAATACAAGCTTTACTTGAAACAGTTTCATATCTGAAAAATAAAAAAAGCTACTTCTCATTCAATAATAAACACATAGTGAGCATTAAAAACAAACGTAAAAACAAGACATACGCGCTCGGAGAAGGCACTTCATGAATACTGTAACGGCGACTGGGTGTATTGTCTCTTCTCGTCCACTGTTCATCATTTCTTCGACATTGTTGTTTGAAAGGTGTCTTTCTACTGCCGCTGCAAAATCGATAAATTATTGGAAATTATTTTAACTTTTTTTTTTTTTTAATTAACAAAAGGCACTACAAATTATATAATCTAATTACCTACACTAGGAAACCTGTATTGTAGGCAATTAATCCCTTTATTGTAAAAGTGCTACTGCCATTAACAATCTTAGTGGCTAATAGAAAAAGAAAGGAAAGTAACATAAATCATGAATGGAACTTCAAGAGCAAGAAGAGCGACATTTCTTAATTTTTTGAAAATGTGGACCAGCTTTCTTACCCGACAAGTAAGGGCCTCAATATGAGGTTTCCAGGTAAAATGCTCATCGACAGTGATGCCCTTTCAATTACTAATGTTTATAGATATTGGAATTACCTACGCAATGCAAAAAGTGTGAAGAAAGGTTCTACATACAGAAGCTATACAGAGTGATTGACAATTTAGTACATTCCTGAAACAGGTCGATTAGTAAAATTTTACCTTGAATCTTCATCAGATGAATCAGAATCGTTACTTTGTAATACTTTTTGTATCATAGACAAGGATCTACTTCGTTTCATGTTCTCTTTGAATAATTATCTGAAACGAAGTTCAGAAGCTTCTTCACGGATTCTTAGTTACAAAACCTAAAGGAATGACAGCATTGTCGCATACGCCCATCCAAAATAACGTTTATTAGTCTATGCCGCAGAACGCAAGGTTTGCGTCGACTGGTTATTTAGGACTGTTTTTGTGAAAGAATGCAATAAAAATACACATTACGGTCAAAATTTTACTTACCTTTGTTCTAAAAAAACTACGACTCGCTCACAGACACCAAAACTCCCAAAATTACAGTGAAAACAAAATCAACGTTAAATACCCCAACAAATTTTCGCTCACGTGGCGGAAATGAAGGTGTCCATTGACAGGCCACTGACGTTTTACAACAAAAAAAATATCAAAGAATGTTGCAAGACCAAAAAACATATTTATTTATTTGTTTTGTTCGTACAAAAACTACCGAAACCGGAACTTGGCTTCAACTCAACCCTTGCGTTGAGGATGAGGATGACCTTTCGATAAACTCATACCTTGCGTTGCCGGCAATGAATGGGTTAATGAATTTGGCATGACTCGCAATGCAATGATTACAGATTATTTTCAAGGTTTAATTTAAAGTTATTAGAGTACTGACTTTACCATCATTTTAATAATGACCCTGCCTTGTAGATTACTTAACTTTGTGTTAATTCTTAAACAAATATCTTTGAAACATATCATACAATGTTATTATTTAAGAGATATGAAAAATAAACTTTTAAAAATATGTAATCTTTTTCATCTTTGTACACAAATAATTAGAGACAGACAGACACACAGACAGAACCCTTCGGGTACGGAACCCTAATAAAAAACATATGGTAAATCAAAATTGTTTATTTTTTTTCTTATTTCTTAATTCTAATAAAAGTAATCTAGTTTTTATTTTATTTTGTTTAAGTTCTTCTTTTTTTATTCTTAGCTCTTCTTCTTTTATTTGTAAATTTATTTCATGAAGTTGTCTAGCCTCTAGTCTTTCACTATCTGCATGTTCTCTTTGAGCTATTATAGCCTCAATTTTTTTTGAATGTAGAGACTATACTGGACACTGGCAGTGTCTCTGGCGTCTTTTAGAAATTACCTTTTTTTTTTGAGTAGTTTGTATTACATTGTCTCCCCTTAAATTATTGGAGACAGGCGTTTGCAATAATAGTGGTGTATAGTTGCCCCAATCGGGTTCCTTTACCACAACTGGAACTGGCGTACCGACTCGTGCAGGTGGATCGATCTCAATTAGTTGGACGTGTGCCATTTCCTCGTTCTTTTCATTTTCCTCACATCCTAAATGTTGTGTTTCGCATCCTGTACTTGGGACATCACTATAAAATGGGTTGTACATGCCAACCACGCTCGGTTTTATAAGGCTGAGAATACGGTTAAAAATGGATCTTCAGACTTCGGTTTTGGTGGTCCTCCGCCTGTAAGAAATAAACATTGTTTAATGTTATTTTATCCTTAAAGAAATCACTTTAACATCACTTTCATATTACTTGTATAAATTAGTCGCTGTTCATTGTGTTTGTCAGTTAATAACTGCTAAACAACACATTTTGATGTGGAACGGATGCGAGATGCAAGAACAGATTTTGATGCAGTTTTCATTACATATAGAACATTTCTTATAGAAGATTTAGATATAATACAGTATATGGCCTTGCATGGCTGGAAAGCAATGCCAATAGTATTTTAGGATTTTAACCTCAATTTTCAGTTTGTAAGTTTTAGTTCCACGAGTAGCAACTACTATGTACGGATATGTACCTAGCTTGGTTTATTTAGGGTAAAATATGTGAATATAAACCGCAAGAGTATAACGATTAGGTAGTAAACACCTAACTCTATGTAAGTAGATACATACCTGTTTGAATTAAATGCATTCTTGTATTTGATGATTCTTTCTTCACGGCCTTATTCATGCTCTCCCATTGAGCTTTAAGGTTTTCTGCAGTTCGGTGTGTATGTACCGTTTAGGAATTATATTCATTACTCATCACAATCCATTCCGCAGTTTTCTGCTTCATAGTTACTCCATCTGTTTTTTTATTTTCTATTACAGTAAAATGCTGTTCAACAATATCTAGCAATAAATGTTTTTCTGAAGACAACCAGTTAGGGCTTCGTTTTCTCTTATCTGCCATTATTCACAAAATAACCACCTCGTATCGCCTCCTCAAACACAGTCCTCAAAAAACACCACGAAAGAATTTATTGTTGTTTTTTTTTTAAAACGTTTATTGGCTATTGGATACAGAGTCCTTAAGCCTAGCTTAATTAGGTTTTATTACTAACGATTGTTTACAATTTTCCTATTGTATTACATATACATTTGTACATATAATTAAAATAATTAGGGTTACATAAAATACTTTCCAAGTTTTTAGGCACTTCATTTTCACAAACACTTGCTAGTTCAGATACTAAAACTAAACGTTCGAGGTTGAATTTTTGACATTTCATTACGATATGTTCAAGGTCAGCGACCTCACTGGTACAAAAATCACATTTGTTGTTTGTTTTAATCTTCAATCTTGCTAAGTGAGCCGGGGTTCTGCAGTGACCAAATCTCAAACGGTTGATGGTAGTAATATAGTTCCTGTTATTAGCTTGCTCATGCTTATTATACCAAGGTCTTGGCGGCGGGATGATCTGTATTTTAGTATACCATTTCCCTTTCTCCAGACTTATAATCTTCCAGTATTCGTGCCATAACTCTTTTACATTTTCATTTAGCTTATGGTAGTAAACGGTGAAAGGGACGCTAACTAATGAAGAGTGGTCCTCATCAAAGTCACCTCGAGCAGCTCTGTCTACTATTTCATTGCCAGTGATACCACTATGAGACGGTACCCATTTAAATATGACGCATTTGCCTCTGTGTTTTAACATTTCTATCATCTTTAAAATATCTAAAATTATGTAATTTACATTATATCTAAAATTACTGTTTTGTTGAGATAGTAAAAGTAGGGCACTTCTACTGTCAGAAACAATCAAACATTTTGAACTATTTACATTATTTACATGTTTAAGTGCACAATATATAGCATAACATTCTGCTGTGAATACACTACAGTGAGGGTCTAATTTAAAACATTTTGTATGTTTTTCTTGGGAATCATAAAACGCTGAAGTTACTAGATCTGAACTCTTTGACCCATCAGTGTACAACTTATAAACACTACCTTGATCATTTAAGTATTGTAAAAATTCACATTGGTTGTTAACTCTTTTTAAGTCAACCTTAACAGTATCATTGACCAGGCTTTTATAATCAATATATGACATTGGTAAGTTGGAACTATATACATTTTTACACAACTTTTTGACACTCAAAGTAACCTTTAACAATTGTGGAACTTGGTCCATAACCATTTCTTGGACATTTATATTAGGTTCATTCAATATAAATTGAGCTAAATCACTAGAAGGTAAAATTCTATTTAAAACAAACTTATTATCAGTAGCCAATAATTTAAGGCAGAATTTCTGAGCAATTTGAAGTCTCCTAAATTTCAAAGGCATAATGCATGCTTCAGATTCCATAGCATTGATAGGAGTTGAGCACATAGCTCCAGTAATTATTCTCAAAGCTTTGTTTTGTATTAAGTCAAGCTTTCTTAAGTGAGTAATATTTGCATTCATATAGGCTAAACAACTATAGTCAAAGTGGCTTCTGACAATGCTTTTGTATAACATGGATAGTATTTTAGGGTCAGAACCCCAGTGTACACCAGCAAGGCTTCGTAGAATATTTAAAACTTTGCATGCTTTCTTTACAATGTAATTAATATGAGTTTCAAAACTAAGTTTACAATCTAAATATACACCAAGAAATTTCTTTTCTTTTACCCAAGACAATGTATTATTATTGTATAATACAGAAGGAACATCTTTCATATCTAAAATTTTTTTTGTAAATATCATAGCTTTACTTTTATTGACATTAATATCTAGGTTTAAACTATTGTAAAACCTATGGACCTGAGATAGTCCATCATTTAAATTATTTACAGCAATATTCAAATCTTTATTTACACTATATACAACTATATCATCTGCAAATAACAGAAATTTTACAGAAGCATTATTTACAAAAGAATTTATTTGTGAAGTATATAGGCTGTAAAGCAAAGGAGATATTATAGATCCTTGCATGGTGCCTTTATAAACATGTTGTGGTCCATGTAAAACATTATTGAATTTGACATACATTGTTTTGTCATATAAAAAGTTAAAAATCCATTTGCAGACTTTGCCGGGCACACCAACATCTCTGAGGATCTGTACGAGTATGGTTGGATTAACATTATCGAATGCACCATTTACATCAAGAAAAGCACAAGCTGTATACGAGTGACTGTGAAAAGAATTCTTAATGTCAACAATAAGAGAAGTGAAGTTCTCTGAAGCACTTTTACCTCTACGGAAACCAAACTGTTGATCAGGTAAAATTTTATTTCTTTCACTATAGCATTCTAGTCTCAACTTAAGCATGCATTCAAATAATTTACCTACACAAGATGACAGAGATATTGGTCTGTAAGAGTTACAATCATTTTCAGGTTTTTCAGGTTTTAAAATTGGTATAACACATTGTGTTTTCCAGGTTTCTGGAATGAGATCCTGACTCCATAACAAATTATAAATATTTAAAAGGATGTTTTGAGCTTTAGGATGAAGATTACTTATTAATTTATAGGGTATGTCATCAAGACCCGGACTAGTATCTTTTCTAGACTTTAAAGCTACATTCAATTCAGAAAGTGTAAATGGTTCAGAGAGAAAGCTATTTTCAATATTACCAATTGTATCAAAGATGTTTTTTAACCTTGTTGTGTCTATCTCTTTTTCAGGTGGGGAAGGTGGAGCATATTTATTCAAAAAGGAAGGAATCCATTCATCATTTTTGGATGATTAACTACAGGTAACTCTTTTGAATTTGCGTATATAATTCCAAATTATGCTTACTGGTGTATATCTATTAAATGACTCAGATAATTTTCTCCATCCATCCTTCTTTTTTTCAGACAATATTATCTTTTTAATTGCATCAGTTTTTTTGTATTGTATGAAATTATCAATTGTGGGATAAAGCCGGTAGTGATGTAATGATTCTTTGCTATTTTTAACTGCAGCAGTACAGTCATCATCCCACAAGGAACGGGTTTTCTTAATTTAGTAGGATTTATCCTACCTTTAAATTTGGGGATGCATTCATTCCTAATGCTATCTAATTTGTTACAAAAATGATTGTACATAACAAGTGGATCATGAGAATCTAAAATAATATTATCAAATTTTGTTTCACTTTCAGATAAATATTTGGACCAGTCGGCTCTACCATAAATGAAACGATCAGATGGAGAGGCTACTTCAAATTTTTCAATAGAAGTTTGAATATTAATTATAGTTGGAAAGTGATAACTGCCCATGGGATCGTCATGCACCCTCCAGTCACATAAAGGAGCTACATTAGGACTAACACATGATATGTCAATAGCTGATGGATTATGATGAATAGTACCAACTGTAGTTGGAGAACCTGAGTTTAATATGCAAAGATCACACTCATCTAGTAAGTTGAAAATGTCATTACCTCGAGAATTACTGGAGACACAACCAAAAGCAACATGATGTGCATTCAAGTCACCTGAAAGCATAATTGGTTTAGGCAAACTATCGAGTATTTGCTTTAATCTCCTACACTTGAAACGCCCACCTCTTGGAGGACTATAGGCACATACAAGAGACAAATTACCAGTTCTAGTTTTTAAAGTAATAGCAGCTGTTTGTAAAAAATCATAGTAAGGAGTATTAATTTTGGTATATTTAAATGAGTTTTTTATCAAAATCGCTACACCTCCATAGCCATTAGGTCCATTTTGTAAAATTGCATGGTGACCAGGTATATAAAAATTACTTGTCTGTTTTAACCAAGTTTCATTTAATAAGCAAATATCTATGTCATTTTCTGATAGAAAATTTATAAGCAATGGCTTCTTGTTATTGACACTCTGTATGTTAAATTGAGCTATGGTAAGAAAAGATTTATTATTCGGGATATTCTGAATTGAATGTGAACTATTATCCATAATTAAATTAAGTTCTTTAGGAATACATCTTTTATTCTACCCATGGTAATGGAGTCATTTGAGTTAGCCAAGGAAACCAAAGATTTTACAATTGCATTTAAAATTATTTCATTAGAAGCAATTGATTCGATATCGAATTTTTTGCTAATAACATCAACATTCTCAACATCAGGGGTGCTTACATTTTCTTTGGGAGTAATTTTTGGTGTCATGTTTTTTGTTTTTAAAGGTGGAAAATCCACCTTACTTACCACAGAGGCAAATGACCGATTTTGATTCAATATTTTGCTGCGTTTCTCTTCAATTTTTTGTTTTTTTATCGGGCAATCTCTGGATATGGCAAGGTGATCTTTGCCACAGTTAATGCATGTAATTTGGTCCATCAAACATTCTTTGTATAAGTGCTGACCAGCACAAGATGAGCACATCTGTTCACTTCTGCAGAATTTTGCGCTGTGGTTGAACTTAAAGCACCTGTAGCATTGCACAAGTGGTGGCACATATGTGAAGACTGGATACCTGAAAAGCTTCAAGTACACATATTGAGGAAGCGACGTGGTCGAAAAGGTGATTGTCACTGTGGTCATCGGCTGCAGCTTTTTCTCAGCATCTCGTTTCATGAAGCGTTTCACCGATATTATTTCTGCATCGCATGAAAGGCTCTTGTAGATATCCTCATTAGAAATGTCTACTGGTACATGTTTGATTATTCCCACTCTCTCCACTAAGTGGGCAGGGATGAAGGCGCGGAGCTTGTGATAATTCAGAAATTTTTCCTGCTTTAAAAATCCATTAGCTGCTGCAGCTTTGGTAAATGATACTCCAATTTTATACGCATTGATCCTGATGACTCCTGTAATACCCTTTACATTGTCCATGAACAATTGCGTCAGTTTAAGAGGGTTTCTGTTCCCTAACTTGTCTCGATCTTTGGACTCAACATAGACTGTGTAGTCGCTAGAGTTATTTTCAAGGAATAACCTTGAGTAATTCGTCTTGAAGTACATGTTGTACATACCATCCTTTGATGGTACGGTTTCCTGGAAACGCCGCTTACGCTCGGGGGGATCCTCCTCCCCGTCACTTTGGACCCCCATCCTTTCTCAACCAGTTGTTGAGTATTTCTTGTCGAAATGAGCAAATAAATGCCAAATAACTTAAATTTTATTGGAAAGAAAATTTAAATCGACCGCTCAAATTGACTTCCCGCCAAAAAGTCATTTATTGTTGTTTAGTCCATAGCACAGATTAACAATAGTCCAAAGTTTTGGTTGACATTTGACGTATGACCCTACCAACCGTACACGTGACGAAATATGAGAGTAGCGCGAAACCATAAATGGGTGGGTTATACATTCGGTAATTTCACTCATTCAAATTCTTTTCAAGCAACAGATTAACTATCCGAGAGTAAATTTACTCTGGTGTAGAATGATGAAATGCAAATTAAGTTATCCAAGAATATTAATGAAGAGTAAAATTATTCTTGGTATAGTTATTCTCGAGTAAAACAACTATTGGTGAAATCCGACCTAAGGCGAAGATAGCGGGACGACCACGCATTTTTGCCGGAATGGTGCGAGGTGACTGGAGTCCGGAAAAGGTGGATAGCAGGAGGGAAGGCCTTTGCCACTCCTAGGCACAAAAAACAGACACAAAATGGCTTAGTAAAAAAAGACAATTTAAGATATTGTAAAGCGAGATGCCGCTACCCAATAGTGGGATAAAACTTTTATCTTGACCTTATGCTCCCCTAGCTGAGTCATCATCATCATTCAGCCACAAGAAGTCCACTGCTGGACCTAGGCTTCCTCCATGGATTTCCAAAAAGACCGGTTGGAAGCGGCTTGCATCCAGCGTCTTCCTGCCACTTTGATGAGGTCATCTGTCGATCTTATGGCTCGTCGTCCTACGCTGCGCTAGCTCATATGTGGTCTCCATTCGAGAAATTTTCGGCCCCATCGGCCATCAGTTCCGCGTGCTATGTGCCCCGCCCACTGCCACTTCAACTTACTAATCAGCTGGGCTATGTCGACGAATCTCGACTCGCTGGCAAAGCTGACGACAAAAACTCAGCTATTGTCGTTGTGATGCGGGATGGACGGAGAGAGCAATGGATGGAAACTGCACGTGGCACCCAGATCACTTACAAGGACCTGGGGAAACAAGGAGATACCCGTATATACCTACGTGAGTGCCTGACACCGAGTGTTGCCTATCTGCTATGGAAAGCCAAACAAGAGCTGAAGCAAACGTCACTGTGTAAGTTTGTATGGATTAAAAATGGGTCCATCCTCAACCTCATATGCAAATGTGAGAATGAAAAAACTCATGGCATCAAATTTGTTAAGGATATTGAAATGCTGGCAGCAGAGTTCTCCAAGTAAGAGTTTTTTGCTTCCCTTGTTTTCTCTGCACTCATGTCAACTCTAAGATGTCCTGATGGATTGTTACAGCTCAGATATTAATGAGACAAATGTTCCAACATGGAATGACTTCACCAATAGATTATCATCGAAACAGAACAATCTTATAATTCTGCATGTAAACATCAGATCAATGATTCAAAACTTCTCACAACTGGAGATGATATCAGAATGCAGCACTCGTCTAATACATTACAGAAAAATGCAAAAACCTATTTGAACTGGATAACTGTTCTACGAAATGTGTACAGATAGCTCTGTACACATTTCGTAGTTATCCAGAAGCAACAAAAAGGGAGGAGGAATCATTATATTATATGCTCACAAAAACGTGAAATTCTCCAGACTACACACATGTACTTTTAACTATGCGTGCATACAAGGTGAACTAGAGACTAGCTATGGTTATAAAACAATACTTTGTGCTATTGCACACCGTCCTCCAAATTTAAATAAAACTCTGATTGTCAAAGAGCTCTCTCGTATGCTATCTGTATACTCTCCAAAAGTCAATTATGTAATAATGGGTGACATGAACATGCATGAAGCTATACCTCAAAAATACAACAGATAGTCTTGTGACACTATATTTAGATTGCTTATATGAATTTGGCCTAGAGTGTGGTATTAATCAATACACACGAATTGAAAAGAAAGGTGACCTCATCACTAGGTCTCTGGAAGCCCTGCTATTGAGCAAGATATACTGTGATAGTAAACAATGCGTTGGCGGACCATTTTATAACAGGCATTGCATTACTCAGTGAATCATCTCACTGTGACATATATAAACCTATGCTTTCCGTGTGACGCCGGATTAAGAATAGCGTCACTCGTTTTCCTTCCGCGGATGTCGTAGAAGGCGACTAAGGAAATACATTACCAGGAGACGGGCAGCAGCGTCTTCCTGATATCCCAACCGCATGCTGCGATCGCCAACCCGCCTACCAAGCGTGGCGATTATGGCAAAACCCCTCATGGTTAGGAAAACATGAGGGAGGCCTGTGTCCTGCAGTGGGCGTCGAATGGCTGATGATGATGATGATGATGATGATGATGATGAAATAATGATAAAGTTAAAAGTGAACTTTGTAAGACTGATTGTTCAGAGGCCCTAAGCTTTGACAACCCCACCGATATTCTCAATTTTATTACTTGTAAGTTCTTAGATACCTATGAAAAGAGTAAATCTATTACAAATGTAAACCTAAGTAAACGAAAATCTTGTAAATGGCTAATTAAAAGAATTATATGAGGAGCGTCTGTTCAAAAGGAGCTATTTACATGCTAACCATATTTTTGATAATTTAAAAAAAAAGTTTTCTGAAATTTAGTATGAGGCAAGTGTATTTTTTTAAATTGAGATAATTCATGAGAAGTCTACTAACTTTATGACTAAAATTTTTATTTTGTATCTTTAACAAAGACCACAATATTAAATTATAAATATTTTAAATAACACCTTTTGATCAGTTATTCTGAAAATAGCACCTCTTGTTCTGAAATGATAACAAATAGCACCTTTTGATCTGAACCTAGAATATATAGAACCTTTTGGTCAGTAATTCTTAGAGTATAAGTTCGGTCTAGGAAATAAAAAAAGAAAAATAGAAAGATGAAAGTAATTTTTATATTCTAATTTGACCAATGTCATGTTCTAAGCAGTCACAAGCTTCATCATGTTGGTGATCTTCATTGTGATCTTCATTGTTATTACCGGTTATCGTTGTTTGCTCATCAAGAATAATGTTCCTAAAGAATAACAACTCTGGTAACTCAGCCCAGCCATCTCCGAATTGCTTTACAAGTAAATTATTCACGTCTTTCTTTTTCTTGCTGTCAATACCTTGAGGTCTCATGGGCAATTGTTCAACAGTTTGGCAGTGCCGCTTGCCTCTCTTTAGAAGATTAATCGGCTTTGAAACTGTTTCAAATCGAAACGTCTCATGAGTATAAATGTTGCAGCCAGAGCGTTGAGATTTTTTAATAATAATCCTTTTCACTGATTGTATGTCTGCAACTTTCTTATAATTTTGTTCCAGATCTTTTATGTTATAGAGACTCCAGTCTTCTCCCAGCACTTTCATTGTTCCATGTTTTCTATAAATTTCATAGTATGCCTCAGGAAGTGTCATTACTGTCGCTCGCTTTATGTCCTTTTCCAATCTGCCAAATACACGGTCTGCTGGGAGAAAACTATGGCCTCTAACAGGGAATGTCAGTCTTATTTCTTTTAAGTTGGGAGGTGATTTGTTGAGGAGCCAGTGTATTAACATGTGAACAATGTGACTATTTTTATTCTGACCCCCACAAACATCGCAGAATAAACGTAGGGTTTTTATATTTGCAGGAATCTCCAACTCATTTAAGTATGTATATAATGCAGATCCTACTTCGACTGATCCTCTTCCTGATTGTGTTTCCAACCATGTAAAACATGTAGGAGTTTTTGAATCCAGTGCCACAACACATAAGTTATATAAACTAATCTGCCTCGAGTAGTAGGCGTCTTGCATGGGGGTTTTCGGTAACGGTTGAACTTTTTCCATGTCAAAGCAAAAACTTATGCTGTCAGGTACGTCCTCACGAATCATAGCATAAAATGTATTTGCTCTCAAAGTGTGAATCCTTTTTTCCACCATTAATTGTTGTTTTTTTTGGGGATCCCTCTCAATTTTTATTTTATTTTTCCAGAGGATGCATGTACCACACACATCAGATGCAGGAGTTTTAAAACTTATATTGAATTCTTTGTGAAATATTTCGTAAAACATTGTGGGGACACAACATGATCCGTTTGTCTGAATCAGCATTCCTGCCGCGTGGCGTCGGTCGCGCCAGTTGTTCCCCATACCGCGCTCTCTCCACCCGTGTACTTGTCTTAATGAAATGTGTTATCGATTTGTAGAAGCTTACAATAAATTAATAGTGAACTTTATTCTGACTATCTTTTATCTCCATATTAGTAGCTGTAACAACACTGGACATAAAACAGTAAACTGGTGACCCTAGAGTGAAAAGTGAACATTTTTTTTTGTATCGTTTGATAGGGAGCAACTCGCCACGTGGAATCCGGTGTTCCGCGTGGCTAAGGGCAAGCGGGGAGAGCGCAAACGCGACTTATTATTTAGTCGTTGTAACGAGTTTTAAACAGTGAGTAGGTACAGTGCACAAGAAAAATGTCTGAACCACCCCAACCATCACCAATGCCGGAGTCGTTGGCAGCGATATCCATCACAAATCGTATTGCGAATTTTTGGATTGATCAACCGAGGGCTTGGTTTGTACACGCAGAGTCAACGCTGTTACCACAGAATGCTAGTGATGAAATAAAATACAACATTGTTTTATCGAAGTTAGCCAAAGAGACCATCACTCAGATTACAGATCTTGTTAGTGAACCGCCAGCAACTGGAAAATATGTGGCTTTGAAAAATAGATTGTTACAGTTGTATGAAGACTCAGAAAATCGGAAACTGCAAAAACTTATAGGAGAAATGGAATTAGGCGAACAAAAGCCTAGCCATTTATTGAGACGGATGAAGGAGCTGGCAAGAAATAAGGTTCCGGATACTACATTGAGCATTCTGTGGCAGAATCATTTACCGTCATGGGTTAGAGGAGTTTTGACAGTGGTGGATGAGAAGGATATTAGCAAACTAGCAGAACTAGCGGACAAAATAATGGAAACTTCTCGCACAGCGCAAGTAGAAGCCGTGAGAGCATCTCCTTCCACGGCACCGCCTTTATCAACAGACGCAGCCATGATTGTAGCAGAGATAGCAAAGCTCAGCGTGAGGATGGCGGATCTAGAGAGGTCAAGGTCTCGATTTAGAAATCAATGGGGTCGAGGGCGTCCAGCGTTTAGAAGGCGTAGCAGCTCCCGCAGGTCAAACAGTAAGCGTAGGAATGAGAACAGCCCGGATTGGCTCTGTCATTATCACTATCGCTACAGGGAGCGTGCTAATAGGTGCGAAGAACCTTGTGCATGGAAGAAGAAGGGAAACTAGAGGGAGTGCAGACAGAGGCGGATGTCTGTACTGCCCAGCCAGCTAACCGCCTTAGTGTGACGGACAGACGGCATAGAATTCGTTTTTTAGTGGACACTGGTGCGAACATTTCGGTGCTACCAAAAACTTTTAAGTGCGATGCAAATGTGTCAGACTATAAACTATATGCGGCTAATGGTACTGAGATAAAAACTTTTGGTGTTAAAAATTTGGAAATAGACCTTAATTTGCGTAGAAAATTTAAGTGGACCTTTGTGGTAGCGTCAGTGAACCAACCAATTTTGGGGGCGGATTTTCTGACCCATTTTGGATTACTAGTGGACTTACGGGCGAAAAAGTTAATAGACAGAGTGACTAAATTAGGTACTGTGGCCTCGATAGTACAAAGTAGTGAAGTGACAGTTAAAACAGTGGACGATAATCACCCGTTTAACGAAATTTTATCTCAGTATCCGGACATTACTAAACCGATTTCTTTTCGAGAAAGTGCCCGTCACACAGTGTTTCATCACATCGAAACCTCAGGCCCGCCTGTGCAAGCTCGTGCACGGCCCCTGCCTCCGGATCGTTACAAGAAGGTAAAAGCCGAGTTCCAGACCATGCAGGAGTTGGGCATATGCAAGCCGTCCAAGAGCGCCTGGGCGAGCCCGCTCCATGTCGTCCCGAAGAAGAATGGCGACATCAGGCCGTGTGGAGACTACCGAGCTTTGAACGCCATCACCAAACCAGACAGGTACCCAATTCCACGTCTTCATGATTTTACATACCTATTAGCTGGCAAGAAAATTTTCTCTAGGATTGACGTCAACCGGGCCTACCATTATATACCTGTGGCCCCAGAGGATGTGGAGAAAACGGCCATTATAACACCGTTTGGCCTCTTCGAGTTTCCCCGGATGTGTTTTGGACTCCGCAACGCAGCTCAGACTTACCAAAGATTCATGAATCATACGGTGCTCGCGGGGCTGGATTTCTTATTCTCCTATATAGATGATGTAATAATCGCAAGCGATGACGTAGAGAAGCACAAAAAGCATCTACGTCAAGTGTTCGAGAGATTGAGTGAGTATGGCATAACTATCAACATCTCTAAATGTGCGTTTGGACAGGAGAAGATCGAATTTCTAGGACATGAGGTATCCACTGAGGGAATAAGGCCTTTAGATGAAAAAGTAAGCGCAATTCAAAATTACCCAAAACCAAGAACTATTGAAGAACTGAGACGTTTCTTAGGGATGATAAATTTTTACCGCCCACACATTCCGGGTGCGGTAAAAAACCAAGCATTACTCAATGAATACCTACACGGAGCAAAGAAAAAAGATAAAACTCCCATACAGTGGACACCGGATGCCGAGCAAGCTTTCGAGAAATGTAAGTTGAGCCTGAGTCTGGCAGTGAGGTTGGCATACCCACGTCTAGACGCTACGTTAGCACTCATGACGGATGCGTCTAATACCAGTATAGGGGCAGTGTTACAACAACAACAAAACGGCAACTGGGAACCATTGGGCTACTTTTCTAAGAAGTTAACAGACGCGCAGCAAAAATACTCAACTTATGATAGAGAGTTACTAGCTATTTACATGGCAATTAAACATTTCAGGAATATGATAGAAGGACGACAAATTACAGTATATAGCGATCATAAACCGTTGTCATATGCATTTACAAAAATAAACCCAGAAAAAGAGAATCCGAGACGCACTAGATATTTGACTGTAATAAGCGAGTACACAACTGACATACGACATATTAAAGGCGACGACAACGTTGTAGCTGACGCCTTATCACGTGTCGAAACCATATGCGGCCCAACAACGATCGATTATGTGCAGTTAGCAGTAGCTCAAAACAATGACGAATACTTATTGCGAAAAAATTACGGTGGTCATGTAGTCATGAAAAAAATAGTTGTACCTTCGAGCGGAAAAACTATATACTGTGAGATGTCCACTGATAATGCTAGACCGTACCTAACCAAGGAGTTTCGCAAGTTAGCCTTTGATGACCTCAGTCATCCCGGAGTGAGAGTTACTCGGAAGATGATAGCAAAAAGGTTCTTTTGGCCAGGAATGAACAAAGATGTTGGCGAGTGGGCCAGAGCATGTTTGCCGTGTCAACGTTCAAAGGTCAACCGGCATACTACGTCAGAGATCGGAATGTTTCAAGAATGCGATAGGTTTGAGCATCTACATATTGATTTAGTAGGTCCCTTACCAACTACTGAAACTGTTGCAAGGATAGTCTTCGAGGGTTGGATTGCTCGATTCGGTTGCCCAGTGAGGTTAACGTCGGACCAAGGCAGGCAGTTTGAAAATCAGCTGTTTAGCGAACTCATGAAGCTGTTAGGTGTTAATAAGTTGCGTACAACGCCTTATCATCCGCAGGCCAATGGAGCCATAGAAAGATGGCACAGGTCGTTGAAGGTTGCATTAACCGCGAGGCTGAACGCAAGTGCGAGTTCGTGGGTTAGTGAGTTATCGACTGTTTTATTAGGCCTAAGAGCCGCGGTGCGTAGTGATAACAGTGCTAGTGCCGCGGAAATGACTTACGGTAAAGTGTTGCGTTTACCATCAGACTTTTACGATGATAATGCAGTGAGAAATGACTCTTGTGTAGATGTCAATAAAATCAGAGAGACAATTCGTAGTTATAAACCTGTAAGTAGGAATAATAATGATAGAAGGTCATTGTTTGTCCATCCCGATCTTCGTACCACCGAGTTCGTGTTTCTTAGAAATGATGCCGTACGTAGGCCATTGCAGCCAACGTACGATGGTCCGTTTAAGGTTCTTGAGAGAAATTCAAAAGTATTCCTATTGCAACTACCGAACAGGAAGGTACGAGTATCGGTGGATAGATTAAAACCGGCATATTATGTAGATTTAAATGACAATACAGCCAATTCCGGAACTCATGAGCAGACAACGCCAGTTTCGGAATCAGAGCCAAGTAGAGTACCAATACTTAAAAATGCAAATAATCATGTAACTAAAAGTGGAAGAGTGGTGAAGCCACCTGTAAGGTTTATGGACACTTGTGAAATAATTGTATTTTAATTTTACTGTTCGATATATCTTAAAAATAATTGGTAGAAGTAATCGATTACTTAAAATGATCGTACATTTATATTTGCTAAAGAAGTTGTACGTGACTGTACTTTACGCTCACTATAACGCGCGGTAGTAGGCATAAGGTACAAAGTGCAATTATTTTACTTAGTATGTTTAGTTAAGTAGTGTAACCCGAATTTTATTGCAAATAGTGGAATGTATTGTTTTAGTAATGAACAAAATGAAATATTGCTTTTTAACAGAATGGAATGTTACTAAAAATCTATGTAGGCAAGCAAATAATAATGGATATTTAAGGTAAAACACTAAGTTTATTTTATCAGACAGATTTAGTAGACGGACACTGCATATCTTAAGTAGTTTTGTTGAAAAATAAATGAGCATCATTTCCATAATGGGTATTCCACAAAGCAAAAACGAGGAAGTTGTAATTGCCCAAGTCGGAGCGAACGACGCTAACGCCACCACGACGCTGGAAAAGAAGGTGGAACTGTTTAGCATTTTCGTTATTTTGGTGATTGCTATAGTTGGAGGGATAGTAGTCCTTAAGGGGTACAGACATTGCAGCCGGAAGGCTAAGTCTGCAATGGTGAGAGATGTAATTTCGTCAATAGAAAGGGGCGCCGTAGCAGTAGCAGCGACAGCGCACCCGACTTCGGAACGAGTTCCTACATATTAGTGTTGTGTTGTGTTTAGTGTCCCTCTATTAAGCAGTGGTTTCGTTTAGTTTAAACGTAATAGTTTTAAAATATGGGTTAGACATAGATATTTTTTTAAAGTTCACGTGCAATAGCCTAATTAGTCTGTGTATTTCGTTTCAACAGTGTAATAATTCAAACATAAAATCACGCCTATATCCCTTGCGGAGTAGGCAGAGTGTAAAAGTGTAATAAGATTTAAAATATTTGCAAAGTCTAGTAGCAAGCGCTTGTATACGTGCGATAAGCGGACGCGCTGATCGTAGGTGTCAAGTTGCAGCTAGCGATAGGCGCTGGGGCACTGCGTTGCCGCGCGCATCAGCATTTTTAGAATTGGATTGTAACTATTTGAAATATTGTGTTTAGATTTTTGAATTTTGAAAATTTTTGATAAAATTTTGGAAAAGGAGGGGGAATGATGTGGGGACACAACATGATCCGTTTGTCTGAATCAGCATTCCTGCCGCGTGGCGTCGGTCGCGCCAGTTGTTCCCCATACCGCGCTCACTCCACCCGTGTACTTGTCTTAATGAAATGTGTTATCGATTTGTAGAAGCTTACAATAAATTAATAGTGAACTTTATTCTGACTATCTTTTATCTCCATATTAGTAGCTGTAACAACACTGGACATAAAACAGTAAACCATTGTTCGTGAAACTCTGAGATCTGCATCTGTGACTGAATCATTATAATATTGTCTTAGTTTTTTGCCATGAAACAATAACCTTACTACACTTACTTTTTGCGATAAGTTGAACGATCTTTTCTAATTTTCTTTCTGACTCCACTATTCAGCGCCTCCACATTCATTATTTATTCGGAATTTCTAAGTTTTTTTATGAATTTGCTGATATTTATACAAATAAAGCAGGATCAATGACACAAACAAATACACAGTATCGAAAGGCGCGTTAGAATGTAACTTTGACAATAATTAGTGACATTTTCGTTGAAAAATATTATGATGTTTTGTTTAGAAACTCAGTTCAAATATCTTTTTTTTTCTGGCCTGAATTCGAGTCCTTCTTATTTAATTTTTCAGAAACAGAAGAACTGGCAATTCGTTTGTTTTGTAGCAAGTAAATAGTTCTTTTTGAATAAAACCATAAATAATTATCAGAATTACTATGATATTTAGCCCTTTTTGATCAGAATTGTGATTGGTGTTTACCAACCAGTTGCAACCTGTTACAATTAGCACCTTTTGACCAGAACCGTAACAAAAGGTGGAAGTTTGAAGAGGAAATAGACACTTTTGACCAAAAATAAATACAGAGCATGATGAGATCTTGGATGGCAAGTGAAATTCATAATAAAAACGTATGAACAATCCAATACGTAAATAGCTCCTTTTGAACAGACGCTCCTCATATACATGTGTAAGAAAAGAAATGAGTTATTTATTATATGGAAACAACTTATGTAATAGACTTCTGTATAACTCTTATAGAAATAAAACTAACAAATACATTATTAAATCACGTATTACGCACGTGACGCTTATTTTATCCTAATTAGCCGCATACATAATTAGGGTACCATTCTGGGCGCGCCGGCACTTTTTGACCATTTTGTTACTTTTATAGAAAAAAGACTATAATAGTTGCGGCCATGATTTTATTTTCATTGTATTGAGGGTATCTTATATTATTATATAAAATAAGAAAAACATGTATAATTGTTTTTTTTTTATTATAAAATCAACTTAGAATAAGGCACGTTTACAAAAAAAAAAAAAAACTTACATCTACATTTTTCAAATTTTATGCCGTGTAGTCTTTCCTGGTGTGGTATTTTTTGAAGCACGGGTCATAACACAAGGGTACGTTGCAATCTGGGCAAAAAAATATCGTTTCCTTGCGACCTCGCTTACCCGTTTCCTTCTTTGTAGTATCAGCGCAGACTTTGCAAACTCTTGCCACTTTCGTTTTCGAACCTGTCGCTGGTATCCTTTCCATGAAGTGTCTCCCTGTTAATCTGGACGTCATACCAGTATGATGTGGACCACGAGATGGGCCTGCATCATCGAAGGATGCATGCTGCACCAGTTCTTCACCACAAGTCATCAAAAACTGCGAAAATCGCAATTTATGACGCGTGTTGTTCCTACTTTTGTTAAAGATTACGAAAGAATTGACTAAAGCCCTCGCAACCAGATTGAAAAACATCTTCTTCCACCATTTCATTGTTTTGCGATTCAAAGAATAGTATGAAACATACTGATCGTTGAGATCCACGCCAATTTTGTGGTGATTGTAATCGACGATGCAATCAGGCTTCTGTTTTTTGATGACTCCAACTCCTTTGCGTTTAGCTGTTACCTCCGTCCAAGTAGCGGCGTGTTTTGTTGTAAGCATCAGCACGTCCCGCTTATTCTTCCACTTACAAGCGGTGAGATTACCACGATGACAGAAGACCATTTCATTCACCTCTAAAGACTGTTGAAGCCATTCCCCAGGCAAACCACGCCGATTGGCCATAACTGTTCCAACAGCACGGGTTTGTTTTTGCCAAAGCAAGTCAACAGTAGTTGGGCTGGTAAAAAACCTGTCCATGTAAATGGTGTGCCATTTTCCAAAGTATGGTTCGCACAATTCCATAATTATGCTCTGGGTAGTCTTTGAGTCGCCAACGTAAGGAACCATCTTCAATATATAGCCGGTTTTAGCATCGCAAAGCATATAAATTTTCATGCCATATTTGTCGGGCTTATCTTTGTTATACACTCGAAAATGTACTCTCCCTCTAAAGCCACATGTTCCTTCATCGATAGTTAGTTCTTCATCGGGAGAAAAGGTCATCTGACACAAATTCGAAAGCTCCTCAAAATATGGCCGCAGTTTAAAAAAAGCGTCATAGCCTTCCTGGCCTCGTGGTATATACTTTGAGTTGTCATTTAGATGAAGGCAACTATATATGGCTCTAAAACGAGATCTAGTCATGATCTTTTTTGGGAATGGAGTTTGTATAATCTCTCTAGTGGACCAATATGAATCGAAACTTTCTTTCACAACAAGCGTCATGTGGATTATGATGGCCAAAAAGTTCTTCATTTCACGCAGTGTAACAGGTTTCCAATTGTACAACATACATCCTGGCTTTAACACACCCTGTCTAGCTTGCTTTGCCTTCATTTGACTTGCATAGCGATTGGTTTCTTCTTTGAGAAGTTTCCAAAAAGAATCTGGGAAAAAGATTGAAAAGCAGTCGAATTCCGATGACTGTTCATCAACTGGAGGCATAACCATACATATATCTTGAAAGACAGGATTTTCAGGTAGACTTTCTACTGGTTTATATGACCATCCATTGGCTTCATCAATTTGTTGGACATTTTGTACTGTACATCTGCCGCGGCTGCGAGTGGAACGCGAACGCACTGACGAACGAACACGACTTCGAACTGTTCTTCTAAACCTTGACCGTCCCCTTGTCCTTATCGGTGCTTGACCCCGCTCTGGTATGTCCTCATCACTAAGGTCTAATTGTTCTTGACCGGCTATAAACTCGTCAATTCCCTCTGAAAAATAAAACATGTGGGTACTTACTCAAAACCAAAAGCTATTACAATCTTACAAAACACAAGTAAATCGATAGCTTACCTTTAGTTTCTACTGTCGTGGTGTCCTCCTCAATATCTGAGTCCTCATCATTTTGCAAAATGTCAATAATATCTGTAATTTCTCTTTCCGAATCCAGACGAAATCGTCGTCGCGAAGTCATTTCGCGCCAAAAAATTGTCACACGTCTCGATCGCTTAGCTACGCTGGGGCAACTGGCGCGCGAGAGTCGACCCGGCTCGGGCGATCCTTTGTTCCCCGCACCCCACACACCGCAAGTATTTGAAGTGCGTTTGTGTGTGTAGCCTAAATATTCATCTAAGCATTGACGTGACGCGAATCACGCCTACAGGCCGTTGTTTTAAAGTAAACAGTATTGAAACTCACACACGTACGCAGTACGTGATCAGCGTCTCTAACAAAAAAAACTGTCACGGACAGGGGACGTGATCGGCTGCCAGAGATTGGAAAAAAAATCAATGCTCGGCTGTCAAAGTGTTAATGTCAAAAACAATTTTATTAAAAAAGAAATTTGTAAAAACTTTAAAAACCCTAAGAAAATGTGGGAAATTGTAAACAGATTATGTGGTAAAATTATAAAATCAATTAATGATGTAATAAATAAACATTTTAAAACTGAACCTACTACCTACAACTTACAACCAATTTGCAACAGAATTTAAAAACATATAAAATCAAGGGTGTTTTGAAAAAACAACCAATGTCACATTGAACAAACTTTACAGGAAGTAAATAAAATGGAAATAATGACATAGTAACTACTTTTGATATTTAATTTTGTTCATGTTCATAAATATGCATAATAATAGAAACCTTGTGTATTTTTATTTATTTTATTTATATGTAAAATATAATTGTAAAGTTTTTTTTTTATTCCTTTTCCAGCAAAAATAGCCAAGGTCCTGAACACTGGTCCTATGAAATTTTGTAAAAGTTTAGAATATGCTCAGTATGAAAATAGGATGGTATATGAAATAATACAAAAAATATTGTCTTATAACTTTATTTAACACAAATTTGCAATGACAATAATGATAAATATCACTCACAAGCATCACTATTTTCATCTTCATCAATATCGATGTCATTTTGGCTAGTACTTGGGAGGACATTTTGACATAACTCTATATAATAGGCCCTACTGTCAGGTGAACGAAAGCGCTCAGTCGAAGTAAGTCTTGTGCTTTTGCAGTAGGTATCGGTAAACTTTCAACATAAAGCTTCTTTAGTTCAATCGTGTCACCTAGCTTCTTTTTGTTGCATCTATGAAATTTTCATGGGTCATTTTTATGACTTTGAAGGGGCTTGGGCTTACACGTGCCTCTCTTATCAGCTCATCCCAATCAGTTGGTACTTCGGGGCAGTGGGTGCGCTTTTTTTTCTCAATCAAGGCAAAGTCTTGGTCATTTGGCATATAGGAATGGCCGCGGATTGCAAAAATATGTTTAATTTTCTTAAAAAGTTTCAGAGAGTAAACTAAAATGTACTGAAAATACACCATCACGTGATTTTTATTTTGACCAGCACACCCACCACTTAAAATGATCAGTGTGTCACTAGTGATGGTTCTATTCTTTAAATAATGAAGTAACATAGATGTTATCTCATTAGCACCCTTTTTGCCGATTGTTTCAGTATATACATACATACTAGCATTGTTATCGGCTAAGTCGTGGAGTCCAAAGACGTAGTACCATAACTGTCTTGCATAAAAGACATCACCTGTCTTTATGTGTGGAAGAGGCAGATTCTGCATGTAATCGAAAGAAATAACCATGCATTTGCCTTCTCGGGCAAGTAACTGGTATTTTTTCTTTAATTCCCTGAACTTGGCAGCTTTCCGTAGATGCAAGTCCTTTTTTATTAGTATTTCCTTCTTAACTGTGTCATTTTCAGCGCTAGCTATATTTAGTTTCAGACTATCACATACAGCACACGTGTCACTTCGAGGAAGTCCAAACTTAATGTTGAATTTGGAATGAAAAATGTTGTAGTACGTTTTGTATGGAATTTGAATACAATATTCTTGTAAAAATATGTTGTGCATTTTCTTTACATTTAAGGTTTCAGGCAGAAACATTCTGTTTCGATTTTGTCTCAGAGAATAGTGAGACTGCCTTGCTTTAAAAGATCGTAAGTGTGACATTATAATTTCAGCCAGTGGAGCAGGAAACTTATTTGGTCTGTTGGAATGGGTGCCTCTAGCATCTTTAGGCAGGCTTCCTTCATTTACAGCAATGTCTTGTATACGACGAAGTTTTGATCTTGTTATAGATAGAATACTTAAGAAAGCTACATGACACACCTTCTTTTCTGTTTGGTTCACGCGCAGTTTGTATTCAAAAGACACGTTATGATCAAATGTATGAATATCATCTGGACTCTGTCGCCTGGGGCGTTTTCGTTGCACAGGAGAATAAGAAATGCAGGAAAATATGAAAGAATCCTGCTTATCCTTATAATCCAACAAGTAGAACTGGTTGAAGATGTGTCTTCTTTCGTCTTCGTTAACATTTTCAAAACATTTGATTCGTTTGCATCTGGTAAATACAAAACAAAAAGTCACACAAAAATTACCTTCAAAAACCTTTCATTACTTGTTACGTAATAAAAATATCAAGTTACAAACCTGCGGTCTTGACCTACAGTAGCTTCTGGAATTGACTTTCCGACGTGATTTACATGAGCTTCCCCATGAACTTTGAGCTTCTTGATTGATTCTCTCTCAGATATCTTTGGCGGTTTTCGTCCTGGCCACTCAACTACATCGTCACTTCTTTCAACAGCGTTCATCATAGTCTAACTAATCCACAAATTTCAGCAAGAACTAGTGTAAAACCCGTAAAACTGGCAAAAATCAAATTAAATTCACACGTTGCTTGAAATATTTTGACACGATCACAGACAGATTGACCATAGACCACTTTTTTTTTTAAAACCGCCAATGTCCATGGACCTTGTTTCTTTTTGCCAGATACGCTACGGACGTTGGTTGTTTTTCAATTCAATTCAAATATTTTTATTCATTGTAAAAACAGAATGTTTACTTAATGAACGTCAAAGTTCCAGAAACACTCTAATTTCCAACCGATATTTAGACCGGACGTTGGTTGTTTTTGGCCCTTAAGTTAAACCTAAAGTGTAGTATGAGGTACAAAGAGTCCACAGAGCAAAAAAAAAAAGAATTTTTAAAAAATGTGACATTGGTTGTTTTTCCAAAACACCCTTCTTAATGATGTAATAAGTAAACATTTTAAAACTGAACCTACTACCTACAACTTCCAACCAATTTGCAACAGAATTTAAAAACAATGTAAAAAAACCTATCAACCTCATGTAATGTGCCCATACTAGACCTCGAAACTTATGTAAACAGGCCTAATTTATCCATGAAACTACTAAGCTAACAGTGCCTCATAATCAAGCAGCTGAATGATAAAAAAAGCCCTGGCATGGATGGTATAAGAGCCTTTGCTTTCCTTGTCCTTTGACATTAAATGTATACTTCCTATTACAATATTATTACTTCCTTAATTACTCCCGTTATCACACACCTGGTATTGTGTATTGTACACGCATGTATTGTGAATAAACTTACTCACAAAAACTTAAATATAGATTAATCAGGCCCATATTTAAGCAAGGTAGCTATCATCATCATCAACCCATTATGTCCCCACCGAGGGGCACGGGTCTCTTCCCTGAGGAAGGTATAGGCCATACTCCACCACGGGGGCCAAGTCCGGTAGCTATACAGACATCAATAATTATAGACCGATAACTATTTTATCTTGTATTGATAAAATTATAGAGAAATACCTAGGCCGTGAAATTGGAAAGTACCTTGTGAAAAATATAATTATTAATCCTAACCAATTTGGATTTCAGAAAAATAAGAATACAACCCAATTGTTATCTAAATTTCTAATGAGGTTAGCAGCGACTTAGACTCTATAAACCATGTCCTCGCAATATTCATAGACTTTAGTAAAGCATTTGACAACTTAAATTATGAAACATTATTCATGAAGTTACAGCAAAGTGGTATACAGGGACCCTTCCTGGAATGGTTCAAAGACTATCATACTGATAGGGTGACTTCTGTGGGTATAGTGACCCTATATGCACAGAGGAAGGCACCGCATAGAGGTCCATAATCGGCCCAATTGAGTACTTGCTGTATGTTAAAGATATGTGTAATATATTCCAAGATGGCTCGGTGTACCAATTTGCTGACGACACTTGTTTATTATCCTCACACAAAAATGTTAATGTGGCTCAAAAAATACTCCAATACAATTACTATGACCAGTTTTGTAAATGGGCTTACGATGTAGGCCTAGTAATTAACGCTCAAAAAACCAAATTAATACACATAAGGTTTCCATACTTAAAAGCATCAATTCAATTCAATTCAATTCACTTTATTGCTTCATGTGGTACAAACTGTTCTTAAAGATTAAGGTAATAGAGACCATGACATGAGCCCTGTGAGGGCATTGCAATTTTATAACAATTTAAAATAAACATAAAATTATCAAACATATTAACTTAAAAAACTAAATCTTATGTTAAAACTATAAAATTCGAATTTTTCCTTTATTTACAGAATTTCAAACAATGTAAAACAATCACAAAATCACAATGCAAAGTAATCATTCATAGTATATATACATTTTTGGACCAACCAATTATATAGTGCCGTGTTAAATCTATTTTTTGGGAGAGAACTAATGTCAATAGGCAGTTTATTAAATATTTTAATTGCCATGCAGTAGCTATTACGTTTATAGAGCTCTAGACTAGTCCTTGGATATTTTAATGTTTGATGTCTTACTGTTCTTTTATTTTGGTTATCGCACATTTCAAAAAGTTGCGTGTTTCCCTTAACAAATTTACAAACCTCGAATATATAAATGGCATAGAAAGTTAGAATTTTGTATTTCTGGAAGATTGATCTACAGGACTCTCTCCAAGACATGCCCCATATAGCCCTGAGACATTTTTTCTGTGCTACAAAAGCTCTGTGACTTTCGGTTGAGTTACCCCATAGTACCACTCCGTAACGTAAGGTAGAACAGACATAACTGTGGTAAACTAAAAGCGCCGTTTCTACTGATGTGATCTGCCTTATTCTTTTTAATGCAAATATGAATTTATTTATTTTATTACATACAGCTTCAATTTGTGGTTTCCAAGTGCATTGTTCATCCAAAATAATACCCAGGAATTTTATTTTGTCTACTTCTTCTATTTTATCATTCTTTATTGCTACATTGAGTTGAATTTTATTTTTATTTTTTGTTATAAATTGGATGTACTTGGTTTTTTCCGTATTTATTATTAAATTATTATTTTTTAGCCATATTATTGTATTTTCTAAGGATTCATTTATGTCAGATTCAAAAGTGTCAATATTTTTACCCTTAATAATGATTGTTGTGTCGTCAGCAAATAATACGCTTTTGTGTTTTAATGCTCTTGGCAGGTCATTAATGTAAACTAAAAATAACAACGGCCCAAGGATACTTCGCTGTGGAACACCATGCGTAACTATCTTTGTTGACGAGTCAAAAGATTCCACCGTATTTGTGTCACCTACTAGTTTTGTTATCCGTGTAATTTGTTTTTGTTGTAGTAAGTAGGCTTTGTAGAAATTTAATGCTGGACCTCTTATACTGACTGTTTCAAGTTTGTTCAGTAATATCCCGTGGTCAACAAAATCAAACGCCTTGGTGAGATCTAGAAACAAGGCTACGGTTGGGATCCTGTCGTTAAGCCCCAAAGTTATTAGTTTTACCAGGTTAAAGCTAGCCAGCGTCGTAGACTTGTTCTTTCTGAAGCCGCTTTGTTCTATTGACAGAATATCATGTTTTTCCAAAAAATTCATAGTTCTTTTATATGCAGCCTTTTCGATAATTTTTGATAATATGGGTATCAAAGTTATTGGTCTGTAATTGTTCAATTCCTCTCTATCCCCTTTTTTGTGTAGAGGCAGTACAATTGAAAATTTTAGTTTTTCTGGAAAACATCCTTGCTCCAAACATAGGTTGATTATGTGTGATAGAGGTTTTGATATGTGTCCACTAATAGATTTGAGTAATTTTGTATTAATATTATCGAAGCTAACAGAGTGTGTATTACGTAGGGACATAATTATTTTATAGACCTCGCAAGGATCTGTCGGCTGAAAAAAGATACTCTGAATGTTATAATTACTAAGATTTGTTTTGTATTTATTGTTTTGTAATTGCCCTGAATTTTTGACTTGTCATTCCCATCATTAAGTTCACTTTCTTTATATTTTACTCTTTGGATATGTTTACTTTTTTTATTCGCAATATTACTATTTATCAGGTTCCAAGTAGCTTTACAACTATTTTTCGAGTTTTCTATATATATTTTGTTTTTACGTTTTCCATAGAACCCTACATAGTTGCGCATGATCACACATGTCTACACCAAAACAATGTAATTAACTGTAATTGTGATACGCTTGATCTAGTTGATAAGCACAAATATCTAGGTCTGACTATAGACAAAAATTTATACTGGGGTCCCCATATTGAACATGTTTGCAAAAAATTGAGATCAATACTTGCTAAACTGACAATACTAGAATACCTATTATATTTGTTTTTTAAGGAGTACCTAAGATATCTCTTTAGCGTTTTTTCAAAAATATTAAACCTACTTTCATTCACGTGTGAAATGAACTTTAGAAGCACTTATTCACAAAAATACAAAAAAGGTGAATATTATTAATTTATGCTACAAGCATTAGATTTACTGGCCTAATACCTTTAATATTAAGTACAACAATTTTTCAATATTTAGGACAATGCTCATTAATGCAAAACTCAAAACTTTCGTCAAAAACTAAACTCAAAAATCTTCCTTTAAAAGTAAAAACATCGTTACAATTTATCAGTAAAAAAATTTCTGTGTAACATGGTAACTATAAAGAAATCCGCTAACTCCGACCCTAACCGTGCCCGTGCACGGGGTTGCAAGCGGGGAAATGTCCCTGTTTTACTGGTTTTGCAACACCCGTAATTCAGAGTGCTGTTTAGTGTATGTTTTGGTGTCACGGAAACTCTGGTTTTTAAGTTTACAAAAAAAAGAAAATTTTTGTAGTCAAAATTTTCTCTAGAATGAATCTTTTGTGTTCGGCACATTCATTATTGTACCATTTTTCGAATTGAGAATCACACTCCATTTCAGTTTTTATTAAATTTAGCAGTTTGGCTTTTAAATTTCTTTCATGTGCCAGTCTGTCAATGTTTGTCTCAAAAATGCTTAATACTTTGTCTAAAGTGGCATACAACATATCTGACGGAGTTTTTAAACCCTTAAGGTCGACTTTTGAGTTACTCTGTACGAAAGTTCGGTGCAAAATGTGTCTGCTGTCCGTGTCATCATTTTCTTTGAGTAAAATAATTTTACAATTCTCGCAATTTAACTTTTTTATACATAAGTGGGCGAAGTATCCAGCAAAATATTTCACGGAACATTGTTCCAGTGACGGACCTGTCGAAAGGCCCGGGTTGGCACGAAATGTGGTGCCGCTTGAAGAACCTTCAGTCTGTTCAATGATTTTAGTCCCTTTTGGTTCTTCAGGCTTTTCAGAATGACCTGACGGAATGGCAGAAGTATTAGCCTCAAATGAAAAACCAATTGAAGAACCTTCTGACGGTTCTGTTTGACGGGTAATCCCCGGCTGACTGGTAAGGTGTGCAGCTGACGTAGACCAGTGACCTTTGAAGAAGTCTCCACTTCTTCGTGTTCTATTAAAAATTCTTTAGTTTGGCAATTCTTGCATTCAGAAAAGGTCATGAATGCGTGTATTAGATGGCTTTTAAAAAATGCCCTTAAAGTTCGCGCGGTAGGGTTTCTATTGTAACCTCCTTTTTGCCTATAAATAGAAAAAAGATTTTCTCGGCAATCTTGGTTGAGACGGTTCGTAAGAAGAAATTGGATTCCTGCAGTGATTTCTTCGGTGAAAAGCATTAAAACCGCTCTAATACTTTGTCTCAATCCGTCAAAACAGGGTGGAGTGGTCATTGTTTTTTCGATTTTGTTTGGTTTGTGCACAACCTTTTTAAATTCGCGAACACTTCCTCACCCTCTAGTAAGGCACCTCGTGCCAAGGTATTGTATTTGCTTAGCCCGCAGTTAAATGGGTTTTTCGATGAATTTGTGCGACTGTTCAATGCATCGAACAGATTATTTATGGTTTTTACAAAATCGGCTGTCGGTATTGCATCTTTGTGCTTAAGTTCGCCGGTTTCGTATCCAGTTTTAATAGCTGATGCAACTGAATGACTGAAAATTTGTACAGCCAATTTCACATTCATCTTTTGGAAAGCATTTGGAGCCATATGTACGTCTGTTAATTTTGGAGCTGCCCTGCTTTTACGCGATTGCGTATCGACATTATACAACTCTCGTATAACATCAAATGAAATGTTGTGACCAAATGAAGTCAAAATCACTGTTCATCATGTGATTCCTAATATTTTTTAAGCAGTGAGGCACGTCAAACACGGCAAAAACTTTTCTTCCGTTGCAGAACAATAAAGGGCTTTCTGGTGTCACACTCATTGCCTTCCTATTTGGTGCCCCTTGGTCACATACAACTACTTTCGGTAAAAGTTCAGCTTCAAACAACATATTTGTAATTGTTTGTATGAACGCTACGAGCTTTGTTCCCGAAACTGTGTTTCTGCTTAAAAAGTAACTGATAAAATATGTAACAAATTTAATGTTATAACTTGTTACTTTACGACTAGCGCCATCTATGATTGGTTTAGCATTACATATTTGTCTATGTCAATTGGTTGTCTATGCTCGTAATTAAAAATAAAAAGGTCAGTCTATGGAAAGCTTACGTGGTGTTTTATTAGGTTATGGGCCCAGTCCCGCATTTTTCAAGTAAAAAGTATAGTTTTTTGGTGCAAAATGTCTGGAAATTACATCGCGAATATCCCGAAACTCAAAGGGAGAGAAAATAACGACGACGGGCCTTCGCGGCGGAAAATTTCTTAATTTTGGAAGGCGTCGACATCAACAAGGTGGCGGACCCCAATACCATTTGTGTATTTTTTGAAAAACAAAAGTGAAGTCTTTAAATGTTTCCGTGAATTCAAGCTCATGGTTGAAAAACAGATGAATGCCAGCATAAAAGTGCTGAGGTCAGATAACGGCACAGAATTTTGCTCACATGAAATGACCAACTATCTGAAGCAAACTGGTATTATTCATCAGCGAACCAACCCGTATACACCCGAACAAAATGGACTGTGTGAAAGATTCAACCGTACAGTTGTGGAAAGAGCCAGATGTCTTTTGTTTGATGCAAAAATGAAAAAAAAGTTTTGGGCCGAAGCAGTTCACACGGCAGTCTATCAAAATAGGTCGTTGGCTTCAGGATTGGACCAGAAAACCCCATACGAGCTCTGGACAGGTGAAAAACCAGATGTCAGCCACATCCGTATATTTGGAAGCACAGTCATGACTCACGTCCCCAAAGAAAAAAGGAAGAAATGGGACAAAAAGGCAGTGAAACACTATCTAGTTGGTTATGCCGATAATGTAAAGGGCTACAGGCTGTATAACCCTGAGACAAACAAAGTTGTAACTAGTAGAGATGTTACTATCATGGAGCCAAAGAGTTGCTCAGACATGGTACAAATTGTCGTAGAAGAGAATCCAGAACTGTTATCAAATACAGTAGAAGAACATGAAGTTTCAGAAAGTTCAGAAAATGCAGAATCAGATCTATCACAATCGACAGTGAAGGACGATCACAGCATACATGTAGAAGAAGAAACAACTTCTAACAGTTCTTCAGATGAGTTCTTTGACACCGCAGCCAGCAGGAAGGACCTGAAAAATCTCTTGCCGATGGATAAACCCAAACATGAGAAAAGAGAAAGGCGTATGCCTGAAAGATACGGCTTTAGCAACTTGTGTATTGAAACTGAAGTAAATGATCAGATATCACTTGAAGAAGCTATGAATGGGCCGGAATCTAGGGAATGGCGGAAGGCGATGGACGAGGAACTCAAGTCTTTTGAAGAAAATAATGCGTGGGAAGTGGTAGATAGGCAAGAAAAAGGTACAGTGGTACAGTGCAAGTGGGTGTTCAGAAAAAAGTTTGACAGTGACAATAAAGTGAGGTATCGTGCTAGACTAGTGGCTAAAGGGTTCTCGCAAAAAGAGGGTATAGACTATAAAGAACTACCTGAACTACTACGAACTACCTGACAGGAAGGACGTATACAAAATAGCTCCGTAAGATTATTAGTAAACAGTGCATAAAGTACCTAATAAGTGTAGTGCAGCAGCCAGTTTTGTGCAATAGTACCGTGCAAACAAGGTAGGACACAAACCACACCTTTGTACACTCCACAGACGAAAAAATAGAACACAAATAATTCCAATCACTTTGTAACGGATTTGTAACGGATTTATATTCAAAGCCAGCTCTAAATCTTGGCCAATAGGCTTAAAGAAACGGAATCACATCACGTGGAAGTACCTCCGGGCTTTGTTTTGATTGTTGACTGACTGAATGACGTATCGTTTTGACACAACAGCTGTCATTGAGGTTTATGGATGCGTTCAGAAACTTTTCACGATAAACCGAGTTGGACCGAATGAAATCGACGTAGCAGTTTGATTACTAATTACGTCGTACGTTCTACGAAAAGGATCCAACTATTGCTATTAATATTGTTAGGCTGAATAATTCTGTGAATAACACCATTCACAATGGCTGATAAATGTACAGCCTGCAAAAAGTTTATGTCTAAGTCAGATGGTATCACTTGTGCCATGTTAGAATGTAAAAAGATGTACCATAAAAATTGTGCTGGCGTTCAAATTAAGCTACAATCAACAAGACCATGGACTTGCAAACCTTGTCTGGCCAAACTCAGTTGCAAACCTTGTCTGGCCAAACCCGATAAATCAGAAAAACCGCTTGCAAAAAAGACAAGTGATTTATCAAAGTCAGTGGAAAACTTAGTCGAAACAAGCTTTGACTCTTTAACATCAGAAAACGATGAACCAAGAAGTTTACCAGACTTATCGACCTGCGACTGCCATGAAAGTATAATAGAACTTAAAAAAGAAATTGTACTTCTTAAAGAGCAGCTGGCAAGTGCCAATGCGGAGATTGATAAGCTCAACATAGAAAACTTCAACATAAACAAAATTCTTCAGGATAATCAACAGAAAGTCACTACTTTACAAAAGATACACCACACTACATCATCACAAAAAACCAGCAAATCATCTAAACGCAAACGTACAAGTATGAATAGGCGTTTAGACTTTACACCAATAGCGACCGAGGATATCTGCGAGACCCCCCGAGTGGAACAGAACTCTTCTATAAAGGACTCTGTACTGACTACACAAAATGAGATTGCACAAAATAGGACTACAGAAAATAATACAAATGACACAGCCACTACAAATACACAAAAATATAAAACCACGAAGCAAGCTTACACCAAAAAACTACAGCAGCCCCCAGCTGCGAAATTTACACCAAACTCAATGGATGGGACAGCAAAAAAAAAATAAGAAGAAATTATGTATAATTAGCTCAAACAAACGACAAAGTATTAATATCATAGATGAAAATTTTTCAGATACATTCGAATACTGTCACTATCGCAAACCAGGTGCAGACGTGCGTACATTGCTAGAAGAAATAGATAAGAAAGTAATTGATTTCGATATGGATGATTATTGTGTAATAATGATAGGGGAGCAGGACTTTGGGTCTGATACAGATTACATAGATCTTGTATTACATATAAAATCCAAGCTTTTAGAAATCAAACACACCAATATTATTGTAACAATGCCAACCTACAAATTCGGTAAAGATAAAAAATATCATTTAGACTTCAACAGCAGAGTAGAATTATTTAATAATGTACTGTACATGGATTCCCTTTCCAATAACTATGCTGAGATACTGGATTCAAACTATGATCTTGATTATAATGCAATGTTTGAGCGGCTTAGTGGAGAGTTAAACAGTTTAGGGCTAGCTAATATCTTTCAAAATATTAAGAAACTCATAATTGACAAGCGTCCCTGTGAACAAGAATCAGTTAAAAATTTTTTCGTGAATAAACACGAGCTTGCAAAACTCACAGTATTCCATCAAAATATAGCTGGACTTTTAAGAAAACGAGAAATGATAGAAGTATGTTTGAACGAGCTAGAATCGAATAATGAACAATGTGACGTCCTATGTTTTAGTGAAACATTTATAAAGCAAGGTAATGAGACCAATGCTATCATTCATGGCTATATGCTAGGATCTTTCTACTCTAGAGACCAAAAAAGGGGTGGAGTGTGTATTTTTATAAGACCACAAATAAAAATCAAAGAACTTTCTTTTTTAAAAGACCTATCGATGAGTTTCTCGTTTGAAGCATGTGGCATAGAACTAATCGACTACAAAACAATTGTTATCTGTATTTACAGAACACCAAACTCTCAAATTGACATATTTTTTGAGAAACTCCAAATAGTCTTATCTAAATTAAATAAAAAAAAATCAATGAAAATTATTATTGCGGGAGATTTTAATGTTGACACTTTAAAAAGAAATAAAATATCAAATGAATTCGTATTAATATTAGAAAATCACAATATGAAATTACATATCACTCAACCCACAAGGCGACAAACTTGTATTGACAACATAGCATCTAACTTAGAAGATGTCGAATCAAGGCTTCATCAAATGGAACTCTCTGACCATGACACCTGCCAAACTATTAGTATACAGATGGCAGAAATAAAAAAATCGCAGGACTCTTACTATACAGTCAAAAGAGACATTTCAGATGAAAATATAGATAAATTTATAACGAGTGTATCAAATATATCATGGTCAGAAATAATAAAATGCGATCCGGAATGTGACATAAATGTACTTTTTGATAATTTTCTCGAAACTCTTCAAATGCTACATAATCTGTGTTTTCCTAAGATCAGACAAAAAATAAAAACTGGAAAAACAAAACTAAAATGGATAACCCCGGGTATAAAAAAATCATGTCAAACAAAGAGGTATTTAAGATACAAATGCTATACAACTAAAAATCCTGAGCTACGTCTTCAATACATTAAATACACAAAAATCTTAAAACAATGCATAAATAAGGCACAAAAAAGGAGTAACAAAAAGTTTATAATAAACGCAAAAAATAAAAGTCGTGCTGCTTGGCAATTAATAAAAGACGGAAATAATGAAAATAACAGCAGAGTAATTGAAGAGCTACTCGTTAACAGCAAACGTATAACAGATCCAAAATCTATAGCGGAGACATTCAACAACCAGTTCATTGATGCAGTAAATAAAAATAAATCTAATAATAATAAAATAATTGAAAATAAATTGAATAATACTAAATGTAATAATATTCAAACTGACGAAACAGAAATTGAACTAATAGAATCGTTAAGTGAGTCAATTTACATTGAACCCTGTAGTCATCAGGAAGTATTAGATATAATAAAGTCACTAAAATCTACAAACTCAGTTGGACACGATGAAATTTCTACAAAGGTTCTAAAGTTATGTGCCACTATCTTAGCACCAGTATTGTGTGAGCTTATAAACATTTCGTTTTCCCAGGGAATCTTTCCTGAGAAGCTAAAAACAGCTATAGTGAAACCCATTTACAAAAAGGATGAACGCAACTGTGCAAATAACTACAGGCCAGTAGCTTTAGTACCAATTATATCCAAGATATTTGAAAAAGCGATGCACACGAGAATTTACAAATTCCTAAATAAGCATTCCATCATCAATCAAGAGCAAAATGGCTTCCAAAGGGGAAAGTCGACGAGTTTAGCAGCATTCTCACTTGTAAGAGAAACAGCACAATACATAGATAAGGGAAATCATACTTGTGTTCTTTATTTTGACATGACAAAGGCCTTCGATTACGTCGCACATAAAATTCTACTAGCTAAGTGTGAAAAATATGGACTGCGTGGTATATGCTACAATTGGATAAAAAGTTATCTAGAAAATCGTTTACAGCTTGTTGAAATATCAAACATAAATGAAAACAATGAAATGGAGCCCTACAGATCTGAATTACAGAAAAATGAATATGGGGTGCCTCTTAGCCGCGTTCTTGGACCATTATTGTTTTTATTGTACATTAATGATCTTCCGGCTATAACAAATCATAAATGCATACTATTTGCGGATAACATATCTTTAATAATACCTTACCAAACTGCACATTTTGAAGAAGAAATAAATAGAACGATTGAAAGTATTTGCGCTTGGCTAGCTAAAAACAATTTGCAAGTTAACCCAAAAAAAAACAAAGTATACACTATTTAAAAATATAAAAATGAGACAGATCGACTTAAAACTAAAATGTAAAAATGAGGAAATAGAAAGAACAACGTGTGCAAAATTCCTAGGCATTAATATTGACGAAAACTTGAATTGGTCACGACATATAGATCAGGTTATTAGTAAAATAAATAGCAAAATTTATTTAATATATAGGCTAAATAATATAGCTGATAGGAAAACTGCACTTCTTGCATATCATGGATGTGTGGCTCCCATAATACGTTATGGCTTGATCTTATGGGGTAACTCTACGGAGTCGAACAGGGCATTTATAATACAGAAAAGATGTATTCGTGCCATCGCGGCCGCTAAACCACTAGACTCTTGCAAGCCGCTCTTTAAGAAATACAACATACTTACCTTACCTTGCATGTATATCTTTGAGGCAGCTTGTTTTGTAGCGAAACATAAAAACTTATTCACAACAAAAAAACAGGCATTAAGCTTTAGAACGCGATATGAAGATAAACTGATATTACCAGCATGTAAAACAACTTTGCACAGCAGAAATTGCGGCTCTATGCTTGTAAGAGTGTATAACAAAATACCTGTTGAATTTCTAAATTTAAGATGGTCGATGTTCAAGAGAGAAATGTATAATTGGCTGTGCCAAAAGTGCTACTATTCGATAAATGAATTTATGACAGATAAGTTTAAGTAAAGTGCCATTTTATTTTTGACATTCCAGCTATTTTTAAATAATTTAATTTTTTATTTTTAATGTATTTGACTTAATAATATTAATTAAATGCAACTGACATTTCAATTACTGTATTGACCTGGACATTATATTATATTAACATTTGTACACACATCAAAAAAAGTTTGCGATCACTTTGAAAAACTGAAATCTTTTTTGTTACTGTAGATTATATTATGATTTTTTCTTCTTTTTAGGTTCTTTATTTAAAAATAAAGAATTAGAACACAAAACAATGACACCGTTCAGTTATTTTTTCATATTAAAAGGCTTTCAGTCCTAGCTTACGCTCATTCAGAAATCTGATTTAGTCAATTATAACCGATGCAAGATATTTTTTGCGGAAAGTTGTGATTGAAAAAATGCCAAGAGGATTATCAGAGGTTTTACGAGCAAGAATAGTAACTTTGAGGGAAGAAGGATACACCACGAGAGTACTAGCACGCAGACTTGCTATATCCCAATCCTGTGTCGTGGCTACGTTGCAGGGGTACCACGGAATGGGGAATTTTGCTGACCGACCCCGCAGCGGTCGCCCAACTGTTTTGACAGCTGCCCAAAAGCGCTATATTAGATTGCTGGCAGCCCGTGATCCAACAATCAACGCCACTAAAATAAAAGCAGAAGTCAGGGCCGCCTCTGGGCTTGAAGTTAGCACGCAGACCGTTCGCAATTGCTTGCACCACGCTGGATTACGAGCACGGAGGTCTTGGCGAGCTCCGCTCAATTCCCGGCAACGTCAACAACGAAGATTGCAGTGGGCTAGACTTCGGCAAAATGAAGAAGGTGAGGAAGAAAACATTTGGCAAAACTGTCTTTTCGTTGATGAATCCCGAATCAGCACTCATCCAGATAACCGACGTGCCCGTGTCTGGAGAAGACCAGGCGACCGTGAAAGACAAAGAACTGCCACTGGAACAGTTCAGCAAGGCGGAAAATCGGTGTCCTTTTGCGGTGGCATTATGATTGGAGCTAGAAAGCCTTTGATCCCGTATCGGGGCTACATGACAGCAGACATGTACAAAGCAGTTGTTATTGATGATATCGTCAGACCATTCCGAGTAAACCATGGGCACCAATTTGTACTGGTCGATGATAATGCGCCCGCACATCGAGCTCAACGAGTCAATGCTGCTCTTCAAGAATACGATATCACACGTTTAGACTGGCTTGCCGGCTCGCCCGACTTAAACCCAATAGAGCACGCGTGGGATGCTCTTAAACGAGCTTTATGGAACCGTGAGCCACGTCCCCAGACAGTTCCAGAGCTCAGGGAAGCCGATATTGAAGAATGGGATAGGTTACCCCAGGAAATGCTGGATAACTTGATCCTCAGCATGCCCAGGAGGATCTCCGCATGTGTTCGAGCCAGTGGAGGAGTTATTTTATATTGAATTTAACCTTTTAATAATAAATTGTTGTTTAAGTTTAATTAAACAGTATTTTTCTTTCTATGAAATTTCTGTCACAATTACATTATGATTAATGGCTCAATTTTTTTTTAATAAATAATAAAAAATAGTTTTATATTTTAATTTCAAACAGGGTATTCCTATTTAAAGAAAGCATATAACACAGATTTTTTCTTGATGAAGTTAAATTTAAAGAATTATAGGAGATTATGCTATTGATCACAAACTTTTTTTGATGTGTGTAGATTTAGCACCTGACATAAAAACTTATTTGACATTTGTAATTCATTAATTTCATTATGGTATTTTGACATTACAATTAAATATTTGCATGTTAGAACATATCTAACAGAATGTGAGCTCATATATAATATCATGCCATCCTTATGTACCACGTTCTAAGCAAATAAAATTATTTTATTATTTTTATTTTATTTTAAGAAACTTTTTCACCTGTGCTTCGATACTCAACGCTGAGACTTTTGTTCGCTCTAAGTGTTAAATACGAACTTGTAATAACTCACCTTGATGTCACCACAGCATTTTTAAATGGTTTTCTGAGCGAAACGGTTTATATGAATTTTCCTGAAAACTATGAGTGTAAAGATAGGAAAACTACAGTTTTGAAGTTGAAAAGGGCAATTTATGGTCTTAAACAATCAGCGAGGGCATGGTACAAACGAGTTGATGATTGTTTACAGAGTATTGGCTATGTAAAATCTATGTAGAGCCTTGTTTGTTTGCCAAACAGCATGGAAATGTTAAGACATTCATTGCACTATTTGTAGACGATTTTTTCGTTTTTTCAAATTGTCAAAAAGAGACAGATAACTCCAAAACTGAAGTAAAGTCAAAATTTAAACTAAAAGATTTAGGAGAAGTTAAACAATGTTTAGGTATGCGTGTTCGAAGGCAAAACAATGTAATTACTGTCGATCAGGAACAATTTGTTGAATATTTGTTGCAAAAATTTAACATGCAAAGTTGTAAACAAATGAATACACCGATGGAAGTTAACTTGAGACTGGAAAAAGATATTAAACATTGTAAACAATATCCGTATCAACAATTGATAGGAAGTTTGTTATACTTGTCTATTTTAACTCGCCCAGATATATTCTTTGCTGTTTGTTACCTCAGTCAATTTAATTGTTGTTTTAATGAAGAACACTGGAAGCATGCAAAGCGTATTTTGAGATATTTACAATGTACAAAAAATTTTGGTTTAAGATTTAAGAAGGATGATTTAGATTTTGTTGGCTATGTAGACGCCGACTGGGCATCTGATGTTACTGACAGAAAGTCTTACACGGGCTATTTATTTAAAATGTGTGGTAGTGCTATATCATTTG
Organism: Yponomeuta malinellus; assembly: GCA_947308005.1. Lineage (NCBI taxonomy): Eukaryota > Metazoa > Arthropoda > Insecta > Lepidoptera > Yponomeutidae > Yponomeuta > Yponomeuta malinellus. The sequence goes on from OX371012.1 coordinate 14,938,862, forward strand.
AGTGCAAAAAACAAAGTACCATTGCGCTATCAAGCACAGAAGCCGAATATATGGCCATTTGTGAAGCTAGCAAAGAAGCTATATATTTAAAAAATTTATTGTGTGAGATGCAGTGCAGAAAAGATATACCTGTAATCCTGTTCAACGACAATCAAAGTGCGCAGAAGCTTACTGAAAACTGTTTATTTCATAAAAGAAGTAAGCATATTGATGTTAGGTATCATTTTGTTAGAACTGCGGTAGAGAATAATTTTGTAAAAATTTGTTATTTAAAAACTGATGATATGCCTGCAGATATCTTAAACAAGAGTTTGAGTTCACCAAAGCACCATAAATTCTTGGAACAATTAGGTATTGCTAAATTGTAAAAATTTAAAGTTAATATTTAAGGGACTACGTATTTTTGGGCTAGTAGCTACATTAATTTGTTAAGTGGGTGTGATAAAATATGTAAATGTTGTAACTTGTTACTTTACGACTAGCGCCATCTATGATTGGTTTAGCATTACATATTTGTCTATGTCAATTGGTTGTCTATGCTCGTAATTAAAAATAAAAAGGTCAGTCTATGGAAAGCTTACGTGGTGTTTTATTAGTAACAAATTGGAATTCTCCAATTTCTATAAATGCCTCTGGCCATGAAGATCAAAGCATATTTTGCAGCAGCTGGATATCTTTCATCTGCTCCGAAGTCTCCAAAACCTTCCATCATATCTAATTTGGGGCTGTACTGCACATTGGCCATTATTACCATTTCGTCAAAACAGACGTATGTTGAAGGAAACCGATAAATCAGAATTAGGAGACCGCGAATTTTTACAAGATAGATGATAAATTAATAATTTCAAATTAAGAATTTGAACAATTCTTTGCAAATGTTCCAATTATAACGACAGCTCCTTTACATTCATCTCCTGATCTTGCAGAAAGTATTTTGAAAGATAATGTCCCTTCCGTGCGATCACGATTTTTCGTTTGATTATATTGACGTGAACGTATTTCGAGGCTAAAACTTGGGGCTGCAAGTGATGTAAATTACTTCGGCCAGATGTCGCTGCCTGTACGTAATACAGAGAGGTTTGTAAAGAGGCCCGAAATTTCGCTGATGCGTGCACTTGCCCATTAGCTCAGTTGGGAGAGCGCTGGCACGGTTAGCCAGAAATCGCGGGTTCAAGTCCCGGCATGGGTGGAATTTCCCATTTAGAGTTCCGGTACTTTTTCGACGAAGTTGACTTCCCAGTCTCGAAAAGGAGCCGTCATGCTTTTGTATATTTTTGGTGTTGGCATATCTGACCGTTCATTCTTCAAATGATTGACTTCACATACATGGTTAACGGTTTTGAGTATTGGATCATTATGGAAAATAAATAACAGCCACCTTGTAAAGTAAAAGTTGTGTCGGTATCCTTGGTGCTAACGAATGATGGATGATGTCGTATCACTTATATTAATGTAGGCACTCTTGCCTAATAAAACAGAATGCACTTATATCCGATTTCTGACTCTTTTAAAGGAACACTTGCCGCAATGTAATCCAAGTTCATTCAAAATTAATTATGAACTTGCAATGTTCATTCAAAATTAATTATGAACTTGCAATGTTCAATGCCATACAGCGCGTTTTTCCTCAAGCTAATTGCACAGGATGTTACTTCCATTTCACAAAGGCAGTCATGAAAAAAGCAAAAGAATTAAAACTGATAGATATGCCAGCAAGTCGTAAATCTTTCTCCTGCCTACATACGTGGAGGATGGAACACGATTTCTGAAGATTTACCTGAAGGTTATATTTATAACAAAATTTAAAAATATTTTGTAACTCAGTGGTTGTCAAGCAGCACTATACCAATTAGTTGCTATAGACAAAAGCATAGAACGACTAATCCGGCCGAAGACTGGCACTGCCGCCTAAATGAAAAATGAAAAAATGAAAAATTCTTTATTTAACCGCCACATAAATAGCATGATTATTAGAAAGCCAACCCTTTTGCACTTCGTTCAAATTATGAATTTAGAGTCAAATGTCCAAGATTTGACTAAAACTAAAAAAAATAAATTGAACAAACTCCAAAAAAATAAAACACTGCAAAAGTATTTATTGAAAGAGTCAAATATTGACAAAATTGTTCGTAAATTTATTCAAGGGAATATGTCTGTTTATCGTTGTTTAAATTATTATGTTTTTTTAGTTTAGTTTGGTTTGCCCAATAAATTGTTGATTTGTTATAAAGCAAAACGTTGTTTTTTGTATTAGAAACCGCTTCTTTTTCATCCCCATACTTAGTTTTTGATAAATAAAAAAATTGAGATGTTTTCATAATGGCTTGACGAATCCCGACTGTTTGAAGACTTGACGAATTTAGACTAAAAAGGGTCTTGACGAATCAATACTTAAAGTTGACTTGACGTATTGGCCTTCCTTTGGGACTTGACGAATCGTACCTAAAATAATAAATTTTTGGACGCTTGACGAATGGCAACTAAATATTGACTTGACGAATTGTCTCCTAGATCACCTGCATAGTAACCGATCCTGGATACTTTTTACAGGATTTTAGTTTAGACTGGCTACATTGCCATCATCCTCAGCAATGATGATGCCAAAGATGTTAGTAAAGGTCTGACCTTATGTAGACGATCAAAGTCTGGGGAAGTACGTGGTTTGATGGTGTTGTTATCTTTCAAATGTAGCAATCTCAATATTCGAAGAAATCGCTTGACTGACGTGACTTGTGAAATTATCTCCACTCTAAAGTTAGGATTTGTGGACCAATAGTGTCGTAAAGATGGCAACTGGTGAAAGCCCATTATTATGAGCATGCCAACAAACGCCTGAAACTCTTGCAGTCCTAAATTCAAAGGGGAACCTTTCCGCATGGAAAACCTTTCTGTCTCTATTAGTACATTGTTCAAGACTTCGCAGTAAAAAAAAAAATTGAAAAATTTTCAAAGGCTGTGAAATATCAACCTCAACATGTATTCCTTGGTACTCACTGAATTTGTATTCATTGTATTCAGGTGATTTTCTAAAACATCTTCTGAAATTAAATGCTTCCTCTTGTACTACAGACACTGAACGAGTGCCACTCTTCCCCTTCCCGTTTTAGTTCCTCGTCCACGTCCCCTGCCTCTGCCCTGTATATCATGTGAAGAAGGTGAGGGTTGGTCGAAGGCTAAAGTGTCTAATGGTCCCATCGATGGTAAGGACTAGACGATGGCTGAGGTTGGCGCTGAGGTTGGATTGATGGCACATCTTCAGTATCGTCATTGCCACCAATATCAGAAATTTTTGCTTGCCCATCCGATGGCATCGGAAAGTGTCTCTCAATCAAGATTTTCCAAGTCATGTTGATTTAAATATTCGTTTCTAGACATCTGTAAAGTAAAAACTAAAATATAGTCCCAAATTTGACCTCAAGTATGAAATTATTGACTTATATTATCTTGGCCGAAATAAAGAACGAATATTTGACAGTTTTAACACAAAACTACACTTATTTGCAAGCTAATCATGAAGTTTCATTGTAATTTGTTGGATAAATGAGATAAAATACGTAAATTTTGAGGTAAAGGGAATACCTGAATTTAGGTTATAATTTGCATAGGTCTGATATTGAAATTGAAACTACCAAATTCTATGCAATGTTGACGGTATAATTACTCATTAAGGTGATTGTTTAAAAAGTAACTTAACAAAAAACATACCTTTTCATAAAGAATAACAACAAAATTCACATAAATAACAGCTCCGAATACCGACGACCAGTCAGTGACAGCTTTTTTTTTTTTCGAGAACAGGTACTGGTCGTTCTGGCGACCGCGTTTTCGAAGCGTTCAAAAACAATAATAAAATTCTTGCAACACAGCCGGTCGCTGCAGACCTGCGCCCATTCAGAGATAACATAAAAACTCATAGGGTTCAAAATACAGTGATTTAGTATAGAAAATATGAGGCCTCTAAGCAGACCATGTAAGTGGTCAAATGGTTGGCCACTTTTCGCTTAAGACCTATAAAGGGTTATAACTTGCGTTAGATAATACGAGCAGAGTAGATACTTATAGAAACCAACTTTTCAAGTTAGTTATATTTTTATTATTATTTTAGATCACAAACTTCCATCTCAAATAGACCTGCTGTGACATTTGGTGCCCTCCAAAGGGGTGATTGAATAAACGAGAAAAGTTTTTAATAAAGGAATGCAGTGAAAGTTTCATTGTCAATGTAAAGGTAAAAACCGAGTACACAGTGATGTTTTTCTTTCAGCTTTCACATATTTTTAATATGCTTTTTTGTGGCGCTTTTATCTTTATACTTATGTTGGTTTAAGCGAGCATTTAAATTAAAATATCTTTTCTTTCTAATTTCTTTCTTCAATATCAGATATTTCAATATCAACGAGCACGTTGTTCCGGAACCGATTGCCGTAAATGGAATCCCACTCGAAGTTGTTTCGCAGTATGTTTACCCAGGGCAGACGTTCCAACTAGGCAGACATAACTTCGAGAAGGAAATCCAGAGAAGAATTCAGCTGGGCTGGGCAGCATTCAGGAAACTCCGTCGAGTCTTCTCGTCGCCTATACCGCAGTCTCTAAAGACAAAAGTCTTTAATCAGTGCGTCCTACCCGTCATGACATACGGGGCCGAGACGTGGACACTCACGGTTCGACTAATCCACCAATTTAAAGTCGCTCAGCGAGCTATGGAGAGAGCTATGCTAGGAGTTTCTCTGCGGGATCGAATCCGAAACGAAGTAATTCGCCACAGAACCAAAGTGATCGACATAGCTGAACGGATTAGCAAACTGAAGTGGCAGTGGGCTGGTCATATCTGCCGCAGGACCGATAACCGTTGGGGAAGACTGGTCCTAGAGTGGAGACCGCGAATCGGCAAACGTAGCGTAGGACGCCCTGTGACCAGGTGGAGCGACGACATTCGCAAAGCGGTGGGCAGTGACTGGGAAAGAAGAGCCTTAGATCGAGCTCAGTGGCGTGTCTTGGGAGAGGCCTATGTCCAGCAGTGGACCGACACCGGCTGATGATGATGATGATGATCTTTTCTTTCTAGGTGATATACAAAAGAAAATTGACGAAATATCCACCACCGCATCTGAAAAACAAAAAACGGTCCAACCGTAAACCATCCATTGCACTTCTGGCGATGATTTCGACGGTACATTTTATCTGATTATAGATAAGGTCAGGTATGTCTACAAATCTGCCTACAAGGCCTTCGATACACTATTAAAGTGTTTTCACGCCCTCCATATAGCTTATCCAAACCTGTTCTTATTGATCCAAATATGTGTATACAATATAAACACTAAATATGACGGTATTCTGCCCTACATCATGGATTTAATTTCTAATGCTAAGTGGTAGACATTTGAATTCTAGACCTTGAACATCATATTAGTGTTTCCTGCACACTTGCGTTTAATTGTTTTATTTCTCTATTAAAATGCAGTGTTGAATATGTAAAACTGAATACCATGATTTTAAAAAGTATTTTGTTCATTTAAATTATTTTCACAATGTAACGGAATATTTTAAATGTCCTTTTCAAGACTGTGAGCGAGTTTATCATACAAAATCTTCTTTAAAAAACATTTCTGAGCTTATCATGGTGTTCAGAACAAAAATGATATTGAAAAGGACCGTGTGAAATAGAAACACACGTTGACCTCTGTGTTATTGATGAACCTACCAACATTTTTGAATCAACTGTACCTGTACACAATAACGACCATGACAATGCAAGTTCCCCGTTGACAAATTGTAAACTTGCACTGGACAAATTACTTCTTTCAGTTTTGTCACAATTATATAGCATTTCTAGTTTGCCTAGAACTTTAATTCAAACTATAGTGCAGTTAGTGACAAATTTGCTGACATCGGAACCTATCGTTATATTAAAGAAAACCTTGACTAGTATATCAGATGAATGTTCGTCAATGCTGGTCACTTCTCCAAAATTCTTTTGAAAATCTAGGAACTGTTTACAAGAGAGTAGAACGTTTCAAAAACCTACATACATTTACTGAGCCAATTCCAAAAACAATTGGAGTTTCGGAAGACACTAAGTCATCACATGGTGCCATGGAAATGACGTTACAAAATAAGTACCTAATGTGCTAGAAGTTACATTAAATTATCAAAAAGACGTTTGTAGAGATGATTTCATTTTGAGAAACTTAGCAAAATGGGAAGCTTTGGCAAGATGTAGGCAAATATTTCAATGGGGAAGAAAAAATTCTACCGCTTACAATTTATTATGACGATTTTGAATCGGGAAATCCGTCATGCAGGCAACCAGAAGATCGGTGTTGTGTATGCAACTATTTCTACAATACCCCCTAAATTTGGCAGTCGTTTAGAAAACATGTTACTTGCGCTCGTATTTTATACCGCTGATAAAAATGCATTTGGCAATGAATCAGTTTTTGGTCCACTAATTTCAGAATTGAAGTTTTTAGAACAGGAAGGAATCTCGATAGTTTGTAAAGAACATACAACTGTCGTTAAATTTTGTCTAGCAAATTTATCTGGCGATAACCTGGGCCTCCACTCAATTTTAGGCACGAAAGTGAAAGTCAGTTACCAAACAACATCTTATAAATAGGCAAATAACTTTTTCAGCTTCAGAAATGTTGTCTTGTTCGGAATTTCAGATTTATTTTAGGGGACTAAGTGGATGTAAAGGATGATCTTATTACTTATGTTTGTTACAGATAACAGAAATACTAACATCTCAGGTCTTTACTCCGGAACTTCTTGATTATTTGAGAAATTTGACCGAAAACTATATAGAAAATCTGCAAAGTATATTCGGCTGCTCTTTAAAACCTAAACACCGTTTTCTTCTTCAATATCCGAGAGTAATAGAACAAATCGGCCCTCCTATATTAATCAGCGCGTTTAAGTTTGAATCAAAACACAAAGTGTTAAAAGCGGTAGCTCAATCAATCTCTTGTAGAAAAAACTTACCTTTAACACTTGCAACAAGGCATCAGTTGAAGAGCAGTTATAGATAGATTAATGGCACAAAACGGTTCTGCTGACTGTATTTCGTATGGTAAAGTAATTCAGGTCCACCAGTACCCTAGTGAATTGAATAACGCTGAGTACATCCGCGTCGAATACTTCGAAATAAATGGAACAAAATACAGTAATAATAATGTTATTTTGTACAAGTATGACATAAACTCTATTATTTATTTTATACATTATTTTATAAAATAGACCATGTATTTTTAAATGAAACTGATCAAAGTATAGTATCATTCTTATGTACAGTGCTAGAAACTGTAAGTTAATCTTCTCATTATATGGCATTTACTGTGGAATCTACGTCTCAGACAAGATTAGTTCGCTTGGAAGATTGTGATTGCAGAACACCTACTTTAATCAGAAAGTTAAATCTATGTTTTTATGTGGACTTAAAGACGTAAACAATATAACGGGTTTCCGAAAGAATCTTTCAAGACGGATTTTATTGCTGGAATCCGCACATTCTACAGTGTATGACAAATAGGCCCGGTTACACTTGAAGGGGTCGCTGAACTCATCAAGAAGCTTACTTTTTTTACCTTTTTCACTTTTTTTTATTAAACATATCAGTGTTATCCCCATAATGATAAATTTGTGTTGATAAGTAGGTAAAAGTACCTCCGAAAGTTCGACATACGTTCGTTTTTTTTTTGTAACGCGCCGTATACCTACCTACTATTTTATTCTGACTTCTGCTAGTCTGATAACTTTATTAAATATCTCTGTGCGTATATTTAATTTGTGTTACATTTCATACAGCGTAATTAAAATACTCTATTGATTATGTATGTGCGCACTTTTTTGCAGCAAAATCTCAATCTTAAAAGTCACGAGAGTACCGTCAAGTCTAAGAGGTACCTATTCTTTAATTTTAACGATTTTTTAGTTAAAAAAATTAAAACAATAAGCCGATTTTCAAGCGATCTATACCATATCGTTCCTACCTACATAATAATAAAGTATTATACCAATGTTTTTCTAAACAGTTACTAATGATGCCCTCCAACTTTAAAAATGGACTACTGAAACTGAGCCACCCTGTATGAGCGTTTTTATTTCCAATATTTGTATGCTGATAGTGATTGATAATTGATTAAAATAAGATCGAAAATGATGATAATTGTAAAATTATGATTATTATAAGCCGTAACATTTTTAAGCTAGGCTTATTTTGCCGCTGTCGCCTTATTGAAACCAATCAATGCTCCTTGTGTCTTATTTTATTAATTAATTTCTAATTTGTTCTGTTACAATTTTGCCCGTTATACTTCATTCCTTGATAATGGGTAGCCGAAGTTGTAATGTTGATTTTGTCGTATAATTAAGATTAAGACAATTAATCTGTAGAATCCTAAAGGAGCCGATCGGGTCACCATAACAATGGTTTTTAATTGTTCTTTTTAAGGTCATAATCAGTGTTGCCGTTGCAAAAGATTCGAAGTCTCTAGACAGTCTCTAAATTTCCGCCAGATTATGGAAAAAACACACGTATGGAATCCGCCAAATGTCGCTAAACTATCATCATGTTTAGCTCAGGTGTACCTTGAAAAAAAATCTGTATTTCAAGTTTATCTTTCTATAATGTAGTAGGTATGCTTCCGCCTATGTTTGAATCATTGGAGTTGGAAACAAATTGGATGGATTTTTTTTACATTTAACAGATTATTAATTGAGAGGATATCCTATTTTTACAATGTAATTTGAAATATGGAGTCATCCGAATCTTCAATGCAGAAGTTGAAGCCACTCTAGGGTCTATAGTCAAGTTTGGTCTTCTTTTGCCGACTTGATTGACCACATCGTCGGGGAGATCATAAGTGGAGCAATTCTTCTTTTTAATTTTCAGCTGATTTCTTATGATAAGAAGCGAATTCAATGTCTTTTCTGAAAGTTTATTACGAAGTTTGTTCTTAACAACATTCATCGCACTAAACACCCGTTCAACTTCTGCATTGGAATGCGGCAACGATAAAACGGCGATAGCAAAATCACACAGTTCCTGATAGATTTTTATTCCAATTGCATTTTTATACGCAACAACTTTGGCCCAAAAACTAATGGTATCTCCGTTCAGAGGACTCCAATCAATAAAATGAATCGTTTGCCACTGCTGCAAGATTTTATCAATTTTTTCATCTGAGAATCCCAACTCGTGTGCCAGTTCCGTAATTGAAGTATCTTTATGTTGTTTCAGAGCCTCCTCCTCACTAAGTAGCGTCATTTTCTCCAGAATCAATGCATCGTTTTTTTATTCCAGCAACATCGAGTGTGTGGTTGGCAGGAAGCTTCTGCAATTGAGACTCAAAGAGATAACCGAGATATGGCACGGGGTTCAGGTGGTCTTTGATTTTAAGATTTATATAGTCTTGGTCAGTTGTTGCTGCCGATGGGATTATAATTCTTTGGCAGACTGACCGTAGCAAAGCCATCAAAGAACTCAATAGTTTAACTGGATTTGCTTTTTCACTTTCAAAGATCTTGATAGTCATTTGTACTTCACCAAGAACGCTTTTCAAGAAGTTCATGTAGAGACGGTTTTGGTCGTCAGAGTACATGGCATATAGTAACTCAGCTGTGTAGCATCGGTCTCTTGTTATAGAAAAATGTAGTTTTAACTCATCCCATTGAGATAAGAATCTCACAATTGCCGGTTCAATCGAAAGCCAGCGTGTGTCACACGCCTTCAGTATTTTTAACGGAGTTTCCCCACAATTGATAGATTCAAATATCTGTTTGTACTCAATTTGTCGCTTTGTTGAGTGTGAAAACCAATTGTACGTTTCACGAGTTAAAAACTCTATATTCCTAGGTAAAGTGTTTTCTGATGCGTGACTTACTGCCAATTGTAGTGAATGACAGACACATGGTATCAAAATCAGATGTGGAAGATTGTGTTGGGTTTTTAGGATCGTGTAAACGCTGTGTCTAGAACCAGTCATCACAGCTGCGTTATCAGTTCCGATTCTGATCAAATTTTGTAAATCCAGATGATGGTCTTTTAAGCATGTTAACAAAGCAGTGGTTATTCCCACTGCATCATCTTTCCAGAGATTGCAAAGATAGGAATGCAGATACTACATTATTTTCTTTTAGGCTAAAATACCTTATGACGATTCCCAGGTACTTTGTAATGCTGACGTCTGTTGATTCGTCTAATAACACGCTGTATTTCTTATCTCCAATATCATTCAAAAGTTCTTTTTTGAAATGCGGTGCCAGAATATCATTTATTATTTGTGTGCATTTTGTCCGGTGTAGTTTCATTTCTACTGTAGATTTTGAATCATTGAAACATTTTTTACATAAATCAGTCAAGTGATCAATGTGGCTAATCGAGCTATGTTCCGCAATATGCAACGCTAACATACACTCTGCTCTTGCGCTATGCATGTATGTTTTCACTGATTTCGGCAAAAATGAGAGCTGTTTATTTTGGGAAATCAATTCCGTTTTTGTTTTGTGTTTTTTGGTTTCCAAATGCTTCTTTATATCACAAAGCTTTGCGAACATATCAGAGTGACAAAAACTGCAAAAGGCTTTAGTGGGATCACCTGGTACGGGTTTCAGCCAATGTCTGAACTCTGGATGTTTTTCCCATTCGATTCTATAATGCTGTGTATAGTTTTTTTTCTTGAATGGGGTTTCCATAATTAGAACAACGGAGATCTTACGCAACTCACAAACAGAAAGAAAACCACTATGAATGCCTACAACTACAACTAGTACAACTTATACCTACAACTGTTTTTATATGCGGTGCGATGCGATCGTATTAACACAATGATGGGGTTTGAATGAAAGCAATAAATCCAAACGTTTGGTTCTGACTCGCTCCTTCTTGGTATCGGTGAGTGAGACGGAGTATCTGTCACAAAACACCGAACCAATGTATATGTCGGGGGAATTCCCATTCAATGTTGTACTCCAATAGTGTTGCCAGAGTCGGTGAGTGAAAATCGGATAGATTATCATGACATAAGGGACACAGTTTGTCTATGGCAGCTTTTGTACCTACATGGTTAAAAAGGCGCTAGAAGTCGCTAACTTTTTTTTTTGTCGCTAGGCTGAAATTTTTTCTCGCCAAACATTCGTGAATTCCGCTAGGTCTAGCGAAAACGGCAACACTGGCATAATCTAACAGGTTAAGAATATTGCCATGAAAAGTCTGTTTTGTTACAAGATTTACAATGCTGAGCCATCATTTTCATCTTATTGTTTAGGGTTGAAAAATTCCTTTGTCGATTTAATGCACGATCGTGTGGTTTTGGCTGGAAAGGGCTAAAGGTGTTCTGCACGGTAAACAACGTAGGGCTGAAGAAGATGCCCGTTACCTGCTGCTGCAAACATAACTGAGGTGCTTTACTGTTGTCTATTATATTCTCCGAGTGTCGACAAACTCGCCTCACAATAACTTTTTTCCTTTTGGGGTTGTCTTAGTAAGAAACATACGAGTCTCCTTACAAATCAAATTTATCTTCAGCTAAGAATAGTAACGGCTTATGCTAAGAAAATATTGTGTCAGTATAAAAGTAGCGGCTTCATCTAAGAAAATATTGTCTTAGCATAAAACATCGAGTCTCGTTGCAAAACAAATATGTTTTTAAGAATGAGTGAATGATTGAATGAATGACTGTTCGGAGACAGTTTTTCTTTAACCAAAACAATGTATATTCTTCAAACAAAAATACGAAATTCTTGTATATTCATGAGGCACTCTATAGTCTTTTATAAAGACATTAGTTATTTTTTGAAATAAAACTTCACTTCAACAAAACTGAGACAATATTTTACGTGATTCAAGATAATATTGTTTCCGCCGTATATGAATCACGGATTGTCTTGACCAATCCGTGATTGTCTTCATCTAAGAATTCATTTTTTTCCGTGTTTCTACGTTCTTGTAAAATAAACAAACATTTACATACAGGCACATACATTGCTTCTGGCCCCACACTAGGATACCCTGTGTCGTGGGAATCAGAAACAATCATATCACAAACATGTAAACATCCAAGAACTGGGGTTTTTTTTTGTCCCCAGCCGGGATTCGAACCCGAATAAAACTTAATTTTATTTTTCTAAGCACCTTTATTTATTATGTTAGACCGAAAATTAATCAACATTGCACATATGAACACATTGTCGTTTGACAATACAATTTCTGTTTGATTCAAAGTTTGAGTCAAAATCTTTTAAGTTTTTAACAAGCCAATAATCCTTTCTACATGTACCCTTTTGCTTGCCACTTTTCTGTTTTAGATAAGTGGCAAGCAAAAAGGTTACTTGTTTGAGGTCCTATATGATCTCCTTTTTTGAAGAATGATGACATGTTTACTTTGACTCCATAAGGTATAAAAATGTCCTGGACATTTAAGCCTTTGTCCACCGTAATTTCATCATTATAATCATATTCAGTAAGTATTGAACTGCGTTCTATAACTTGCCTATCAGTGGCCGAGCCGCCATAGCGTGGTGAAACATAAGTAATCAAGCCACTAGGACTGATTCCAATAAGGATCTTTAACGTGTTCCTATTTTTATAGGAGGAGAATGTGACTTGCTGAGCAAAAGGTAGTTTAGGTTTTTTAATAGAAATTTCAGTTGCATCTAGTATAACCCGTGTTGAGGGATACTTGTCATGTATATCTAAAGGCATGTATGCTCTAACGCTTTCTTTTTCTAACCAAACGTCCATTTTTTTCTATTGCAGGGAAGTAAACCGGATCCAAGTGATAAATATGTTATAGATTTGTTTAATTGTCACCTGATCCATCATAGCTATTTCTTCAAAAGGTTTATGTCTTCGTAAAATTAACAGGGTGATGAAAAAACATGTGATGCATGTGATGATCCCGACGCACACACGGCAAATAAGACCAACCAGCACGACAAAAATAATTGTACAATATCAATAATTGTACTGAGTTTTTCGCTACTTACTTGCTTTTTTATTATTAATATGTACCATTTGAAGCAATATACTTGTTTTTTCTAATATAATATATTATATAAAAAAATTATAAAAAAAAATATTACAAAAAGTGAAATATGATTACTTTTTTCTGAAAATTATTATTAAATATTATTTTCGATTATTCATCATCATCTTCATCATCATCATCATCTGACCTTTGAATAGCTGCATTCTCATGGTCTACAACATTAAAAGTTTTGACAAACTCTGGGATATCCAACATCTCGATAACTTCCGCTGCAAAGGGTTTGCTTTTTCTTTTTTTTATTATTATTTTATATTTTTTTTATTAACTGGGTCCGATGAAATAAGCATCCAGTTTAATATATCTGTATTTGTATCAACTCTTGAAGTTTTTCTTGAGTGAAACAACCTCACATTTTTATAGTCCTTCTGCCGTGCTTCCAGAACATCCTCGGAAAGCTGTCCAATAGGCAAGGGCAACGAAGCAATGATATCGCTTCCGTGCACTAAAATCTTGTGTACAGATGCAGTCATGTTGTACCATCCATATTTATCAACACACATTTGTGCGGTGTCCAAACAATACTTTTTGAATTTAGTTTCATTTATGTAATAGCAACTAGATAAAGAGCTTAGGATGTTGCCGAATCGTCTCTACAAATTTATATCCAGTCCAGTTATTCTTGAAACTGTGCACGGATCATCAAAAAATTTTCGGGCCGTGTTTCCGTCATTTGAGTTGCCTCCGCCTTGTTTTGGTTGATCAACAACCAGACCCATTTCTGTATAAAAAGATGAAGCTATCTCTTTTTTTCTATTTTTTATTATCTCCTAAGCTTCTTGACCCCTTGCTTGCCATTGCGTAATATGCAACTTGTAAGTGATATGCAGCAAATATTCGAAGCACCTTATGTAGGCATGTAAAATGGGAAAGCCGAATTTATAAGTTCATGTGTCACATGGCCTTTCTAGAACCTTAGCCAAATCGTTCATTTGGGATGATGCAGTGTCTGTTAAAACATTACATGTTTTCCCATCCATCATTGTGCAGAAAAGCTTATGTTTGATATTTAACTCCCGTTCAGATAAGAATGCTTTTGTTGGCCTAAGTGCAGCTATTTAGCGTTCAGTGTTCTCGTAAATATCTTTTATGGCATCATTAGTTTCTTTCTTTAACTGAAACTCAATGGGTCTGCAGTATCTAGTGGAAGAAGTTCTATAATTTTTCCATATAATCTTCTTTTCTGTGCCACGATAAATTCGCCATATGTTTTTATAAATCTCTCAAGTATTTGTTTTGAATTTCTCCATTTTTTTAATAGTTTTGACACGAACAAGCTTATCGACTGTTTCAGCTGTTTTTGAAAATCTTCATGGGGTTCAAATGAACAAAATTTGTCAACAATATAGTTAAACAATCGTTCTGTGCACTTCAGCGATGATAATTTAAAGAATTTTTCATTTTTTAGCGCTAAAAAAAATTCCATTCTAATAATAGATTTTGCGCCTTCATTTTCACTGTCACGACTTCCTGCAAAGATGTGGACATATCTCAAAAAAGGATTCTTTGGGATAGCTGTTTTTTTTTTTACACGTCCTCTAAATACTAAAGTCCAACTTAGGATTCGAAACATAGCGGTATCTGCTGGAAGTTTTTTTGAAAGTCTTAATCAAAGTTGTAGTTTAACACAAAAGTCATAATTTCTTTTTAAATGTATGTGGGACTAAGGGCAGCGAGATATAAGAAGGCTTCTTTCCAAAAAAACAGCAGCTTTTATTTTTTCACATTTATACGTGATTACACCGTCGTAACCCAGACCCCACCTTTTTTCAAAATCCTCATCATCCGTCCCTTTCACTCAATTCTTCTCACTCACACCCATCTTCACCTTCATTCGTTCATCTACGTTCCATTCCACTCAAACATCCAACGTTTCATTCCTACAACTCGGCCATCCTGCTTTGTAGTCTGGCCTCAGACTAAATTAAACAATCAACAATTGGCACACCTTATATAAAGTTACACCCTGTATAAAGTTTAAGTACTTACACTACGACATCTAGCAAACAAAAGTGATTAAGCTTAGTCTATCAACTTTCAATTAGATTAAAGGATGCTGCGATTCTTAAAACCAACCATGACTCTATGTTTGTAAAAATTGTACAGAACTAATTGATCTTTAAACTAAAGATAACTTTCCTTTATTCGGTATCAACAAACCTTAATTACAAATTAAACTTATCTTACTTACTCCTCTTTACTCCTACTCATTACTTAGGTAGTTAAATTCTGAACCAACATTAATCATCTGTGATATTTTACTAGGCAAATAAACTTGACATCAACAGCAACTCTTTTTTTAACCCCTAACTTATTCTCAAATTAACTTACTTATTTCAGTACTAACAATATAATTTTTTTTTTTGTGAACAATATAACAATATAGCAAGTAAACTTTTCTTTTATATTTTTAACCAACTTTGTATTACACATCTTCCGAAACTTTTATTAAAACTTATCATTTCTTATTACACTGCTTGTTTTAATCTTTGCTTTAAGTTAAAAAAAAATTGTGTAGGTGAACAAAATTTAATGAATTCGTCTACAGCGTTTAAATTTAATGAATTCGTCTACAGCTTTTAACACAAATATCTCCCTATAAACAAAACAACTTTTAATTCTACTTTCTTCGGTAATATTGTTCTACATAAGAAATTGACTGGGTTTTCACTAACAAGTCACACTAAGCAATATACCTACTTTAGTAATTAGATGGGATGCAAAACAAACCTATGGCCACATCTTCATATGGTCTACACCCGTCGAAGTCTTCCTGGGACCTTCAGTGTTAGGATCTAACTTTTCTACATGATACCTATCTTTTCCTACTGTCTGGACTACCTTGTATGGCCCGAGAAACTTTGGCTGAAGTTTCATGGCATTTCCAAATTGGGTACGCTGAATAGCTACAATATCTCCAACTTTATAATCCCGTCCTTCCTTTCTCTTTCTGTTAAATGATCTTCTGTTTTCCTCTTGTACCTTCAGTATCTGTGCTTTAGCTTCTTGCCTCAGTTTATCTCGCCTCTCTACAAACTCTTGTCTACATTCTTCTTCCAGTAGTTCCATGATCTGTATATCTTCTTTCAGCTTCATCTTAGTTCCCATCAGGAGGTTAAAAGGCGCAGTGCCTATAGACCTTTGATAAGAGCTGTTTATCGCTCTTTGAACTTTACTGACGTGTTTGTACCAGTGGGTAGGTGCTTCGATGCTCATCTTAGTCAATGCAGATATTATTATTCTGTGGATGCGCTCTACTTGGCCATTACCCCTAGGTATGCCTGTGGTCACCAAATGATGTTGCACTCCTTCTTCTTTGCAGTAATCTAGAAACTCTTTACCAGTGAATGCTGTACCTCTATCTGTTATGAATCTAGCTGGGTTACCGTAGTCCTTTTGATGTAATTTAAGTTTTTCTACTGTCTCTTTTGCTGTCAAAGTTTTAGTTGGATAAATCCATACAAACTTCGTATAAGCGTCAATTATGGTCAGAATGTAGTTGTACATCTTCTTTGTAGGGTCCAAAGATCTAAGATGATCACAATGTAATGTTTCAAAGGTTCGCTCCCCTTTTTCTATAGGGTTGAGGAATCCTTCCTGTTTTCCTTCCTTCTTACTTGCCAAAATACATGGTACACATCCTAAGATGACTCTTTCTACCTTCTTGATTAAATCCTTAATGTAGTAATCCTTTTCCATTAGATCAACGGTCTTTTTCTTACCAAAATGTCCTACTTCATGGGATTTTCTTATAATTTCCATATCCATGACTTCTGGTATCACCAACTTCTTTTCCACACCCTTGTAAATCAGGTCATTCTCAATGTAAAAATCCTTATAGGTTTTCTGCTTCAGAACTTCTCTTAATGCACATAAACCTTCATCTTCTTTCTGAGCTTTGCTTATCCTTGCATGCATTTCAGATTGAATCAAGTAGACGTGAGGGTTCCTGCTTAATGAGTCTGTATGTGACATCTTCTTGCCCGCTCTGTGTTCTACTTTATAGTCAAAGTCTTGTAAAAATAAAACCCATCTTGCAACTTTAGCTGAGACTTCTTTCTTGTAAAGTGTTTTCTGAAAAGCTGAACAATCTGTTACAATTTTAAAATGAATACCAAACAAGTATTTCCTGAACTTTTTCACCCCTTCAACCACTGCTAACGCTTCTAGCTCATAGCTGGTGTAATTTCTTTGTTCGCTCTCATTAGTCTTTCTGCTCATATAATGTACTGGATGTAGAGCTCCATCCTTACCATCTTTCTGCATTAGAATAGCTGCATGTCCATACTTAGAAGCATCTGTATGTACCTCTGTTTCTGCTCCTACTTCAAAAATTTTCAACACTGTCACTGCACAACTTTGTCTTCAGGATTTCAAAAGCTCGTCTTTCTTCTTCACTAAAGTAAAATTATTTTTCTTTTTTGAGTAGTTCTGTGAGCGGTCTCGCTATCAGAGAATAGTTCTCGATATATTTACGAAAGTATGACGTCAGGCCTACAAAACTATGAACTTGTTTTAAAGTCTTTGGCTCTGGAAAATTGTAAACTGCTTCTGTCTTACTAGGTGACGGTTTCACTGTACCGTTCTCAATCACGTGGCCTAAGTATTCCACTTTTCTCTGCAATAACTGAGTTTTCTTCCAATTAATTTCAAGGCCATATTCAGCGGAAACCTTTAACACGATCTTTAGGTGTTCTACTGCTTCATCCTCATCCACTGCCAGGACAATTACATCATCGATAAATATCAGGACTATTCCATTCGCTATTAACTCTCTGAATATGATGTTAATAAATCGGCTGAAGTATTTAGGGCAAATAGACAGACCAAAAGGTGCTCGAAGGAACTCATACTGTCCCTCTGGACTGCTAGTTACAAATGCCGTGTACTTTACAGATTCCTCCTCTACCGGCAAATGAAAGAAACCATTCTTCAGATCTATCGTGCTAAAGACATTTGCCTTACTCAACTTGTCAATGTGATCGTCAATCACAGGTAATGGGTACTCATCTTTAATCATCTTTTGGTTCACCTTCCTATAGTCGACACAAACTCTAAATCTTTCTTACGGACTAATACCAATGGACTGGCATACTCTGAGAAACTTGGCCTTATTATCTGCTGGGCTAGCCACTCTTCTATCTGTCGCCTGACTACTTCTTCTTCTTTGATAGCTAGTCTCCTAGGTCGCTGAGCAACAGGAATATCATCCTTCAAAATTATCTTCATCTTTATTGGAGCCTCCTTAACTTTTAAAGGTTTGTAATTTTCAACTAACTTTTGAACCTCTGCATTACAACTTACAGGTTCATCAACCACCGCAGGCAAACTCAACAGGTGTAGAGCTGCCCCCTGTCTATCAGAATAGTGGCGTTTGCCAAAAATGATTGACCCAGTATGACTTGGTAGGGAATTACACCTTGAGGAACAATGTAAAAGCATGTCTGAAAACAATTATTATCGACTTCTAAATTAGCAATAAACTTTCCAAGAGAACATACCTTTGCAGATCCCAATCCAGTCAGTACAACCTTGTCTTTCTCGTACGACACTCCGCTTAGCTCAAAAAATAAGTCCGAAGATATTAAGTTTAAGTCGCTGCCAGAATCAATTAAACTTTCCGCTTCTAAACCGCAAATTTTTAACATTTTAACCGATTTGTTCGAATTTGTTGTATTGTTTACATTCAATACGCACTGACAACTGTCAACACCTGATTCGTTCACCTGAAAATCGTTCACTCGCTCATCTAGACATTGGTCGCAAACTTCACGCGATACCGTTGCGCCCTCTGCCGGAGACATCGTCACACACATCGATTGTTGAACTTCGTTTCCGACGCCGCCATATCTTTCGCTTTGCCTCGTCGTCACGTTGGTAGCTCTGCACTCCGTTCCAATGTGGCCGAAAGCGTTACAACGAAAACATTTTATGCCGTTCGGACACCGACTTGCAATATGATTTCGTTCCCCACACTGATAGCAGGACCGACTTGGTAGTTTCCTCTCCTCCTGGCCAGGCGTACTCTGTCTGTTTACGCCCTGTTCACTCGGTCTGCTGGCGCCGCCGTTCCACTGTCCGCCTCGCCGAAGTTGTCCGCCAGTGCTGACGTCACCTCTTTTGCTTGATGATGCCACCTTCGCCTTCATGGTTTCGTAGATTGATAGCTTCTCCTTTGGGACCGGATAGGTCGTGACGCCGTACAGAATAGCCTTGTTGCTTTCACAGTCGTCCACTATGCCGTCCACGATGTACTGTATAGCTACGTAATCGGCGAACTTCGCTCTTCTGCCAAGCTCCCTCATGGTCAGCATGTACTGATAAACACTTTCGTCTTTCCTCTTCTTACGTTTTGCCATGATTTCATGCATTTCTTTCGTGTTAAGGGCATCTGGGAACTCCTTCTGTAGCGCAGACTTGAGTTCATCATATGTTCTGAAGGCTTTCTCGGATCTTAGCCACATGTCAGCGGTGCCGCATAGAGATCGTCGCGCCACAATGAGTTTTTGCTGAGCGGTCCAAGAGAATATCTCCGCATTGTCTTCGATATCGGCCGCCCACTTGGTCGAAGAATATGTCTTGTCATCTCCGTTGAATTTTGCTATGCCGAAAACTCCAACTCCGTCCAACATGGCCGTGCCGCCGCTTGCCGAAGTACTTGCCATTGCCGCGAACCCACTGCCGCTCCCTAAATTATCCTTATCGTTCGTTTCCATCGTCCAAAATCGTCTTCTTTCGTCTTCGCCGTCGTAATCTTTCGTCTTTTCGTCGTAATAAAACTTCTTCCCGTCGTGGTTTGATGATGAGGTTATGCCGGTTTGTCGTGTGTCGTAAATCGTCTTTCTTTTCTTCGTTTGAGTCTTCGTCTTGCAACTTAAAACTCGCGCCCCATCCCGGACGAGCCCCCAAAACTGTGGGACTAAGGGCAGCGAGAAATAAGAAGGCTTCTTTCCAAAAAAACAGCAGCTTTTATTTTTTCACATTTATACGTGATTACACCGTCGTGACCCAGACCCCACCTTTTTTCAAAATCCTCATCATCCGTTCCTTTCACTCAATTCTTCTCACTCACACCCATCTTCACCTTCATTCGTTCATCTACGTTCCATTCCACTCAAACATCCAACGTTTCATTCCTACATGTATTCGGTATGAAACGTGACAGATACTCATGAGAAATAGTCTTAATATAACGTACATACCTGACCCTTATATTGATATAAGACCCTTGATATTCATCACTAAAACTTGTTAAACTTTGAGTTTAAATCTCTGATAATCGACTGTTAACCTGGCGCACTTTCGGGTGTAACTATTGTGCGAAATAATTGTCGTCTTTGACGGTCGCTTATTATTTTCCTACCCACAAAAAAAAATATTGCACGTCGGTAGTTAGTGGAGTGGTTCATTGTGAATGATAATCTAGATAGGTTTGTATTGAAAGAAGAAAAGTATTTTATTCTTTTTGTCACGCTGTATAGTCTCATTTGCCGTGTGTGCGACGCATAATCACATAATGCAATAGATGGAGATGATTCCCTCTCTTGTGTATCATGTTGCTGCAAATCGACAGCCACAAGACTCGCATTTCCGTCAATGAGAGGCTCTGTTGGATGGTCTTGCTGGTCTAGGGTTGGAGCAGAAGATGAATATGTCTCTCTAATATAATGTGATTCTTCGGGTCGATCTGTTACATACGATGATACAAATTCGTCATCTGTAAATATGTCTGCGTTTTAAGGGAAAATTCCTGTGATCTCAAAACTTTTAGTAATATTCCTTGGGCTTATTGCCAGTAGATAAGCTCTACCTAATAAGCCGCTGATGTCATAAATTGTGATTGTTCTCCCGGGATGTGAAGCCATCCAATCATCGCAGGCTGTGTCGTAAGAAGATTTCAAAAGTCCCAAATAAAATGCGGTCGAGTGACTGCAGCTTCTGCGATGTGTGGGAGGTATGGTTAATAAATGTATCCCATGTTCTTTGGCATATTTAACAGAATCTAAGCTAATATGGCCCTCATGGTTATCGAATACAATGAGGATGTGGTTTAATTATTACTGCTTTATTATACTTTATTGCACACAAGATATTTAACAGGATATTACATAAGTTTTCTTTGGAGCATCGCACATGCTTCTGAAAATGTTTTGAATACTGTAAAAATGTAATAGCATTCATCCAGCCACTGGAATTTGGAACACCACTGTTTCCTGGGGGACCATTATCAAGCATTCTGTCTTGCCAGTTTTTTCTAGCGAATTATTACCAATCGCATTAATTGCGGACCAGACCGTGACGTGCTCAACTCTTTCAGCTGATATAACTTTAGACACTTGTGCACCGTTGTTACATCTGTTTCATGTATAGTGTATATTTGCTGTGGATCAAATTTGTACCTTTCCATAAGGTTTTTAAAATGTCAAATAATTAGGGATCGACCCTCCCCCAGGTATGTAAGTCTCTCCAACAGTTTGTTACAGAAGGTTCTGTCATACTTACGTGGGTTGATCAACACATCAATACGAACATTGTGGGGTCAACCAGGAATTCCCAAAAAAGAAAAACTGGTTCCATAGTAGCGCAGTGCACCAAATGTATGAATGTAAACTCTGTTTTTTTTGACATTTCAATGATGGGCCCGAAATTAAAGTTACCTGTAAAAAGTGTGACAGGACTATTTTATAATACCCTGGTTTTATAAATATACTGTTTTTCAGATCTGATGTTGATAAGCAGAGATATTGTGGATATTAATGGAAATAAACGAACAGGATTTATTAACCAAACTGTACTGTACCTGACATGGCCTCGAACACCCTCAAAGATGAAATAGTATATTTCATTACGCGTGCGGAAAGCCTGTCATTGCAAAGAGTTCCGACAAATGTCTACCCGAGCCGAGGCGCAGCCGAAGGTGAGGGTTGACAGTCGGAACAAGTTGCAATGACGGTTCCGCACGTGTACTGAACAACTATTTTTAATACAGTTGCGAAAAAATGAAGCAATTTAATAAAATGATTTGTGCAACAAACAACTAAACTCGCAAAGAAATTTTTTGGAAAATGACGCCAACCGTAAAAGAATATAAGCAGAGATTTTTTTTTCTTCACCCATTCTGGGTAGGCAAAGGGAACTATGCCCATACAGCCAAGTCTTCAGTAGAATTTTTTTATTGATATGAATTTAAAATAAAATTTAATGAGATGAAATGAAATTAAACCTAACCTAACTCATTGAATCAAATCATTAAATCTGATATTGAAACACATTAGTAGCTTCTTTCTAGAAATATTTGCATGAATCATAAAAACTTCTATGAATTTTTTTAGTAAAAACTTCGTTTTACTTTTTAATTTTGACAGTTGGGAAAGAGAACGCACGAGTTCGGAAAAGGTAAAGAAAAAGCTCGAGTATGTAATAGCCCACATCCCGAACGCTATACGTCCCTGCAATATGCCACTTTTTGAGCAACTGCATTAAAAATCTTTTTTCTTTTTGGCCCCTACCCATGAATACTTGGAGCCAGTGACATCGGAAATCTGCATGAAGGCAGCCTTTACGGTACTTCCTCTATCCCTTTATGGAGCAACTTTTTTTTTTGCCATTCACTTTAATTTTTGGATATGTTGCACTGTTGGGTTGGACAAGCAATGTAATTTCTCAAAATTTATGTCGCACTTTGAAAAAACAAAAAAAAGGCGGTCAACCATATGACCGATGACCATCCATAACAAACGTGAGTGGTCAACCATTTGACCAGTGAGCATTGAAAACATGGTGTATGCGGTCAACCATTTGACCAGTGAGCTTTCTGTTCATTTTAAAGTTTTAATGTTATGTTAGGGAATTTAAAAAAAAGCAATGCAAATTTTTTGTATTTTCATTTATTTAAAATTATCAAAAGAGCAATTACTTATTCTAAATGGCACACTTTGGAAAATCTGAAATTACGACACGTTAAACAAAGATAAATTATGATTTAGACATACTTATTTGTAATTTTTTTTTACAGCCATTCAAATGGAATGGGCCAAAACATGGAATGCAAACGGCAACCTCGCAAACCGAGCAACCCACTTTACTGCGTCGGTAATTTTCTGTAGTGCAACAGTATGCACATCTACGTAGAGTTATCTTTTCAGGGTAATGCCCTACATAATTTTGGAGAGGATTTAGACTCGGTCTGCCCATTCTTTTTCTGCTACAGAAATCTTTTATAAGTGCATCGGCAAGTTTACTGCGGAACTGAAGATGTGTTAGAGGTTTGTGTGAAGCTGAACTTTGGTTCACAGTGTACTTGTAAATAATAAAAGAGTTAACTATAGCTGCATCCAATAAATAGTAAAAAATCTTCAACCACCACCGTCTACTTTTCCATGCTATGGCATAGGAAGACATTAATTGGTCAAATATGTCAACTCCTCCCATAAAATTATTATAATCAGAGATTATTTGTGGACAAACTATAGTTTCTTTGTCACCCTGCTTATTTGTTCTTTGGACAGTATTCATTTCAGCCGGGCTATGCATATTAGATGTCATAATCACTGATTTTGTTCCTCTGTCCATCCATTTAGTCACCGATATAGAGCCATCCATAACACTATCATATTCTCCAGTTTTCAAGTCTTTATCTTCTTTTATACGTTGCTTAGGGAAATGTTTTCTTGTTGGCATTATTGTCCCACAAGCAAAAAGGTTTCTTTTTAATAATTCTTTCATACCATCATGATGGTATGAAAACGATTGGTGGTAAAAAAACGATCGAAAAACAAACAATAACCAAGCCCTATGAACATGTTACTCAGATCCATAACCACTCTTTCTCCTAGTCCATATTCTGTATGATTTTCCTTCTTTCCCTCATATACTTCCATAGTAATCATATACCCAGTAACGGCACAGCAAATAACCCATACTTTGAAACCCCTCTTTGTAGGCTTATTTGGCATGTATTGCTTCATGGTGCTTCGACCCTTGAAAGGAATCATGCTTTCGTCTATGCTCAAGAAACGACAAGGTGAAAACGCTGTTCTAAATGAAGCTGCCAGAGACATCAGCAAAGGTCTGACTTTATGTAAGCGATCAAATTCAGGGTCAGTCCGTCTTTTTATAGTCCTATTATCATTTAGGTGCAAAAATCTCTAAATTCTAAGGAATCTTTTCAGTGACATCAGTTGGGCTATTCTTTGAACTCTGAAGTTGCCATTGGTACTCCAATAAAGTCTTAGCGAAGGTAGCTGGTGAAAACCCATAATTATCAAGATACCAAAAATGCCTCAAGCTCATCTTGGCTCAAATTCAGTGAAACACCAAGTTAGCTGGCGTACCTGACAGTTTCTTGAAGGATATTAGCCATCACTTCCATTGTAAAGAAAAGCTGAAAAATTTTCAAGGGCTGCATTACATCAACCTCCACATTTATGCCTGTATATTCCTTGAATTTGTACTTCTTGAATTCAGGCGGTTGTCTGTAATATCTTTTGAAATCAAACGGATGGTCAGGCACCCTTGATACTGAACGAATTCCACCTCTTGTACGTACTCTTCCTCTGCCTCGTCCTCTACTGGTTCCTCTCCTGGACCCTCTGCCTCTTCCATGCCCCATACTTGAATGTTCCTCGTCTTCACTGCTCGACAGACTTTCATTGGAGCTGCTCGGACCATCAGTGATAACAGCAGGTGTAGGACTAGCTATATTTTCCTCAATGGGTGCAGATAACTGTTGTTGCGGCGCCGAAGATGTTGATAGCTCTGTTGGTAATGGCAGCACATCGTCGGCATCCTCGTCACCCTCAATGTCAGAGTTTTCCGCTTGCTCATCCGTGATGCCTTCAAAAAGGGTCTCCCATGCATTTTCATCTAGGTTTTCTAGTTCGCTGAGTTTCAGGTTCTTTTTTGGAGGCATCTGAAAATTATAGTAAAAATTATAACAATTGCACAGTACATTTTGTCCTATAGTTTGAAAATACTGGCGTATATTATCTTAGCTGAAAATTGTTATGAAGATTTGTTGATGTAATATCAAAATACACTTATTCTGCCATCTCCTTGTAAAATTTCAGTGCAATATGAGACAAAATACGACAATTACAAATGCATTGCAAATCCGAACTGAGGTTAGATTAAATGGAGTACTGGGTATCGAAACGCAAAATATATTCTATCCTCTTGTGATATACAAATACTGACTGCTAAAACATATGATAAATATAATAAATTTTTTATCGTTACGTTCACAGGTCGTCAATGCGACCGCAAATTGAATACGTTCAAAAAAATATTTTAAGTGCGTTCCGAAATGATCGGTCGCTTTAACGACCTTTGCTCATTCATCATGTGTTCGAAAAATAATAGGGTTCACAATTTACTTTAGAATGAAGTCGTTGTGAGCGATTTTAGTCATTATGGGTGAGTGGTCGCTATGTAGACCGATGTTTGCTTATGCCCTATAAAGGGCTATACTTCTTCAAATAACTGATCTAAAATATAATATTACGTCATCACTTAAAGCACGTAAGTAGCAGGAGACCCAGAAGCAGTAACTTACCAAATTGTCTTCACATCTTCCAAAACGTTTTCGACACTCTAGATCTTCTTCTGACAATGGGAATTTATTGGTTATCCATCAGCTATCTCTTCCATGCTTCGTGAAGGTAAGTCAGTACGAAGGCCAGCCATTTTGTCCTTTAGGTTTTCGAAGGATTCCAATAATCTATTAATTTTGTACTTAACAGTTACAGCAGTGAAACTAATACATTTTACTATTATTTTAAGATGCAATTCAAGGCCGGTTCAAAGATAAACGATAGAAGAAATATCGGTGCTTGTTCAGGCTTAGCAGCAGAATGCACCCCTGCGTTTTCTTTTAAAAAATTAGGGCCAAGAAAACATGTGAAACCATTAGCAATACATACCTGTGTGACAACGTTTTACACGGCCGCGTTTCATTAAACTACATTTCATACTTTATTGTTGCAATTCGATGTACATTGCGTAACTGTCTTCCTACTTGTTAGTCTGTGGGTCGACTTCGCAATGTACAACGAATTGTCATAATAAACCATGAATTGTAGTTATATCAAACAGGTCCCAGGTTGGTCTGTCTATCTGTCTGTAGCACAGTTTTTAAATAGGTGAACCAATTTAGATACGGTTTTTTTTATTTGAAAGTAGCATTTCTAGCGATCTTTCTTAGATATGTTATATCAAAATTGGTTTAGCCGTTTATGAGATATTCTTATTTGAATGTAAAATGTCGGGATGTTTTCAAATTTTTTATTTAGTAGTTATAGAGTTATTTAGACTATGAAATCTTAGTAAACTGACGCATCGAACTGTCATTTAGGTGAAAAAGAGCTGCCCTTCTTCACTAATACGACAGATCGAACTGTCAGTGTACTGACTAAGATTATCGGATAGATTTTATTATTTTTATTCATTAATACACAAGCAGCTTTAAGCTGATGCGTGTATGTCACTTTCGTGCACTTGTAAAATGTTTATCAAGTATGTTTTTTAATGGGTTTACGAAGGAGTACTAATTACTGTCTCTGGTAGTTTATTCCACGAGCTTAGCCATTTGTTATTTAGATATTTAAACATTGTTTTGTCATGTGGAATAAAAACATTTAGTAAGCCATCTTAAGAGAATTGTTTACCGAGCGCAAAGCCATGTTCTATCGGTGATCAGTCACTTTCATAGAACTAGTGTAGAAGTAAAATCTTGGGATAAGGTGCCAAGCGGATTCCAGGCTCTTTTATAATGTTGAAACGAGACGTACCTATTTATTACGATGGTATGATGCAGATGGAATGATTTTATGCTATTTTACTAATAATACTAATTGCTACTATGCCATTCTGAGATTAAATTCATTTGCGATCTAGTTATTTTGCTATTAGGGCATTTTAAGATACTGTATACCTTCTGCGAGGTGGTCTTTTTGCGAACAAGTAATTTTGATAGTAAGCCGTTCTCATATTCAGATTTTATGCTATGTGGTCGTTTTACTAGAAAGTCATTATGAGATAAAGGCTTTTTGCAGATGTGGTTGTTTTGCGATTAATTCTTTATGTGGTTCTGGTCGTTTTGAGAAACCAGTCGTTTTGATACCGACCCAGTAAAACAACAAGTGAAAGATATAAATGACAGTAATGAACAATCTTATACTCAAACCAGTAAAAGTACCAATGTGGTCCCTGAAGATAATAACAAATCATCATTAACAAAGCTATTTGCAAAGGCCTTGTTAATTTCTGGAGCACCGATGTCTATGGTACATCTGTGCACCCACTGTGGATACAGTTTTACAAAAAACTTAATTTTAACTAAGATAAACTGTACAATGAAATGGCCAAAGAAGTGTTTCAGGATTTGAAAGAAGCACTTGCGTAAAATTGGACGTTGAGTTCCAGTGGTGGGTAAGTCTTGATAAAATATTCTTCAAATATCCAGCCATTGTCTGTAGCCGCGTAGGATGTGTTTGGATAGGCGTTCGGAGATACCCACGAGTCCCATACATTTTTACCTTTATACGCAATCATAGGAGGCGCCTTTTCTCCGCGTGCATTTCCGCAAAGCAAGATTGTCTTATTATCTCGGCCTGGGGAAGCAATCACTCATGTGGCTGCATGTCCTTTGGCACCGACAGTTTAAGTCTTTTTAGGATCTTTCGAAAAACTGGTCTCATCCATGTTCCAGATTGCTTCGGGCTTATCTCTTAAATTTAATTCTTCCAGTGTATCTTTAAGGAGATCAAAATACGGGTAGACAATTAATAGATCAATTGCCTTTTTCCTTGCGTATTCGACGCCCTGTGGTTTTTTCACCGACAAATTGTGGCGTTTTTTGAATCCAGCAAACCACGCTTCACCTGGAATCCCATTTTTAAAATTCATACAGATTTTGTTTTTCTGCTCTTATTCGCCAACCGTTTCTAGCTCCTCTTCCTTGCGGCTTAGCCAAAATCCATGTTTTTCCATCAATTTAGGCCATTAGGCAACCTAGCGTCAGCTTCTGTACCTAAGGCCGTATTTCTTCTCAGTGTGTTTGACTTATTTCTTCTTTAGTTCACGCAATTCATTATTGTCATCCAGGGAATGTTAAACAGCTGAGAAGCTTTATATCCACGGAGACTTCCATTTCTAACAGCTTCTGCCGCTTCTTTTAACTTATCCTTCGAGTATGACCCTCTTTCAGTTTTGCGTTTATAGTTACTCACCATTCTTTCAGGGGAATCTCACTGGGAAAAAAACAAAAGATCATCAAAACACACCTTATTTTATAAAAATTACGTTTGAGTTATAACAAATAACATATAACAAATAACATGAATAGAATTATTAATCTTAAAATAACAGTTTCATAAACATAATTTAAAGAGCGGTTATTCGAGTTTATTCTAAGATTTTAACTATTATTATAAGATTCATTCTATTGATATTTTTTGTATTGTCTAATGTTATTTGTTTGTCTACCAAATAATTCACAATATGCATGTGAATAAGAAGTCGACAAAAATATTAAGTGTAATCTTTTTGTACTTACCAATAATTTTCTTTTTTCAATTTAGGTTTTGATTTTTAAATTTAGGTAGACAGAAGTGGTGTTTTTCAAATTCCCTCGCAAATTTCCAAAATGTAACGCTATTGGCGGAACGAAACGTGACGTCACCGTTCATTTTGTGTCTACTGTCAACAAGTTGTTTGTATGGTCCTCGTGCGGCCCAATGTCAATTAAAATTGACGAAACGGCTTATGTCATAAACGCCCAGACTATAAAAACTGAACTCTGAACTTACCGCCCATTGTACATTAAAATTGACAAATCATTTAAAGCCATCTAAATTCATAATTCGCGCCTAACCACCATCTTCTTTCTATTAATATGATTGGTAGGAATATCAAGCCTAGCCATAGACACGAAACTTCAATACAATATTTGACAGTTCATGTCACGATCACGCTAGAGAGGTGAGTAAATCTTAATTTATTCAATGAATCTTCACATGATTTGATTTGAAATCTATTAGTTAATATGTATTATGGCTAAGACAAACAAATATTTATCTCGTTTAAATTAGAAGCTATTTGTACAGTAAAATTGACATCGGGCGTTATTTACATAAATGAAATAGAGAGATTTGTCCTTTACAATTCTCTTTGCCCAGATATTAAATGTACAATTTTTCTCCTCAGTTTTGCGACCTCAAGAGTTAGACGACCTTGTAAATGATTCGGATGTGGGACATTATAGTGATGATGATCTTAGTGCGAGAAGCGTTTCTTCTAGCTCTGAATCGGAACAAGAGGAATCTTCTCCACAACCATAGACCCAAGCATCGACCCGAGGACAGTCAACGAGTTGCAGAGCCACAAGGAGGTCTGTGAGTCGTGGCCGTGAGCGAAGGCCGCGGCAATTCATCCCAAAACGGCAACAGGAGCCTGCCTTCACAGACGGAATCAATATCAATCAACTGGTCAGCAAAACCTTTGGTCCTAAGACTCTTCAGCTGTCGGAGCCTTCCTATTTACCCATAGTCTGTGAAGAGATTGATAAAATAACCTATTTACATTAGTACATTGACGATGACATCATAAGGTTGATTGTGCAAAAAATAAATGAAACTGCCGTTTATAAGAAAGGTCGTAGCCTTCATTTAGATGTCCAAGAATGTTATATCTACATTGGCATAACTTTGGTGATGGCAATCATTAATTACCCGAGAATGTAATCAAGTAATCATAACCTAAAACAAGATACTAATTTTAAAAAGACCTGCTCGGCACGGGTTAGTGCAACAAAAAGAATATATAAAGATACTAATTTACTTTTTTGTGACAGATCTTACGGAGATTCAACTGTTGGTTTTGTTCAAGTGAAACGGGACAAAATATCACCAGAGCATAATGTCCGTCAAGTGTTATAATGTGGTGGCTACTTGCAATGAGACGGAGGGAACTATACTGTCTGTTCAATGTAAAGACTGTGCACATTTAGGTAAGTAATCACTTATCATTATCAAACTATCCACAACATGTAAATATGGAATTGTGTTTAGTATAACAATTTCTTCTTTTGTTTTAGGTGGCTGCAGGCATGGCATTGCTTTCTTAGCCTGGCTTCATAGACGCAGTGAGGATCTACCGTCTACTAATGAGATCATAATATATTTTTAAATATAACGCGCAATTTTATTTTACACACCAGAAAACAGAATACATTAAACACTACAACAATAAAAGCCAAAGGAAACATAAATATTATCAAAATGTCAACCTATTAAAATCAAATTAAATTCATTCGCAAAAAGCTTCGTCAAATACAAAAATGTGAAATATAAACAATTGAAAACACAAAATCATTACGAGAATAAGCCGCACCGGGACACATCCGACCCAAAGGTAAATCATTACGAGAATAAGCCGCACCGGGACACATCCGACCCAAAGGTTCCCAATACGCTGGCAGCGTTACCTCGCTGCACTGCAAGGGAAATTCTTTGCATAAGATAGGCCCCAGAGCAATTCAATTCAATTCAATTCAAATATTTTTATTCATTGTAAAAACAGAATGTTTACTTAATGAACGTCAAAGTTGTTAGTTTCACAATTAATGGATTATGTGGAGAAGAAGCTAACAAAGAAACTCCACATTTATTCTTTTCAAAACACGTTTTAACTTAATTAACAGAGTTTTCAACTTAAAATATTAGTCATGAATGTGTTGAACACTAGTCACAATCGTCCTTTAAATAATATTAATCTACTGTTTAATGCCAAACATCTTTGTCTTCTAAATAATCCCTGATGTTATAGTAAGCCTTTTTGCACAGAATGTGCTTAACACATTTTTTAAATCGCGTTGGAGGTAACTCTAATATATCTTGAGGAATTTTGTTGTAGAACCTTATACAGTGCCCCATAAAGGATGTGTTAACTTTTGCAAGTCTAAATAGTGGAAATGACAATTTATGTTTATTTCTAGTATTAACATTATGGTGGCCACCAACATTTTCGAAGTCTTTGATATTTTTTCTAACGTACATAATATTTTCATAAATGTATTGACATGCAACTGTTAAGATGTTGGTTTCTTTGAATAAATCTCTTAGCGAATCCCTACTACCTAACTTGTAAATAAATCGGATGGCTCTCTTCTGCAAGATGAAGATAGTCTCAATGTCTGCTGCCCGGCCCCATAGTAGTATACCGTAGGACATCATACTATGGAAGCAACTAAAATAAACAAGCCTAGCAGTTGCAACGTCAGTGAGTTCCCTAATTCTTTTCACTGCATATGCTGCAGAGCTAAGTCTGTGTGCTAATTTTACAATATGTGGACCCCATTGTAGTTTTGCATCGATTGTGATGCCCAGAAATACAGTATCATCTACAAATTCTAATTTTTCATGTCCAATTACTATGTTGTTCTCAACTACTCGTACGTTAGGTAAGGAAAACTTTATACATTTTGTCTTTTTAGAATTTAGCAGCAGATTATTTGCTGTGAACCAATCTAGTACTTGTGAGAGAGCATTATTTGCATCGTCAAGATTATTTTCTTGTCTCCTTATTTTAAAAATAAGTGACGTGTCATCAGCAAATAACACTATCTCAGACATTTTTTGTACAATAAACGGTAAATCATTTATATAGACTAGGAAAAGGAGCGGCCCTAAGATAGATCAGCAATAGAGCGGCAATCATAGCCACGGTTCCTCAAGCGACGACCTATCTCTCTCACAAAGACCTTTCCCTGCACTCCCCAGACCCCAGTTGTTTCTGTTGCGAGAGGCACAAAAATGTACTGGCCCAAAAGCGCAGAATACTTTTGAACCTTCAACCTCGCAGCCTCTTCTGCCGCAGCGCCCGGGGTGGATACGGTAGAAGCTAAGTGAGAGGGGGCAAAAGTGCAGACACACGTAGCATCCCAAAGCAAGGAGCGCCCTCTCTCCCAGGGTATCATCGTCAGGCCATCCGGACGTTTCCGATCGGAACGACAAAGACCCTGGGGCTCCAAAACACAGGGAACATTAGCTGTTACTAGAGCCCGCCTAACAATGTCGTTGATGGAGAAATGCCGAGAAAACCTGCCCGCGCTACGCACACAATGCAGACCATGCCGACCCCGAGCGTCCACAGCCGCGCCACACACGCAAAAATGAGGCTGGCAAATGTTACACCCAAGGCGCAATGCAACTGCCACGTGCAACGAGTCGCTGTCCAAAAACGTCCCTAGATGTGGAGAAGGCAAAGCGTGGAGCCAGAGACCGGACTCAGGCTGAGAAACAGCTCGCAAACGTGCCAGCTCCACCCCCGAACTGCTGGCCAACAACTGATTGAGCGCGAACCTGCATGAAACCTCATCCCAATGGCGCTGGAAATTAGGGTAATCGGGCGGATCGCTACCAGGACACCGAACCCGCCATAACCTTAAGGCCTCCTCCGCGAAGGGAATGCAGAACCCGTCACCATTGATAGGGTAGGATAGTACCGGTTTCGAAATAACGACCTATAACTCAGAATCTAATGCCACCACGTAAAAATCACTTTGGACGTTACATTGTAGTCTAATTGGCTATAACAATCTATAAAATAATTTTCATATGATCGCATCAGAATGGTATAAATTGAGTTTTTGTTCATGAAGTCCTTGTGTTACAATTGACCCCTAGTAGGGTAGGGAGGGGGAATGGCGTTCACTTAAGGATAACATGGTATAACTTTTTATTTATTTATTATTAATCAAAATGAAGAAAAGCAATAACGTCTTTTACTATAGAGTAAACAACAAATTAACAACAAAATCATAAATCTTTGGAGTAATAGTAATAGGAACAAATTTAAAAAAAAACATGTTTGAGCGGCATTAACCCTGGCTTTGGATAATGCCGTTCAGGGTACGGGGTAATGACGCTCAAACATATTTTTTTGTAATTAATGAGATATTAAAGTAAGTAATCATAGAAATATTAAAGTAACAAAAATCTTCGACTTTAAATCAACTTCAATTATATGTTATAGGTAAGACTTATAATAATATTTTATTTTTGGACACATAAATCACAGATAAACCCATCTGGCGAATCCCACCCAGAACATATTGCATGAGCCCACAGTCCGCAGATTGTGCAACGATACCACAACTCGTTGTTTTTTCCAAATTCTTCGCAAATAATGCATTTGTTATAATTTTCATCATCCACATTCATTTCGTCATCACTGTCATCGTCGCAAAGTTGCTCTATATCTTCACTATCTGAAGAACTTTCTTGTAAAATTCGTCTCTTGTAAGGTTTTTGTTTCATATCTTTGTTCTTTTTTTTCTCAACAACTTTTTTTTTGTCTTGATTTATTATCTTTTCCAGTCTTATTGAGTTTAGCTATTTTTTTCTTTTCTTTATCCTCTAAGATAGTTTTCATAGGAGTCGCAGTTAATATGGTAGCATGTTGTTTTCGTTTCCTTTGAGCTGGCTTAGAAGATGATGCAATAGTAGGTGTCGTTGCTATAGCAGCAAAGGATACCTCAGTTCTTTGTTCATCTACAGGTTCTTGATTACAAGCAACTGCCGAAACAGATTCAGGGTATTGATCCTTGTTTGATGGACCTGCTACCGGCGTCGTATGTCCTGAAATTATGGCCATACCATCAGACTGCGCGTCTTCAAAATTCTGCTCATTTGGGTTTTGGTTTTCACCGATTTGTTCCGATTCCTGTGCCATCAGGGACGCTGCCAGAAAATCTTCTTCAGTGAAAACATTTGGGTTCAATGGGTAAATTCCCGTTGCTCGAAATCCAGATTCTGCTTTACTTATGTTCGCAACTTGTATGTATGCTTTATTGAAAAGACCTGCAACATCATACGGGGTTATTTTGGACATTAAATGTGTCTTCATGTGCCTGTTGCATTCGTGCCTGTAAGCAGCTTTGAGCGGCCCGTAAAAAGACACATCCAGCGTCTGTGTTCTGTGAGAACTGTGTGGTGGAATGGAAAGCATTGTGATGTGGTTTTCCTTGCAAAAATTTAATGCTTGAAGAGAAATGTGACTGCAGTGATTATCCAGAATTAATAATACAGGTGATTCGTTGGTAGGCTTAGTAAATGCTGCGAAATGTTTGAGCCATTTGACAAATAAATCTTCGTTTATCCAGCCATTCTTGGAGTTGGTGTATAATGCTGCAGCTGGTCCATCTTTTTCTAATAAAGGCGTCATTCTCTGTCTGGCAAAAACAAACATGGGTGGTATGTAGTTTCCGGCTGCACTCATCGCACACATGACTGTTATGTTGCTTCCTCGTTCGCCGCTAGTAACAGATCCGACTCTTCTTTGTCCTTTTTCAGCGAGCACTTTTCCTGGGTCTGTCACTGTGGTGATGCCAGTTTCGTCAGCATTATATATGTTGTTGGGAATAAACTTATGTTTTTCCATTAAGTCGCCAAGTTTCTCATAGAAATGTGTTATTTCTTCTTTATTAAAAGCAGAAATTCTATTCAAGCTTGTCGCTTCAGCTTTGCGTATAGCAACTGAAGGATTGCGCCTCATAAAGGCGTGTACCCAGTCCAATCCAGCTGTTTTGCTGCTTTGATCAAAATTGTTTTTCATATTGTTGAGCTCAGCATATTTATAAACAGGTTTACGCAAATCTGCGACACTGAGACCATAGTATAATGAACCCAGCAACTTAACTTGGTCAGCAATTTCAGTTTCTTGCTGTTCGGTAAAAACGGGCTTGCGACCTAGTCTTGGGTTAGTCATGTTTTCGTTTTTTAAGCGATCTCTCAAAGTAGTAAAAGGAATGTTATATGTTTTTGCTGCTTTTCTTTTGGACAAACCTCCATCAATCGCAGTTTTAGCTGACTGAAGGTCTCCTTCGGACCAAGCCGCTTTAGCGGTGGTCCTTTGGCGATTTCTTGGCATATCTACAACAATATAAAAAATAAGTCACTAAGGGGTAACGGCGCTCATATGAGCGGTATAACCCCAAAGGGTCGTTTTGTAATTAATTTTAAAATGTAAAAAAATCATACACAATTGCTGGAAATTTATTGCACTATCCAAAAAAAGAATGGTTTTATTGTAGAAGAGTGGAATGAATAACTAAATATGCATTTAAGTTTTGGACTTACCGACAAAAACACGTAGCCAAAAATTAGATCAGCGCGGCCGCTAACGAGGAAACGCACTTCACCGTCGCATGAGGCGAGCAACGTTGCCTGTTAGAGCCCCCCTCTCCCCGCGATTCACGCGACGTGGCGTGTTGCTATGTTCCGATTTGACAGAGTTAAAGAGGTGAGCGCCATTACCCAGTGAGCGCCATTCCCCCTCCCAACCCTATGGGTTAATTGTACCAGAAAAACAAAGGTAAATTAAAGCCAAAATAATGTCATAATCAATCAGTATTTATTGTTAATTTCTTAGGACGAATCAGTCTGTTACGTTACATCAGTCTTAATTATAGAGACTCGTATTTAGACTAGACAAAGCTAGCATTTCAGTTGAACTGAACGTATTATGATAATCTCCAAATTTTTGAAATATATTATGTCGACTTAATATAAAAAACACTTAAGGCTGCTCATAGCACACCTTTCAAGTAATAACAACATCTCAATATAACAAAAACATCGAATTCTATAACAATTATTAATCCCATACAGTTACAATTGACCCCTGGTACAAACAACCCCATCCTTCACAAATTATTTTTAAATAATACAGTAGTATTATCCGATTTAGTAGAAACAGATAACATTACGGGTATTATAATTTATATAAAAAGTATTGAAATGAATTGTCGGGATGAATCAAAGGTATAAAATACCCAAGATGTAACTTGTTACAAAAATAATTGGTTTCAATTGTATTATTTTAAAATAAGTATTTACTTATCACGAGCTTAAATCTAAGAGATCAATGATTATTCGTTATTAATCAAAATATAATCAACACAGTCATATTGCCCAACATTTTGATGCATAACATGCAGTATTTCACCTCACCAACTCCATAAAAACAGGTAGGTTCCTACGAAACCTAAGCTATAAAAATAAAACATTTAAAAATTACGAAACTTAACGTCATGAATTGTCATAACTCTAAATCTGCACAGAAATAAATCAATTTTATCATATATAGCTATCATGAAAAAATATCGATATGACGAAAATAACGAAAATCTTAGAATTTTTGTTTAGTTTTTTTTTGCCGTTCTATATAGCGTATAAAATAGATTTTTGCATGCAGTGATATGTAGGAACCTCTCAGACTTGGTGAAGTGAAGTCATTGCTAAAAAAATAGAGGTAGAATCAAGGTGACTAAATAATTTCCTAAGAAATTGCAACTACTCACAATTTTGGCAAATGTATCTCAATTCTTGTTCAGTGCAAGCGTCATGAGCCCATAATTTACATTTTTCACACTGAACCCAAGTTTCATTAGATTTACTTTTACTATAAGGATCTGCACAAACAAGGCAATACCACTCTTCTTGTTCTACTACCATATCAACGATTTTGGTGGTATTATCGTTCTTTTTTGTTTTCTTGCCTTTTCCTTTTTCCTTTTTAGTGTTTTCGTTGTTTGATTTCAAGGTATCAATATTTTTGGTCACATTCTTAGCCATTTTTTTTCTTTCACGTTCTTTGGCTTCTTCTTCAATGACAGCTTTTTCAGGAGTATCAGTATATATAGTCGACTTTCTCGATTTTCTTCCGCGGTTACTAGTCTTGCGAGGAGGTGCCTTCGGCAGCGGGCGAACTTGTTCAGGCCTGAAATGTTTAGAAGATGTTGAAGGTGCGTCCGAACAAGATATGAGCGCCGCGCCGGCGCGCCGCCGCCGCCGAGCCCTCCCCCTGCGCCGCCGCCGCCGGCGGCGCGGCCCGGCGCGCCGAGAGCCAGTAGTTTGACAAAAGACAACGAACGAACTGCACGTCACTGGCAAAATGGCGTCGAGTGAAGTCGATGTTTCGAAAAAGAAACTTAGTGAGATATCAATCTCTGTTCTAGCAAAAACATCTTCCACCAAACATAGTTTTTGTTGGACGTATTTCGGCCACTTAGTCCTAAATTTGGACGGAAGAAAAAGAATAATTTTGGGCGAACAAGTGTTTTGTGAAATGCTTGTGTTATGGCTTACCTATAATAACACTACCCATCTCCTACCTATCTAGATTCATCAAGATAGTGATAATGTAGATTCAATAGCTCATTAGCTCAATTCATACTGAAATGGCAGCAATAGGTACGGCAAGCAGTAGCTGTGTCATAGGTAATTTTTGTCAGAGCACACGTGAAAGCTTATAGCAGCAAGATAGCCACCAGCTATTTACTTCGCCACTTAAAAGATGATCACAACTTGGAAGACGTTCAACAAAAAAGAAAGAATGTGCCCATTAAAGAGTTTTTTTCTGTGGTGAGGCCGTCAAGACCTGTTACCAAAAATAGTGGAAGCAAAGACAAGTGGCTGCTGGCGCGTGACCTAGCTCTTTGGTTTGCCAGATCACTTGTGCCATTTGACAGTATTGATGACGAAGCCATGGGTGATTTTTTTTTCAAGTACAACAGTGTGGTGACACTTGGCGATCTACCCTCACGGCATAATATAGCTCGAGAGGGGCTAGAAGATATTTACAGCAGCAAGTTTAGTTATGTCATTGAAAAGATTGAAAAGGAAAAGTTGCGACATGGTTCATATTTTACTTAATATAAGAATATAATATGAAAATCTTGGTCTTTTATTTCCCTTGTTAGATTATTCAAGGCCACGCCGCCGACGCCGCCGCCGCCGAGCCCTGAAACTCGGCGCGCCGCCGCCGACTAGCTGGCTGTCGGCGCTCATATCTATCCGAACACTCTATAGGATCAACAACTGAGTGAACCTTCAGCAACGGGCGTACTTGGTCAGGGCTTAAGTGTTTAGAAGATGTTGAAGGTGCGACTAAACATTCCAGAGGATGTACAACTGGCTGAGTTGGATGATCGAAGGGCAGGATTTCCTCTTCAATTTCTTGTGGATCCAGTTGATAAGGCAAGGAACTTTCTGTGAACAGAAGTTCAGCACTGGGATCTTCTTGACGTAGTCTGACTTCTGGAGTCAATGCTGGATTGGCTGAATGGGGATTGGTGACTTGTTGCGGTGTGATTTCCGGTGAATATTCTCTTATTTGGTCCCCTTCTGGAGTAATGCGTGCAGTGGTCGCTGGATCTTCAAGGGCGTTGGTCATGTCAGGCGCAGGCCGGTCGGTAACGAATGACGGCCCAAAGTCACTGTCGCTAAATATGCCACTATCTCCGGTATGTTGTAGATGGTCATTGTCTGGCCAGGATGGGACCGCATCCACGCGTCGCACTCAGTGTTAACGTATTTTTTAAGAGGCCCATAAACAGATCGGTCCAGGGGCTGGAGTTTATGGGAACAGTGGGGCGGAAACGAGAGTACTACAATGCCATGGTTTTTACAATAATCTAAAGCTTTTATGGATATGTGGGACGCGTGGTTATCCAGCAGCAACAAAACTTTGCTGTCTTGAGTAGATTTTGTATGGTGTTGGAAATGCTGAAGGAATATTAGGAATTGGGCTTCTTCCATCCACCCAGAAGCATTGCCAGCTCCTGCAGAGCCAGGTGGTCCGTCCCTCGCGAAGTGGTCTTGGTATCTTAGGCGGGGAAATATAAACATTGGAGGCAAAGCATTCCCTAGCGCGTTTACAGATGCCGCAACTGTAACCAGTGTGCCGCGTTCTGCAGACGTTAATGCGCCAACCTGCCGTGTTCCCTTTCTAGTCACAATGCGATCGGGTTTCTGAACCGTTGTGATCCCGGTCTCGTCCATGTTATAAATGTTTTGCGGTTCAAAACTGTTCCTATTCATAATCTTTTCTAGGTTGTCAAAAAATAAATTTACATTCGTTAAGTTAAAACTCGTGGCTCGAGTCAGACTTGTGGCTTGAGCACAACGAATCGCTAGCTCCGAATTTCGGTTGAGAAATGCCGAAAACCAATCTGCTCCTGCCATCTCTTGGCGTTCCCATGAATCGGGCATCTTTAATTCATAGTTAATTGCAAGGTCGTACGCCAATCTTTTAACCTCTTTAGGAGTAAGGCCGTAATAGATATCAGCCGACTTTATAAGATATTTGACCATGGCCTTGTCCTGTTCCTCTGAAAAAACTTTTGTAGCTGGTCTGTAGCCCATTGTAGCTTCTTTAAGAGGGTCTTCTCTCTTTTTTTGGTACCTTAGCAGCGAAACATGGCACAAATCAAACATTTTGGCTGCAGCTCTTACAGATCGCCCTCTTAAAATTTCCTTGTAAGCTTCCTCATACAACAGGAGATCCTTCGTGCCACGGTCTGTCTTTCTTGGTCTATTTCGCGGCATCTGTATATATGATAAAACAAAATAAGTTATAGGTAGTGAAATAAACAAAGTACATAGGTAGTTTGACAGAATATGATTATATAACACAAACTGAACTAGTCCTACACTAACCAATGGCTCACGGACTAGAGCGGTGTGTCTAAAGACAGCTCTCGCCATCTGGCGGCAATGTATAGTAGCACCAATGTCATAATGTCAGTTATCGCTTCAACGCTTCTTATAGATTGCTGTAGATGGCGCTATTTTCAATACTACCAAATCTTGTCTATGGCCTGTACATGTATCGCTCTCTTACGCAACAATGGCTGACGAATAAACTTGTGTTACCGAAGAAAAATCCTTTAAATTATTACGACGCATTCTCCCTGGATTCCTGAAGCGCTTTCGCCAACACGGTGCGATAAGCGTGGCGGCATCTAAGGAGAATTGTATACATGCGAGCTATGGTGGAATAAAGAAACTCGCATACATGCATACGTACATGAATCTTGAAAACATTACACTCCTATTATTAGCAGTAGTGTAAAAACTCTGGGTCAATTGTAGCACGGGGTCAATTGTAACGTTACAATTGACCCCGAGTGTTCTGGTACAATTGTCCTTTTTTACTCGCACTCACTAAACTTCACAAATCTCGAATTCTATATATCTAACTGCCCCCACACTGACACATTACAAACTTTAATAACTAGAGAATCACAATTCAGTAAAACTCTCACACTACGACTATTTCATTATAAACACTGGTACAAAACATAAATCGTAAATACTTACATTGGTCAGTCAAAAACACAAATCGTCATCCAGCACGTGCGTCTCGCGCGGCAGCTAGTGGCCGACTGGTGAGCAGGTAGAGACAAGCTCAAGGCACACTTGTGTACACACACACACGCATATTTCGATTTAGTTGCAGAGTTATAGGCGATGGTACAATTGACCCGTGGTACATTTGACCCCGGTCTACCCTACTTAAAATACGAGTGACAAGGTCTAGCACCCCATACGACGAAGACAGGAAGGCTGGGAGCTCAGTGTCCTGCAACCGAAATATGCCTAGTCCACCGTGCCTGATAGGCAAAGCCGCTTGACACCACTGGATGGGAGTCATACCTACATTAATGACTGACTCCAACAAGTCCTTTAGCACGGCATCATACTCAGCTTTTTCCTCCCTACAAAGCCACACCGGAGCTGTACGCAGCGAGTATGTAAGCCTAGGAATGGACAAGCAACTCCTTAGGATAGTTAAAGCTACATGAGCTGGGAGACGTCTCAAGTGCTCCTTAGATGCCAAAAGGGCTCTTGTTTTTGCAGACAGTGCGCCCGGTATACCCTCGGGGAAGATAGGTGCTCCCAAAAGGGTAAAATTGGCCTTATCCTGAATCCGTAAGCCTGGGACCACAGAATGAACTTCCGACAAGACCTCCTGCGATATCTGACCGGAACAGGGGAAAAGTTCGCATTTCTGAGAGTTCACCTGAAGCCCCAACTCCGCTAAGCCCTCGACCAGCGCCTTGAGGTCCCGAACCACGACCCCCGGCTCGCCTCCAATGGTGCCGTCATCCAAATACCAGACGTTCAGAGACGATCGCATGGTAGAGATTACGGTGTGAATTACCAGACTAAATACTAAAGGGCCCAACGGATCACCTGCTGCGCCCCCACCTGAGACTCTACCAACTCATCACCAAAAAACAAATTATTTGAGCTAGAATAGCATTGATGGAGAAACGGGTACAATACAGGGACTTTCTCCTTTATTACAGACAACATTGAATCACGTTCTACAGAATTGAATGCATTGTGAAGGTCAACCTTCACAATAACATCGCCAGCATCTGCTTTGGAGAGGACAAAAGCCCGGGTGGCATGGATAGCCGCCTCACAGCCCAAAGAAACACCGAAACCTAATTGACGCGGCTGCAAGAACGCTGCCATCTCTCCCTTGACCGCGCGACATCCCAGCTTTGCCACCAAGCGCCTAATCACACTGCCTATGGCAATAGGCCGAACACCCCCATCCTTTTCCCCGTCGAAGGGCACATAGAGAAGCACCATACAAAAAAGGGCAAACCTCCCTATTGACCATACCTTTCAGCATAAAATTGGCCAAGCTACATATTGAAGCTAAGAGTTTCACACCATTGTCACCCGCTACTGCCGACGTCAACTCTTTGAGATGTTCTGGGCGCAGGCCATCCAACCCTGCCGCGGAACCATTGTGAAACGACGCGATAGCTTCAGAGACGTCCGCTGCCTCTACCGAAAGGAACTCGTCTGAGGAAACCGGCTCTGGAGGAAAATGTAAAGGCCGACTCGGAGAAGGATGTTTTGAACGTAAAGCTTGTAACGTCTCTTCACTGACATCGGCCACACTGCAGTCGGACAATAAAATCCGAGCCGCACCGCCTAGGTCGCCATCGTATACCTTCGATTCCACGGCTCTGTAAAAAGAACGACGACTGAACGCCTCTCTACAAGGTGGCGGATCCGAAGCGACCAAGCCCAGGGAGTCCGGGGAGGAGGCATTGTTTATGTTTTCCTTCACTTTGGACGTAAGTGACTGGATCCGATTGTGGACTCGGACGTTTGCCCTCAAAATTGGCAACTGACCAAGACCTGAATCTACTTCGTCATTCCTAGGAACAGCTTGAGATTCCTTGAGAAAGCAGACCCCTGTGCACCCGACTAATATGCACATTCAAGCCCCGGGGAACGACAAACTGCCTTGAGGAACCGGGACAATGAGGACAGCATGACAAAGATGCCATCAAAAGCACTAAAAACTAAAGCAATTTGAATACAAAATGTAGCCAAAAGCGATGCATAACTTATAAGATTAACAAATTAAATAAAAACTATATTAAAACAAGTAATGTCAAGTAAACATAAAATTCATGACATAAAAATGTAATTGATTTAAAAAGACAAGTCAAAAGGCACAAACTATAAGTACAGGCACAGCACAGCGTTCAAAAGCGAGAATGTGTTACTACATTTAAACAGCGACTACACAAAAAGCAAATCACAAACCATTCCACAACCGTCCACCGCAGCACGGGATGCCTCAATCAAGGACGTCGGCCGCGTCAACCATCTCCCACCGAGGTGTCCAGAAATAGTCGAACCACCAAACTCCGCAAATGCTTCAACCTCTTTGAAGTTAAACCATGGGCTGCGTCGAAAGAAACGCAACTGCCAATACAGCTCGATGACAGGCCAGTGACAGCGCGCCTCCGCCTCCGATTGGTCGTTTTATGACAGCGCCAACGATATTTGACGTTTTATGTCGCCTTCTCTTTCCAACCCCAAACCGTTACGATTTGTTGTTGCGGATTACCACTGTTTATTTTCAATAATAACTCACAAACTTTAACAATCCGTTGGAGTAAACTGGGTGCTATTTGTAGCTCACGTCGCAAGGTGTCACTCAAAAAGCTCGAACGCCATTCAAATTGCGTTTACTGATTAGAACGAAATAAAATGTCGTAGTGAAATAAAAACTGTGTTCGCCGCACAAACAGCTCGTTTCGTTCCCCGTTCCGTTCATTCTACTAGTGTAGAATGTTACTGGAAGAAGCCAAAGTTATCTTCGGTAGACATAAGCTTAACATTCATGAAAGCAATAGAGACGTGTTCATTACCGAAAACAAGTAACTGTTTCAAGTACATCACAAAGTGTTAGGTTTCTCTCAATTTTTAGAGATCGTAGTAGCAATTTTGATAATATGGATAATCAACTTATGAAATATTACCAAGAACTAAACCACTTTTATTTAATCAGTAGCCTGCAAAGAAAAACAAAAAATGCTCTTGAATTTTAGTTTTGTAAACATCAGATGGACACAAGTTCTCGTGAGGATGCTGCTCTAGCCACAGTCGACCAAAGTCTGACACGTATTTTGTACAAGACCCGCACCGCATATGGCAGTCTTGCCTTAGGCGAAGGCTACACGTCAATAAATATCGTGATAATTATCACGATATTTATTGAAGTATCTTGAGCCGGATCACAGCACACCCTACACGAAAGATATGGATCGCGTCAGTATTGAAGCGTTTTTGTATGAAGCAGACGTGATGGACCCTAGACAGAGGAAAATTAGAACTTGTGTGGCAATAATTATAGTCCTATCTATGAAAAAACGCGTCAAAAGGAAGCGATGGATGAAAAATTGGCTACAAAAGAGAGCATTGTTGAAGTGCATTGCCACAATGAAGTGGACGACTACGAAAATTACTTTCGGATGCCTCATGCCTGTTTTGATAACCTTTTGGAATTGGTGGCGCCATTTTTGAGTAAGCAAGATACAGTGATGAGAAAATCGATTTCGCCTAGAGAAAAATTGGCATTAACATTGCGCTATTTCGCCACGGGAAGAAACTTTAAGGACATTAGATTTTCGGGAATAATGTCTGCGGAGTCGGTTAGTCAGAGCATCATGGATACTTGTGATGCATTAATCTATGTTCTTCGAGACTATATAAAGGTGAGAAAATAAAATTATTATAATTTAATAAAATCATACAATAGGTACGTAACAATTGAAAACTTAAATTTAGAGGTACACTTAAGCATAAAGGTTAAATTTAAACATCGGTTACACGTAAAATACTTAAATCTATGTAAAAGAACTGAAAAGTGAAGATAATGTGGCATGTTGGTTAGAGGGTTGCCTTTCTTCTCGAGCATCATTATAACCTTCCTGATAGAAAGCATTTTCAGCGAAATTATTTGAAGGGTTGACTATGTAATTTGGTGCCATGGTAGTATTTCCTTGAGATGTATTTTGATCACATACAGATGAGTCAACATTCACTGAAGATGGTGACGGAGTAGGTGCGCTAATTAAGGAGTATGGCGAATGCGCTGAAAGTAAGGTTTTTATATCATGTCGTACAAATGTGTTAATATGTACTGAATTTCTGGTTAAATTTCCAAGCTCACCTTCTAACAAAATATCGTTTATGAATTTCTCTGCATAAACCCTTTGACTAGGATGCATTTTATCCAGTTTAGAAGTCCAATATAACGCTGTTGGATTAAGGCTAGGTGTATTTTGTGATACTTGATCTATATTCTGAGATAAGAAAGAACATGCTTTATCCACAAGTTCGTTCTGCTTTACTATTGGTCCTTTTTTCTTCTTCGGTTTTGGGGGCGTTGGCACATTGAGGGAAGAAAATGCTCCTGAAGATTGTTCGGCTAAATCACCTTCTTGTCGTTCAGATAGT
The DNA here is from genome assembly GCA_947308005.1 of Yponomeuta malinellus. Lineage (NCBI taxonomy): Eukaryota > Metazoa > Arthropoda > Insecta > Lepidoptera > Yponomeutidae > Yponomeuta > Yponomeuta malinellus. The sequence goes on from OX371012.1 coordinate 14,983,530, forward strand.
TCCACTTCTTGTGATTCCACCGAGGATACTGAAGCACTCTGAAAACGAAGTTGTTATTTGTTACAGATTCCGGCAACAGCAGAAGAATGGAAAAATATTGCTGATGACTTTGGATTATTGCATAATTTTTTTAATTGCCTCGGTGCCCTAGATGGCAAACATATCAAGATCATACATCCCCATGACTCGGGCTCACTTTATTATAATTACAAGGGAAACTACAGTATAGTTCTCATGGCTTTAGTGAATGCCAAGAAAGAGTTCATTATGGTTGATATCGGATGTAATGGACGAGTATCTGACGGTGGAGTTCTATATTACACGAAATTCTGGGAACTTATGGAACAAAACCGCTTAAACTTGCCACAGCCGTCTCCGTTGCCTAATAGCAACAATATATTATTGTAGCAGATGAGGCTTTTGCATTGAAGCCTAATTTAATGAAACCATATTCACAAAGGTCTGCTACTATTGACCAACAAGTATTTAACAAACGACTATCTACAGCTAGATCTACTGTAGAGTGCGCTTTTGGTATCTTAGCTACTAAGTTTGGAGTTTTCCAGAAAGTTATTAATGTCAATCCCGGAAAGGCAACAAAGATAACAACAGCATGCTGTTATTTGCACAATTATTTGATGAAAAAAATACCACAAATTTACCAGTCTTCAAGTTCTGATTGAGTTACAGCGAACAAACGTTCGAAATGCATCTAGTAACGCCAAAGTTATTGGAGATAGTTTCTGCAATTATAATAATAATGAAGGTTCATATTAAGTTAATAATCACCTAAGAACTAATTGGGATGCAAAGTTTTTTTTATGATTGCATTTTATTTTATATTCTGATAGGAGACGTAATTTTAAGAAACTAATTTCATTTTTTTCGTTTTAATCGAGCTTATTAATTAAATTAAAGCAAATATTATTCGGCGTGACGTCATATGCTACTTACTGTGTGTGTAGGTGAGTTCGCGATTGCATTAGATAAAAATCTCTTACACAAAAAATACTGCAGTTTGGATGCTAAGCTCGAAATGGTTTTCGATTCAGGCAGTTCACTTTTTTTTTTGCATCCCGAATTGTTTTGTATTTGTTGTTTTTCCAGTGTACCTACAAGAATATTCTTATCTTATTTTACCTAAGTACCCTTCTTAAAGTTGCATCTCGTGATTTACTTTGTAATAAAGATATTGTAAGAAACTATACACATTACTTTTACTATATCCTACTTATTTAAAAATGCGACAGTATGTAGATATGTTATCTTTGTTATTCAAGCACGCAAAACGGCTGAACGGATTGGGATAAAATTTTTACACAAATTATTAACATTTATTGATCGTAAGTAGACTACAAAAGTATCTAATAGAATACAACTAACACATAGATACTTAAATAGATACCTATACCGTAATAGATTCTTAAAAGTGAAAAGAAACATCCTGGGGCAAATACTTACTGGGGCTACCGGCTGCTCGGTTTTGCTTAAAAAACTTAGGAGATAGAACGACCAACACTTTGGCTGGTAAACGTCGCCACTACCAGCTCCAGACCTTTTTGAATCAACTATTTTCTTTAGTTCCTTCCTATAGTTTGATCTTAATGAGTTGATTTTCTTCTTGATGTCATCAATAGTTGCATCACTTTTGATTCTTTTATATATGGTAAGTAGTTTTTTTAGTGCTTCGTTTTTTAAGATTGTGTTTTTATAATTGACATGCGCGCTATTCCAAACTTCTGGCAGGGATTCTAAGTTCAGTATAAACTCTTCCAAGACAATCTTGTCGCCTGTCAACAATTCAGAAGCAGCAGCGGTGTCACCGACGTCCTCCATTGCTGCCGTCTCGCTGCGTACTGACGAGATAAATATTGACTCGCAACACTACACGCAAGATAAATATCACGATCCAGGATCTTGGATCAGATCACAAGATTTCCGGAAATCCAGCGATAAATATTGTGATCCCTCAATACACTACCCTACACGTCAATAAATATCGTGATCCGACAGTTTATATTGACGGATCACAATATATATCTTGCGTGTAGCCTTCGCCTTATGCCACCCAGACGATCTTCCCAACTAGGAAGTTTTTAGGTTATAAATATTCCACTGCCGATTATGCCAAAAGTAAGGGTATATTGAGCTATCTAACACAGAAAATTTATAAAAGTGCATAAGAGTCTAGAAACTAGTTTCGGTAGGTAAGTAAATGGTGGGATCGTTTCGAGATCGAGATCTTTATCAGTGACTTCCATTACTTCGTTCTCCTCCAAAATTAATTGATTATCAGTTCTGACACATTCTTTGTTGGCCCCAGTTTCTTCTGGTGGCTGCGTAGAAACACTAGAATCTTCAGTCCTGTATTCAGGCGACAGGGGAGAAACTCTTATGTTTTGATTTCTTTTGAGCAGCCGAGCCAGTTCCTGATTTATTCTTCTTTTTATACCTCGCGTAGCTGTCACGGATCAATTTCCCTTGTTTTCTCGTACATATAAACAAAAATTGTTATTTTGTTTCTTATATGTACAATAAAATGTTAATAAATATTAACTATTTTATTTTCAGATTTTTGGCCACCGGGGAAACCTACAAATCTTTGTCAAGAGCATACGGAATATTAGAATGTTATATATTTGGCATTATAAAATGCACACTTAATATTATGAAACAGAAATTAATACCAATTTTAGTGAAAAATCCAACTGAAAATGATGGAATATTCCCAACTGCGTTGGAGGAATTGACGGTTGATTTACTCACTTAATAACATATAAATAAATCTGATTCATACTTAACAGAGCTCTGCTAGTGTTTTTTAAAATTGTTATGAAATAAAAAACTTTTATTTATTTTTTAGTTATTATACGTTTCATAATAAATTAAAAATATTATTTCCATATTGCATGACGTCTAACTTCGTCGCTTGCTTGTGAAAATCCATTTCAAAAATGAAAATGATTTTTCGACCTCGACAGATGTAACTGGCAAAAACTGTAGTTTTTTGTAATGCGATATGCAACTTTTGTTTACAACGCTGTTATCAATTTGAACATCCTTATTTTCTAACAAGTGATTTATAATATTTACAGATTTAAAGCCCGGATTTTTATTTAATATGTTCATTAACTTTGCATGTATCAGTTTCCCTATATGGTGCTGCCTCACTAATGAAATTTTATCTTCAATATCATGCCCAATAGACAATGACTGTTTCAACGACAACTTGGGATCTTCTAATTAATTAATCATTGTTCGTCGACAGCAGTCGCTGTACTTCAGATATGGCGGCGGCGTCAGTGGCATTAAAGCTTAAAACGACGTCTTTTACTTTGCTGAAATTCTCGTGGTAATAATTGACTGCGTCAAGCCACGTACCCTACCGTGTAATAACTGGCTTTGGAGGAAGAGAGGTATTTGGATATTTATCTTGAAATTTGCTAATTTAATTTATTTTTTTTCTTAATTTATTGACTTACGTTAACAGTTTTAGGGGCCTTTAATAATAGACATATTTGATCAAGTAAACATAATAATGTTAATAATAGATGATTCTCTTGATTCGGTGGGGTGTGGTAATCATTCCAGCACTGGCCTACACAAAGAAAGACGTTGCATCCAGTACATTTAATGTTGCTTTCCGTACGTCTCCGATATGCTCTGCACTGGATACAACCTCGTCTCTTGTATCGGTTTACGCGTTTGTTTGCCCTATCCATGCGGTCGTCTTCTTCATGCGCAGGGAAGTGGTTGCCATTATATCGGTCGTTGCCTAAATTGGCAGCAGGCCTAATCCGCTGCACATACGGACTTCCAATGATAGGGCCGTTGCTAGATTGTATCTGAATTGCCTGTGATTCAGCCTTTTGTCTTCTCCGTCATGGCGTTTGTATATAATGTAGCTGTTTAGAATGCTACAGTTGAGCAGACGCCTAAAAACTTTAATATACCACTTAAGTCCCCTCTTGCGTTCCAATAAATACATGGAGAGCTTCTGATCTTTTCGATCTACGCCCCCCATGTATTTATTGTAGTTATGGACTACAAGTGGTTTATCGAGGTCCTGGGCTGCTCTGCGGCCTGGAGCTATATCATTTTTGTGGAAGGTGGAAATCATTGTGACTAATTTCATATCCTTCCATGACAAAACTGTAAGGTCACCGCAATGTGTCGCCACCACTGCCCCACGTTGCACATTGTGGTCATTTAAGTTCTTAATTTGGGCCGAAGTTTCTATTCTGCGGCGGTTGAGGGTTCCTACAACATCTGTACGTTTGGCTTTTAAACGTAAAACAGGTCACGCAAGTAACTACAAATGAAGAATCTAGGCGGGGTTCTACTTTGGAATACAGGCTAAACAACGGATGTCAAGTAGGAAATTTACAAGTGTGCAGACAAATGTTTTTAAATACTCTGGGGATCGGATATCGAATGATGCAGCTTTGGGTGAAGAAGAGTACTTTTAGCATACCAAACCTAACTTCAAGTGATCTAACCACAGGACCAGCAGATGTGCGTCAAATCTAGACCTCACTACAAGTTTGTTCTTTGATTCACTACCTAAAATGGGTCAGTTGCCTCGTGGTTAACCAGTTGCCAAGCTGGTCTAAGTTGGCAAACCATTTCAGATGAACCCTACCAGGTGGAGCTATGCTCTAAAATTCCTGATACGACACAGAGTCCGTACTACAAACCTAAAATGCCATCCCATTTTGCAAGCCAAAACTCTTCGAAACTTTATTTAGAACCAGTGTTTATCAAAAAATTACGTCTACAAGCTATACAAAGTTCATGCCGAAGAGAAAGGGTTTGAAGTATTCAGCTTCAAGAAGTTTTGTGAAGTTTTCGATAGGCAAAACCTATCTCTATTCTGCGTTAATAAGGATAAGTCACAGAGTACATTATTTTTCTGGAATAGAGTCATCAGTCTCCTTAATGACTCAGCGCCATCTGTTGATAATATAAGGAACTACGAAACTAATGTATATAGCTATAATACACCTTAGACAGTATCTATAGATAGACCCGTGATAGACCGTATGGAAGAAATGTTTTAAAATTTTCAAAGCTAAGACAGAAGAGACGATACTCAAAGATGCAATAGCTCCAATCTGCGTTTGAATATCGTCCTGTGTTTAAGCATATTAAAAAATAAAACGCAGAAATAAGATTTTCGTACTTTTATTCTCTTCTTATAATAATCTGATGCCAGTTATTTTACAAAATCATTTTTGCTGTAGTCCGTCTTGGTGCCATTCAACAATTTATTCACATCACGGCACCAGTTAAAAATAAAAAATCTTGCACATAAATCAAATAAAAATTCTATTAAATCATTATTGTGTTCTGGGCAGGCCAAAAAGTTAAAATCAAGTTTTATGTAAAATAATGTTTTTATATAATTCTTAATTTGTGGCAAATCACTTTTCTTTTCCAAAATATAGGTTGCCACATCTTGTATAGCTGAAAACATTTTTATTACATTTTCGGAAGGGTAGGTCAGCGATTTGAAGTTGGAAAACTCTCTCACTTTAATGTATTCATTATCATCTTTGCCGTACAAAACATCTTTGCATTTCTCACAGTTTCCGAAGACTTTTTTCTTTGCCTGTTTCAATACATAACCGGCTACATAACTGAGCTGACCCATTATTCTCACATTGGCCTTTTTCTTAGAAAAATCAACGATTTCACAATCTATGTCTTCAAAATCGACACTGCTCACTTCAATTTCGGTTTTATCTTCAGTATTTAGAAGACAATCCATAGATTGAAATATTTTACAATTGGACCCTTTTACGCAAACTGGAACCAACCCACATTTTTTGTGAAATGGATTTAAGTACACAGATAGCGATACCAAAACACTTCCTACCCTTCAAATAAAAATGGTAGATTTCTAACGACTAGAAAAAAGTAATTTCACCTGTCAGCTGCGGAACCAACCCATTTTTGCCAACATTTAAATATTAGAAGAGAACTATGCCGTTTGGTTCCTCTAATTCTTCTGAATTTACACGTCAAAGAGACCCATATTACTTGGTCCCCTAAGGATCCTTTAGCTTTTTATTATGCAAACTAGAACCAAAGTTGGTTGGTTCTGTTTACTACGAAAAGTTAGATTATTTTTGTAACTATTAAGAACCAACTATCTTTGGTTCTAGTTTGCATAATCCAATTTATTATGCAAACTAGAACCAAAGTTGGTTGGTTCTGTTTAGAACGAAAAGTTGAATTATTTTTGTAACTATTAAGAACCACCTAACTTTGGTTCTAGTTAGCATAATTCAATTACTCAGTCCTGAAGTTACTGAGTGGCATAGCTCTTTTTAGTGCATATTTTTTAATAAAGTAGTTCTAGTGTTAAAAGATCTACTACCTCTGTTAACTTTATTATTCTGTGGTTTACTTTTCGAACAAACACAACTGAGCTGGCAACACCTTAACATTGCGCCTGCGACATTTTTTTCGATTAACGTTCGTTCTGTTTCTATAATGCATAAAAACGTGAGTGCAAGAACCAAAGCTCTGCTAAGTGCCTGCTTGATACAAAATTCAGATGATGAAGATAAAGATAATAGAAATGGTAAGTAAAAACCTTTTTCTTGGTAAATATGCTAAAAACCATGATTGTGATAAATATAACCTAAAAAAGTACTTATCATATTTTGTTTTCAAACTAAGAATTCGATGGTAAAACAAGTTAGTGATGATGAGATAAGTCATTATGTCTCTTTGCAATTTTATGTAGGTATCAAATGTACTTCTCTAGAAAGGGAAATCACATAAGAGATCGAATCTATCTAGACTTTGCTAAATGTATGTAATGGTACCTACCTATCATGTTGTTTGTTTTATTATTATGCAGATATTATAGAAGACACTCCAGTAAGCAGTCCTACGAAACTGAAAAAAGGTATGTACGGACCACAATACTCAAAAAGCTTTTAAATTCAAAATTCAAAGTCAAAATTTAACATTTTTGTTTTTCTTCAGCATTGCCTAGTGCTCATGTCGAACCGCTTGTAACTGGCAGTGGATGCTTATATCAAGCTTTGACTAACAACCATCCTAACAATGACGAAGAATCTGGTGAAAAGAGCGTGGAAGCTCCCCCATATTCCCCCTTGACTCCTAGACCACCTATTTTACATGCATTGGGATTCGAATACAAAGCTTCAAATGCACGAACTGTCGAGGATGTTGGGGAAATAAGTTTAGATCATCCTCCCTTCTCTCCACTTAGACCTAAGGCACAATCGCTTGATAGAAATTTGCTTAAAAAAGTTATGAGAAAAAAATGCATAAGCACTGATGACAATGACCTTTCATCTGAGCTCAACGCTCTGCCTAATGAAACAAATGCCGACAGAAGCATCGAATCATCAGCATCTTTCCTTTTGTCTCCACAACCACATTGTTCAACAAAGCAAAGTAACCCAGACAATGACTCTTCTTCTCCATTGCGACCGATGACGCCAGAGACAGCTGAATTATTCAATATTTTAGCAGAATCCCTAGATAATGACAACTTTGACATTAATTGTACCCAAGATACTGTACGAAATTCTCCGGTTTCTTCGGACTTAACCAACATGATTATGAATAGCGATGACTCAGCACAGGATCCAGATTTTGTTTGTCATATCAATGAAAGTAGTAGATCTAGCTCGAGAAATTCAGTGTCATTGATTACAACAATGGCAGAAGTCTGTCAAATACCACCTGAAACACGAAATGAAATGGAAATGGAAAGCATTAGTGCCGAACATACTGAGACTGAGGCACCCTCTCAAGGAAGGCCAAGCAGGGGAAGAAAAAGATTATATGGCGGAGCCTTGAGAGAAGAAAGAAAGAAGAAAAAGTACAATAATCTGAGCTATGTGAACAGCAAGAAGCAAACTATCGATCCTAAGGTTTTTAATGATTACAGCTGCAACTGTGCAAAGAAATGTCAAGACAAAATATCTACTGAAAAAAAAGTTGCAGAATTTAATAAATTCTATTCAATTGACTCGTATGTTGGCCAAAATATGTACCTAGTAGCATGTGTCAAAGAAAGAAATAAAAAACGCGCATACGTAAACACTACAGAAAACCAGAGTGGCAGAAGAAACAACAATACATATAGTCGGGAGTACTATTTGAAAGACATCCTTGTTTGCAAACAAATGTTCTTAAAAACTATTCAAACATCATCCAAAAGAATAAACAGCTCTTAGCAAAATGCGGAATAATAACCTCAAAGATATGCGTGGTCAACAAGCGGGTCGTAATGTGGCTTCAACAGAAAGTGAATCGTTTCTGATAAACATGATCAATAAACTACCAACTTACGTATCGCATTATCGGCGAGCTAAAAGTAACGACACAAAGTTTTTGACATCAGACATGACGTTAACCAAAATTTATGAAATGTATTGTGAAGAAGTTAAGTCAGCAGGCCAAAATGTGCTTTCTTACGCTAAAGTTAGACACGTGTTCGTGACAAAATTTAATCTGCGCATTAAACCCCTGAAAAAAGACACTTGCAATAAATGCGACTTCTATAAAAGCAAACAAAGTCATGCATCAGAGGAAGAAAAGAAAAAACTTGAAGAAGATCACCAAAAACATATAAACAAAGCGCAATTTTTGCAACAACAACTCAAGAACGATATGAAACTGGCAAAAGAAGATCCAACAATTGAAACAATAACTTTTGATCTGCAAAAGACGCTGCCGCTCCCGAGGATATCCACAAATGTTATTTTCTACAAAAGGCAACTTTGGGTTTATGATTTGGGCATCCATACCGGCAGTGATGACCAAGCCTATTGTAATGTTTGGGTGGAAGGAGAGGCCGGCCGAGGTTCACAAGAAGTCGGTTCTTGTTTGATCAAACACATCACAGAAAGATTGAAAGATGGTGCTGAACATTTAATACTCTGGAGTGACTCTTGCGGGGGCCAAAATAGAAATATTAAATTGACCCTCATGCTTAAAGCATTATTAAATGACCACCCGACTCTTACACAAATAAGCCATCGCTTTTTAGAGTCTGGTCACAGTTTTCTACCGAATGACACAGACTTTGGCCGAATTGAGTGCGCCCTTAAATACCAACAAAGACTATACACCCCAGAAGATTACATGGACATCATGAAAAAATGTAAGAAGATAAAACCAATGATCGTTCAAAGACTTGACAAAGAAGACTTTTTGGCTTCGAGAAATTTAGAAAAAAAAATCACAAACAGGAAGAAAGCAGAAGACGGGTCTATGATATCGTGGTTGGAAACTAAAGAAATAATGCTTAAAAAAGAAAAACCGCACTCGATTTTCATGAGGAAAAACCTAAACGAACCATTCATGGAAGTCAATTTGAAAAAAAAACGTGAGAAGCGCGACATCCACACCGTTAACCATTCGTGATATGGATTTACTTTGGCCTAACGGAAAAGCTATATCTGAGGCCAAATTAACAGATTTGAAAAGCATTATGCACCTCATACCAAAAGATGCACATGATTTCTATAAAAAATTACAAGGAAACGAAAATATTTTAGAAGATGATATTGATGGGTTCACGGGGCCGCCTGATTTTGAAGTTGAATATGATAATGGGGACTTTTTGTTTTAAGTACTTTTTTCTATAGGAATGATCTTAGTTTTTAAGATGTAAGAAAAGGATGATATTTTAATTAAAGAAATAAAAACAATGATTAAACTAAGAAAAACTCTTTTTATTTTTTATTATTACAATATTAAAAGCCTACATCAGTTTTGCAAGAAAGAACCAGGCGACAAATTTGTTTTTTGCAGGAAGGAACCAACAGGTTTTTTAACGACCATTTTATTATAACTTAATAAAAATCAGTAAGTCTGATATTCCTAGACGGGTTTCAATCTGTCATACAACCCTATCAACTTTTTTTTATAATACGTACTACGTACACATTTTGCAAAACCTATTCACAAAAGTATCGTTTTCTCGAAATCGACATGCTATGGGTTGGTTCCAGTTTGCGTAAAATGGTCCAATTATCCTCTTCACAGTTGGATCCCAAGGAGTGGTTGGCTGATAAATTATTTATTAAAAGACTTGCAAAAGCCGACTCAAAACCTGATGGTGTTGGCGATATATTTCTGCACCCATGGGACCGGATGCAGCCAAAAAAATTTTCGAGTGGGTCTTGATTAAAGTGCCTCATCCATATGGATCTAATTCCATGCTTTTTTAGTAAGACATTTTTTAAAACTTCAATATTCTCAATAGTACGTAGCCAGTTTGTTATTGACGGCACACTACTTTCCCTTCCATTTTTATCAATGAATTTCATCGATTTTAATACTTTCTTGGCCTTTGCCCAAACCTTAATATGTTCTGACTTCGGTGTAACTGCGCGTAATAGCACCTTGCCACTCCTTTTCTTAGAATTGTCGTGACTACCATTTAGTGAGTCGAAAACTTCATCAAAGAACAGCAATAAGTCGGCGGTGTCTTTGCAACCTGCTGGTAGTATTCCTTTATCTGAAACATAAATTTAAATTTATTACATTACAAACACTGTAAAGGCAACATTAGTCTTAAGGCGCCCTCCTGCCAAAAACATTAAACAAAACAATCCTTTTTCTGTGCAAAAAAACATAGTTGCTAGGTGAAGCGAATTTTTAGTGGTTAAGGTTCTGTTCATTAGATAATATGTGCAGTGCACAGTGACATTGTCTTGTTAAAATTAAACTTCTAGTGCTGATTTAATTATGAAACTGTTATTGGCTAAAATTTAGTTCCCAATAGCAAACTTGTTGAGTAAACCTAGATAAATAGTTATTATAATGATTTATTACTCACCTGCTAGGTATCCCATATTGGATGCAACCGTTTAGCTCATGATTTGGGTGGCCAGTTTTACCTTCATTTTGGACATTTTCTTTGGGTCAATATGGGCTTCTGTAAGGTTTTTTACCAATCTTATCCCCTTGTATGCAGGATTTTCATAGTGAAGTTTTAATATACGATCCCATTTGGCAACTTTTATTTTATTGTCCATTATATATTTAAGATTTTTTGTCATCAAATTATTTCTTATGCCTTTTATTAAGTGCGGGGGATCAAACAGTGGTATTATTTTTTCTCCGTTAACTTCAAAAATGTCATTTTTCCACATTCTGTTTTGTCGTATATATTGTGTGCGAGTGTCCTGGACTAAGTTGTTTATAGTGCTGACATTCGTAGTGCCTTGATCACAAACTGTCGCAAGCACCTTAAGGCCACATTTTTGCAATTCCATGATAACACTTTTTATCAGACCTTTTAAATCTTCTTTGGGTGTTGCTCCTTTCGAAAAGGTGTAAACAATCGGCTGTTTATAATTTTTCATCACTCCGCGCACCATAAATACTAAAGCATGGTCAGCAATTTTTCTTTTTGTTTCTTCCCCATTCGTGACAAATCCTGTGATGTTATCGCGTTTTCTGTTTACGTCGTAATGCGGAGTAATTGACATTTCGTCAAATAACAAAATGCACAATTTTTCATTCTCGGTCATGCTCTCCACTCTTGTTTTCAGTTGTTCAAAAATTTTTTTATTTATTCCTGGCTTTAATCCAGCTCGAGATACCAGGCGACTCAATGTAATTGGGGATGGCAAAATAAAGATTTTGCTGAGCCATCTGTATGCTTTTGGGCCCTGTTTGTACAAGCTTAGAGCCATGATTTTTTCTTCTTTTGTGAATCTACGTCCCATTTTGCCTCTACTTATTTCACGAAACTGCATGATTGTGAATATTGCAGCAAGTGTCTTAAAGTTTTGTAAATATTTCTGAAATGTCGCATTCTCCGATAGCTTAAGTGCCTTCTTCAGTCGGGTTGCATAGCTGTCTTTCTTTTTGTGCAACTCTTTTATGGTTTTCTTCAGTTTCGTAATGTCACATACTGAAATAAAAGAAAATGTTTTTATATAATTTTTTCTTAGTTGGAAGTATAAAACAGTGCACTATCATCAAACCACCATGGCCCTTAGCTGCTGCTGAGGCCATTAGCCATAGGCCATGAAGAGGTGTTTCCCCAATTTGCTATCTTTTACTGTCCAGCATAGTATTTTCTAAGGTTAACACGAGCACTAGACATAATAAAAACTGTATTTGCACGGATATTTACTCGTTTAATTCGGATATTTATTAACTCGTTTAAATGTAAATTAAACGAGTAAATATCTGTGCAAATACAGTTTTTATTTTACTGTCCAATCAATGCATGTGAGGCAAATACTACTGATGTGTCATCACTTGCTTTCACAACCCTACTCACAGTACCTGTACTCACAAAAAAAAAATACAATTAAATAAGATTGTACCTTTCGTAGTCTTTGCTGGTTTCTGTTTTCGGGTTACGCATTTTGGTTCTGAAGATTTTTCTGGCACTGTGTAGCCTGAAAAATACAATTATAATATGTTTAGCTAATTACCATATTTTATTTTATTTTATTTATTATATTGCCAAGCTTATGGAAAAAGAGTACCTATGTTTAAAATTTCATATGTTATTTATCCATCATGCCCACCTAGAGGCGTCATAAGCTCCAAGTTGGTACAGTCGACAGCACGTCAACCTCTACATTTTAGTTGCAAAGTCACCCATAACGCAACGGAGTAGAGTGCTTGGGTGTATACCACGATGTGCTGTCGATTGTACAAACAGATCAGTTTAGAAGCCTACACTGGGTGTAACAAAATCCCCACACACATCTCTAAACCATGTAATTCAGGTAATTGCCTAGTGTTACCATAAAGAATATTCTAATGTATTCTACCTCTTGCTATGGGGACAGCTTGAAAATCATGGAATATTATCAGCTGTCCCATATATTGTAACTAGTAACAACGTTATCTTTGCATGGAACAGCTGATAATTTTTTCGCGAATTTTTAGGTTTTCATCACAGCAAAAGTTGTTCATAGTGACAAGAAGAACCCCCATTTTCAGCCGTGGTTGCTTTGCGTTATGTGTATTTTGTTACACCCCATATACATTCCACTATAGGGCTCTGTAAACTGTAGTACCTTTTGATGTAGAAGGTTCTCCAATAGTTGGATGATCACTGCTTATGGTTCCAATTTGTTCTTCAAGAGGTGCTGTTGAAGGAAGATAAACAAAATAATATAATTACACAGTTAGAATTATATTTTTTGGAACTGGCATTTCTGCTTGTGACGAGTCAGAAAAATTTAATAGTTCATCCATATTCTCTCTTTGGAAAGCAGTCTGCTTATAATGCTATGTATATCAGAGTTTAAGTACATATGTATATGTATGTCGGAGTGGACAGATTTTAAGCTAATCATCTAATAATCATACACTTACCCGAGGATGTTCCATGTTCAGCGAGAGACTGGTTGCCACTAATTAGATTGGTCTTGTCTGATAATGGTCTTTTACGAGACAAAAGTAAAGTGGGAACTGCGTCAACACTTAGTCTCGAACTCCTCGTATGGTACTTGGTTTCGAAGTGTTTGTGGCACACTTTTCTGTTTGTATGGACAATCTGGTTATCCAACATGAGTATATCTCCTCCAACAGAGAAGATCCATTTTCGGAATCTGTCTGGATCCTTACTGGGGTTGGGAAACCCATGTAAAATGCTGTCTTCACCTAAAAATAAAACGAAACAATGTTATTACGCTGTCCGGGGCACTGGTAAATGAATAGACCAAGGGCATGTATACGAATGTATTATGTACTTACTTGTTGCAGTGCAATTAGGAACACAACACTTTTTCTGAGTCGCCATAACGGAGTCCAAATCAAGGCAAGGCAATCAAAATCCAAATGGCATTGCGAGGGTCAATATATAAAGTGCTGTCGGAAGTCCAAATAGTGCGCGAGGATCAATATGTTAAGCAACGATGTCGGAGTCCAGAAATAAAGCCGAAGTTGTCGAGATAATCGCAAGAAATCCAGGAAAACAAACTCACAAAACGCTAGAATGCACAAGTGTCATGGCGGCGGTGCCGGCCGGCCGGCGCTAATAGCGGTGGGCGAATCGAGCCCTCAATCCGGATTGATTCGATTCCATTTCCAAACGAGCCGACCCGAATCGTCTTTCTTACGGAATCGGATCAACTCGCATCGCGATTCGCGACGCGCGAGATGCTTTGTTCAATACGAACGCGCGCCCGCCGGCGGAGGCCACAGACCCGCCTCACATCGATACGAGTCGGTGACTCGGATCGATCGATCTATCGATGGCGGCCGAGCGAGGAAACGGAACCGACGCGCGCGCGATCGAACCGGACGGAAGTTAGTTCCGTCGGAAGTTAGTTCCTTCAGATCAGACTTCTTTCCCGCACTTTCTCACTCAGTCAAATTAAAACAATGGCTCCTCCTCGAAAAAGTGTAGCATGAGAGTTTTTCTCCAAAAACACGGAGGACACCAGTAAAGTGTCGTGCAAGATATGTGGTTGCAGTTACAAGTATCTTGGCAATACTACCTCAACGCTGATGAAACATCTAAAGCACAAACATATAGTGCAATATAGCGAAGCCATTGGACTTAATTTGCCTCGAGAATCTCGCGATGCAAATGGACATAATAATATAATACAGAATGACAATAGAAGACCAGGCGTATCCAGTGACAACAATGTAGGTGTGATGCCGCCCTCGCAAATTAGGAATGGTAAGTGGCCACTCTCGTGTCAATGACTTATGTGCTAGTACTATTTAGGTAATAGGTAGGTCTATGTAGTTTACCTAATTATGTACTCTAAAAACATATCACACGTCCGTACCTACTGTACTGCACGTATTAAAATAACAGTATATCTACTTAATTACTTAATTGATCAATTATAATGTCAAAATTTTGAGTTTTGAGCTGCTTTTGAGAGTAAATAAATAGTTAGATTAAAATTTATTGATATTTAGATAGATTAATCAATTTTGACGCAGAAGCGACATTAAACCATCTATGCCTAAGATTGTTTTGTCTCTGAGAGAAAATTAAATTGGATAAACCTTTTTATTAACAATTAGGAACACTGACATTATACCTACATTGGGCTAGTTATGTTACCAATATTTACATAACAAGACTTAGGGGTAGTTTCAGATGCTTTTTAGTTATTATCTGACTCGGCTCACGTATCTGCAATTCTGCATTGATGTTTTGTACTATTTGTACAAAATATTATTAAGGAACAAATAGTAACTATTTCTCTGGTTCTAGTAGTGTAGTAATTTAATTAGATAAAAAGTCATAGTTAATTTTGTTACAGAGTTTGATGAAACACTACCAAAGCGCCCAAGACAAATGCGTTTAACTGCACCTACTAAATTAAACCAAAAATCTGGAGACGACGCACTACTGGATATGATTGTCTTGGACATGCAGCCACTGCAGATTGTCGAAAACGAAGGGTTTAGAAAGTTCTCAGGAACATTGAATCAGGATTACGTCTTACCATCTCGTAAAAAAAATTCTCAAATGTTATAAGATAAATATAACATATGTAGTGCAAACTTAAAAGAAAAGTTAAACAATGTGCGGGCTATTGCATTGACCACAGACATTTGGAGTTCCGACAGTCAGAAGAGTTTTATAAGTGCGACAGCGCATTTTATTCAAGACGCTAAGTTGCGGTCTATGGTGATTGCGACGATTGAACTCTCCGAGCATCACACTGCAATGAATATTGCAAATGCTTTGCGACAGATAATGACTGAATGGCAAATTTTCGAAAAAGTCGTAAGCATAGTCACCGACAATGCTTCAAGTATGAAAAAAGCGGTAAGTGATTTCCTGCATAAACGAAATCATTTGTGTGTTGCACACACTTTAAATCTTGCAGTGAAAGACTGCATCAGCAGAGACAACGAAAATGGCCCACCGAATCATTTAAAAAATACCGCTGTGCTTGAGGTCATATCAAAAAGTCGTACGATAGTGACACACTTTAAACAAAGCATAAAATCTTCGAACACGTTAAGAGAAATGCAGGGCCAAATGAACTTTGAAGTCCTAAAGGTCAAACAAGACGTCCAGACGAGGTGGAACTCTACATTCTACATGTTTGAAAGATTGCTAAGAATAAAGGTTCCTCTATCCGCGACGAGGAACGCGCGATTACCTTTGCTCGACTCACCCCCACCGAACTTGACATCAGCTGATTGGTTGATATTGGAAGACTGTGTTGTGGTTTTACGACCTGTAGAAGCCATCACAAGCACGTTGTCTGGAGAATCCTACCCAACTTTATCATGCATCATTCCTTTGGTAAGAGGACTACAAAGTGCTCTTTTAAAAAAGAAGCCGCATACTGATGCTGGCAGACACCTGCAGATGTCAATGTTAGAAGTTATAGATAAGAGACTAAGTATATATGAATCGAACAGGACAGCAGCGAAAGCTACTATTCTTGACCCACGGTTTAAAAAGAAAGCTTTTGGCGTAGAAAGCTCTGCAGAGAATGCGACAAGATATGTGCTGGAAGAAATGGCCCAGTACCAACCTCAGACCCCGCTTGAAGAAATAATAACAGATGGTGCCGCTACTTCAAGCCAAGCTACTCCAAATAATGCTCAGGGCGACGAAGAACTTTGGGAGCACTTCGACAAAAAGATTGATGAAGGCAACAGAGTGCAAACACCAATATCTTCTGCTACAGTTCTCCTAAAACAGTACTTAGAACTTCCATATTTAGAAAGAAAACAAGATCCTTTGATTTTCTGGGAAGAACGGAAACAGCTGTTTCCTAGTCTCTATATAATGGCACAAAAATACTTGTGCATACCGGCGTCGTCTGTGCAGTCAGAACGCCTTTTTTCTAAGGCAGGGTTGGTCACCAACCAAAGAAGAAATCGGCTATTGCCGAAAAAAGTGGATCAAATATTATTCCTTAATTCTTATTGTGCAGACAAAAACAAATTCTAATTCTAATATAAGGTTTTGTGATTTCTAATAAAACTCCGCATAAAGTAATTATGTACTTTTTTATTTACCTCCTTCCTTATGAATATTCAAGAATATGACTATTTTATTAACATCATGCATTGCACAAAAGTACTTTATAGGTAATGTCATCCATAACTTTACTAAAAAAATATCACTTGATTAGGAACTACTACCTAGTTACTCTTTGAACCGGCAAACATAGCCAGCCGCCGCGCCGGCGCGTCGCCCCGTCTCGTGTCTCGTCGTCGCCGTCGTTGGCTCGACTCGCATCGACGAGCCCCGCCCGCCACCCGCCTGCTCTGCTCCCGCGTGTTCGCATCGCATCGGCTCGGTTAACGCAAACCGCGTACTCGTATGGGCATACGAGTGATACGAGTCCGAGCCGACTCGTATCACGATCCGAGTCGGCTTCAAATATGACCCGGGTAATTCGAGTCGAGCAAAATCGCGACTCGTATCATCGCTAGGCGCTAAGCTGTCACGTTCCGTTTAGTGTAATGTAGGTAAACCGACATTAAACGTTTTGTGATGTCTAGGTTGTGTCTAGGGTCGTACTATTTCTACAAAATTGTTTTTTTTTGTTTGTACTCACTACGCATGGCCTTAATATTATAATTAAAATAATATTATTAAGAGTTGTGTGACTCTCAATAATATTATTTTTATTCCACACTATCGTTACTTGTCACAAAAGTATGTAATTTTTGCGTGTACAGGAAGGCGTTTCTGACACAAATAAATGTTGCCTTTGCAAAAACTGCTTCCAGTGTTACCATAATTTAACGTTAAATAGAGGTTTTTTCATTAAATAGCGTCAACTGTAGTTAATATACAAAACTAAAAACACACAGTTGTTTCCCATTCAAAGTCAATAGTACTGACTGATAAGCCCGTGGGATAAGTTTAATACATGCTCTAGTTATGAGACGGAAAATTTGTCAGATACTGAATACAACCTACATGTTGAGAAGAAAAACAGAGCGCGACAAAAAAGCACAGGATAAGGAAAAAGTAGAAAAGGGTGAACTGATTTTGTTACAAATGGATTTTCAAGCTGTAAAATTAGCACCGTTCACATTAGCTAACGCCTTCTACTTCAAAACCAAATTAGCTTGCCACAACCAAACCATCATGAATGTTGTATCTAAACATGTTAAGTGTTATTGGTTTTCCGAGGATCAATGCAACCAATTAGTGGCATCAACTTTCGTATCTTGCTTGTTAGCTTACTTACACAGTTATTGCGTCACTGAAAAAAATACACCTATCGTTATTTACTCAGAATAGGAACAACATTTTGGCCAACGCACTCTTGAATTTCAAAATGCTTACAGGAATTAAAGTTTTCCAAAAATTTTTAGAGGTTGGTCACACACAAATAGAGCTGGATACTGTACACGCGTGTATAGAGCGCGAACTTAAGAATCGCGAAATAAAGCTACCCAGCGATTACGTGACTTTAACCAAAGAAGCCAGGCTTTCTCCATCGCGTTATGAGGCTGAAGAATTACAGTATACTTTTTTCAAAGATTACTCGGGAGGAGACCCGGTCGATCTGTAACCGATCCGTGTGTCACTGACATCAAATTTATTTTTTATGATCCTGAGGGAATCATAACAGTCAAAACTAACTTTTCAAATGATTGGATTGCGTTACGTCAATGACCTAAAAAAATTAACGTAATTCATGAGTACCCACCAATGTTTACGGAGTATCTAAAACTAAATGGCAACATCTGCAAGATTTAAAAGCTGTTATTTCTAGGGACTGTCATTCATTTTACACTAATGTGCCATACAATACTGCTTAAGTTCCTATGGCCTTCACCAAATAAATGTTTTAGTTTGTAAGTTAAACATTTGTCAAGTTTATTTGATTTTTATATTTATTTGAATTGCACGAAATACTATCAGATATTTTGTAACCAGAAATGTTACATATTTTGTTATAGTATTAGATAGTACATATTGCTTAGGTTCAATATGTCCTATTGTGTACGGAATTTTTGTGCAATAAGTCCTAAGTAGCGCCCAGAAGACTGCATTAAACATAAAATAAAGTTACATGTTACGTTCGATAAAGTGTCTAAAATTACAAATGACGTGTATTTTTTCTTATCTCCTACGTTACCCACAGTGACATAAAACAATTTCTTGTCCCTCCTGAAAAGTTGGTGAAAATGACATCACGGCGGAGTGCTACGAGTATTGCGGGCACCCATTGTGCCGGACCGGCCGGACCGCCTTATAATAGAGTTTACAGAGAATGAAGTGGCAAATGTATTTAAGGAAAATCAGGACAATTGGTGCGTATGTGGCTCATGCGTGTATGACCACTACACGGAAGACAAATGTCCGTGTATCCTGGGGTTGTAGCAGGTAAAGGAAAATGATCTAGTATCGCGATCAACAAAGTTATGCCACAATGAAATAATACCTTAATTTGTAGTACTGGCTTAAAATTTTAAAATACTATTGTTAGCATTAAAGTAATTCTTCGGACGAGGATGTAATAGTTTTGTATGGAGAATTACCAAAACACAAGAAGTCCCTAGGTTAACTCATTTACAGGGGTTCATTTTACTGAGAATCCGTCTCACAGAAATACTAAAATTCATGCGAAATAGTCAATAAAGAAATATACATTCTGATCATGAAGAAAACAATCGCAAAACCGTTTAAAACGTAGTGATTATATTCTCTATAGGCGTAGCACAGATTATGAACGATGACACTCAGTGCTGCAAAATGTAATTTATATCGATCATCAATTCGATTCTATCAGTCACCATTTCATAAAATATAACTGAAATGTAATATAATTGATTTACGTGATAAGAGTAGATAGCCCGGCGATTATGCCTCATATCACCTTTACATAATAACATATATATGCAGTCTATGTAGATAGACCATAACATTTTAAGTTGTTTTGTTGGTAAATAGCGAGTTTTCTAAAAAATGGGACGCTGTGCAGCAATAGGGTGTGAAGAAATCGGTTCATATAAATTGCCCAGTGACCCAAAGCAAAGGAAAAAGTGGGAAAGGGCGTTGAGAAGGAAAAACTTTGAATCGAGTGATTTTTCCAAGTTATGCGGAAAACGTTTCAAAGATACAGATTTTGAGACAACTTCTAAGACTACTGGTAATTATAAACTTTACTAAGAATACTTACCTACTCAATGTTATTTAGCCTTAAAATAATTTCAAACTTGTTTCAGGATTTCCACTAACACGCAAATTTTTGGAGAAATCTGCTGTTCCAAGCATGTTTATATGGAATACTCCTTCAAGCACAGTTATTTCTGCTCGAACTCAGCGACTTCAACAAAGAAATGCAAGGCGGTGTTTACTACCATATAGTGAAGGAACATCAGAGCATCTACAAGCACTGTAAATTCAACCAATGTTAGTGACCTGGGATTCATACAAGAAATTGAAATTCCCTATGCAACAGAAGATAGGTCAACTGCCCTTGTGATAAGGCACACTTTTGCTTGCGGGTGAAGATAGAAAAGAAAGTACTCTTGACGTTATGACGGATTTATTGCAACTGAACTTTGGGTGACGCTTGAGCGAGACAAAAGATGAAATTAGAGCACAGCAGATATTACACAGGTATAGCTACACACTAGGTACGTTCATGCATGGCCTTTAATCTGTGAAATCAAAATTTGGACTAAACATACCGCCCTCCAAAAACGACAGTTTTTTTTTCTAACTTATGATGCTCAAGTTAAACCATAAAACGAAATAGTAATAAACTTTTCCCAACAAATAAAACATTGTACTAACAAACTAACACTAGTTTTAACTAGCATGAAAAACTCGTATCAATCACCCAAACATGCATAAATTAACTTGCTTAGCGACGAAGCGTAGCACAGTGTTTTATAAACCCCGATTTTGTCTCATCCACTTTTTATTGTTCAAATCTTTAGTACATATAATTCTTAGTACTACAGTGAAACTCCGAAATCTTTGTGCCGTCTAGTTTATTTTTAAAAAAATCGTTAAGTTTTACTTTATCGGGGTTCCGAAAATAGCAAAAAAAATTATAAAAAAATAACCATGCAATATAATTTAATTTTAATAGCTTAGAATAATCATATTCAGACGTAAATTCTAGCAAAATCTCGAATATCAAATCTTAATAGATGCCGAAATATTAATATTTTTCTCTCTTTTCATTTTTATTTTTTATCTCCCCAATAACCCGATATTAGAACGAGATTTTTATACAGTATATTCGTCACACGTTATTCTATCAATACTATGAAAATCACAATCTAATTCCGCGTTATTCAAAAGTTATTGTTAATTATTTATTTTGGTTAGGGTTGTCACCTGCGAATATCCGGAGTAGCCGGACTTATATTTATTTTAATCGGCGGTTAAAATTGTGCGTTGAGTTTATTCGCTTTCATTCGGGACTACCAAATTTTCGTCACCTTCATAATATGACGTACTGTTTACTGTTGTACTTACATCCACAGGTTTCAGTAGACTAACTGCTAATGCTGGCAACGGTTTTTTTTTGTTTTGAGATTTCGTTTATTTGATGCATAGTCGGAAATGACCGGGTCTGATGATTCTAAAGCTCTGTGAAACAAATCTGACATTGTCTTTGTCTATCTTTGTCTACATTTGAATACGGAGTGATTTGGTATCGGACAGTTAAAGCACAAGTTGTTTTTCTGAACATAATTGTGCCTCTCTTCTACTGGTTGGTTAGCGAATTCTTTACAGTTTGTTACATACAGAACCAACAGGCATAGCGCTGGCGCGGCTTTTACCCCAATACAGCCCGGCGCGACACGAGGCAGCTGACGCTGCATTTCCACATCGGTGTCGCGTACCTAGTTTTAGTTCACACACTCTGTATTCAAACTTCGAATCGGTCGCTAGGTTAATTAGCCCTAAGTACCTTTATTATAATTTTTAATTAAATTAATTAAAAAGCATTCGGTTTTTTTTGGAACCTCCGGCCGCAGCCTACGTAATTGGCGCAGGCGGTAGGATACTCGTGGGTCAGCTCGCGTGCGGTAAAACTGACCATAAAATCGCGTTCCTGACCTGGAGGCTATCAAGACTCCGTCCACGGGTATCCAGAATCTACAATCCAGCTGCAGCCAGGAGGGGACTCCAGACATCGACTCACCAAGAGGAACCGGAATGAAACTGTAAGTGCACTTGAATTGTTCTTGTGTTGCTTCCCTTATTCCTAAGTTCACCCCAACTCCCAAGATTTTTCACCCGAAAGATTCTAGGGCAGGCATACCTGCATCTCGACAGGCTCGCCAAAGTAGAATAGATAGTAATAGAGACTTAGACTTAGATTTAGATTTAGGCTTAGATAGGTTATTCAGAGATAGAGAGATGGCTCATGATCCAGATACGATCTTTAAAGCCTTGAGGCTCGTACCCGAGTTTGACGGGAACCCTAACGTTCTAACTCGCTTTATAAATATATGTGATACCATAGTAGGTCAATATATGGGCACAGCCCCAGGCAGTGAACTCCCAAATGTGTGTCTATTAAATGGTATACTTAATAAAATCACGGGCTCTGCTGCCTCAACTATCAACTCGAACGGCATCCCTGATAGTTGGCTGGGCGTTCGAACCGCCCTTATTAATAATTTCTCGGACCAACGAGACGAAACGGCGCTGTACAGCGACCTCTCATTAGCTGCACAGGGTAATAAAACACCCCAGGAATTTTATGACCATTGCCAAACCTTGTTCAGTACGATAATGACTTATGTCACTCTGCACGAAAGCGTAGCAACTACAGTGGAAGCGAAGCGAGCACTATATAAAAAGATCGCAATGCAATCTTTCGTACGAGGACTAAAAGATCCCATAGGATCTAGGGTTAGGTGTATGCGCCCTCCGACCATAGAGAAGGCATTGGAGTACGTGCAAGAGGAACTTAACGTAATCTATTTACAGCAACGCAATGACCAACCGAAAGCCCAGCAGTCATTCAAATTACCAACCCCCTCTTTGCCCGTCACATACACTGCCCCACGGCCTCAATATTACCAACCCCCAGTTAACAACTGGCCAGCCCCTGTAACACAAAGAGGTTTCCAAGTCCCACCTCAGGCTTTTAAATTCAATTCGCCTCAGCAAGGTTTCTCACAAAACCGCATGCCTAACATGCCCACTCGAACACAACAAATGTTCCGTAGTGCACCCCCCAACTACAACCCCCAGAGTAACGTTTTTCGAATGCCACCACGAAATAACGCACCCCAAAACTCTGCACCAAGACCCATGAGCGGTGTGCAGCATTTCACCCCTAGACCATTGCCTCATAGCATGATGACAGGACACGACTGGCGTAAGGCAGGGAACCCTCCACCTAACAATTATTTCAAGTCCCGTGAAATGCATTTAAACGAGTGTGCATCGGCGTACGATGACTCATACTTTCCCGCCGAGTTCGAATATGACCCGGAGTACTATTACACGGACGATTCCAACTACAATACCTATGGCATTGAATATAATCCCGATGTAACGTACTATGACGACACTGGCGATAACCAGCTATGTCTTGAAGGCCAACCACAGCCAGGGCCTAGCCATGGTCATCAGGATTTTCAGTCAGCTCAGAAATTAGGAAAGCCAAAATAGAGGTCAATCTTCAGACACAACGTCAGCTACCCTACATCCAAATTTCAGACCCACCTCTTAGATTTTTAATCGACACAGGTGCGAATCAATCCTTCTTAAGCCCCGAAGCGGTAGAACAGTACTTCCCCAACTACCACCTTAACTATGACCCATTCGAAGTCACAAACGTGCACGCTAAGAGTAGGAGTGATTATTCTATAACACTGCCTTGCTTCCCGGAATTCAACGACCCGGACGATATTAAGCTTTTCGTGTATCGTTTCCACGAGTACTTTGACGGACTTATAGGGTTAGACCTGTTAGCTAAGTGGGAGGCTAATATCGACCTTAAAGACTCCAAATTACTGACGAAATCTGCTGCTAATCCAATTCACATGTATAACTCATACAATGTCAACTTATATGAGGACATGATACCGGCCGGCACCTCAAAATTAGTGCGTATTCCGATAAACGCCCCGGACGGCGATGTGCTCATAGAAGAACAAGTGATCTGTAATTGCATAATACATCAATGCCTCACGACGGTCACCAATAGTCGCGGTTACTTAGAAGTCGAGAATCCGACACCGAACGACGTTATCTTTTCACTTGACCAGCCAGCTCAAGCTGAGCTCTTTAACGTAGAGTGTAGTAGGATAGAGGAACAGCTTAACACGCGCGCGCAAGACGTCATCTCGCGCTTAAGAACTGACCATCTGAACGAAGAGGAAAAGGGTAATCTCATCACCCTTTGCTCTCGATACGCCGACGTATTTTATATTGAAGGCGAACCTCTCACCTTTACGAACAAAATCAAACACCAAATTAGGACGACAGACGAGGTCCCTATCTACACTAAAAGCTATCGCTATCCATTCATACATAGACAGGAGGTTAGAGACCAAATCACGAAGATGCTGGACCAAGGCATAATAAGACCTTCGGACTCAGCATGGAGCTCGCCCATTTGGATAGTTCCTAAGAAAGCCGACGCTTCTGGCAAACAGAAGTGGCGCCTAGTAGTCGACTTTCGCAAAGTAAACGAAAAGACAGTCGATGACAAGTACCCCATACCTAACATCAATGACGTACTTGACAAATTAGGGAAATGTCAGTACTTTACGACCCTAGACTTGGCAAGTGGCTTCTACCAAGTCGAGATGGACCCTTCTGATGTCCCCAAAACTGCTTTCAATGTAGAACATGGTCATTTTGAGTATGTTCGAATGCCCATGGGACTCAAAAACTCTCCATCCACCTTCCAGAGAGTTATGGACAATGTCCTTAGAGGTCTCCAAAACGAGATATGTCTAGTCTACCTGGATGACATCATTGTCTTCAGTACTTCACTCCAAGAACACATGGTCAACCTTGAAAAGGTCCTTCAGCGACTCCGAGAGTCGAATTTCAAAATCCAATTGGATAAATCCGAATTTCTAAAGCTTGAGACAGCTTACCTTGGGCACGTCATCACTAGAGAGGGTATCAAACCGAACCCAGATAAAATCTCAGCGATAACGAAGTACCCAATTCCGAAAACCCCAAAAGAGATAAAACAGTTCCTAGGTCTTCTCGGTTATTACCGAAAATTCATCCCCGATTTCGCTCGTATAACGAAGCCCCTCACGCAGTGTCTAAAAAAGGGTAAAAAGGTCACTTTGGACACTGAATATGTCACTTGTTTCGAAAAATGTAAAACACTTCTTACTAACGACCCCATCCTGCAATATCCCGACTTCAGTCGAGAGTTCATCCTTACTACGGACGCCTCCAATGTCGCTATTGGAGCAATTCTATCCCAAGGCCCAATAGGATCAGACAAACCCGTATGCTACGCATCTCGCACTCTGAACGAGAGTGAGCTTAACTACAGCACCATTGAGAAAGAGCTACTAGCCATTATCTGGGCTACCAAGTACTTTAGGCCGTATCTATTCGGACGCAAGTTCAAGGTAGTCACCGACCATAAGCCTCTTCAGTGGATGATGAATTTAAAAGAACCAAATTCACGTCTCACGAGATGGCGACTGAGGCTCAGCGAATACGACTTTACCGTGACGTATAAAAAGGGTAAAGCTAATAGCAACGCTGATGCGCTCTCGCGAGTAGAGATACATAATGAGGAATCAAAGTCAGTCATCGACGAACTTTGCTCTATACTCCCCAACCCCACAGAAAGTCCACCGACCGTAGCAGACTCCTCCACTGAGACCGTTCACACGAGTAACGAACACCCCATACTTGAAGTCCCAGTTTCAGATGAACCCCTCAATAAATTTCACAGGCAAATTATTTTCACCATCGTAAGCGATGTCAAACGTAAGCCGACAGTGACGAAACCGTTCGACACTCACACACGCATAGCCGTACAGTTATCGGAATCGAACTTAGAGAGTGATCTAGTTACCGCACTGAAGGAGTACGTTAATCCCAAGGTCAGAACTGCCATTCTGATAAATCCGCCCCTCGGAATGTACAAGGTCATCCCCATCATACAAGATAAATTCAAAAGCTCTTCCATGAACTTAACTCTCTGCAAGTCAGAACTTGAGAACGTGAAAGAGTACCTTCGTCAGCAAGATATTATTCGCCTATATCACGACGGTAAAACAAACCACCGTGGAATAAACGAATGCTACCTATCACTATCACGCAAGTACTATTGGCCAAAAATGAGAGACCAAATAACTAAATTCATTAACGAATGTACAGTCTGCGGACAGGCAAAGTATGACAGAAACCCCATTAGGCCCAAATTCAATATAGTGCCCCCGGCAACTAAGCCTTTTGAGATAGTCCATATGGACTTATTCACAGTCCAGAGTGAGAAGTATGTAACTCTGATAGATGTCTTTACCAAGTACGGACAGGCATACCATCTGCGAGATGGAACAGCTGTCAGCATCCTTCAGGCACTGTTACAATTCTGTACCCACCACGGAGTGCCTCTAACCATCGTTACAGACAACGGAACAGAGTTTACCAATCAGCTGTTCTCAGAGTTTACACGTCTACATAAGATAAACCACCATAAGATCTTAGCTCACTCCCCTAACGATAACGGCAATATTGAACGCTTCCATTCGACCTTACTTGAGCATCTCAGAATTCTAAAATTACAGCATAAAAACGAACCAATTGTGAACCTTATGCCCTATGCCATTATAGGCTATAACAGCTCAATTCACAGCTTCACTAAATGTCGACCCTTCGACTTACTAACCGGTCACTTTGATCCCAGAGACCTCAGTGACGTCGACTTAAATGAACAGTTGTTACAGCAGTATACGCAAAATCATAAGGAACAGATGAAAAAGGTCTACGACATTATCAACGAGTCATCCCTAGCCAACCGTACTGCTATAATTGATAATAGGAATAAAAATCGCGAACCCGAGATGGAATACGAACCGCAACAGCAGGTTTTCATTAGGAACCCCTTCGCTAGTCGTCAAAAAACTACCCCGCGCTACACGCAGGACACCGTTTTAGCCGACCTCCCTATACATATTTATACGTCAAAGAAACGCGGCCCTGTAGCCAAGTCAAGGCTAAAGCGGGCCCCTAAGGAAGTTACCTTGTTACAGGACTCTGCTGTTAATCTTCGTCCACGTGACGCGGCCTCAAGAGATAAGACTTGAGAGTCTAGCGGATGGACCCGGACTGCTGCCTTATAAGCTAGGACCAACCAGACTTACCACCCACCATCATACTTTCCTTCAGTTTATTCAACTAGATGAAATCGAAGATAAAGTTAACCTTTTACAGACTCAGCTAGATAGCATTAGCACGCGACTCGTGAACAATACCTACTTACTCTATGAGGTTCAGATACATTATCTTACTAACAAGCTTGGCAAGGTAAAATCTCAGTTAAGATCCTTAGAACCCAATCGCGCTAAAAGAGGTCTTGTAGACAGTCTCGGTTCGGTAATAAAAAGTATCACTGGTAACTTGGATTACGTGGACGCGATCAAATTTAACAGTGCAATTCAAGCTTTACAGAAAAACCAAGATAAGGTAGTCACTCAATTTAATGAACACGTAAGCCTTAGTAAAAAATGGATGTCTCGACACACTAACGTTTTAGAGCAACTCTTAGATAACCAGAGTAAAATAAACGCTACGCTGAATTTGTTACTAGATAATAATGCGTACAGAGAGTCCAGTCTGATGGAACACGTTAGATTCGCGCAACTGTTAGACGTAATGAGAGAAAACGTAGACGACCTTCTGTCGGAATTAATTAGGGTAGAAAATAGCTTAGCATTTATTCGTGCATCGAGCACTCATCATTCTATGATAGATATAGACGTTTTAAGTTCAATGATAGATAAGTTAAAAGGTATATATAGTAAGGATCAGATTTTAAGCTTAGAGCTCAGAGAGTATTATGACGTAATCAAATCTGGATCATATTTTAACGAGAAACAGCTAGTTATAGTCTTTCGGTTCCCCATAGTTTCCCTGAACACCTATGACCTTTATAGACTATCCATAGTCCCTAATAAAAATAACCAGGCTCTTATCCCTTCCCATCCTTTCATAGCAACTAACAAGGATTCATTCGTGTACATGGAGGCAGAATGCCCGAAGTTAAGTACCTGGTTTCTCTGCGAGAAGGAGATAGGACGTCAAATTCGCACACAGCCTGA
Source organism: Yponomeuta malinellus (assembly GCA_947308005.1). NCBI lineage: Eukaryota > Metazoa > Arthropoda > Insecta > Lepidoptera > Yponomeutidae > Yponomeuta > Yponomeuta malinellus. The sequence goes on from OX371012.1 coordinate 15,011,748, forward strand.
CTGCATTCAAGAACTTATCCTGCATCAAAACCTGGAGGAATCCTGTCACTTTTCATCAGTTCAACTATCAAAGGAGGCCATGGAGAAACTCGACGATCAGCACTATGTACTGTCTTTTCCTCAACCTACGAAAGTACAGTTAACCTGCGGAAGAGATGACTTTAGCTCAATCCAAGGAAGCTATCTTATCACTATCCCTGTCAACTGTTATCTGCGTACTACGGAGTTCACCCTAACCAACGAGAACGACCAGATCAGAGGACAACCCCTTAAACTAACGGAGATCCCTTACGACGCTGACAAGCAAGCTGATACCTCGAGGAACATGCTACGTCTCAACTCAATCGATCTACAAGGATTACACAGCATCCAGGACAAGATCATGATGCAGCTTCCCATCCAAACCGAAAAAGCGCAACCAGATGTCCTGTACCACACGACGATACCTCTCTACACTATGATATTGATCGGCGGTGCCCTTGTAACTGCAGTGGTAACCCATCGCTATGGATTCTGGAGCTGCAAGAAACGTAAAGACCCTGAACCACCCACACCTAAGAAGCACACCTATGAAGACATCGAAAAAAGAGATGAACCCAAGGGAAGGTTCCCAGCAACATTTTCACTCAACGTGCCCAAATAGTTGCTGATCTGAGGGTGGAGGTGTTACATACAGAACCAACAGGCATAGCGCTGGCGCGGCTTTTACCCCAATACAGCCCGGCGCGACACGAGGCAGCTGACGCTGCATTTCCACATCGGTGTCGCGTACCTAGTTTTAGTTCACACACTCTGTATTCAAACTTCGAATCGGTCGCTAGGTTAATTAGCCCTAAGTACCTTTATTATAATTTTTAATTAAATTAATTAAAAAGCATTCGGTTTTTTTTGGAACCTCCGGCCGCAGCCTACGTAATTAGTTGTACAGATAATGCTTTTCCTTACAAAAACTGCAGTAGATGTCTCCGCTGGCGACACTTGCAAAGAATGTTTTTGGCTTAACAGGTTTGTATACTTTACTTTTAGGTTCCACCATCTCCAGCGTGCGAAACCGAGTCTCCAGGAAATCTTTTAGTTTTTCAAAAGCAGGTAAGTCATCTGAGCCATCTACGCTTATCAAAGTTTCCCATTGTTTATGTGTTCCAGGGTCCAGTTTAGAGACGACCACATAGTTTACTATCGCATCCCACTGTGCTGTAGGTAAGCCAAGGTTTTTCAACGCATTAAAGCACTCGACAGACGTATCTAACAACTGTTTCAGTCCGCTTCCTGACTCCTGGGTCTTCCCTCTCTGGCCAAAAAACTTCTTGAAAATACAATTTGCTATGTATCTTTTGTTATTATACCGCTTTTTTAGTACAGACCAAGCTTCTGCATAGTTTTCTCCGGTGACAGCAAACTGGCGTAATAAAATCTCTGCGTCCCTTTTCAGGGCACTCTTCAGGTAATGCAATTTCTGCACATTATCTATCGACGCATTTTTATGTATCAACGTATTAAAAAGGTCGTGAAAAGATTGCCATTCCGTGTAGTTACCTCCGAAAGAAGGGATGGCAATTCTCGGTAACTTGATGTCACTACTTGAAGTACTTTACTTGTTTTCCTCGACGCGTCGTTTCGTTTTCTCCATGGCCGAAGTCAAGCTTCTAAATTTGGTTTGCATTTCCCCTCTGTACGTAAAGTACAACTCTTCAAAATCATCGAAAACATCGTCCACAAAATACGATAATTTTGCTCGCTCTTCCTTAGGAATTCCCACAACGATTTTTTCGTGACAACCTTTGAAATCCTTCAATAAAAAATAAACGACTATTTTAAAAGTTTGCACTTAGCTTCCCTATAGTGATGTGAATAATATGTTGTAGGTACCTACCTACAATTAAACAAACATTTAAAATAACTATAAGTGTATAGATAGAGGTATAGTTATTGGTAGTTAGTAGTCCTTAGATAGTTGTTTGAAGTAGGTACTTCATTGTTATAGGTAGTAGAAAGTACTTAAACATTTTGTGTTAATTAAGACTTTTATTTCTCAATGGTGATGAATGGTGAATTTTGATACAATCAACAAAATAAATGAAATTATTTAATAAAAAATTTTTTGCTTAATAATTAGTTTTTATGCTGTGCTTCTTGTAATTGTAACTGTAATTTTTCAGTTTTGATTTTCTCCTGTTTCAATTGCTCTTCCAATATAAGGAATTTTATTTTAGCCTCCGATTCAGCATTTTTTTCATCAGTTCGACTAATTCCAATTTGCTCTCTAATAATTTATCATGTAGAGAAGCCTTCGGTCTTCTTCTCTGCAACCACGATGGACTGTCCTTTTTTTTCTTTACTGCCAAAGTATCGGTTACTTTACCGAGCTAACTGGTACCGCGTCAGAGTGACGTCACGGCGTCTCACCATAATCCACAGCTTACATACGGATCGTCAATTTCGTTTCCCCAAATACTATTCCTGGTGGCGCGGTACGCGGCCTACCTGCTTCTCACGCAGTTGGTCGGGGGTTCGAATCATCGTTCTGCAGAGACGCAGATTTCTCTTTTAATTTATATAAGAGGCATCCTGACTTGATACAAAGGCCTAAAATGCCGGTTAACCGCACACCACCACCACCATCTCCATTAGCACCAGATTCACCAAACCCAACGCATACTCTCAGTACGTCTGAGACAACTGTGTTTCAAGTACGACCCGCTACGGAGAGTACGCCTATCACCAGCGATGAAGTTTCTGCCCAACGTTCCAAGCGCAAGCATAGTGGTGACGACAATAGCGAAATTGGTACGAGAAACATAATGGCTGAAATCAGAATACTGTTCCTAGCTGCGAGTCGCGAAAATGAACAAAAACTCGACATTCTACGTCAATCATTAGACACATCATTCCAAACTAAAATAAACGAAATTAAGGCGCAGAATGAGGCGATCACGGCTTCCATGGACCATATCTCCTAACAATACGATGACATGACAGCTGATATCAACAGACTGGTAAAAGAGCGTAAGGAACAACAAATATATATACAGACGCTAGAACAACGCATAGATTCTCTGGAGAGAAAAAGCATTTCTGCTAGAATAGAACTCCGAAATGTACCAAAACAACCTCATGAATCGAGAGCAGATCTGGTAAATATGGTCCAAAATGCTGCAAAAACCCTCAATGTTGAACCTCCACAGATCAAGGATATTTTTAGAATGAACACCAAATCAGAGAAAAATAAGCCGATCATAATTGAAGTGACGAGTGTACAGGTCAAAGAGTCGTTCCTGAAATCAATCAAGAACTTCAATAAGAGTAGAATAGATGACAAACTTAACACTAGCCATCTGCAGCTAAAAGGCTCCACCACTCCTGTTTACATTTCGGAATGCCTAACTCCAAAGGCCAGAAAAATTTATCATCTAGCTCGCGACTTCGCGAAACAAAATAGCTACTCTTTCTGCTGGACAGCACATGGGAATATCTACCTACGGAAAGCTGAGGGTTTGGCTTTGATTCGCCTCGACAGTGAAAGTGATCTTCAGAGATTAATTCAAACTAAATGACTAGTGGATTCTTGTAATATATTTTTGCATGTCTTAATCTCGAATACTATTGTTTTAAAATATATCGTTATCAAACATATTATGATTACACTCCACACAAAAAACACAATTTTTCATGCACTCTGTATACGACACTACACTCTTACTCCATACACCATGAAACATATCCCAACCCCTCCCCTCACAACTGTAGCAGGCTTTTACTATTTGTACCTAGTGATTTTAATTTCCAATGGGTAGCTCCAATATAAAGAATATTCTATCGGAACTAGAGCTCATTTCTGTATCCAAATCTCTTTCATGTACACCTGATCAGTGTAAACTTCATATTGACAAAAACGATAAAAAGTTAAATATACTTCACGTTAACATTAGAAGCATAAACCGTAACTTCGACTCCCTGGTTGTCTTCCTGACTGAGTTGGAGGTAGAGTGCGATGTAATTATTCTGTCTGAATGCTGGCTTAGTAAGGTTAACTCATTACCTATTCTCGATGGCTACACTTGTCACCAATCTTCATATACAAACCAAAATGATGGAGTTGTTACATATACTAGGATTGACTTACGGTGTGAAGTCGTGGAGCCAAACTTTACTGACGCCAATTGCCTCCTTTTGAAGTTTGAGAAGGACTTGGCCATAATTGCACTTTATCGGTCTCCGTCGGTCAGGAACACTTCTTCATTCCTTGATAGTTTTAATTCTATCATCTCTACACTTCAACATTTTGATACTATTGCAGTTATTGGTGATATCAATATTAATATAAGTATTAACAGTGATGACCCTTTGTGTAATGACTACTTAAATACCATTGTTTCTCTTGGACTTCTCCCTGCCCACCAATTACCAACTCGAAGTCAGAGCTGTCTAGATCACATCTTGTTAAAAACTAATGTACACACAAAGACAGTGGTAGTCTCAAGCACTATCACTGATCATTGTCCTGTTTTATTGAACATTACTTCACATAAGTTCTTTGATAAGCCCCTGATATACTTTAATAAAATAGACCATTCAGCTGTTGTGGCGGCATTGGAAAAGGCTGATTTCGGTATGGTGCTTGAGAGCCAAGATGCCAACCTTGCGGCAGGTTTACTTGTATCAACAGTGTCTAGTATTGTCACTGATCATACACAAAGGGTAAAAATATCTCGAAGAAAAAGGAACTTAAAGCCCTGGATAACTCCAGGGTTAATTAAATGTATGCATATTCGAGATAAACTGCATCAAAAATCAAATAAATCTCCTGATAATGTTACGTTCCGCCTTACATATAGCCGATACAGAAATTTTTTCAACAATCTTTTAAAGAAATTACGAATTGAATACGAAAAACAACAATTTAAAAATTCTAAAGGAAATGCAAAAGCCACTTGGGAAACCATTAAAAAAGTAGCACAGATACTTAAAAAAAACAGTTCTCCTCTTGAGCTTTTAGACCCTTTAAATCCTGTAGCTTCTACTAATGCTGTAAATAACTATTTTGTTAATATAGGAAGAAACCTTGCTGCCAAAATTGTACCACCTGATGTAGTGCAGTCCAACTCGCCTACATTTAGAAACCCTCATTCTATGGTGATTCTGGATGTGGATCATGCCGAAGTGGAAAGAATTATTCTGAGCCTGCGAAACTCATGTGCATCGGGCTGGGACGGCATTCCTACAGTTATATTGAAAAACGCCCGCCGATGTCTGATTCCTCCCATCACCCATGTTTGTAATCTCAGTTTACAGTCTGGTATCTTTCCCAAAATCTTCAAAAAAGCTTTGGTACATCCAGTCTACAAGAGTGGGAGCAGAGACAGTACTAATAACTATAGACCCATTTCACTTTTATCAATAATGTCAAAGATACTGGAGAGGGTTTTGAATGCCCGGCTGATTAAGTTTTTGGAAAAATATAACATAATATCTAAAAGTCAATATGGGTTCCGTGCGGGAGTCTCTACTGAAGATGCAGTACTGGACTTAACCGAATGTGTGGTTAAGCACCTCGACCAAAAACATAAGGCGATCGGGATGTTCTTGGATCTTTCCAAAGCTTTCGACACTGTCTCTGTTCCCATTCTTCTGGATAAGCTGGAAACCATTGGAGTCAGAGGCTTGCCCTTAGCGGTCTTCCGGGACTATTTGAGTGACCGCACACAACAAGTTAGGATCGGTGACTACAAGAGTGGTGATCAAGAGGTATCTTTCGGCGTGCCACAGGGTAGTGTACTTGGCCCGACACTTTTCCTCGTGTATATAAATAACCTCTGCTACCTCAAGTTGTCTAACTGTCAATTGTTTGCTTATGCCGATGATACCGCTCTTGTTATACACGGAAAAACCTGGCGTGAGGCAAAACAACATGCAGAGCATACCCTCTCTGTTGTTATGGACTGGTTTTCTTCTAATCTGCTTACGCTAAATGTAGCCAAATCGCAGTTTATCACCTTCAGCCTAAGGAAAAATACCCAACCGGATTCATCTTTCCACATAAAATACCACTCGTGTAGTCATCGGCTAGACTGCACTTGCCTCGCCTTGGATAGGACTACCAATACCAAATACTTGGGTGTGATAATTGACAGCACCTTAAGCTGGAAACCTCACATTGCTGCCCTAACAAACCGGATCAGAAAACTAATATTTGTGTTCAAGAAGTTGCGACTATCTGCTGATTCTCACATACTAGAAATTGTTTATTACACCTTGGCTCAATCTCTTATATCTTACTGCATTACTTCCTGGGGGGGTGCTCCCCAAACTTCTATATTATGCCTTGAGAGAGCTCAGAGAGCTGTGATAAAAGTTATGCTTGGTAGGCCTTTCAGATATCCGACCACACTTTTATATCAAGACTGCGGGTTCCTTACTGTAAGACAGCTTTTTATGTTGCAAATCGTTCTTCGAAAGCACGCCTCTATGCCCTACGATCCCCTAGTGCTTAATAGGCGCCGATTCGACCGAGTATGTCCAACGTTACCCCATAGAACCGATCTCTCCCGGCGTTATTTTTATGTGCTAGGCTCTTACATTTATAATAAAATAAATAAAATCCTTCATATATACTCTCTTCCTTTTGAAAAATGTAAAGACGTAACAAGAAAATGGCTCCTTAGTCTTGACTACTCAAAAACGGAGGATTTACTAAAAACCATAAAGTAAAGGCTTGACTCACAAATGCAATTCCAATCCTTTCTTCCTTTCTTGCACAGACACACATAACACAAACACTCCCCTCTCACACATACACAACACACACACATACTTACCTCCATCTCCCTCTAATCCCTCGCATACGTACATACACTTACCTATACACCACACTCCACTTACCAAACTTAATTTAAACTTAATTTGTATTTCTTTATTTCAAAGTAATGTATGTTGAATAGTACTTTTATTTAACTTAATGCATTTATGGTGTAGGTATTTTTGAAACCTTGCGGTAGTGGGCGTTGACATCTGAGATACAGTGTTTATCACTAGTTCAGATGTTATCGTTTTTCCTTGAATGTATATATTATACACTATAAGCATCAAAATATGATGGTGTAAGGAATGTAACTGTCCTCGTTTTTAATAATGAATAAATTACTGAATTACTGAATTACTGAATTACTTTTGTCTTTAAGTCAGCTGGGGACCATCCATTCCACATTTTACCATCAGATCTGAAACAAAATAAAATTTCAACAATATTTCCTTATTCTTTAGGGATTTGTCACACTGGATGCTCTCTGCGGTCTACGGTCAGGTCAGTTCATACATGATGCGCCCTGACCGCAGACCGCAGAACGCATCGAGTGCGACAAATCCTTTAACCCAATGTTAGCCAACATGTTTCGGTTTGTACAGACCCCTGATGCGATGATCAAACATTCGTCTTCTTTCAATGGACCAGTGGATTCTTAAACAAAAATTGATCTTGAATATCATTTGACCATTTAAGATTTATGATAGATAGATAGATAAGACATTTATTTGCATCTGCACATACATACTTATAAGTGCAATACATACATGGACTGCCCTGATGCAATGCAAATATGTCTAATAATGTCTATGTTGTTCTGAAGTACATAATAGATAGAAAGAATACAATTTGCTAAACAACATGTTTGTAGCGACTGACCTTTTGCACTACCGTCAGGGACTCATCCGGCAGAGTTGATGGACCAGCAGTAGTTTCATACTAAAACAAAAAAAAAAAAACAAAACATGGTCATATAAAGTTTGTTTCCTGCCCATTTATTAATTTACCTCTGGTACTTCCTTTATCGATATCCCTGTCAGCGTCATGTCACTGTTCTGCAATGGTAACATAATTATATAGCATCGTAACATAACATAAACTTTGGTAAATGTTTATTCAAACATTTCACATTTATTTCAATGTAAGTACCTACTTATTCTAATTATTAACCCAACCCGACCTAACCTAGGATACTCTGTGCTATGGTAACCAGACAAGGACACTACAAACATGAATAAACATTCAGACTGAGGCCAATTGAACAGCTAATGTACGGCCCCCTGCAGGAATCGAACCCACGACCACTGTGCTGGTAGTCAAGCGATCTACAACTACACAAAGAGGCAGCCGTTAATTAATCATGTTACTTGTGTAACGAAACCTAATACCCACCTAATTCATTTGTATATATACCTATTTATGGTATATTATGGTGCATGCAGTGAAGATGGGGCGCTTTCTTGTAGAAGAAAGTAACACTTTGACCAACCCAAAAGAAATTAAAGTTAATACTTACTTGTGATACTTTAAATTCACTTTCCGATATGGATGTATCCAACACATACTGGGCATCTGAATCAAATGGATTCTCCAGTCCATCTAGTGTCGGCCCAAGTATCACTTCTACCTGGCCTTGGTATGGTCCAGGTGGTGGAAGATTGGGCCTGCCCCCTCCTGCGAAAAATAGAAATTTATAAAAAAACTTGACCTACCGACCAAAACACATGCTATGACTACCTACTGAATAATCACATCAGTGGTTCTACTTACCTGTTAAGATAATTTCTTTCTTCGTCCTTGTATTATCTTTTCTGGTGTTCCTTTTTATGTTATCCCAACACGTTTTTAATTGGTCAGTATTGCGGACGCTGAAAGAGCTCAAAGAATTGAACTCTTCTGCGAACTTTCTCCACCCTTCATTTTTAAGGTTTGTTGTCACAGCGTCCGTTTTTTTATTTTCTACCAAATCCTTATATTTGGTAATTAAATGTATAAGAATTTCCTTCTCGTTTGCGGAAAAATTCGGTCCGCGTGTTTTCTTCGACATCATGAAGGTTTCGGTACTAATCTTGATATTTTCATGTTTGTGGCCAACAACACTTCTTTCTCAGATCCCAATGTGTTGTTTGAAGTGTTTGTGAAGTGTTGATTTGTCAGAAAATGAAAAAAGAGACTTGAAACAATTCTGCCAAACGTATGTATGTGTGTTCATTGAAAAGGAAATGGATCTCATGTTATCGCACGCGACATACTTTCATTAAAAAGTACGAAGCATGGCTCCAAGAAAACATCAAATGGCCTGAAGTCATCAAGGAAAAGATGACTTCTTCAGTAACAATAGAGCAGTCACCATGTTCTAGTTCCGAATTTCTCGTAAATGAAGGTGCATCAACATCTGCACAACCACAGACTTGTAGTATTGGAACCTCAACATCTCTTGGAAACCAAAGGAAGCAGTTCTCGGAGTTAAGCCCATTACAGAAGAGAAGGAGAGTAGAAGAGCTTTTAAATCATCTAACGGAAAGCCTTGCTTATGCAACTGGCTTGAAGGCGCAAAATAAAGATGTAGCAGACATAATAAAATTAGTCACAGAGAATCCCGAAATGGCTACGAAGATAAAAGATATGCTGAAAACTAAGAAAACTGTGCCCATATATTCTGCTGATAAAGCTTTAGCTATTATGACTTCGTTGAAGCTGTCGAAGTGGCAGTACACACTTTAAGAGCTTGTGCAATGGAAGAAGAAATCCTACTGTATCCCTTATACACAACTGTCCTAGAAAAAGGACTGTTACCCACCTAAGGATAGCATAGACATTTCCGAAAATGGGGTACGAGTTAAACTTCAAACAATTTTGGATAAAACTGTGTCAAGACTTGGCACATATCTACGTTTGCCCTCTTCTCTAGATGGCAAACACTTCTGTGTAAGTGGGGCTTTGATGGTGCTTCAGGGCAGAGTTTGTACAAGCAAAGCATGGTGGAGGAAGATGATTCCAGCGTCGTCATGTGTTCTTTTGTACCTGTAAGACTAGATTGTGATGAAGAAAAGGTATGGGAGAATCCAAAACCGTCTTCGACAATGTTTTGCAGACCTCTTTTCTTCAAGTTTGCAAGTGAAAACAAATTGGACATCAAGAGAGAACAAGCCACGATTGAAGCTGAAATTGCTGCACTGGTGTCTTCTATGATGGGAAATCATGCAGTTAAAGTTAAAATGCTCATGACTATGATAGATGGTAAAACAGTTGCTAAATTATCAGAAACATCAACCCAGACTTGTGACATATGTAAAGCAACCCCATCTGAAATGAATAAGTTACATGACATGTCATTACATGACACATTGTGATCTCAGAGTAAGTTAAATACTTTTATAATTTTCTTTGCTAATATTACTGTGGTACTGCTATACCTATTTTTAAATAACTTATTTCTTTGTTTTCTAGAAAACCAGTGTCAACGGAAATATATCAATATGGTTTGTCTACTCTCCATGCTTGGATTAGGTGTATGGAATGTTTGCTTCACATTTCCTACAGACTTGATTTCAAAACATGGCAAGCTAGGGATGCAGACAGCAAAGAGTTATTGAAGGCAAGAAAAAAAATGATCCAGCAGAAGTTACGTGATGAAATGGCCCTTTTAGTAGATATCGTCAAACATGGTGAGTCTTGAAGTGCAACGAGTTGTGTTGAATTATTTTGACAACGTTACTCACCGAATACCTTGTTTCTGTTCAAAATGGTGAAGTTCTTGCTTTTTGTTTCAGGTGCAGGCACTACAAATGATGGCAATACAGCCCGAATTTTTTTTAGTGATCCTGTAAAAACGGCAGCCATCACTGGATTGGATTCCACTATAATCCAAAGATTTGCCACAATTTTAGGTGTGATAACATGTGGGGAGCCCGTAAATGTTGAAGCGTTTGAAAATATTGCGCGCCTTACTGCAGAGAGATATGGGGAACTCTATGGTTGGTATTATATGCCATCGAGTGTTCAAACTTTTACTGCATGGTGCTGAAATTATCAGGCATTTCAACATTATCCCCATTGGTAAATTATCTGAACAGGCATCGGAAGCCAGAAATACAGACTTCAAGAAAATCCGAGAACATCATTCGCGGAAGTTTTGTCGTAGAGCAACAAATGAAGATATCTTTAATGGACTCCTTGTATCGTCAGATCCGTACCTATCCAGCATAAGACCTGTACACAGAAAGTCAATCAAAACAGCTGTCTCTGATGACATGAAAACACTTCTCATTAATGAAGACGATACAAGTGTGGACAAACAAAATATTGAATTTGTTGATATTAGTGTTGCAATACTGGATTCAGATTTGGAAGATTTTGATGATAATTGTTAATGCGTATTTTGTAGATATCGATGTTGTTATTATTTTATGTTCTAACACTAGATAAATGAGGATTTTTGGTACTAAACAATCAAAGGCTAGGATTTAGACGTATTTTGAAGAATGCACATACTAACCAAATGAAGTTTTCTGTATTCTTCGATTAAGTTTGGAAAAATAAGATAGTTTTAGTTATTTAATTGTTATATTATTTTAAACACTTTTGTTACAATTGATTGTATAGTTTTTAAGCGTATTAAATTTTAAAATATGAGAAAAATGTTTAATAAGTGTTTTATTTCTTCTTTAACTCTTGAACTGCCCTCGCGGAACGCAACGTATAGGTGGCCCACACTAAGTTGGACACAGATCTGTGTCGCGGCAGACGAGTGGTTAAACAGCGAGACTTTATGGTCGTTGTTTTCCCATTATAAGGTGATTCTAATCATACAAACAAACAACTTTTGTTACGGAAACCATCTTGAAAAGAAGAAAAAAATAACAGCTGTTTTATACATAAGTAGGTATTTAACTTTAGTATGAAACAGCAAACATTTTTTTCGCGATTTAGAGGTTGTTTCCATAAAAAAGTTGTTTGTTTTCATGAGTATTTCGCTGGAAAACAACGACCCCAAAGACACTCAGAATAACATTACTATACATATATTTATGGCCTTATATTACTTATTAAATATTTTCAAACCTATTTTAATATTATACATATAGGCTACTATAATTTGATTGCGTCACATATTTAAAATATTGAATAACAAAATTCGAAATTTCTAAAAATTCCTATGTGTGAAGCGGCACCCAAAGGTACACGAGTGGTATGTCAACTTAATCGCCTTAATAGCGGCAATAGCTCGTATGAGTACCAGCATCAGTTTCGTTCAGTCGCAAGAAAATGTACTTTAAGTAATTTCTCCCATACAAAAAAAAAAATTAAAAAAAATTCTCAGGCGCGGCGTAACTAAAATCATTCATACTACAATATACATTAAAGGAATGTATACCTGACCCGTTCCATATTTTGGTTTTATGAATACCCCACATTGACTTTCTATGAAAGGGGAGCTCGATTTTCAGACCACTGTGCGGCGGTGGAGGCGGCCTCGACGAGTAGGCGCGTGCGCTGCGCTGCGGCGGCGGAGGAGGCGGCGGCGGCGGCGCTCCCATCTGTGCTGGCGCCATCGGCGCAGCATGCCCTCGATTTCTCGGTGTCATCGGGGGTCGGCGATGGCTGCTTGGCCCTTCCAGTTTTTTGCTTGAGTTGTGGTTTTGTTGTTGGCCTGTATTTTAAGCTCCGTTCCGGACTTATGTACAGCTTTTGCCGTCTTTAAGGACTCTGACAAATGCTCTACAAAGAAAGATTTATCTATCTTAGTGTTGAGAAGTGGGCCTTGCATTTCTTTTTTGAGCGAATAAACCGCCAGGTTTCGTCTTGATACCGACTCGCTAGTTTGTGCATCACAGACTTAGCGGCCTGCGTCCATTATGAGCTTAAGAAGTGTATTGTCTCTTTCTTTAGTATCTAGTAGTCGGGTCACTGCCTCTCCCAGGCACGGAGGCTAAGCGTTTCTGGCGCGCCTCTATAAGCTTGTCGCGTTTAACGACCGGTTCGGTTAGAAGAGCCTTAATCTCGGGATTGAGGGCTGGGGCTCCGATAAGGGCAGCATTTGCCGGGATAAGGTACTTACTGCAGAGGTCACTTCTCGTCTCTTTGTTTAGGCCATTTGTTGTAATATGTTCAAACCTGGTGGCTACCTCTGTCCGAATGTCTTTGCCATATGTAGTGGTGCTTGTTGGATCTTCACCAAGGATATCTAGCGCCTCTCCGTCTAGTACAACACTACCGTTAACTTCACTGTCGAGGCATTGCCCGTCGGTCGCCACATCGCGGTTTACGTTAGCGCACGCGTCTGCATTGGGTCGAGGGTCTGGCGTTTGTAGCCCGTCGGATTGCTGTGGGCTGCTAGTCGAAGTGCTCGGCCCCGGTTCTGCCGCTGTGATTTCGTCTTGTATGATTGAGTCCAGGTCGTCGGAGTTTACGTCCCTCAGTGGTCTGTTGTCTTCTCCAACTAAAAAACGTTAATATGATTATAGATATGCTGGTGCAGCGAAGGGCCCCGCAGGCCGATCTGGTTGCACGCAGTTTGTTTGCAGCGGAAGGCTCCGAAAGCCAACCTGGTTGCAATTTAAGTACGCTCGGATCGCCCCGCAGACGTCCTGTTGCGTTTTTTTGTAAACAGTTAAATCAAACGTGAATTCACCTTTTTGTTTTCTTGGAGTACGCGAACTTTCTTCCGATGACGTGGAGATAATCCTTTTGTGTCGAGTTTTATTGATCTACATCTTCTTTCTAGTTTTCTTAGCTTCCTTGCGATTTCACTTAAGTTCTCACTATTTTCCCGTTTCGGCATGGTGAAATTTAAATAAATTTGTCAGAAATGGTAGGAAGCGTGCTGAGTGATTGACACTGAAAACGTGAATGATGACAGACGGAAGAGCGGGAACAAAAAAAAACCGATTACCCTCAAATACAGTGTTGAGTGATGGCAGCTAGATACGCTACTACAAAGTGTTACAAATATTATTTTTCCCTTTAGGTTACTCATTTCTAAGACGGAGCACGAGTATAATTCTTCCAGTGTTCAGTGTTTTCTGATGAGAACGCTTCTTGTATATGATTTAACATTTCTGTTGGGGTACTTTTTACATTTTTTTCAGCGATTTTTCTTTTTGCCCCACTCCAAACCATCTCGATGGGATTGAGATGGCAATGATAAGGTGGCAACCTGAGCACCTCATGGCCGTGTTCTTTCAACATCTCGTCTATGTAGTATATTGGTCTGGTTTATGTCTCTTGACGAGACATAACAGTTCAGGTTTGGTTAATTTATTTGACCATTCAATGTTATTTTCGGTCAACCAATCTCTGATTACCTGCTTTTGTGAGCTGGTATTTGGCACCTTATTCAACTCCATCAAGGATGACCTTATCGCACAAGGTCATCCCGTAGAGGCTGTGCATCCTATGCACAGCAGCCGCGGCAAGACCTTCCCGCTATCCCTGGTGATTCTCACCAACACCCCCACAGCTAGGTCCATTTTCTCCGGAGAGCTCACCGTCTGTGGGCTCTCCTGCATTAAGGTAGAAAAGCCCCACAGGCGCGGCCACCCTGGCCAATGCCACCGCTGCCAGCTCTATGGCCACGCGTCCGCCAACTGCTCCGCCCCCCCTAGGTGCGTGAAGTGCCTCGAGCCTAACGCCACCGGGGACTGCAAACGCACTCGCGAATCGGAGGGTCCTCCGGCATGCGTGCTGTGCAAGCAGCCCGGCCATCCAGCCAACTACCGGGGGTGCCCGCTTTCCCCCCCTAAGGCCCCTAAGGCTCCAAAGGCGACTAAGCCTTCTCCTCAGAGGAGACCAGTGCCGCCGCCGGCTCTTATCCCGTCCAAATTTCCCTCTCTCGGCCCAGTGAGAATGGTTCGTTGTCCAAAGCAATCATTTCGCCAATCAAGTAATGATATTTTATTGATTTCGGATCATTAATGTCCCAGAGTAATTTTCTTTCTGATGTTTCCTTCAGGGTGAGCTGCCGTTCTTTTGATCTGGACGTTCCAGGTTCTGCTGGCATCTTGGCATCGGTAGAAGTAGAAGTACCGCCCATGTTGCTGCCACTTGACGATGGAACATTAATTAAAGCAGCGTATTGGTCAGCATGTTTGGTTTTAAGATGGTTTTTTAAAGAGGTTGTAGCTGTAAATAAAAAAAAACTGAAATTAATTATAATGAAATAAGTTATTTTATTTCCTTATCTATCTTATAGATAATCAAATAAATATAGGTATATAAATAATTTCTTATAAAACTTTATTCCGAAACAACTAGGGCAAATCGATCTCCTTTCTTTTGTAAGTAGGTATCTATCTACAAATAGGTACAGTACAACCACTAGGTAAGTAGGTACGTAGTTTTAGACTTAAGATTAGACATAACCAGTTAGCAAACAAACAACCACCTACCTACGTAAACGTATAAGTGAATAAGACTATTTCGAAACTATTAAATTAACCTAACGTTTTACTTACTTGCTTTCTTTCCTTCTCCGCCTCTTGAGATCAAAACAAAAGCGAGCTGTCTCCTTGTACATAACAGATCATGAAACTTTAATAAATCTGACACATGCTCAATGGGAACTATTGGAACAATGTATCAAACTCCTCAAACCATTCGAAGAAATCACAAAAATAACTAGCTCAGGTATCTCTTGCATCTCTGAAGTGATTCCACATGCAGTAACTTTATTAAAATATCTGGGAAAAGCAGAGACAGCTGAGAAAGTACCTAATTTAGTCACGATGAGATCTTCACTGCAGGCCGAGCTAGAAAGGAGATTCAGCTTCGATGATAAAAACAAATATCTGGTTGCTACTTTTCTGGATCCTCGCTTTAAAATGAGTTTTCTAGGATTGGTTCAAGCAGAAAGAGCAAGACAAACAATTCTTCTAGAAGCTCTAAAAAAAAGTTGTGATGAACCAAGTAGTACCGATTCTTCTCCAGCGCGTAAGAAAAGAAACTTGAATGAAAATGATAGGACTGTTGAAATACACGACAGTTTCTGGAACTGCTTTGAAGAAGTCGCTACAGATAATATGGGAAATGCTAATGATGAGGAGGACGTGGAGAAGAATGCTGTGGCAAACGAGTTAGATTTTTATTTGAAAACAGTTCGCCTAGATCGGAAGGCCAATCCTTACAAGTGGTGGTCAGCAAACGAAAAACAATACCCGAACCTTTCGAAATTTGCAAAAGTTTATCTTTCTTCGCCTGGAAGTAGCGTTTATAGTGATAGGTTATTTTCTGAGGCTGGTAACGTTTACGATGAAAAGCGTAATCGTTTGCTACCAAAAAATGCTGAAAAGCTCGTTTTCATCCATCACAACTTATGATTAATTTTAACTACTGAAATGTTGTAATTTGGAAATAAATACTATAGCGAGCACTGGTATCCCTGGGCGCCCTCAACGGGCAACCCGCCCGCCTCGGCGCTTCTCGCCTTCGGGTGCGTCCGTCGATAGTCGGGATACGTTCGGCTAGTAGCAACCCCCGCGCCGCGCCCGCGCCAGTCTGTTACTGGATGTCGTTAAGCAAGGTGCTTCCGCGTATTATTCGTCCGCGCGCGCTTGCGAGCCTAGCGTCTCCCGCGCAGCCTCACTTTGTTTGATAATAAGTCCGTTGATTGAACTGTATGATTGTGTACCTACCTGTGTGTCGTTGTAATAAATCAGTGAAAGTGTACCTACAACCTCTTCTCATTGCAACTATACTGTGCCCAACCGTTATCTTCCTTCGACAACCCTCAAGAACCCCCCCGTCAATGATAAGTCCGACGCCCACCACGCTAAATCTGGCTGCCCAACGTGTTGATTGATTCCTGCGTGTGGATCGAAAATAACCTGAAAACATCAAAACACGTGTCGAAGAAGAGCAACGTCAAATTTTTTCCGGAAGTCGCCATCTTGCGATCTTCAAGTTTTTGTTCCGGAAGCAAATTTTTGGGTGCGTTGCAAAATCGAAGAACTATTCCGGAAATTGCTCTGTGCAATCTGTCAAACTGACAGTTGTCAGCTTCACTTCAGTGCTTCGCTTCGGTGGATTGTTGTGTCAACGTCATGCCACGTAAGCGAAGATTCAGATTAAGAGTGTAAACTATTTTTTTATTTTATTGAATTAAGATATTATAGGATTAACTTTCATTGCATTGCTTTCAGCATCAACATCAACACCACTTCCTGATCAAACATTACAACAGCTAGAGTACTCGCAGGATGACACAACGATAGAAGTTATCATACAGTAAGAAGTTGAAGTAGATGAAATCGATGATAGAACACCTGGCACCGAGGAAGAAGCAAGCGACATGAAAATACCAGATACTGAGGAGCAAAAAGAGAAAAACTTGCCTGCATATGATTGGAGTTCTTGGAATCCTATATCATTAAAACTCAAGAAAAGCAAGCCACTATAAGTCACAAAAGACCAAATGAGCGAGAAAATGAGTGCAGTTGCTACTGCGCGCTTGGAGCTCCTAAGTGTACAGCTTGAAGTGGCAAAAACTGAGCTAAAATGTAGAGCAGATGATGGAGCAGCAGCGTTTGGAGCATAAAGCCAAAATGCAGGCAATACAGTATGAGATTGAACTATTACAAGTGAAACTAGCGAAGGAAAATGGTGGCTATTAACTATGTTTTAAAATAAAACTAATAATCTTTATTATAAGATTTTATTTGTGAAAAACACTGTCTTTATGCTTACACTTATGTTTGGGGAATTATAATAAACCTTCAAAGTATGCTAATAATTACTGTCTAGTTGTTTCTCTATCGGCTTCGTTATAAAATGTTTGAAGAAACCCCTGCTGTTTCTTCAAACGTAGGTTCAGGATTGACTTGCACTTCTGGGTCTATTAGTGGCTCTTCTTCATTCCTGTCAATAGCCAGATTATGCAGTACTGCGGTAGCAACGGTAGTGTCTTGTATAAGAGGTAGCTTGCACCTCATACCAATACTTACTACTGGGAAGCGTCTTTTCCACACTGCGAAAACAACAAGCGGGTTAATGTGGGCCGGAGTGGCGACGTGGGAGCAATGGAGGGACTTCCTAAAATAAATGGCAGTGCCGCCGCCTCTACGGCCGTCGGCTCTGCCGTTCTTAACGAGAGAAAACTTGGGTATACTCAGGCCCCGGGTACGGGGTTTGAGCCAAGTTTCCTGCACTAGCAGCAAATCGACTTCGTAGTCTCTAACAAACTCTCTAAGTTCGTGTACGTTGCTGCGGAGGCCGCGAGCGGTGTACGAGATGAGCGAGACACCCTTAGGTTTGAGACGACCCGCGCTGACGGGAGACTGAGTGGTCAGAGGGACCGGGGGGCGCGACATTAAACTACTTATATGAGGCAGAGCAGATGGCTGTGTTCGGCCACAGCCATCAGACGCGCGGTGGGGGAGGTTGCGGCGCGCAAATTTGCGCGCCAGGACCGCTATTTCGGCCAAGTCTAGGTGCTCAATGGCGGCGCTGACCGTCAAGAGGTCATCCGCGATCTGGGAGTGATAGGCGCCCGAGGGGGCGGGGCGCGAAGCGAGGGGGGTGGCTGGGTGACGGGGGGCGTGGCTAGGTGGGCGCTACAGGCCTGGCTGTAGTGGCGAGAGGGGCGGGGGGCCCACGCGGGGGACTGGGGGGGGTTGGGATTGGCGGTGGGGCGGCCGAGAGAGGGAAAATTGGACGGGATAAGAGCCGGCGGCGGCACTGGTCTCCTCTGAGGAGAAGGCTTAGTCGCCTTTGGAGCCTTAGGGGCCTTAGGGGGAGCACGCGGGCACCCCCGGTAGTTGGCTGGATGGCCGGGCTGCTTGCACAGCACGCATGCCGGAGGACCCTCCGATTCGCGAGTGCGTTTGCAGTCCCCGGTGGCTCGAGGCACTTCACGCACCTAGGGGGGGCGGAGCAGTTGGCGGACGCGTGGCCATAGAGCTGGCAGCGGTGGCATTGGCCAGGGTGGCCGCGCCTGTGGGGCTTTTCTACCTTAATGCAGGAGAGCCCACAGACGGTGAGCTCTCCGGAGAAAATGGACCTAGCTGTGGGGGTGTTGGTGAGAATCACCAGGGATAGCGGGAAGGTCTTGCCGCGGCTGCTGTGCATAGGATGCACAGCCTCTACGGGATGACCTTGTGCGATAAGGTCATCCTTGATGGAGTCGAGAGGGAGTTCAGAGGGAACGCCTCTAAGGACAGCCCGTACCTTGCGCTCCTCGGGGAGCCTTGTGTTGAGTGAGGAGCCTAGTAAGGCTCCTGAAGTGGTCGGTGGAGGGGACCTCGATTTTAATGAAGTCGCCCCAGTTTTGGGCCTTTGTGTACTGGACCTTGTGGTCCAGGCATAACTTGGACACCGATGTCCACGCGGTCTTGTCGCTCAAGAAGACGGGAGGGGGGGACTTAGCCTTCGGAGGCTGGGTTTTGCGGGCACCGTGGCGGTTACGGGGGCTGCGGGGGGGGGGGGGGGGGGGGTGGTCAGGGGGCTGCGGTCACGGGGGACGAGCAGGGGGGGGGGGGGGGGTGAGCTACCCTTCTTGGGGGAAGAAGCTTGCTTACGCAGGAGCTGTGGTGGTGCTTGCGCAGGAGTATACTACTGCGGCGGAGTCGGGAGACTCGGAGCCGCGAGATACGGAGCGTTTCCGCGGGCGCGAGGGGCCAGTGATGGAGTCGATCTCCATGGGGGACGAGGGGGCGGAGGAGGAGGGGAGGGCGGGGGACTCAGGAAAGTCCGGGGTCGCGGCGGCGGCGGTCGGGGTCCTACAATATGCCTGTAGGGCATCTAGGAGGCCGTGCTCCTTTATGAAGTCGAAAAGTTGCTCAAGAGAGCACGGGGGCTGAGGCGGGGGGAGCGCGGGTAAAACCAGAAATAGTAAGACAGGGGGACTGCTAAGTAAGCAGAAGCAGTAGTCTAGCGGGGGCTAGACACTTACTTGTTGGACTCCGGCAGGCTGAAGAGCCCGAACACTGAAACAAAGGTAAGTAATTTTAGTAACAGTTCAGTAAGAGCTCGCCGGCAAAACACGGGCGCACTGTGTTAGCGGGCGGGCGGGTCTAGTACCGGAGAGCGAGACGTGTCGCTCTCGACGCTATAGCAAACGAACTGTGCTTCTAATCATCAAGCGGTCTTCTCACACTTCCCCTTGGGAAAGTGGAGGGTCGGGGTCAGGGCGGGGCCCTCTTCCCGAGGGATCTGCCGCTGTCCGCAGCTACGGACAGGTCTATGGGTGGCCTTCCAGGCGGTGGTCTTCGCTGGGGGTCGCAGGTGGATGCTTCAGTCGGTGTTGGCCGTGGACTCGACCAGGCTTCGGGGGAGGGGCTTGGCGCGGCCGTCGGGCGGTCGCGCGTGCAGAGGTGCCAGCCCACGCAGGTGCTGCAGCTGCGACCGGTCCGCACGCGCGAACATGTCGGTCGCCAGCCGCGCCACGAAGGCATCCAGCTCCTCCCATTTGAGGTCCCTCGCGATCGTCGCATTCCTCACGTAGCGAGGCGCGCCGACGATGGTGCGCAGGGAGAGGTTCTCCTGGGCTCGGAGCCGCTTCTTGTTCGGCTCCGAGACGAGCGCGAACCAAGCCGGCGCAGCGTACGTGAGGCGGGGCCTGACGTAAGTCTTGTAGACCCCGAGCTTCGATCGCAGAGGGAGGCGGGAGGTGAAGACTGGACGCAGCTTCGCGCGTGCCACCTTCACCTGGTTGACGACTGCGCTGACGTGCGCAGCCATCGTGAGTCCACGGTCGATGGTGACCCCCAGGTACTTCACCCGGTTCTGCCACTCGATGACCCGTCCGTGCAGCTGGAGCGGCGGCGGCGGGTGGCGGCGGCCCGTCAGCATGGCCTGTGTCTTCCCGACATTGACCGACAGACGCCACTTCTTCAGCCAGTCGGGGAGAGCGTCGAGGGCACGCTGCATCTTCGTTGCAGCGTGCGTGGGCGACATAGACGACGCCAGGTAGGCGGCGTCGTCGGCGTACAGTGCCAGTTGGACGCCCTCCGGGACCGGTATGTCGTCGGTGTATCGGGCGTAGCAGGCCGGTGACAGGCAGCTTCCCTGGGGGACGCCGGCGAGGATGTGGCGCTCCTCGGACACGGCATCCTCCACCGCCACTCTGAAGCGGCGATCCCTCAGGAATGAGGCCACGACCGCGATGAGACGTCGTGGGGCAGGTGACGTCGACAGTTTGTACAGCAACCCCTCATGCCATACCCTGTCGAACGCCTTCTCCATGTCCAGGAGTACTGCGACGGTGCACTCCTTCTTGTTGAGGCACACCGTCATGCCGTGCAGCACCCTGGCGAGCTGAAGCGTGGTCGAGTGCTCAGGCCGGAACCCGAACTGTTCCGGCCGAGGCTGGATGTGCGGGAGCAGGTGGTGCAGCAGGAGCTTCTCGAACACCTTCGAGAGGGTGCACAGAAGCGTGATGGGCCTGTAGCTTTCGGGCTTCTGTGGGTTCTTGCCCGGCTTGGGCAGGAGGATGACCAGGCCGGTTTTCCACGGTTGTGGGAAGCAGCCGGTGCGCAGGATGCCGTTGAACAGGCGCGTCACGGTCGCAACTGTTCGTTGCGGGAGGTGCCGGAGCGCCGTGTTCGATATGCAATCCTGGCCCGGTGCTTTTCTCGGCTTGGTGCGCTGGATCATCCGCTGCACTTGGCCGGGCGTGAAAACCACAGGGTCCTCAGCCGGGCCCATCGGTGCTGCGAAGTAGGCTCGAAGGTGTTGCTCGACTGCTGCGACGTGCTCCACGTCGTCCGTGGGGTTCGGGACGAATGCCCCCTCGAGGCACTCGGCGAAGACTTCAGCTCGGTCTTGCGCTTTGAATCTTGGGAGGCCGTCGCTGCCCAGCAGCGGCCGCACAGGATGGGGCTCGGTCGACAGCTGCCGGCATAGGCGATGAACGGAGGGGGTATCATCGCCCACGGACTCGATGTGGCGCTCCCAAGACTCCTCGGCGTTGGCATCCAGCTCCGCCGTCACTTTCGCCGTCAGAGCGTTGAGGCGCGTCTTGAGCTGAGGGCAGCGAGTGCGCTGCCATTGCTTCCGGAGGCGACGCTTTTCGCGGATGAGGTCCAGAATCCGAGCGGGCAGTGGAGTGGATTTCCCACCGCTCGGAACTGTGCGCGAGGATGAGTCAAGCGCGCTCCGGATGCAGGCGGTCAGCTCAGACGTCAGGCACTCAACGTCCTCCGGCGCGACGACGGGGCGTGACGGGGTTTCCTCCGCGAGGGTGGCGGCGAAAGAGGCCCAGTTGTAGAGTCGGCGTGGCGCTGGCAGCGCGACCCTGGTCGGTAAGTCGTCAAGGACGAGAAGGACCGGCCGGTGGTCCGAGGGGAGGTCCGCTAGTACCTCCTGGCGAGGCGGCGTCCGGAGTCCCTTGAAAACGACGACGTCGAGTACATCCCCCGAGCCGTCCCAGTGGTAATGGGTGGGCTCGTCTGGGCCCACGACGTCGTAGTGGGACATCACGGAGTCGGCGAAGAGGCGTCGTCCCTGGGCGTTGGTGGCCGATGAGTTCCACGCGGTGTGCTTGGCGTTGAGGTCGCCGGCGACGATGGTCGGTGATGGCGACTCCAGCAGCCCCCGTAGGTCTCTGAAGTCGAAGGCAGCGTCAGGGGGCTTGTAGGCGGCGTAGAGTCGCATCACTGTGCCGGCGACTTGTACCTCGATTCCGAGAGCGTACATTGACGCAAGCTCCCGGAACTCGATCGGCTGGTGGACGACCTTCCTCTTCACGATCACCGCCAGTCCTCGGAAAGCGCGGTGTTCGGACCTCTCGTCCTTGCGGTAGACGACGTAGTTGGGGATGGTGAACTTATCACCCTCCCCAAGCCAGGTCTCGCTGAGTAGCGCCACGTCGACGTCCTGCTCCCGGAGGAAGACCCGGAGCAGCAGCTTCTTCCTGCGCAGCGACTGGGCATTCCAGTGCACCACCCTCAGAGGCCTAGCGAAGGCTGCGGGCAATCGCCGGACTTGGGGTGACGGGGCTATGCGTGGGCCCCGTCTGCAGTGCCGCAAGGACCTCCATGAGGGCACTGACAGCACGCGTCAGTGCCTCGTGAGAGGTTGGGAGTCCTGTGGCAGCTGCAGGTGCTGCGGTGGCATCTGCTGGAGCCGCTGGCGCAGTGTCCGCCGCTCCATCCGGTCCAGTGGGCTTGTTTTTCTTCTTCCCGCCCCTCTTCCTGCGTGGCTTAGTGGCCGCGGGAGTGGAGCGGGATGTGGGCGGGTTGGCCGGCGCCATGAGGTTGCCAGGCGCCGACTCCTGCACTGCTGGCTGCTGCTGGGCCGGGGCGGTCCTCCTCCGGCCTCCCTGGCCTGTGATGGCCACGGTGCCGGCCTTGGTGTTCCGCGCCTCCTTGCGGAACACCGGGCAGGAGGAGTTGTTGGCGGCGTGGGGTCCCCCGCAGTTCGCGCACGTCGCTGGCTCCTCCCTTGGGCGTGGGCAGTTCCGGGCGTGGTGGTCCTCCCCGCAGCGCACGCATTTCTGCGGGCGGTGGCAGTGCTGGGAGGAGTGCCGGAACTGCTGGCACCGGTGGCATTGCGCTGGCCCCTGCTTGCCGCGCCATGCTTCGATTTTCACTCCCGGCATGTAAAGGAGCTCGTTGAGCTCGTACAGTGCCGGGAGTAAGTTGGGCGTTCGGCGGAGCGATGCGAAGAAAATGCATCCGGGGCGTCCCGCACGCGGCCGGATGCTCGTCACATGCTCCGCCTCGAAGCCGTGCTCGGCGAGGGCGGCGATGATGTCCGCCGGCGCCGTATCCGCCGGAAGTCCTCGGATCGCCACCTTGGCGCTCCGCTCGGCTGGTAGGGAATAGGAGAACCACGACACGTGGTCCTCCCTCTCCAGCTTAGTGAGGTACCGCTGAACGGTGCGGTACTCGTCGTCCTCCGTCGGGGTGAAGCGCACGCCGTTCCCGTACGGGCGTGCGTTCGGTGGGCGGCCTAGATCCGCCGCGATGTTCCTGAAGTGGAACGCCCAGTTGGGTAGGCGCTCCACCACCAGGGGCGGATATTTCGGCCGCTTGGGCAGCGCCGTTTTGGGAGCGGCAGTGGCGGCGGCGGCGGCGGGGACGACGGGCACGCGCTCAGCGGCACTGTCGACGGCGGTGGCAGTCGCGGCGGCGGCGGTGACTGGGCCGGCGGGCAATGCAGGGGCAGGGCAGGCCGTTGCCGCGGCCGGGCGAGTCGGTCCGGCGGCAGGGCGGGCGGGCGCCGCGGCAGGGCGGGCGGGCGCCGCGGCAGGGCGGGCGGGCGCCGCGGCAGGGCGGGCGGGCGCCGCGGCAGGGCGGGCGGGCGCCGCGGCAGGGCGGGCGGGCGCAGCGGCAGGGCGGGCTTTCGCAGCGACAGGGCGGGCGGGCGCTGCGGTAGGGCGGCCGGCGGGATCACAGGCGGCGACGGGGTCTTAACGAACGTCGGCCGTGGTAACCGCATCGGGCTGGGCGGCGGCGATGTCAGTCCGCGAGGGCGGATTGGGGGCCGGGGGTCGGACGGGGCAGTGTCTGTGTTCATCTCAGTCGCCGCCCGGGGCGACGACTGGGCCTGCTCAGGCAGCAAGCCCAGCGCCTGCATCACCTCAAAGGAGAGGTCCCTGGGCGGCGGTGTCGGCGAACGGGGGGCGGAGCCCCGGGAAGGACTCCCGTGGGTGCGGGCATGATGCGGAGACGGCGCGCGGGTGTTGGGCGCGCTGCCTCCTGGCGGGGACTCCCGCAGGCCGCGGCTAGCTGGAGTCGGTGGTGGTGGGGTTAGAGGGCGGCGGATCGGGGCGCAGTGGCGCTTCGCTTCCTCTTCGGCGGCGTCTGGGCTTCTCTGGCGGCGGCGGCGGTGTGAGGCGGGCTGGTGTTGACCGGTCGCGCCGCAGAGGCGCTCGTGGTCTCCGTCAGCAGCGCCCCACTTTAAGTAGGCCGCCTCCAGCTTGAGGTAGGCCTCCATCCAGGAGAGGAGGCCGTCGGAGAGGAGGCCGTCGGCACGCAGGCGCCGAGTCCTCAGGACGTCGGCGCGGTACGTGGCGTGCAGCGCTCCCAGGCGGCCTCCCTCTTGGTGGGGGCCCACGTACTCTTCGCCCGCGGCCCTCGGGGGCGCGGGCTCTTCATCCGCTGCCACCCGCGGGGGGGCAGCGGACACGCGACGTTGGCCGCCATGACGGCCGGGCTCGGCGGCCATGGCGGGCGGCTCGCTGGGGACGGGCCTGGCGCGACCGAGGTCGGCTAGCTCCCCCCGCACGTCTTTCCCCGGTGATTTCCGCTTGTGGAAGGCCGGGGTCCAACGCACGGAGAAGAGTTTACCAACCTGGCGGCTCTTCGAGGTGTGGCGATCCCCGCCGCGGCGCTAGTCGGCGCGGGCCGATTTGCGCAGCCTTTTTTCACAGAAAGAGGCAACGAAAATTCGTGGGAGGGCAAGTCGCGCGCGTCCGTCCTCAACCGTAAACAAACAAAACCGTTAGAACTCGAAAGTGTCGATGAGTCGTGCTTCTAAATACTTGTACGACTTCTTTTATACCCGACGGCAGCTCGGCGCGGGCGGCAAGGCGGTGAACGAGCGAGACAGGTAGTCGCTGTACGAGCGTGAAGGTATTCGAGCTCGCGCGTATCTGTTCTTTTGTTGTGTTTAACGCTGGCGAATAATATCTCGTTACAAGACTTCATTATGATATAATTTTGTTTGATTGAGTTTGCAATTTAGTTTACCATTAAATCATGTCTCCTTAATTTATTTTTAAATTAAAATAACTTTAGGTCGCATATTGCAATTATTGTGCATAGGTTACGTTTGTTTATAGGTAGATGTAAAAACATAACTTCACTATAATAAAAGACAAACCTCAAAAATACAAATAAATTTCGGATGATGTTGTTTCTACTACCAATAATTGGACATTGCTGCTTTTGCACGAATATGGTTAGAATGTTAATGTTTTTGCAGAAACTTATTTTTGGATGCTATATACGTAAATAATCTTGATAGTTTTAAAATGTTTAGGAATGGTAAAGTAACAGAACGTAAAGATATTATCTAACTATGTACTTTTATTAATAAGTAAATCTTTAAACACATTTATAGTTAACTTAAGAAATCACACATGCATGTCACCTATATTTCCCAGTAGTTCACAGAACATGTCGCCGCCTTCAGCGGTTTCAACTTCTTGTAACAGAGCCTTAAAAATAATAATTCTTGGTTTTGCTCCCAATCGTTGCCCCAATGACTTTTTAATAGTGGTAAAGTGTCATTTCTCTTTGCGTCAGATAACCTACATGTTGGATTTAGTTTTGAAGGATTTATCATAGAGCTTAACTTTCCTTTTTTGCAAACGTTTTTGCAGATTCCATCGTCAGTCTTGTAGTGTAAAGGTCCACCAATTAAAACATTCCCTGCCCTCTTAGAACATCTTAAAAAAAAAAAAAAGTTTTCATAATTTAAATTGTAAGTGCCAGTTACCTACTGGCTTAAATAGGTACTTCTTGTGAAGCTGTCTCCAAGTCAAAAATCTCACATTCAGCTCCTAATTTATGCACGGTGTTGAGCCTCCAAGTACTTTTGAAAGCTATTTATGACTTCATGTTTTTCAGCATCATTGCCACTAAATCTTTTAAGCAAATTTAATGCTCCAACATTAGTGGGACCTTGGCCGCAAACAGTCGCTATAACAGTGAATCCCTGATCTGTTACTTTACCAATAACGTTTTTTGGTATGACTGGTAACTTTCCCCTGCACAAAGTAATGTGCTAAAGGCTGCTTGTATATTTTCGGATACCCTGCATCATGAATACTAAATAATGATTCGCCACTCTATTATACCTTCCTTCTTCTCCCAAATCTTCAAATCCTTCAATTTTGTTCATAGGCATGTTTAAGATGAGTCGTTTTTTGAGTGCCATCACATCAAACAAAATGACGCAAATTTTGTCTTCTTCTTTTAAATTTTGAGCTGCTTTACGTAAATGTGTGAGTCATTTGGTTCAAGTGTAATTTTCTGGAGAATCGTCTGTAGCGTGCGAATGCTGGGTAAAGGCAAAATATGTCTTAAAAATCTATAGGTCTTTGGAGACTTTTTATATATTGAGAGGGCCAATCCTTTATCAGTGTTACTCCTGCGTCTCGCCCAGCGGTGCTTTAGATTTTGATTATTGGCTGTCGATGTTATTAAAGTCTTTAAAACTGGTGATTCTATCGATTCTATGGATTTAATTACCTGTGTTCTTTTTTTGGGATTCTTTAACTATATGTTTCAATTTTGCAATTATTTCAATAGTTTTTTTCTTCCGAGGTCTCATATCTAAACGAACTTCATCAACCGGTGGATCATCATCATCATCATCAGCCATTTGACGCCCACTGCAGGACATAGGCCTCCCTCATGGTTTTCCTAACCATGAGGGGTTTTGCCATAATCGCCACGCTTGGCAGGCGGGTTGGCGATCGCAGTATGCGGTTGGCATCTTAGGAAAACGCTGCTGCCCGTCTTCTGGTAATGTATTTCCTTAGTCGCCTTCTACGACATCCACGGAAGGAAAAGGAGTGACGCTATTCTTAATCCGGCGCCACACGGAATGTATTTGGATGCAGGTGGTGAAATCGTAAATAATAAGGAAGTTATAATTTGTTCATTTATCGCCACCAAGAAAAACATCCTTGATCGCCACGCTTGGCAGGCGGGTTGGCGATCGCAGTATGCGGTTGGCATCTTAGGAAAACGCTGCTGCCCGTCTTCTGGTAATGTATTTCCTTAGTCGCCTTCTACGACATCCACGGAAGGAAAGCGAGTGACGCTATTCTTAATCCGGCGCCACACGGAATGTATTTGGAATGTGCTGAAATCGTAAAGAAGTTTATTGGGGTCCTTATTCATTATTCCTTTATTTTATACTAGTTATATTGTTACTTACCTGAATAGTCCTGATTCCTATCCTGAGATTTCAGGCCACAATAATTGTGGCCAAGTCTTAATGAATTTATTTCAACATCTGTTTTTTTTTTCTTTAGAGGTTTCACATTTGAGCGAACTTCATCAACTGGTGGTTTAGATTCAGGTGCTAAAATCGTAAACAAAAAAGTTAAATTGGGTCGTTATTCATTATTCCTCTGTTAGTAAACGATGCTACTTACCGGGATAGTTCTGATTCATATGCTGAGATTCCAGATCACAATAATTGTGGTCAAACCCTACTGGACTAATTTCAACAGCTGATATTTTGGCTGCTGTACATGGTGCTGAAAATGACAACACTTTGTAATGAATCAAAGTAAACAAATACTAGTTACAAAAAACTTCAGCGATACATAAAAAGTCTACCTACCAGCATTGTTCTGTGAAGCTCGATAACTGATATTCGACCAAATAGGGTTTTGTGTAGCTGAATCTGAAAATAAACAATTCTAAGTATAGTTAGAAGAAAAAATTGTTTTGTTCCTGTTTACCACATAACTACATAATTGACAGATAATGTAACTATCAAATACATTTTTATATAAAATCATTTAAAGTCAAAATAAGTCAAAAATTACTTTAGTAATTCAAATCTCTAACCAGTTTCAAGTGATGCAGACCATGATCTTGCTATGTGGTAATAAAACTCAGCTAGCAAGTAATCAGGAAAAGGTGGCGCATTTATAAGTAAAGAAGCCCTTTAAAAAAAAATATGTATTTAAGTGATGTAAAATACATGTTTATGAAAACCACGAGGGAGGCCTATGTCCTGCAGTGGACGTCAAATGGCTGATGATGATGATGATGATGATGATGAAAATACATTTACATCACTTAAATACACACTTTTTTACAGGCACGACATAATTTATAACTAGGTACTTCCGTTTTCTGAATTATGGACCAAAATACATTCAAATGTTCAACGTAAATCAAGGCAGGGAATTTTGTTTTATAATTACATAATTATTCATGAAATATAGTGACGCAAGTATGCATACGGTGTTACCTACATTATAAGACAACTCACCATTTTTTTAATCGGCTTCCTTTTTTGTTGAAATCTTTTGCTGAAAATTATCTCCACAAACATATTTTACTTGGTGGAGTTTTTCAATTGGGTGTACGCAAAATCTTCGTTGCCAATCATTTTCATTGTCTGCATCTAAAGTTAAAAAAAAAAAGACTACTACAATCAATGCAGCCACTATTAGGGCATCGTTGAAACACTGGCATAGTTAATAGCAAATTCACCCGTCGTACACTAGGTAGAAATAACTGCCTAACCCTTAATAACTAATAGCCCAGCCTAATAACTGTCTGTAAAATATGGAATGATTAGAATGACAGATTGCGTTAATCTTAACATAATCATTCTCATCTGAGCCAAAGTTGGATAACTAATAACCATACTATATGTAATTCTAGTCAAGGTACTTATTATTACCTTGACTAGAATTACTTACATTCTATCCGTATTGGAGAAATTTAATATGAAGGAGTGCAAGACGGCGAAAACTCCTTTAGCCCAAAAACGTTTGGAGAAGAGAACTGATGGTCAGGTATGTGAGTCTTATCCTTATCAAAACTTGATTGGATGCTTAATGTATTTAACAGTAAACTCACGACCCGATATTGCATTCGCAACAAGCTATCTGAGTCAGTTCAATACGTGTTTTATGAAAGAACACTGGAATGCTGCAAAAAGGATTCTACAATACCTAAAGGGTACTTTAAACTATTCGCTGGTTTACAGGAAAAGTGGAGAGCCCTTAAAGGGATATTGTGACGCTGAGTGGGCAAATTGCCCTATAGACAGGAAGTCGTACACTGGGTATGTTTTCAAATTAGCTGGAGGACCAGTATCCTGGGAATCAAAGAAGCAACCAACCACGGCCCTAAGTTCAGCGGAAAGTGAGTACATGGCTCTTGCATCTGCCACTAAAGAAGCATGCTACTTACGTCGTTTTATCTCTGAAATAACAGGTAAACTTTCCCCAGTTAAGTTAGCTTCTGACAGTCAAACTGCCATGAATCTTGTTCGAAATCCTATACACCACAGCAGGACGAAGCATATAGATACCAGATTTCACTTTATTAGAGAGAAAGTATCTACCAATATTAACTTTAGACTATATTACAAGTTGTGATATGCCTGCTGATGTGCTGACAAAGCCACTAGGGCCTGTAGCGCATAATAAATGTACAGTGAGTTTAGGTTTAGTAACTTAATTTTTATTTAGTCTACGATAATTTCGATTAAGGGCGACTGTTGTAGATAGTGAATACTAATCTCGTTATTCAAGACTACCTATTTTTAAGTTAAACTCTTTTTATACTGACGTGTTCTGTATGTTTAATTTTTTGATTTATGTACATATTCTTTTCTCCTTAGTTACCTTACTTGATTATAAACTTTTCAACAGACAACATCTTTTTACTGAATATCCCAATAATTAGAACATAATACTTTAAATTCCCCGCACCTCCAACAAAAACAAAAGGCATTAACTCCGCAGTGAATCACGTAGATGTATACTGATTTAAAATCAAGTCGGGTTATATGTCAAATCTAATGTTGGTAATGTTGGTATTACGTATTTTGCAAATGGCCGGTAATTTTGTTCGTTTGTTGTTTTTGTGTCGAATTATTTTATTTGTTTTAACTTTAGCAGTAGATGTAGTGCATGAAAAGTGATTATACAAGAAATATGGGAAGAAAAGCATTGAGGAAATGTGGAATTTGTGGCATTAGAAGAGTCAGAAAATGTACGTCTGGCATATTCTTAGCCAGATTTCCACTGGAGCCAAACAGGTAAAATTAGCAAGTTTATCAAAATAAATGTACGCAAATTTTGATATTTATTTAATGCGCTTGGATAAAACAGCTGAATTATTTAGAACAATTTACGATTTTGACAAATTTAAATTAACTCCTGTTGTAGTGCGGTACCCATGTGGTACATTTTTTATCGATATTTTGGACGATTGATTTCTGCCAGATATTTCTACTTGCTGTCTAAAATTAGTGATACAAACGTTCCTTGACATTAATATTATTAGCAGTACCTATACCATATTTATTTGGAGCTGAGACAAAATGTAAACCACTTTCAGTACTCTTTAGACTGTTTTCATTGTCAAAAAATGTTATTTCGGTTTTTACACTAATGTGACGAAGGTAGCGTGGAAATTGAGGAAAAATCCGAGGATAACTACGTTGCCGTATATTTGGTTTGAGAATCGAATATTGATACAAGGGAAAGTCCTATAGCGGACGCCTTAGACCGCCGCCGCGCCGGAGCGATGCTGAAGGGTCATTCACGCCTTACAATACAATAAGTTCCGAAAAAGGCTCGTTGCCGTCCCAGGGGTGGAAGCAGCACGTTCGCTTATGCGCGGTTCCAATACCCGTTTTTGCTTACGATCGGTTACAATTCCTACGAGCCGTATAGAAAAACCGTTCCTATAATGTACCACCCGTCGCGTAACCTACCGACCTTTTGTTACCTACGAATGAGAGGGACGCCATTACCATCCGTAGGCTGTTTGTACGGAGTCCACTGCTAACCGCGTTCCTATATTAATTTTGAAACGTCAATTACCACTCGTAAGCTTTTCCGCTACCGTCGGAATTCGGACGGTAAAAACTATTGTTGGTGAAATCTTGTGGTGTTTGATGACAAATAATGTCGAGTTCAGAAAGTGATCTGGAAATTCTAAACATATTATCGGATTCAAGTGTATCTGAGTCGGATTCCGATGAAAACTCGGCGTCCCGGCAATACAAGGAAGGAGTCGATTATACCACGACTTTGAATTCTGTCGAATTCCAAATGAGATTTCGTCTCGATAAAACCAGTGTAAAGCATTTACTGGTTGAGATAATGCCTCATTTAAGAGTAAAAGGAGCAAGGTTTGCATTGAAATATTTCAATATTTTGTTAGCGTCAATGATAACCTCAAATTACTTACCTAAATTTGTTTCAGGAATCATGGTGTTTCTCCTTTACATCAATTGTTATTAGCATGGAGATTTTATGCTTTGGGAACCATGCTATTGTCAGTAGGCGACTTCATCGGTGTATCAAAGGCATC
Source organism: Yponomeuta malinellus (assembly GCA_947308005.1). Taxonomy (NCBI): domain Eukaryota; kingdom Metazoa; phylum Arthropoda; class Insecta; order Lepidoptera; family Yponomeutidae; genus Yponomeuta; species Yponomeuta malinellus. Next base: position 15,043,515 of record OX371012.1, read on the forward strand.
GGCATGTCGGATTGTACGAGTTGTCAGTTCTGCCATTGCACAGTTATACACAAAGTACATCTTTATAAAAAGTAATACAGAAGATGGTTTTTACCGAATTGCACGGTTTCCTAGAGTACTAGGTGCAATTGATTGTACACATGTTCGGATACAATCACCATGTAAATATTCAGATTGATGTTTGTTTTAATTTTTTTACTGTGTTAAGATGCCTACCTCAATCTACATGTATTTATTTCAGGTGCGGAGATAGGTGAGGAATTCAGGAATCGCAAAGGTTACCCCTCCATCAATGTTCAGGCGGTTTGTGATTCCGAGCTAATATTGATGAATGTTGTAGCCCGGTGGCCATGTTCAGCTCATGATGCTACTATCTTTAATATGTCTGAATTGAAGGGTAATACATTTTAAACAAGTTGCAGCTTTGTGCTTTGATTGATGAAAGATATTTTTGATAATTATGGTACTTTTTTTCAGTTCAGTTAGAAACGGGGATGTATGGTAACAAGTGGTTGCTTGGAGATAGTGCATACCCATTAAAACCATATTTGCTGACTCCTTTACTGAACCCAGAAATCCCAGGAGAACGACTCTATAATGAATCTCAGATCCGAAGTAGAAACTGCATTGAAAGGTAATTAAACCTATTGCTATTTAAATAGCTTGTCTGATAACCTAAAGAGTTTTACTGACAGTGGATTGTATGTAACTTGAGACAGAAAGTTGTACATCTAGAAAATTTGTTCGTTAATAATAACTTTCAGTCAACAAAATCACATGTACTGGTACCAAACTTGGATACCCTGTGCTATGCAATCAGGCAAGGACATCACAAACATAGAAATCCACCCAAGCTGAGATTGTGTGTATAGTACATATATCTGTGATCGGCCCACAGTAGGAATCAAACCCACAACCTCAAGCATGGTATTCAGATGTAATACCGCTAGACCAACTAGGCAGTTATATCTGATATTTAGCCTCATAATTAAGCCATTGTACATAGCATAGCAAGTTATTACTAAAGATGCCACGAATATTCGGCAACTATACAGTATTCGGCCTATTCGGCCACTTTTTTGCTATTCGGTATTCGGCCGAATAGTACGTACTATTCGGCCGAATACCGAATAACGAATCATGTAAAAAAAGACATGTTTTTTTACTCAAAATTATGTATTTATTTCCAAATTACAGCTGGAGCTCCCCATGGTGACTCGCACTCTTCAATAACGCCTTCTGCTAACATCTTCTCCACCTCCTGCCGCATCAGCTATTTTTTGCAGGCGTAATGTGGTACGGCGGCACGAAGACTAGCGGGTGGTCACCGGTATCGATCCGGTGCTCCGCATAATCTGTAGTTGGGCCAATTCCTTGAAAGATGTCGCTGTAATCGGCAAGAAGTTGGGAAAGCATCACACCTTCGGAAACATCACTTGACGAAGCACAAGAAGGGTTAGCAGCGGCTTGTTCAAACGTTAGTTCGTATTTCACATTAGGCTTTTCCGAAAAGCACCACACCGAGCACCCGAAATCAAAAGACAGATTTGCCTTCGTAAGAAAATCTATACCAAGCAAAGACTCGTTGCCAACAGAATCGGGAAATATTATGAACTCGACACAAATTCTTTTATGTAAGAGTTGGACTTCAACGTTCGCGGTGACAACATGCATAGATTTGATTTCACCATCGGCAAGCTTGACATTTTTAGTGGTTGTTTGCATAGGATGACCTTTACCTAACAAGAAAGCATACAGCGAGCTTCCTGCAATACATCCTTTTGCGGCGGTGTCTACCAAAGCGGTGCCCTTGGCACCTAGAATACTTATGTGAAGCAAAGGACGAAGCTTCTGGCAATCCCTGGGCTCCCCCTGGCGTTCAACATCAGTATCAAAAGCATAAAACTGGGTGCAGCATCAGAAGAATTGCATTTATGACATAATTAACTCTAATAACCCCAATTTCACCACAACCGTAACATGCCACAGGATTTTGTGGTGTAAGCACTTCACTTTTTGTTTTAAGACGTGGACAGTTAGATTTAGTATGATCACAGTACCTTTTGCAGTACACGCAGTAAAGCCGTCTGGCAGTCGCAGTACCTGATGCTGAAGCAGCGGGCTGAGAGCCCGCATGAGGCACCTGCGACGACTGCGATGATAGAGCGCGCGACACGGCCGCGCCGGGCGGCGGCGGAAGCGCGTGAGGCTGAACGGCGCCGGAGTGGGCGCGCGGCTGCACCAGCGGGGCCGCCGGTGGCAGTTGCGTCGACGGAGCGCGCGGCAGACACGCACCACCCGGTGCGAGCGCGCGAGGATGAGAGGCGCCAAAGGGGGCACCAGTAGGCGCCGGCGACCTCTGCGCTGTGGACGAGTAGTCCCTCGAAGCGTCCTCGATGCTCCGTGCTTTCCTCAGAAGCTCGTCAAAACTGTTCACTTGATCCCTATCAATACGTTTCCTAATCTTCCTATCTAACATGCCGAACACCATGTCTAACTGTATTTTGTGAGACAGTTCACCTTTAGGTAATTTAGCAAATAAGGCCCGCACTCTGCTAAGAAAAATGTCCACATTCTCATCACTGCCTTGGACACATTAAAATATGGACTGGTATACACGGAACGGTGGCTGACGCTCGCCAAACGCCGACTGGAGTTGGTGGACGGCGTCATTCCAGCCAAGCACTTCGCCTTTCACTCCCTGCCACCACTGTGCTGCAGTATGTGTTAGCAACAAAGACAAGCCTCTGCAAGCGTTCTCGTCGGAGACATAGCGTCTTTGTAGGTAGTGACAGCGTTAATGAAGTTCTCTAGCGATTCTTCTGGTGCGCTACTTTGCATGCCACAAAGTTGCCGGTACTTGCATGGTCCGCAGGCGTGGAGGACTTAACTTCCCGAAGAAGTTGAGAGCAGAAATCGGCCTGAGTCTGAGTGATACTGGAGACAAGATTCGCCAAATCATTTTGATTCATTGTCACGTTGTTGTTGTTGCTGTTCACGTTCTCTGCGCTGTCGAACGAGACGTCGGCCGAAGCCGCGTGCGCAGCTGATCTTCGCTTACGTGGCATGACGTTGACACAACAATCCACCGAAGCGAAGCACTGAAGTGAAGCTGACAACTGTCAGTTTGACAGATTGCACAGAGCAATTTCCGGAATAGTTCTTCGATTTTGCAACGCACCCAAAAATTTGCTTCCGGAACAAAAACTTGAAGATCGCAAGATGGCGACTTCCGGAAAAAATTTGACGTTGCTCTTCTTCGACACGTGTTTTGATGTTTTCAGGTTATTTTCGATCCACACGCAGGAATCAATCAACACGTTGGGCAGCCAGCTTTAGCGTGGTGGGCGTCGGATTTATCATTGACGGGGGGGTTCTTGAGGGTTGTCGAAGGAAGATAACGGTTGGGCACAGTATAGTTGCAATGAGAAGAGGTTGTAGGTACACTTTCACTGATTTATTACAACGACACACAGGTAGGTACAAAATCATACAGTTCAATCAACGGACTTATTATCAAACAAAGTGAGGCTGCGCGGGAGACGCTAGGCTCGCAAGCGCGCGCGGACGAATAATACGCGGAAGCACCTTGCTTAACGACATCCAGTAACAGACTGGCGCGGGCGCGGCGCGGGGGTTGCTACTAGCCGAACGTATCCCGACTATCGACGGACGCACCCGAAGGCGAGAAGCGCCGAGGCGGGCGGGTTGCCCGTTGAGGGCGCCCAGGGATACCAGTGCTCGCTATAGTATTTATTTCCAAATTACAACATTTCAGTAGTTAAAATTAATCATAAGTTGTGATGGATGAAAACGAGCTTTTCAGCATTTTTTGGTAGCAAACGATTACGCTTTTCATCGTAAACGTTACCAGCCTCAGAAAATAACCTATCACTATAAACGCTACTTCCAGGCGAAGAAAGATAAACTTTTGCAAATTTCGAAAGGTTCGGGTATTGTTTTTCGTTTGCTGACCACCACTTGTAAGGATTGGCCTTCCGATCTAGGCGAACTGTTTTCAAATAAAAATCTAACTCGTTTGCCACAGCATTCTTCCCCACGTCCTCCTCATCATTAGCATTTCCCATATTATCTGTAGCGACTTCTTCAAAGCAGTTCCAGAAACTGTCGTGTATTTCAACATTCCTATCATTTTCATTCAAGTTTCTTTTCTTACGCGCTGGAGAAGAATCGGTACTACTTGGTTCATCACAACTTTTTTTTAGAGCTTCTAGAAGAATTGTTTGTCTTGCTCTTTCTGCTTGAACCAATCCTAGAAAACTCATTTTAAAGCGAGGATCCAGAAAAGTAGCAACCAGATATTTGTTTTTATCATCGAAGCTGAATCTCCTTTCTAGCTCGGCCTGCAGTGAAGATCTCATCGTGACTAAATTAGGTACTTTCTCAGCTGTCTCTGCTTTTCCCAGATATTTTAATAAAGTTACTGCATGTGGAATCACTTCAGAGATGCAAGAGATACCTGAGCTAGTTATTTTTGTGATTTCTTCGAATGGTTTGAGGAGTTTGATACATTGTTCCAATAGTTCCCATTGAGCATGTGTCAGATTTATTAAAGTTTCATGATCTGTTATGTACAAGGAGACAGCTCGCTTTTGTTCTAATAATCGCTCCATTAAATAATACGTAGAATTCCAGCGTGTGGTCACATCTTGTACTAGTTGGTGGTTTGGCAAGTTAAGTTCTTGTTGAATAGATTTAAGTTTTTGCTCTGCTAAGCCAGAATAATTAAAATGGGTAACAATTCGCCTCGCAGCAGCTATCATCTGTTGTACTTTTGGTTGAGATTGTAGCGAATGATCTATAGCTCGTTGTGGTGAATAAATAAAGCACCTGCCTGAATCACATCCTGCATCTCGCACACCTTTTATCATATTAGAGCCACTATCATGGACAAGTAAATGGAGCTTGGATTGAGGAATATTCCATCTTTCTGTAATAGCATTGAGTTCTTTTGCAATATTGATACCAGAATGTGAGCCAGGAAATGATTTAATAGCTAAAACGCCATGTTTCAGAATGAACTCTGGAGATATCCAGTGCGCAGTGAAGCTCAGAAAGCTCTCGTTATTGTGCTGGCATGTCCATATATCAGATGTCACTGATAATGCTGCTGCCTGTGAAATACTGGCTTCTATTTTAGCACAAATTCTGTTGTATATATCCGGAACAATTTTCTCGGTCATGTAAGTGCGACCAGGTACTTTATAATGGGGCAAAGCGTTTGCCATAAGTCTCTGAAATCCAACTCGTTCCACAAGTGAGAATGGTTGTCCAAAGCAATCATTTCGCCAATCAAGTAATGATATTTTATTGATTTCGGATCATTAATGTCCCAGAGTAATTTTCTTTCTGATGTTTCCTTCAGGGTGAGCTGCCGTTCTTTTGATCTGGACGTTCCAGGTTCTGCTGGCATCTTGGCATCGGTAGAAGTAGAAGTACCGCCCATGTTGCTGCCACTTGTCGATGGAACATTAATTAAAGCAGCGTATTGGTCAGCATGTTTGGTTTTAAGATGGTTTTTTAAAGAAGTTATTTTATTTCCTTATCTATCTTATAGATAATCAAATAAATATAGGTATATAAATAATTTCTTATAAAACTTTATTCCGAAACAACTAGGGCAAATCGATCTCCTTTCTTTTGTAAGTAGGTATCTATCTACAAATAGGTACAGTACAACCACAAGGTAAGTAGGTACGTAGTTTTAGACTTTAGATTAGACATAACCAGTTAGCAAACAAACAACCACCTACCTACGTAAACGTATAAGTGAATAAGACTATTTCGAAACTATTAAATTAACCTAACGTTTTACTTACTTGCTTTCTTTCCTTCTCCGCCTCTTGAGATCTTGATGCTACATAACAAACACTGGGCCAGTTTATTATTTTCACTACAAATCTCATAGTATTCCCATATGGGCGATTTTTTATTAACCTTAGCCTTTTGACGACAAACCAATTGAAAATGAAATAAGGAAAAAACTTCTTAGCAAAATAGTAATTAAGTTTCACTTTACGTATTATTTGTATACTAACAAAGCGCTCCGTGACGCGATTGACTCGCAATTGAAACAAAAACAAACAATGTTTGCTTACACCTCGCCCCGCGCGCGCGCCGTCGTCGCCTGCCGCGCGAACGCAACGAGAAAAACAGGTTGTGACTTGTCTTATTCCAGCTAACGCGCCCCCACCAAGCATGTACTTCGCGCCGAATATTCGGCGGCCGAATATTCGGCGCTTCGGCCGACAGCGTTGCCGAATATTCGGTATTCGGCCAATTCACTATTCGTGGCATCTCTAGTTATTACCATATAAATAATTTTTACAGATGTTTTGGTGTTTGGAAAAGAAGATTCCCTGTGGTGGCACTTACAATGCGCCTAAGACTTCAAAATGCTCATGCAGTAATAATTGCAACGGCGAACTTCCTCCTGAAGTAGAATTACTTACCACAAACAGACCCAGTTCCAGTACCAAGTAACAATGAAGGAGGCAATCAATCACATCGTGAAACGTTGATTGCTAATTAATTTAAGGACTTGTAAAAAAAACACATTAATCAGTTAAATTCGAGTTAGCAATAAGACCCCCAATTGTATACTTTATCTTGTTACTACTAATTAATTATGCTAATTCCGTTTTGTTTTTACTGTGCTCTATAAAGAATAATATGCATGCTTCAATTTATATCTTTTCTTTAATAAAGTTTTAGTAGAGAATTTAAAAAGCACATTTATTTAAGTACTTATGTAGATATTTTTTGTATTGTACTTATCTCTCATCTGTTGTGATCTCATCTTTTCTCGTTTTAGCTCTTAAAGTGGATGTTTAATTAAACTCGAACAAATTTGTATTAAGTTTTAATTATTTTAAATCACTGACACTAACTTCTTAAAAACACACACACAATTTTAATTACAAAGTAAATTTTAATTAGATTTCTTCCTAAAACTAAACAAAGGTCTAATAGATTATAATTATATTAAAATAACTATGGATTATTATCACTCTCTGTTCAGGCGTGAGCCCTGATGCTTATTGTGTTTCAAGTGTGTGGAAAAAGAAATAAGTCCAGTAAAGCTTCAATATAAAATTCGGGAGCGTCCGTTTTATGATGCGTGTACAAAATTATGGTAATGTAAAAAAAAGTACGTTAAAACAGTTTGAAATTTTGATAACTTAAAACTATTGTGTGCTGATTGGCCATCCGAACGTCAAGCCATCTCTCCGCGGTCCTATTGGCTGCCATCGGAGTGTCACTGTGGTGCCCGTCAACCGGCGCATGAGCGCCTGCGTCCTCCGTCATAGCAACAAGTACCATATGATTTTATCTTCATCTTTATCTTTATCTTCACTCTCTTCTTGCAACTTTCTTTTAACAGCTAATTCTATTTTTAATAATTCTGTTTCTAATTCAATTTTCATTCTTTTTGCCTTATAATAATCAGCTATAGCTAGATTCCTTATGACTGAGAAACATGACTATGTTTTATGTGTCTTATAAAGATACAATTCCTCTAAAACACTCTTCGGAAGCACTATAAATAACCTTTGTTTACGTTTTCCTTTTATATAATAACAGTAAACTACCTCTGAGGAGTATTTTAAGGAATCTTGTTATAATTTTATTAAGGAATTGTGTTTTTATAAATGAGTCAGAGTTTTATAAATCAATTAAAGGGGCTCTCTCTATGCGCAGAAAGCTAACTTTTTACTTATCATGTTCTCAAAAAGTGTCCGATGTTAATATTGATTTTTTGGACTCACAGCTGAAAACGAGGAATGATTAACCCATCACTTTATACGAAAAATATATGATTTATTTAATTGATAGCGCTAGTGAACATCATGGAGCCCCTTAATTTTAAAGCAGAAATGCATACCAATATTTGTTTGAAGTTCTTTAGCCATATTGGTCATTCCGTAAAGGGTAATAATAAAAGCTCCGACAAAAAAATAAGAATTGTCCTTACTCAAAATATTAAATTTACTGCCTAAAATACTAAACTTCCGACTACTTTTGTCCGAATAAAAATGACGAAACGACCGAATGAAATAACTAAAATCTTCGAAAAATAAACATGACTGTTTATTGCTGTAATACTCTTCTACCAGCTGAAATAACGTTCTACTGAAAACTATGCTCCTCTTATTATTATCTTTACTTTCCGACTATTAATTAATAACTTACCTTTCATATTATATAGACTGTGGTTATATTTTAACTACAACGTTATACTGAAAATACTATCCTTAGTGTTTATACAGAAACTTACGAAAAATACAAAAATGTACTTGTAATAAATACCTATTACTTGCATCCCCTTATCATTAATTTTACTTACGAGGAGGAACAAAGATAAAATAAAACAAACTTTAGTTTATTATAAAAATATCGTTTAATCAGTAGTAGAAAATGTCATACATAATTTGTACTTATGAACTAAATAGGTGTTGGCGACTGGCTGCAGAGCGACCTTTTTATATGTTTATATTTTTTGTACTTGACGTTGTCACGTCAGTAGTAGTTGTTTGATGGTTGCTTAAATCTGTCTGTACTGAATATAACTTGTGCTTTACTTTTATTAAATTAGTATCTTCTAATCCGTGTTTCCATCAATATTCACAAAGTCTTCATACAGTCCACCACTAGCTATCATTTTGGTCCACTCTCACCGTAAAAATATCATCCAGCGAAAATCATCTGTCATAATTTTTTCAGATATGTCATTGTTGATTCCATTTCGCGTAGAATAAAATACTTACATTATTCACATACGCATTCATCATGGTTGAAACACGGAGTAAGGCAAAGACAGATTTTGTAACTACGGAAACCGAACGGGTGCAGCGCGATCGCCGCGAGCGGTCACCGCGCGGCACTCGGCCGGGTTCAACCACAACCGACGTCGGTGCTTCGGCACTGCCTGATAGAATGAGCATACCCACGGTGGGCAACGCCCCTAGTAGTGTGGCACAACCTGGTCCCGCTGCCGATTGCCCAAATGCTCCTTCTAGCACACGCAACGACGGAAATACCCAAGCACCAACCGCTTCTAGCGTCCACAGTACGCAAACTCGCAGCGAGCGTACCAACTCATCGCGTTCGTCGGCGACCGTCCGTGCTCAGAAATTGGCGTTAGAAGCAGACGCAATGCGGCGCCAGGCAGAGCGCGAGCGCGAACTCGTGCGGCTCCAGGTAGAGCGCGAGCGCGAACTCGTGCGGCTTCAGGCGGACCGCGAACGTGAGCTTGCCCGCCTGGAGTCCGAGGCGGAGCGAACGGATCTTCAAGCAAAACTCGCCGCATTGGAAGCATCAGATAAGTCAGCTCGTAGTCGTAATTCGTATTTTTCCGATCACGACGTAGAAAAGCGCACCTCCACGTGGGTTTCAGAACAAAATGCCAACGAGACCACGGCAACCCAAGTAGTCATACCTGGTAAGGCGCCGATCGTCACCCCGAGTAATCCGCAAGGACTCTATTCACAGCCGGTCGCCCCTACCAACACGGTATCGTTCTACATGCCCGATGTCAACCGTGCAAATCACTCTAAACCCACACATTCGAGTAGCTTTTCTAATAATAAATACGACACCATGACACAACAGTTATCTGAACGTTCTTCCTCCGACCCTATAACAAAATTGTCTCAAGCTATTAACGCTCTTTCCAATAGGCCAAAGAAACCCGAACTTGTTACATTCTCGGGCGAAGTTAGTCAATGGATGGCGTTTAAAAGTAGCTATGAGAGAACTAAATCTAATTTCTCTCCTTCAGAGAATTTAGACCGCTTGAACAACGCAGTCCGCGGTCAAGCGTACCAGTCCGTCGCGTCACTCATGTGGACCTCCGGCAACCCCGACGACATCGTAAAGGCTTTGGAGCAGACTTACGCTCGACCGGAACTCCTCGTGGCCCGCGAGGTCACCGAGCTGCGCAACAGTCCTAAGCTAAGTTCTCCTCATGATTTAAATGGCCTAGCCAATAAATTACGTAATTTCGTTACGACCCTCAAGTTACTTAATCAACACGAGTACTTGTTTTCCCCGGAACTTTTTCGGTGCATTTTGATTGAGTTAAGCGAGCACACCAGAGCCCGCTTTACGGACTTCGCATCCATTCACGTACCAGAGGCACAAAATATAACAAAACTTGAATTACTGTCACAATTTCTCTTGGCCGAGGCAGACAAACAGTTAAAATATAATTTTGTTACTGACAGAACATTTAAGGCACCAACTCAACCGACGCAACCGAACTTACCTCGAACAAATAATCCCAAATTTCAATTAAAAAAGGAATCGCTACACGCTACGGTATCCAAATCTGAGCACTGCACGTTTTGTAAACAAGGGCCTCATGACATAAAGGCCTGCAAAGGTTTTCTGGGCCTATCCATTGACGATAGATGGCGCTGGGTTCGGGAGTCAAAAATCTGTTACCGATGTCTTAAGGGTAACCCGCATACATGGAACAACTGCCGAGCGAAACGTTGTGGAGCTGACGGATGTTTGAGACGTCACAATGCTCTTCTCCACGGCACGGAAACTGCCGGAACCAACGCTAGCGCGACATCAAGTGGACGATGCAACATGACTGATGCGTCCGCTATCGATTCAATTGGTTCCGTCAACATTGATAATATTGGCACCAATTGCACCGCAACCGAACACCCTGACAACATTGGAAATACTTCTGATTGTTTAATTAACGCTACAGGATCCTTGCCGTCGTCCTCACACCCCCGTGGCCTGCTGAAGGTAGTCCCGGTTATAGTCGAGGGTCCCGACGGTGACTTCGAGACGACAGCACTTCTCGACGAGGGCAGCACGTCGACACTGATCGACGGCGAGGTAGCGGCACGCATCGGTGCAAAGCCCACCTGCCAGGAGCGTCTTCGCATCGAAGGCGTTAGTGGTATGAGCAAGGAACTTGACGTGAGTTATGTCAACTTCTATATTCGGGGTCATGGCCTGGCCGAACGTTATTTAATTAACAACGCACGTGCTATTAAACCCCTAGAGCTTCGAGCTCAGAATCCTGACACGATAAGTCTCACAGATTATAGTCACCTCTCTGGTTTAACTAACGAACTTTCATATTGCACTGACGTTTCTCCTACCGTTCTTATCGGCGCGCCAGACTGGCATTTATCCTTAAGTCGTGAAGTACGTAGTGGAAATAAGAATGAACCCGTCGCCTCTAGAACCTTGCTAGGTTGGGTGCTCCATGGTGCATTTTCTCTCTCATCAAAGCCACTCGAGTTCATAAATCACGTTTCGGATGACTTGGACAGCCTTATAAAAAGTCAATATGACATTGATGCTTTAGGCATCACGAAAAAGAGTCCCCGTCCAAACGACGATGACGAACGAGCAGTAGACATCATTGAATCCTCAGCTCGTCAGCTAGAAGATGGCCATTTCGAAGTTGGTCTACCCTGGATGAAAGATTTGCCGGAAATTATACCGGACAGTTACCCTCAGGCACTATCTCGCTTCAAGGCACTCGAACGACAAATGTTAAAGGATCCAGAGTTCCTTACAGCTTTCAAAAACTTTATAGATGGCGTAATCAGTAAAAGCTATGCCGAGTGTGATCCAGACACTTACTACCATCGTCTTCCGCAAAAGACTTCTTACGTCAACACAGACGGCTCAATTCGTTGGTACCTGCCTATGTTCGGTGTCTTTCACCCACAGAAGAAGAAGCTTAGAGCAGTTCACGATGCAGCTGCTGCAACGAAAGGTATAAGCCTCAATAGCCTCCTCTTACAAGGACCTGACCTCTTGTCCTCACTTTTGGACATCTTGTTCCGTTTTAGAGAAGGTGCCGTTGCCTTAAATGGCGACATCAAAGAAATGTTTCCCCAGGTTAAAATTATCCCTAGAGACAGGGATGCGCAACGTTTTCTTTGGCGCAGTAACGACGGCAACCTTAAAGAGTACCGTATGTCATCCATGATCTTTGGTGCCGTATGTAGTCCCTTCATAGCTCTCTACATAAAGAACAAAAATGCGAAAACGCTGGAATCCACATACCCTGCCGCATGTAAGGCTATCATTGAAGACCATTACATGAACGATTACATGGGCAGCTATCCCAGTGTCGCTGATGCGGCACAACTAGCCGCCGATGTTATCACGAATAAGCCTATCCAACCACAGACTGGAGACTTACCACTAGAACGTCTGGACCACCACAAAAGGCCGTTTACCCACGTCGGGCTCGATTATTTTGGCCCAATTTTAGTAACGATGTACCGACGCAAAGAAAAGCGTTACGTCGCATTGTATACATGCCTGTCAACCAGAGCGTTACATTTGGAAGTGGTCAATTCTCTATCATCCGACGCAGCCATTATGAGTCTAAGACGCTTCATTGCACGCCGAGGATCCCCCACCACCATATTTTCTGACAACGGCACGAACTTTGTTGGGGCCTCGCACGAGCTACGCTGTCTACACGACGACTCCGTGAGAGAATACGCCACCAACCATAAAATCAACTGGGATAAAAATCCCACCTGCATCAGCGTTCATGGGCGGCGCATGGGAAAGGCTCGTACGTACAGTAAAAACAGCCCTCAGATCCTGCCTTACGAGCCAAACTATAAAGGAAGACGTCCTAACAACGCTCCTTCTTGAGGCAGAAGCAATCGTCAATTCAAGACCCCTGACCTACATTTCATCCTCACCAGATTCCCCAGAAGCCATAACACCATTTCATTTCATCCTGGGCTCCTCATCAGTCGTACCGTGGACCTCATCACTGACAGACGCAGATTTACTCCGGCGGTGTGACTGGCGAAGAACGTTGCGTCTTGCAGACCAATTTTGGGTACGATGGCTTCGTGAATACCTCCCAACGCTCCAACCGAGAGGACCGAGAAACAGTGCTGTGAATCTTGGCGAGGGTGATGTGGTGCTGATCGCCGACCCTACACTCCCTCGTGGTCTTTGGCCATTAGGAAGGGTAGCGAAGGTTTACTTTGGACCAGACGGAGCGGTCCGCGTAGCAGACGTCCACACTAAAGGCGGTATGCTGCGCCGACCGGCCCGAAAACTTATTTTACTGGAAGCCGCACCTCAGTCAGTAGCCACCAGATGTTAGTGTGCCACTGGGGGCCCGGAATGTTGGCGACTGGCTGCAGTGCGACCTTTTTATATGTTTATATTTTTTGTACTTGACGTTGTCACGTCAGTAGTAGTTGTTTGATGGTTGCTTAAATCTGTCTGTACTGAATATAACTTGTGCTTTACTTTTATTAAATTAGTATCTTCTAATCCGTGTTTCCATCAATATTCACAAAGTCTTCATACAGTCCACCACTAGCTATCAATAGGGAAGTAGGTAGTTAATCTTAATTATCTTATCTTCATTGTATTATAAGAGCGGGAGGGTTACTCCAATCTTTTAAGTTAAGTCAAACTCAAGGTTGAATCAATACCAAATCGTTTTTTCGTACTCCAATCTACCTAATTAATCTTGAGTCAATCTTGAGTTTGATCTGACGGATCAGCTGAAAACATTCATTCAATTCGTACCACAAGGTACCATTTGACAGCGAAAAAATTCGATTTGCATTAACCAAACGTCAAAAAAAGCAGATCCAAAACAAGTTCCGCGGGAATACTCGGATGCAACTTTTTCAGTTTTAGTAATTGTTCTGCTCTCAGCTTTACTAGACAAAATAACTATGTCAGACGAATTAGTTCTATTTAATTTCATGGAGAATGACCAACAAGCATTTCAAGACCGAAAAAGGCTTAGGGCGCAATTGAGGGATGAACTCGACCCTTTCCTACTTGAGGAGTCGGAGTTTGTTAGAGAATACCGACTAACAAAAAATCTGGCCCGTGAATTGTGCGAGGAACTGAGGCCCAGATTTCGAGAACCAAAAAAGCACACAGACTTATCCGTAGAAGCAAAGGTAAGCTGCCTACGGCCTGAAGATTGAGCCATACTCTACCCCACTATTAACCAACTCTACACTTTTAACCTTTTATTTCAGGTACTAACAGCATTATCATTTTATGGTACGGGATCATATCAACGACCCATTGGTGGGATTGGTGGCCATTCAATGGCTCAGCAAACGGTCTCGTCGGTGATATTTATATTTATATATTTTATTGACACAGCCAACAGGTATTAAGCACAAAAATACAGAGTTCTTATGCTATGTGGTTCTTGTCTAGCCTAATACCCAATAACAGGCGTGCAACAGCATTCAATACATTTTTGAATTATAACTTATTGTAAATAATTGATTATTGTAAATAATGATAGCAGAAGTCACGGCGAATTTGGACTCAGCGGAAATGAGAAGGAAATATATAGTATTTCCTCAAAGCTTGGCAGAACGGGATACCATAAGACAAGGGTGTGTGAATTTAATCAATCATTGGTCTTGCAATATTCAGATCCATGTCAATCTATATAATACTTAAATATGTGTATTTTTTACAGCTTTTTCAATAAATTTGGAATACCGGGGGTATTGGGCTGCATTGATGGCTCACATATAGCAGTTGTGAGGCCCAATCTGCATGAAGAACGATACTTCTGCAGGAAGCATTATCACTCACATAATGTGCAATTGGTATGTACCTTACCTACTACAATTAATTACATTCAGTGAGTAAAATATCATGATAAAATAAGATAATAATCAAAATATACACACTTGTTTTAGATATGTGATTCCAACATGCAGATCACAAGTGTTGATGCCAGTCATGGAGGCAGCACCCATGACTCATTTATTTGGAATAGCCATCCTATAAAGGGACACCTAGAAAATTTAAATGAGACTACATGGCTGTTTGGTAAGACATATATTCACCTATTTCTATTAAAATTTGAACCAAACAAATTATTATTTATAAAGTTATAATATTCAACAAAACAACCTTTTTTTTTTTTTTTTTTTTTGACCCAGGAGGAACCCTATTACGGGTACCACCGGCTCGGGGGAGCACGGTGGTTATGTCGGACTTCCCGCTCTGAAAAGGGCGGTATACCGACTAAAACTCCTGGGGTGTTCCTCCGCACTCGCAAGGGACGGGGCCACGGGAACGCTTGCGCACACTACCGCGACCCCGTCAGCGGGCGCCCTTGCGGGCACGCCTTCGGGGGGAAACGTTGCCTCCCCCCTCACTCCGCTGAAGGCACTCCGGAACACATGGAGCGCCTTCCAGCACGGGACCTCTCAATCGAGCGGCGGGTCCCCCGACCCACCGCCCGAAGGCCCCCGTTACGGTGGCAGACGGTTGGCATACGCCCGCCGTCTGCGACCGGGTCTCCGACGGCGAAGAGGGAGCGAAAGAGGATCGTCCTCTCGCGCCCTCTCCGCCGCCTCCTTCTCCTCCATGACGGCCTCGCTGAAGGCGAGGACCGCCGCCCAGGCCTCTTCACTGCCGACCATCGCACTGACGATGGCCGGCAGCGAGAGGTCCGCTCCAATAGCCGCGACCAATTCGGCACGCGGCTCCGCCCACGCAGGGCACACGGCGCGTGTGTGCTGCGCCGTGTCCTCCGTCGCGTCGCAGTGGTGGCACGCCGTCGACGGCTCCCGACCCGCTATCCGGCACAGGTACACACCGAAGCTAACAAAACAACCCTATACTTACTCAGTTAACTGTTAACAATTATAAGTTGTGCGAAACAACATAACACAACTATTCACAATACACAAAGCAATTATTATTATAATTAACATGTAGTAACAAGCAGTTACAAATATAAGTTTTAAAAAGATACTTATGGTACAGATAGATGGTTAACATAAAGTAACTAATCTAACTTAACCATTTCCTAATGTGCGTTTTAACGTGCACACAACCGCATATCGCAGTTTGTTTGTGGGTAGACAGGCAGTCCTAACTATACTCTCTCGGTATACTCTCATAAGGACATAGGCCAAACAAACTTACAATGGAGAACAATAGACGTTGGAGCGAGAACAACAATAACATTAACAAATTCTAAAGTTAACATTATTTAATAATGACTAATGAATGAGATCAAATGACTTTTTAACAGTGTTTAAATCTATTTGACAGGCCATCCCAAATAATAATACTATAATGGTACCTAACAAATATGTATGGAAAAATATATTTTCAGGTGACTCTGGGTATCCCTTGCGCAAATACATGATGACCCCAATACTGGATGCTGCACCGGGCACTCCCAGAAGAAAAATATACTAAGATGCACGTGAAGACTCGTTGCATAATTGAAAGGACGATAGGCCTTTTAAAGGCGAGATTTCGCTGCCTTCTATCTCATAGAGTGCTGCACTACAGACCCGAGATGGCTGCATCAATAGTAAATTCATGTGTAATATTGCACAACATCTGCAATGCCAATAATGTGGTATTGCCTGACGAAATTCCGGGTAAAGGTCTGTGCCCCTCGGTGGGGACATTAATGGACTACATTTTATTTACTTTTCACATAGTAGATTAAAATTTTTGATTTACAAACCAACCTGCTTTTTATTTCTTTTAGCTCTTCCAGAATTCCTCTCATTACTTCTAGGTTCTCCCTATCTGTAATCTCCCTTCTTCGGGAAATTTCTACTAGTTCCCTTCGCACCATTTCTTGCGTGAATACAGGCGCCCTCCTTCGTACCCTCCTCGGAGATCGTGACGGTATAACCGACTGCCTGGCAGCGGGCGCTGTCGCTGGACTAGCCGTACTCGGTGCTAGTGACGGAGCGGCAGGAGAGGTGACTGGTGTTGTCGCCGGTTCCACTGGCTCGCTCTGGTCTACCAGCTCTTCCTGTTCCGCCGGCTCTCCGACTTCTAATGGCTCGGAACCCTGTACAAAACGGAGGGTCGGCGGAATCTCCTGAACGGAAATCTCTCCATGGTTCGCCAAGGGTTCGGCTGAAGCTTCTTGAAATTCCTGAAATTAAAGTTCTATATTACAAACTCTGATAGGGAATTAGTTTTTGCGAAATTGCCTAAATATATCAATGACATTATTTAATCAAGAAAGTCATAACT
Organism: Yponomeuta malinellus; assembly: GCA_947308005.1. Classification (NCBI taxonomy): domain Eukaryota; kingdom Metazoa; phylum Arthropoda; class Insecta; order Lepidoptera; family Yponomeutidae; genus Yponomeuta; species Yponomeuta malinellus. Next base: position 15,060,558 of record OX371012.1, read on the forward strand.
TTACATGTTACCTCATAGAAGGGATCAACCCTTGCTCCAGGTAACCCAGCGCCAAAATCCTGACCCAGGATTTGCAGAAACTTTAACTCAATTTCTAAGAGTGGCTTCACGTCAGCCGGGCCACCACCAGTGCGGCTATTGGAAGTCCGCACACTGGCAACCCGAGCCTTGATTCGCGATTTATATTCTGACCAATACTGAAATAATAAAATAGAAGTCAACTTTTCTATATAGATTTTTGACTTGGGTTAAGATATTTAATAGTAACCATAGCTCCGCAAATAAAACTATAATTCTATTATAATGTTATTGTGCATGCTACATAACAAAAATGTAAAATTTAGTTGAGTAAGATGGCTAAATAAAATAGCTCCGCAAATAGACTGCCTACCTAACCAATCTAAGAAGTAAGTACATAACTACCTTTGACCAGCCCTTCCAGTCTTTGACTGCACCATCACCGTGTGCATTCAAGGTTTGCTCCGCGTTACGCCACAGGTTCCTCGACTTTTCCCTGGCTTGAGCATCTTTGTTGAAGCCTGTAGCCAGGCTTTTGTTTGCCACCAGTATTTCCCACAGGCTTTCAAGTTTCCTGTGGGTCACCTTCCGACCACTGTTACCACTGGCAAATCAAAGAGGTATGTCAGAAACAATTTTTGACGATCATAGTTAGGTACGGAATTCTACAGGGTACTTACGGCATAGTATTTTCTGCAGATTTTACGCTGCACAAAACTTTGCTCTACTCCACAAATGCGCCATCTCTACGTTATGCCAAATGATGTTAGATCTTTTGCTAGCTTGGGAATTCTTGTTATAACCTTTAGCCAGGCTTATATTTTGAATCAGTTTTTTCCACAAGCGTTTAAACCAAAATCGCACGGTGCGTTCATTAGTAGACCCCTCTCCAAACGCAGCATTGATATTGCGGGCTGTTTCTGCCGCGTTAGTTCCGCGTCGGAACTCGTATTCAAAAATCACTCGAATTTTCGCAGTATCCATCTTTCTTGTCTAAATTGAATAACAAAAACAATTGAAAGTCGATATTCAAATGTTTTACATTTTTTAAAAAAAGAACATCATAGAAACCATTTGAAAAATGTTTCATTCGAAAACCTCAAACCATGAAGATTCTATGTCAATTCAAAGAACCTATTGCAATAAAATGGCAATTTCATACTTTAACCCCTAATAATTGCTGCAAATTTTTAGCTTTTTGCACTTTTATCTGGACATCACAACTATTTCTAGTTTATAACGAGTCTACAAACAAAATATCAATTTGTATCAAACTCGGCCTCAATAACGTATGTTCAGAATATTTGATGAAACCGTATGTTGTCATGCTGATAAAAAAATACATTTATTTCAAACCCACGAAAACATGTATGAAAACCATGGAACATTAAGATTTAAGATTGTTTTAATGTAAAAAGTAGCTAGAAAATATAGTTTAATAAATATAAAACCTTTATTGTAGTTTACGTGGAAAGATTAATGCAACTTCTGAATGTCGTTATTGGTTATGTCCGATGCCGGACCAGAGACAATTTTGTTTTTTATTCATCATTCACTCACTTCCCGGATCAAAAGCAATCTTGATTTAAGGCGGTCATGGTACGAAATTTGTCAGATCAAATTAGTGTTGAAGTTTGGTTTAAGTGAGATTTGATCTGACTTTTTAAAGATTGTGGTAACCCTCCTGGTCTGGATTTAGTAGGACGACCCCGTTTCCTTTTTTGTCCTATAGGTAGTGCTTTCGCTTCCATGGGAGGAATCGCGAGCTTCAATCTAATAGCGAGCCCTAGAAGATGTTTACAAACATATTTTTTATAAAACTGCGGGCAAGTGCAGGATCCTTTCCGCCATTCTACATTTTGCGTTTCGTTTTTAGGCACTGTGACTTTCCAGAAAGCGAAATGTTTCATCTTGTATTCGTCGAAGTTTAACCACTGCTCACCGTAAGATACCTCCCCTACTTGGCTACTACTTGGGATCAAGTATTCAGTGTTGGATGATAAGATCTTTATTCTTACATCTTTCCTTGCCCAGCAGTACCCATCAGTCCAGTCCTTTAGCTCCATACTAGGTGTTTCAGGTAAAGATTCTTTGCAGCTTTGTAAAGACCACTGAGCAACCATCTCAGTGGCAACGGCCAAGAAATGTGAAAGTGGAAGGCGTTCACGTAGGGTGTTATGGTCTTTTATATTCCGGTTGAACGCTTCTAATGCATTATTTGTGGCAGGTGAACACGGCGCTGCGCCTAAAAACCAATTCGGATGTTTGTTTAACCATTCTCCTTTGAAGTAGTGAATGAACTCGGTTTGAGTCTGCCATTTTTCAACAAATGCCTGTTATGCAGCATTAAATACTTCACATGATGTAGCATTATGTAGTGCGTCTATGTCTTGTATGATTTCTTTCTGTTTTGTTTTATTTTTGACGGTTTTCTGAACTTTTTGCTGCATATTTTTTTTCACATGAGCCCAGCACATACGAACAACTGGCGTAGTACCAAAAACTGCGATGAAAGCATTTTTTATACTCTGAGCAGCGTCACAAACTAAAACTTTAGGTTGCATCACGTGATCAAATAAAGACAGAACCTTTTCTTTAAGGCCATCAAAAATCATTTGAAAATCTTCTTGCCGTTCATTAGTGGACACACCAAGACAAAGTGGATAAAACTTGCGGTTCTTATCAGTGGTACCAAGAACTAAAACGGGGAACCCTTGCCATATAAGTTTATATGTAGCGTCTATGTGAAGTACGTCGGTGGAACAAATTATGTTGAGTAATTTTTTTGTTGAAATTGCAAGACGAAAACTTGGTTCTTCCGCTTCTAGCACGTAATAGCTGAAAACGAAAACTCCATTTTCATCATCGGGAATAGTTGTTCGATCGAAAATCCATTTTTCAAGTTCACCAAAGTAAATTGAGGCTTTTCCGAACTTCTCGCGCCTTCTGTCATATAAGTAGTTGTTAAGTTGCCGTTTTGAAGGTACCTTTATCCCTGTCATTTTGTTCAGAGCCTCTAATATAGCTTTTGGCTTTAACCGTAAATCAAATAGCTTATTTATTTCTCTTTTAACGTTTTCCGGAATTCCGTACTCACTTCGCGTACCAATCTGGTCATGGTTGTGCTCTGAAGTGGTCTTAAAAATAAGAATATCATTGCAGTCGTTCACAAACAATAAAAACAACGCACAATCACACTGTGGCCCCTTGGCTTTTACCTTGTTACAACGATAGAAACGTTTTTGGCTTTCATCACTGTGCCGGGTATAGTTTCTTGACCAAGTCTTTTCATTACTCACAAAGATTTATGGCACTGTTTAATCAATATCCAACTTTTGTTACCACGATTCTTCTTCGCCGGTACTGATGGTCCGGCTCCCTCTTCTTCCTCCTCCGACTCAGAACGGTACACAGGTACCTCATCCATATTTCGCAATAATACTAAGTTTCCTTGATAGATAGTAAGTAATTAGTCTCCTTGGTAGATTTATTAGTTCGTTGACGTGATTATATTAAACCAACAGTAACAAAAACTATTTTAATTTCGTAACATAAACAAACAAAACACGTAAGGATCGGTCGTTGCAAGCGCACTGCGCTCGCACTCGAAACTGCCGACCTCGCACGCGAAAACAGCCGAACGCGACCCGAACCCGATCGCACGGTTCGAACAGTTGAGTGAGGTATTTTCATAGAGTAAAAAAATATATTTGATAACCAACAATAGAAATTAAAATAGTTCACGCAAGTCGTAAAAATATGATTATTTTGACATAACCTCTGTTGTCAGTAACTTAGTAATCTTGTCGGAAGTTCAGTATTTTAGTCGGAAGTTTAGTTTTTTTATTCAAGGTTCAGTTTTTCTTTTAGCAGAAATGTAATTTGAACATGCTCTTATTTGTTTGTTAAATTTGAATTTCTTTTTCGGTATGTTTTGTTTTTTTTTGTCGGTAATTCATTATAACGCTGTTTAATTAGAATAATAGTCGGCCGCAGATCGCTGAAGATTAATTTGTTTTTCGGAACCATTATTATTTCCCTTCCGTAAATTCCGGTTTGAAATTTTCTTTTTTTTCCTAGAAATAAAAGTTGTATTAGCAAAGGGCAAGATTAAAAAGTACCTGTAACCAGCATGCATGCAACAAATAATGAATGTTGATGAATGAACCCTGGTCTCTGCCTACCCCTCCGGGATCAAGTGTGAGTCTATGTAATGTAATGTGAGTAAAATTTTATTTTAGACTTGAAAGTTTTAAATCTGGCAGCATTAAAATGTTAGTTTATTTTCATTCAAAGTTAGTGTGGTTAGTTGCCATATTTAGGCCGTAAAAAATTGTTACTACTCCACTTTGATATTTGAAAACCACCTGCTTTCATCAATTCGTCATCTCATTAATATGTGTCTCAAATCGTCTTGTAACTTAGGATCAACGAGAAGATTGTCATTTAAAGAGACATTGTTGACTCCTTTACACGATGCGTCGAATACAACGCGTACTTTAGTTGTTTCCCGTTCTTCTCGCACGACTGCATGGTGAGGAAGGTACACGGCCCTGGGATCATTTTTTTCATCTTCTTCTTCTATCATCTTCATGTGATTTAGTTCAACGTATTCATTCAAAACCTTGTGATAGTCTGAGCTTAATTTTGGACTTTTTGATAACTTCCTCTCCAGGGAATTGTATCTCGATTGTGATATCTCTTTCAATTTACCGTATTGACAGTCAGGATCGTCAGTTTTGAACGGTAAACTTACGACTAGTCTTCCTTCCTCGTCTCTCGTTGTTGTTGATTCAAACAGCTCTTCACATATTTTCTCTTGTTTTGATAGTTTTCTCTCTATACCATTTGGTTCAGCCTCTAATTCCCAAAACTTCTTCAGTTGTTCGTCTTCCTTTATTTGAACATGCATGTTGATAATTCTCTCGACTGAAGGTGATTCGGTTGATGTTTTCCCTGACAGGATCCACCCTAATGAAGTATTTTGAGCAACTAGGTTGCCTTGCGGGCTTTTCTTCACTCCCTCCAATAATATATTGCAGTAAATATCTGCGCCAAGCAAGGCATCTATCTTGCCTGGTGATGAAAAGGCCGGATCAGCTAGTGATAGTTGCTCGATTTGTAGCCAATCCAGTTTGTTCACATTCTCAGTTGGAAGCAATGACGTTAATTGATTCAGGACATATGCCTGCACTCTCATTTGATGATTCGGTTCTCGCATTGATTTTATGTTTATTTCAACCATATATTTAATAGACAGATGACCGTCTCCGATCCCTGATACACTTCCATTGACACGTACTTTCTTCAAGCCTAGCAACTGCACCGTTTCTTCGGTAACAAATGAAGCTTGCGAGCCTTGGTCTATTAGAGCTCGTAAAATGCGCTGATGACCATTTGTAGAAGTAGCTATTACTTTCGCAGTTGCTAGTAAGACTGTGCAGGGTCGGACGCGTTCTCCAGAGTGATTGGATATAATTACCCTTTCAGGTGTCACATTCTGTGGTATATATTGGTTCTCAACTTTTGATTGTTCCGTATTTGTTTCAGCAACCAAATACGAAGTAGCTTCTTTCACTTCACGCTTTTCAAAATGAAGGAGTGTGTGGTGTTTCTTTCCACATTTGCGGCAACTTGTCGACTGGTGGCACAGTTTGACAGGATGAGATGGCGCTAAGCAGTTGTAGCACAGTCTAGCCGTTTGAACAGTCTTGTCTTTCATGAGGTGTCTTCTTGCCAAACTCTACATTGGAACAAGTAGTGTTGACCTGAGCATAGGGTACATATGACCGAATATTCTCGTGGTTTCTCATCTTGTACACCGGTATGAAATGCTCTTGGCTTCACCGCAGGTTTCGTGTAAGTCTGAGATTGCTTTATTGCTGTCTTGGTAGTGTCAATCATTTCCAGCGTGCGAAATCTTGATTCCAGAAACTCGATGAGTTGACTCCATTTAGGCAAGTCATCTGTTGACGACTCACTGATCTTTCCCTCCCACTGTCGGTGAGATTCTGGATCCAATTTTGAGACAGTCATGTGTATTATTATTGCGTCCCAAGATTTTGTATCAATTCCAATATTTGCAAGAGATTTCAACGCTGACAATGTTGTGTCAAGCAGTTGTCTTATGTCACTTGCTGATTCAAAGAGGATTTGTTTTTGTGCAAACAGGTTCTTCATAATAGCATTGCAGTTATATCGCTTGTTATTGTAACGCCTGGTTAACTGCTTCCATGCCTCCGCATAGTTTAGCTCTGTTGTGGATAGGTTTCTCAACAAATTTTCTGGCTCTCCTGAGAGACTCCCTTTTAGGTAGTGGAGTTTCTGCACGGGTGACAACGTTTGATTACCATGAATTAATGACACGAACATATCGTAAAATGCTTGCCATTCTTGATATTTGCCAGTAAATATCGGTAATTGAATTCGTGGCAACTTGATCTCACAGCTCGATTTCGGCGATGCCATAAGTGTAGGTTCCTTATCTTTCACGAATTTCCTTAGAGCGTCTTTTAGAAGGCTTTTGTAAATAATGTTATTTTCTTCAAAAGTTCCGTACGTGTCACTCTCAAAATATGGAAGTTTATTTTTCTGCATTGGGTCGACGGCTGAAACTATATCAGCGTGATCTTCTTTAAAACTCGTGAATGATTGCTCCAAACATTCCAGTTTTGTCTCTACGTACGTTTGTGTAATTCTATCTTTAGGTGACTTTTTGTAATTGACTTGTGCTTTTTGCAGTTGCTCTAATCGCTCAAACTGATGTGCCACTATGTTATCCATCGTAATGGTTGATTTTACACAAGGTGATATATGAATATTTTGATAAGTTTCACTCCAACATCTTTTCGTTTACACGAATTCTTTTTGAATTTCTTTTTTGAATTAACGTCACAATTTTTTTGTCTTTTTGACGTGATGTTCTTTCAAGCTTTTATGACGTGAATTTTTTAAGGTTTTGTTACGCGAATTCTTCAAACTTTTTGTAAATCACGATACTCCTTCAGAATTATTCAAGTTCACAACACTCACTACATCCCGGGTTTCGGCACCATAATGTTTATCCACTCACTAAAAACTGATTGAAACACAACTTAAGATACACTATGAGATATAATTTACCACTGAAAGAACACAGCAAACAACGGTTATTCGATACCTATATACATATTACTAGGACACAATCATACCGCGATTTAGAACAATAACAGAGTGCCATCTATTGATATAAATGAGAACTGAAGTTCTAAATTCACGATTACCTGCATAAGCCTTTAAACAGGTACCTTCATTAATGGGGGTTGCAATATCGAGAGTTGTTTTACATTCGAAAACTACTTCCTCCTCCAATGGTAATAGAATTCCTTCACCAATATCACCCATCGTAGCATCTACATTTATAAGGACTTCTTCCTGGCTACTAATTCCCACCCCATCACCACCAAATGGTACCTCAAACCCTGTACATGTAGATCCCATAAGCCCTGCTACCTTTTCCATAATCTCATCAGGGGGTATAAAATCTGGTTTGCCACCACCGGTCTAAAATAGGTACACAAAAACTTGTACTAAAAAGGTATGGCTATGTAATAGTTAAAACTGTAAGAGGATGAATAAATAGGTTATATTACCTGTAAATTATTCTTACGTATTAATTGGGTCCGTTTTCGAGCAGCCTTTTTGAGGTTGTCCCACTTCAGTTTTAGTTGCTCCTTGTGTGGCGGAATTTGCCCACTTGAAGCATTAAAGATACCCAGGCTTCTTCCTTCGACTTGTTGGTGGATGCGTTAGTCTCTTTACTAGTAAGAACAGGTTTACTGTTAACCAGGTCTACTAGCAAGGCAACTTCATCCTTCGTCATAGCTTTCTTTGATTTCTGTAAAACAAAATAAAAATAATATGTAATTCTAAGACCTAAGACCAAATTCGCAGTAGAAAATTATACATACCGGAGTAATATCCATATTATCCATCTTCAAGAAAAACAAAGTCGTTCGTCGCAAATAGTAACAAAGAAATCCGAAACAGACGCCGTATAGAACACCACCAAATCGAACACAAACAAAACAATCTCTTCTTTTATTGTGATTGCATCATACTTTGACATTTGGCGACATCACAACTCGATAATAACACTCAATAAAAAACATAATTTATGGGGCATAAAATAAAAAGTAAATGTACTAACTTCACATATAATTCAATATTATATTAATAACTGATAGGAAAAAAGACTTATCTAATTTTGAATTCAGCTTTAATTTATGATGCTGAAATCCTTTTTATAGTAACGAAACGCAAAGAGGGACGCGCCAAATAGTTAGGGAGGCGAATAGGGGAATTTTCGGCAATACTCGAGCGTGGCAGTTTAAGATATGAGAGATACCTTAGACGTAATAGAACAACCTTGTAAAGTATTTAGCTCTATATGTAGTGACGCGCGCCTAGGATAGACGATCAGATTAGTAAAAAAAAATGGATAGTCTGAAATACTCGAGCGCGTCAGATTAAGATATTGGGGGTTGATTTTAGTGTTTAAAGACTAAATTTAACTAATCTGACGATAAGTCCTTGACGCCGCCGAGTTATAGGGTCGCGAACTTGTAAAAAAAAAACGTTAGTCCGGCATTCTCGAGCGCGATATTTTTTTTTTATTTTGAAGAATATAATCTAAGGGTCTGTTTCACAATGTGCCGATAAAGTACTGAATAGCTATTCGGCACATAAATTATTTGGAGGATATAAGTTCCGGTTAAGAAAGTTTGCGTTTCACAATCATATTTTATGTGGCTAACTATTCGAGACATAAAGGAGAGCGACGGGCAATACCAGATACACACGTTCCGTTTTTGAATGACATTTAATTACATAATATTATAATGGACCAAAAACACTATTAAATCTATTCAATTGTATACTGGAAGTCTATGCTTACTTTAGGTTTCTGCATAGATAAAGTTATTGCTCAATATTCCATCTAATAAATAAAATAAAATGTTTGAAGTAATTGAATGTTTCTTGTAACGAAACGCGCTTTGTCAACTGTCAAAGTAAGTACGACATTTCGTTCTGTGTTTGTTTTGAGGCGCGTGTGATTTTGTTTGTTTGTTTTATTTGCATCAGTTACTTTGAAGTGATTTACTTATATTATAACAATGTCGGCGATAAAACGTGAGAGAAGCAGTAATTTCAGCAGGGAGGAAATTGAGCTTCTAACCTCACTTGTTGCTCAACATAAAAATATTTTAGAAAATAAGAAGAGTGATGCAGTCACCTGGCATGAAAAAGAACAGTGTTGGAAGACACTGGAGTCATTATTTAACAGCAAAAGTGGGTTAAGCTTCCGCAGTGCTAAAACCTTAAAAGCAAAATTTGAGGGTTTAAAGAGAGCTACAAGGAAAAAGTCAGCCGTAATACGTGGTGAAACATATCGCACAGGAGGCGGCCCTAATGCTGCTCCTCCACTAACCCCTATCGAGGAGAAGGTGAAAGACATGATACTGATGTCCGTTGATGGACTTGAAAGTCAATTTGACTCCGATCACCTTGGTAAAAGCATTTTATAAATTGAACTAAGCTGTGTAGGTACTAGAGTGTCTACGTGACTCTCCTACTAATTTATGTCTTTCTTGCAGATTCTACACAGCAGGATCCACTCAGCCAGGAAACATTTGTTTCTCAAAGTATGGATGATGCTATTATAAATGCAAAAATTGTCATTGAATATGAAGGCATTCAATCAGATGAGGCAAATATAAAGCCAGCAGATCAGATAAGTAAGATATTTTTCTACACATTTGTCCAAACAGATATGTAGTGATGTGATGCAAAAGCCCAGTACATATTAATTTCGGTATCATCATATTGACTGTCTTTGAAATATTGTCCCGTGTCCATACACTAGATACTCATCTATTATTTGGTTTCTAGATGGGGAACAGCTTACACAGAAAGACGATTCTGATAATGTGCAGCCTCCAAAAAGAAAGATCAGTAAGTACCTACCTAATAAATTTTTCTTTGTGCATTCACACTCGCTGTATAGCTGATGTGAACACTGAAATTATTTATTTTATTTTCAGGTGAATATCAGGCTACGCCCAAAAAACCTTGCCTTAATGATACCAATGATGAGAAGAAGTGGACTAATTGGAAGCCAAAATCTCTTCGTTCCAAAAAACATTCTGCTTTGTGTAAGTTCTTATGAAGGAAAATTATCAAAGTTGATTATTTTATTTGTATGTTCAGTACCTACTATTCAAGTGTCATCAGCTTATAACAGATAATTAAAAAAAAAATCTCCTTTCAGGCACTACAAATATCAAAAGGCCATTTGAAAGAGTTGCAGAGTCAAAATTGGAGATTGCAGCACTGCAAAAAATAATTCTGGAGGAAGAACTGGAGAATAAAAGAAAGCAATGGTCATTTGAAGAAGAAGAAAGGAAGCATAAAAAAGAATTGTGGGCTCTCGAAAAAAAATACTGGTTAAATAAATTGTAGAAGTTAAAACACTATTTATTTTGCCTGTGTTTTACAATAAAATTACAAGTACTATAAAATTACTTTATTTCTTTTATTATGTATATACTTAATTAAACAAAATCTAAAATAAACATAAAATGAAAAAAATATAAAAATGTACTATAAAGCAATCATAGTAATGAAGAAAAATAGTCATTATAATTAAATTGTTTCGCACAGTTGTGTTTCCATTTTGTGGTCTTAGGTTGATATTATGATCATTTTCATCTGGTGCATCTGGTACTTCGTGGAAATTTTCGAAATGATCATCTCGCATGTCAATTGCTATATTGTGTAGTACTGCACATGCCACTATAACGGGCTGTACACGAGACACATGCAGCAAAACTTTTTTTGACAAAACAGGGAAACGATTTTTCCAAACACCATAGGTCCTTTCTACTACATTTCTACTCCTTATCTGGGACTCGTTATACAGGTGTTCTGCTGGAGTAAGGGGATTTTGGAGTGGTGTTAACAGATATGAAGTATTTTCGTAGCCTTTATCACCGACAATCATGCAATTTCCAAATTCCCCATTTAAAAGTCGTTGTTTTATATAAGAGTTATTAAATATAGTTTGATCATGTGCCGCTCCTGGCCATCGAGCAACTATGTCTAAAATCTTCAATTTTGCACTGACTACAGTTTGTACATTGAAAGAAAATTGTGACTTTCGATCTCTCCATTCTTCAGCCGTGTTACCTCCTGGAAATAATATAAAAATTAACAGTTTGCAAAACACAGGGTCGGCTGCATTTCTCATAAATGGCAAGTAGATATGAATGTTTTTAGATAGGTAGGTATTGGATTGTCACCTGGAGATTTTATAGGAACATGGGTACAATCAACAGCACCAACAAGTCTTGGGAATTTTGCTATATTATAAAACTCCTGTTGGATTTCGTGAGTGTCGGTTGGAAATTTGATGAACTCGGGCCGCAATCGTGCAATAGCCTTTGAAACCAGGTTAACAATGCGACTGGCAAATGCTTTGCTGACACCAGAGAAATCACCTACTACTGTGAGAAAACTTCCCGTTGCATAATACCTCAAAGTCAACAATAACCGAGTAATCGGCGTTATAGCATGATTTCTGAAACAAAAAATAGGATTAGGATTTTATCAGTGAATAAATTAACCATGCTAGAAAAAAAAAAATTGCTAAGGAAGGTACTTACCTTTCTGTGGTGACAGAAATTGTGAGCTCAATCATGGAATAAACAAACATCACAGCTTCTTTAGTGAGTCTGAACCGCGTCCTGAAGTCCGTATCGTCCAATGTCTCCACATAGTTTATTCTATCCCGAAATACAGGAATCCTACGCGGTGCTGCGAGGCGATCAAAATATTCATCAAACTCATCTTCAAGAATTTCGAAAACCTCCATCGTGATAAACACCACACTTTGTTCTGATAACCTCAATGTCTAAAATAATACTTATTATTTGCAGGAAATGTTTTTACGCGACTGAAGAATAGATACCTATATTTCACTCAAATGGATTTTGGATTAATGAAAACTGTTTATTTGTATTTTTAAAACACTTGTTATTTTCGTTCGCAGAAACTATGTTTCAGATACCTGCACTATTTGCCACTTCATCTGGCCAATAACTTATGTGGGACTTAACGCGACGGATAGCGCTATTTGACAGTTCTGAAACGCAACATTAGTGTTTATCCAACGGATAAGTAACAAATAGCTTATTCGGCAGTTATGCAGAACTTATCGGTACATTGTGAAACAGACCCTAAAACTCACAAAAAATACAAAATCTGCCGGTTTCCGCATGACCGGAAGTGTGGAGGAGCCATTTCGTCTTCCTAAGAACGCGTTACGGCATATAAGTCGCGAACGATACATTTTACAAAAAAAAAGTTTAAATAAACAAAAAAGGTAATTTTATTTTACACAAAAAAGGTCTCTTTATATTTTTGTCCAAAGTTAAAACTTTTTGACTTGAAGCAAACTCCCGGTTTTTTGAGTATATCTCGAAAACTGAGCGTGTTAAAAAAAATTTATATGAAATAACGATGATTAAATTATGTGACTTTTATTATATCTCAAATTTTTTTTTTTTCTGAAGCTTCTCGACAATTTTCGTGTACTCGGAAAAAGTTACGCGTATCTGTATACAAAAGTATTATTAACATGTACAGTTTCATATATTTATATTATTCAATAGCCTGTTGATCCTCAAATTGTTTTTTGGACGTACCGTAAGCAAAACGAAGTCAAGAATTGAAGCAAAAAAGAGGAATTTGCCATAAACATGTAATACAGACTGAGCGCTTCGCGGAAATATGCCGTCTTACCAGTATTTTTCCTTTATTTCGCAACATTGATGGTGGGGAAAGAAGCGGTAGGAGGGAATTAATTTTCGGTACAATATATATATATATATTAATATATATTTATGGTCCCCTAACGTAGGCCTATGTGCCCTCAGTATGACGCCGATTGAAGAGAGAGAAAAGACCCGACGGTATATTTCTCGAATGTGCTGGAAACTTTCTCCCCTGTAGCCCCGACCCGCACTCGCTGTATCTATCTTGTTCCTCGGCCATTCCTCAGTCAGCCGGCATCCGGCACACGTGTACTATACACTTGCGTATTTCGAGCTCACAGTTTATTCAATATGTTTTTGTAGTTTATCGACTTTTGTGGTAAGATTTTCGTGATGAGTGATAATCAAAGGAAGTGTGTGTTTTGTTCGGAACTATTGACTGCTAAATTTGCGACGTTTACTACAGAAACTTTGAAAAAATGTAAGACAGTGTTAGAATATCGCCAAAACAAACCGAGCGTCAGAAAATCACGTACGACGTATGACAATCTGAAACTTCCCGATGATGCATCGGGACATGCAGCATACCATGCGCAATGCTACAAGTGGTTTACAGCGATCAAAATCCCGGCAGATTTTTCTAAAAACACTGAACAGCTGTGCGCTGTCGAGTCAAACATTGATCCGGAAATTCCTGCCTCGGTGGATTGCGCAGCTGATATTCCTACAACTTCAACCGACGCTGTTGACACATCTGTTGACGAGTAAGAACTTTTGTTGTTAACATTTTGTCGCAATAATTGTACAATTTTTTCTTATATTAACTCTATATTTTTGATTTAAAATTATACCTGGGTTCTCCTGATACGATCAATAGACATTATACAGCCTTTTTACGAAGCAGCTGCTACCTGCCCCAGTCCTTATTCTCACACGGTCATCCCTTCAACCCATATACTAACCGTTCAAAATATATATTTCGTGTCGAATTTTTTTCTTAACGTTTCAAAGCTGATAATTTTCTTTATTGAATTTACCGGAGATAGCAAAAATATAAAATAACTTTTGGAAAACCACTATTAATTTATTAATTTATTTATTGATTGATTTTTTTTTTAATAACAATATATTATTATTTAATTATTAATTAATTAACAATAATAATAAAAATAATAAATAAATTTATTAATTTATTGAAGAAATTGTCTATATTCGTTTGGAAATTTTTTTTTTCTTCAAACTGATGTAAAAAATCGGCCAAATAAATTGATTGTTGTATGGGAAAACATTATTTTCAGGCTTGAGGTGGCAAACCCATGGGAGGAAGGTTGCCGTGACGAAGTTCAACAAAACGAACCGAACAATGAGGATCTGCGACTGGCACAATGTTTTATATGCGAAAGACCACGGAAACGTTTTCATGGACGCGAGGTTCCGCTGGCCGTAACGAAATCTGGCACTGTCGAACAAATAAAAAGCGCGGCCACGGAATTTTTTGATCAAAAAATGTTGGAAAAAATCAGTTCCTTTGCTAACGAATCCGATATTCGTTATCATAAGTGCTGTAAAGATCAGTACTTGCGCGACATTTCAAGGAACGAGGATCGACCATTTTTCATTAAAAGGAAGGCATCAAACAGTGCCTACATGATTTTGTGCCAAACGTTGGAGCAACGCATAGTAAAAGAAAAAGAATGCTTGTTTTTTAACACTGTGAAGAAAGAGTATGACGAGTTACTAATAGAAGAAACGAAATCGCTATCACATGCTATCAAGACCACTGCACTCTCCGATCGTCACTTGGAAAACAAACTGATGGAAACTTTCCATCGCAGGATTAAGATTATTTATGCCGAAAAGAAAAAATTTCTTGCTCCGTTTGACGTCGACATTGTAACCTACCAGAATTTATTCAAAAGTATGTCGATGAAAGAAAATATTCGGTCCATTGCAAAAGACATAAGAGAGGAAATTGTCAACTAAACCACGACAAAATTACCCCATGACCTTTCTGCAGAAGATTTACTGAAAGGAGAATGCAATTCCGTACCAGAGCTTTTGACTTGCTTCCTTGAGGCATTAATTTTAGGCGATACGTCACGTATATCGAAGAAACAGCGTGAAACTCAAAAAAGTCGCAACGAACTAACGATTTTTTCTCTCGGACAAGATCTGATGTACGCTACGTACAGTCGCAGAGTTTTAACATCGAAACACGTTTCTTTGGGGTTGGCGGTGAAGAGCATGTGCAACAGCAAAAAAATTGTCGAGTTACTATCCAAGTTTGGGCATTGCTGCTCTTATACGACACTCGAAGAATTAGAGACTGAATTGACATATTCAACGATAAATTCGACATACGCATGTCCGGAGGATATTGCACGCCGCCCTGATTTGAATACTGGAGTCGCGTTTGATAATTTTGATCGCTTTGTTGACACACTCGATGGCAAAGACACACTGCACGACACGGTGGGGATCATTTTTCAAGATATCATTCCTAATGAAGAGGCAATCATATCACCAGCTGTTCTCCGTGAAGACAATTCCACCACCAATGAATCTGCTCACGCAAGTACTGCAGAAACATCGCTGAGTTCTGTACGCAGGAGGAAAAGACGCAGGACGTTCGAAGAGGTCACATTTGAGTTACGACCATTTACAAAAAAAATGAAGATTTCAGGATGGAATGAGCTTGATGTTTCACAACTTAATTACCCACCTGATAATTTGACGAAATCTATCCAACTGGATACTGCGTGGATGCTGTTACACAAGCTCAACGTTAACGATGTTCCCATGTGGGTCGGCTATCAAATCATGATTACGATTGACATTTCACCAGTCCAGAAAGTCTCGTATCTCACACCGATCAATTTATCTCCAACCAATCATTCGACAGTAATGAAAACTCTGGAAATCAGTCAAAAAATTGCAGCTGAATGCGAAGCCTCCTACATTCAAATCACGTATGATTTGGCCATCGCTCGAACGAGTTATTGTATCCAAGCTCAAGAATCCCCCCAATTCGACAACATTTTTATTCATTTGGGGGCTTTCCATATTGAGATGGCTTTCTTTAAAGCGCTTGGAACCTTCATTGAAGAGAGTGGATTGACTAATATAATGGTTGAGACTAATCTGATTGCGAGTGGATCTGTCGGTGGGTTCATTTCCGGGAAAATTTACAATAGGTGTAAACGATTACATCCAATTATGGCTTTGGCGTTGGAGCAATTACATTTCGAGTCATTCCTTGATCGCAAACATTCGACGATTTCAAAATCGGTGATAGATTATCTCGCCGAGTTCATGCAACACAAAGGTGTCTCTCCGCAACTCGACCACGCCGAAACTCAGCAGTTGATCCAATGGTACGAAGAATATAGAGCAGAATCTCTTCAAGGTAAACACGGAAAAACGTGCCAATTTTACGCGATGTACAGCGATTTTGTCAATCTCTATCACTTCTTCGTTCGCAGTGTTAGAACAGGAGATTTGAATTTGTTCATTTACGCTCTTGGAAGAATCGTAATTTTATTCTTTCATTATAATCAACAAAACTATAGTCGATGGCTGACATACTACATAAATCAACTGCTGCACATCGATCAAACACATCCAGGCCTCCGATCTGAATTGGCTCGGGGATCTTTTGGGATTCGAAGGACTCCGAAAGCTTTCTCTCGAATTCCGGTTGACCTAACGCTGGAACAAACCATCAATGGAGACGCAGCACGCCGACTTACCGGAATAACAAATCTGACAAATTTAATTGGTGCTAGACAGCGCTGGGCGAAAAATCACGGAGCTCGAACGCGAATAATATCGCACGTACTAACTCAAGCAGGACTGAACAAGAACCATGATATCTCCGCTGAGCAAAATCCACAGCGTATACAGAAAGATAAGAAGCAACTTCAAGATTTTGTGGAAGGTATTCGTCAGACAATAAATCCATTTTCTTTCTCAATCGATGCTGATAAATTGTTTAACATCTCGAGTGGACAAGCTGCAACTCCTATCCTAGGCCTATCCATGGTTCGAAGTGACCAAAAAATGAAGGAGCCGCTGGATTTTGAGGTCTGGGAACGCTAGTCTATCAGTAAGCAACAGAGGCAAATAGATTTTTATGGAAAGGATAAAGAAAGGACTCACCAGGGAACTGCAATCCTCGAGCACACGTAGTTTTTCGTATATTGTGTCACAGGCGTAGAAGTCCTTCTCACAGCACAGATGATTGACAACTAACTGTTGCGTTGGTGCAAAGGTGAGGGGGTAAGAGATGGAAAGACTGGGGAAACATATGAGAGAAGGAGATAGGTACTATTTGCATGTCACCTATCAAATAGACTGCGTTCCATTCTATGGCGTTCGCGCATCCAGCAAGTATTCTCCATCACATCCAAGCAAAAAAGCGTCACTTATGACATGTCAGTTTGAATGTCTATGAAACGTGATTTTCGGCCTACTGTGAGACGCCTCGAATTCTTTTTTATCGATATCGATATGTGATAGTAGTCAATCACTAATGTTTTGCAATTTCATTCTCATGTTGGTATTATACTATTTTTTATTAAGTTGGTACATACTACGTTCATAATTTTGAAAGCGTGTTGTTAGCAAGTGCCGACTCTTAAAACGTAGGGATTACATACTCTTTGGTTCCGCCATGACATTTGTTGAGTGCTTTTTTTTTCACCACCAGTTTGACAGCAGAGAAAGAGAAAGTGGTATTATAGAGTGAGATAAATATATATCCGCCATGAAATTAGGGCTAAATGCGAACAAAAGAGTTCAAAGTTCCTACTAGCCTGATTATCTAGAGAAATAAAGATGGCATGTTTCATAGCAGAGCACAATCTACCATTTAGTTTAGCAGACAATCTAAAGAACCTTATGCAATCAGTTGTTGTAATCAATTAACTTTTGGAAGAACAAAGGCACAATACCTTAATCCACAAATCGGCCAACTCCATTTTGCTATAGTTTACAGGAGACACTAAAAACTTCCTAGTTTTCTTTCTGAACAATATAAAAATAAACTATATCACAAAGTTTAATATTTTACTAGGCTTATTACTAAATAACTCTCCATTGACAAATAAAATCGTTTTTTTGGAGTTGGCCCTTTTGCTAAACACCGAAAATGGAGCTAGCTGTAGTTATCTGATTTTACTGAGTGACATTAAGTAGGTAATAAATAAAGTTTTTCTTCAAAAAATATATATTAAAATACAAATATTAACGGCATAGTGTAACACAATGTAAGTTTAGGTAAGTTTAATCTTCATAAGATAAGTTGTCATAAAAATGTCGGTAGTCTTCGGGCATTGTGTTCTTCAACTGCTGCAAACCTAAATACTTTTTTTTCTTTATTTTTCTGCGTTCGGTATATGGCTGTGGTATGTTTTCAAATGTTGTTTTATCTATGGCGTTATTTCGTCGTTGATTTAGTAAAGTGTATTCATCGTGAAATCGAAGTTTATAGAATACTTGGCCAGCCGGATCATACTTCAGAGATCTTATATCGGTCACCTGAAAACGCAGAGAAGTAATTAGGTTTTAAGCAGATAGGTTTGTTTTTTGTTTGTTTGTTTATTTGTTTGTCTCATTGTTACACTTTATTGTACAATAAAACACATGTTCGATGAAATGTTCGACCTTACTTGACACCCACCTACTTTTACAATGGTATGATAGGTATAATTTGAGCCCATTTGGTTTATAGGTACAGTTTCTCGTTAATTTTTTTTTATAATATCGTTTTGGTTAATTGAAACTTTTAAAGTAAGTGTAGTTTAAGTATTTCACATGGTAAGCTTTTGTCTTCTTCGCTTTCTGACAGACTGTTATATATTCAGCTGGTACATTAATGGTTTGATTTTTTAATTTCTTTTCTATCATTGCATGCATGCTGTCGACCTCTGTCTGCGTATGGCCGACTTCCAAATATTTTTGTGTGATTGTCACATTGTGCAACATTGGAAAGGGCATTCGCTAAGACAGTATTCCTATTTTGGTAACAGCAACCGTCCGAGTAAAAAATTATTTCACGTTTGGTATTACCCATTTTGGGTATAACAGTTTCTATAAAGAATGTAGCTATTATATTATTCCCAATCACTTTCTGGAAAGGATAACAGCGACATACATAGCCTGAATATGCATATCCATCATCTGACATGTCGTCGTAGTGACGTATTGTTTTTTGACATTAACAAGTTTGTTAAGAATTACTTCATGACGAGAGATACTGTGTACCTCTCTAAAAACAGTCGACGTAAGTTAGCCAGTCTATTGGCTTATAATATTTTTGACTCAGTTGTTATAGGAATTATAACACAAACCAACGAAAACGACAACCGTGTTACTAGTATTAGTAATAATTTAGGAGCGGGCTCAAACACAGAATCGATGGATTTAAACGGCCATCGCAGACAAAGGAAAACCCTAAGTTAGGTCTAAATTTAGTTGCACAAAACATACAGGGTTTTTCCGGCAAAGACAATTCAATAGAAATATTTTTAGATGTTTATTTTAATGTAGATATTTTGTGTTTAACAGAGCACTGGCTGAAACAACCTGAAATGTCTTTCACTTTAAAAGACTATTTAGCAGTAAGTACTTTTAACCGACAGCACGCAATAAAAGGAGGTTCAATGATATTTGTAAAAAGTAGTTTAAAAATGAAAGAAAGAAAAGACATTGTCAGTCTATCTGTTGAACGCTTAATTGAGATCTCGTGTGTACGGATAGGTACTGTAACGATTCCTCTTTATAGAAGCCGGCTGGCAGAGCCTTCTAGTCTTATTTTAAATATTTTGAAGGGAATTGTTACGTTTTGTTTGAGATGTCAGTCGATCCCCAGCTAGGCTAGGGAATCGATAAAAAAGAGCAATAAAAAGATATATTTTACCTGTAATCTGTGTATTAAATAAGTAGAGTATTACAGTACATAGTTATATGTGTTTATAGGCCGCCACAATCGAATTATAATGAATTTGAATTAGTTATGGAAGACGCCTTAAAACGCCTATTTACTAGCAATAAGAGCATAGTAGTATGTGGTGACTTCAATATAGATTTGTTAGTTGATAGTTCACTGAAAACTAAACTCACTAGTCTATATAATATATATAAGCAGCCTATATACGTCCCACTGTAGGGCATAGGCCTTCTCTCAGAGAGAGAGAGTAGTCTGTTCAGGTCATTTAATTTACATTATTTATTTACTGAACCCACTAGGACAACAGCTACTAGCGCCACTTGCATAGATAACGTTTTTTGTAATTGTCAATTTATAGAAAAAAAGGTCATACATAATTTACAGTCCGATCATAGCGGGTTATGGGCAGTTCTACCGTCAGTACTAGAAAAACCTTGTAATGAAGTAATTTGTAGGCCAATAACAGAAAAAAAAATTGAATTATTTAAAAGAAAATTAGGCACACAGTTAGATTCATTAAATTTTGATAGCACTGATCCGAATACATTATATGAAGTGCTGTTTTTGACCATATCAAAACAATTTGGACAGATATTTAACGTAAAAAAAATTACAGGGTTAAATCGCGGTTTTTCAGAATGGGCAACGCCAGGTTTACATAGAAGTAGGAAAAGGCTTTATGAATTGTATGAAGAGAAACAATTTAATCACAATCCGACGTTCAGAGAGTATGTTAAAAAATATTCAAAAACGTTTAGGCAAACTTGTTTAGCAGCCAAATCCATTAGCATAAGTAAACAAATTATGGCGTCAACTAATAAAATCAAAACAGTCTGGCAAGTAATTAGCAAAGAGACAGGCAAAACGAGACCTAGGGACCAGATATTTGCTTTAAAGGTAGAAGGGAATTTAGTCAATTCAAAAATCAAAAAAATCAAAATCAAATTTTTTTATTCAAAGTAGCACAGAAACTGCGACTTAATGAACGTTACAAGTTAAACTAGGTGTCCATTTCAAAATCTAGATCATTTTGGAGAAAAAATGGACAAAAAAACTCCAAGGAAGACATAGCAGAAATATTTGAAAATTTCTTTAAAAACATACCCCTCAAAATAACGGCTAGCTTAAACTCTTCCCCTTAATCAGCCGAAACTTTACTTCTGGAAAGTATAAATACATGCAAAGCTGACTTCTAATTCACCCATATAAGTCCCTTTGCTATTGTCAAAATATTTGAAGAGTTAAACTTAAAAAAAAACCGAAATTTTTGTGGGGATTATCGGTTAAACTTATATCCACGGTTATCCATATTCTAGCATCTTATCTTGCTACAATTTTCAATAAATGCATTGACCAGGGAACCTTTCCTAATCTATTAAAGTTAAGTAAAATAGTACCCTTGTTTAAATCTGGCGATAGTGAAGATCCCAATAATTTCAGACCAATAGCAATACTGCCGGTCCTAAGTAAAGTTTATGAGAAAGTAATTGTGCATCAATTGCAGACTCATTTTAGTATAAATAAGCTTTTTCTTAAGAAACAGTTTGGATTTACGAAGGGCCGCTCAACGACGGACGCAGGCATAGCATTAATAAAGCTTATCTTTGATGCGTGGGAGGAGGCGCAGGATGCTATCGGGGTGTTCTGTGACCTGTACAAGGCGTTTGATTGCGTCGACCACGAAACGCTCCTCATAAAATTACACCGATATGGTTTAAGTAATAAATCGCTAGCTCTTCTTCGATCTTACTTAACAGACAGAACCCTAAAAGTAGATATTAATAGAGTTAAATGCTCAGGATCTAATGTAAAAGTAGGAGTTCCTCAAGTACATAAAACACTCACCTGGCTGAGCTTTACACTTTTATCTTTTTAATAATTTTGTCATAACAGTAATCTTTAAAATAAGTAAAATATCAAATTAAACTAAGTTTTTAAGCTATGGAAGCGCGGTGTAGTACAGGCATTCTACATGCTTAAAAGATGGCTCCAGATACTATGTACCGTTAAATTAAGCAGTTCACGAAAATAAAGATTTTGTATTTTTTGTATTTTTTTGTATACTAGGACCGTTCCTTTTTTTTTGTTTACGTAAATGATTTGCCCTACCTAGTAGAAAAACTATCGCAGATAGTATTGTTTGCTGATGATACTTCCCTAATTTTTAAATTAAAGAGAGGTTTAGGTAATGTTGACGATGTAAACAATGCTCTATCTACAGTTCTAAACTGGTTCACGGTGAACAATTTGATGTTAAATGCGAAAAAGACAAAATGCGTCAAGTTCTCCTTGCCCAATGTTAAAAATGTTGACACGTGTCTAAAATTATCTGGTGAGCAATTAGAGCTGGTAGAGTCCACACTACTTTTAGGCATAACAATAGACTCAAAACTGCAATGGGGTCCGTATATTGAAAAACTATTGGGTGGGTTAAGTTCAGCTGCATTTGCAGTTAGAAAAATTAGGCAACTTACAGACATATCGACTGCGAGGCTGGTCTATTTTAGTTATTTTCACAGTATCATGTCATATGGGCTGTTTTTATGAGGACGGGCAGCAGATATAGAAACAATATTTATTTTGCAAAAAAGAGCAGTAAGAGCAATTAAGCAGTAGGGAATCGCTAAGGGAGCGTTTCAAAGAAATAGGAATTCTTACACTGGCTTGCCAATATATATTCGATAATATAATGTACACACACACACACACCGCGATCCAATGTTTCCACTAAATACTATAAAACAAAACTGTGTGTTCACAATTGGTGCGCATATAAAATGAAAATTGGTGATGGCTATTGCTTTTTGTGGAATGAGGCAGAAGGAGGCCTAAATTCAGATGAATTTGCTACAATTCTTTCAAAATTTCTTATCGATTCAGTCATTCCGAAAATGGGAGACGACAATAGAGAAGTGAACTTGTACACAGATGGCTGCACTTATCAAAACAGAAACGTAGTTTTAAGTAATGCACTTCTAAATTTAGCTATGCCAACGTGACCATAGTACAACAATTTCTAGAAATAGGTCACACACAGATGGAAGTGGATAGCATGCACGCGATGATAGAAAAGAAGCTCAAGAATCAAGTTATCAACGTTCCAGCAGAATACATAACTGTATGCAAGAAAGCAAAGAAAAACAAACCTTACAATATTGAATACTTGTCCCACACTTACTTCAAAGATTTGAAAGCTCTCAATTTAAATAAGTCGATCAGACCAGGCAAAATGAAAGGTGACTCAAAGGTGTGTAAAAAATATCCAAATAAAAAACACCGGCTTTGCCGAGAGTTCATTATATATTTTTGTAATCATCCCTTGTTTTGGTTTTAGGTTACAGATATAAGGGCTATTAAGTATGTTCCTTCCGGAGAAATTTTCTACAAACTTTGTTTCAAGGAAGAATTCAAGCTGTTGAATCAAAGAAGGAATGCACACCTAGACACAGTTCCATTCGAAAATTGACAGAGTTTGTACAAAGAGCGCAGGAGAATTTAAAAACAAGTTTTCTGATTTACAGCAGCTGAAGAATAGCATGGTTAAAGACTACCAAATATTTTGTGATAATCTTCCACGAGATGAATAATTTTTGTAACCTACTATTAATAAACTAAGCTTAATACCTTTATTTTCCATTTAATAAAACCGACCCTTACTAGATTACACAAAAAAAAACAACGAATAACTCCAAAAATCCTTGTAATTATGTAAATAATATATTTTACACACATATTTCTAGCTATATAGGCAAGTATTTTTGTTGTCCACCAACGGGATTTTCAGTTTCTTGCTTTCATGCAAAGTTATTAATTTAATCACTTTTTTGTGTCTCCTGTAAAATTGTCAGTTATGGAGTTGGCTGGTTTGCGAACTAAGGTATCGATTTGCGATATTTTCATCATTTTCAGTACTGTAGTTTATTTTGCCAGTCTGCTCCAAATTGTTTAATCAGTAAACTTTCAACATCCTTTTTCTTCGCACCTTTGATAAAATGTCCTAATGGGGACGGCAACTGTCAAAGTGGCGCTGTCGTAGTTTGTACCCATAACAAAGCTTGAAGTGTATGAAAACCAAGGAAAAAAGTTGTTTTTCTCAACAATGCCGCGTTGCAGTGTGCCCAAATGTTCGGAAATGGGAACTCATAAATTTCCTAGAGATGAAAAGATATGCAAACTGTGGCTAAAAGCGATCCGACGCCAAAAATTTACTCCATCGAATACTTCGAGGTTATGTCGAAAACATTTTTTGGAAAGTGACTATCTGGGCTGTAGTCGAGATACAGGTACTGTTTCAAACTGTTATTTGTATATTAATAAATAGAATACGTGCATAATATTAGAAGGATTCATTACAATAATACTTATTTACCGTATTTATGTTTTGTGCTTAACAGGACTTCAACATAAAAATCTCCATCTAAAAAAGGATGCTGTACCATCTCTGTTTCCATGGAATCATCCAAAACCATTATCAGAGAAAGCTAAGGAAAGAGAAGAACGTCTGGTCGTGAGAAACAGCAAGAAAAGCTTATTTCAAGAAGTCAACCCTTCTACATCTCAAGGAAGTGGTCAAAATATTTTACCACTAGTGCAAGAGGAAGAAATTGTATCGCATGAGGTAGAAGTTGTGTGTGAATCAATTCCAAGCTGTTCCACAGTCTCAGAAAATAATGTACTTAATAAATTGACTCAAACATCAACTGTATTGGCCCTCTTTTCAACAGATAATTTACTGGCGGACCATGAATCTGTTCATTTTTATACTGGGCTGGAAAGCTATGAAAAATTTAAGATTGTTTTATGTACATGGCTAATGAATTAACATACAGATGGAGCAAAGACTTCACTCTAACTGTAGAAGATCAGTTTTTAATGTTTTTAATAAAGTTAAGGCGAAACAAAACTGATTTTGAACTCGGGCGAATGTTTGGTGTCAGTAAAACTACTGTTTCCAACATAGTTGTAACATGGATAAACTTTGTAAGTGATGTATGGAGGCTGATTAACATTTGGCCAAGTCGCAAATTGGTGAACTTTTACATGCCGGATGTCTTCTACAAAAATTTTCCTGCCACAAGAATAATTGTTGATGGAACCGAAATTCCAATACAAAAACCCAGTCAGCCTAATGCCCAAAAAGCTACCTTCAGCACATACAAACATAAAAACACAATGAAAATTTTAGTAGGCTCTACTCCTGGAGGTTTATTAAGTTATTGCTCAGAGGCATTTGCAGGGTCCACAAGTGACCGCCAAATAGTGGAACGAAGTGACTTAATTAACATTTGTGAAGAAGGTGACAGCATTATGGCTGATCGAGGATTTAATGTGCAGGATTTATTCGTAAGCAAGGGGGTAGGAATTAATATTCCTACATTCCTTAAAGGAAAGTCACAAATTCCTGGGTGTTTGACAAAAAATGACCAAAGATTAGCCAGTCAACGTGTTCATATCGAACGATTAATCGGCCTGACTAAAACCTATGCAATATTAAAAACAGAACTCAACCAATCTTATATCCCATTAGCTTCTAAAATATTTTTCATATGTTTCATGCTCTGCAACTTTAGGGAAGGAATTGTTAATAAAAAGTGATTATTTAACTTACTAAAGTTGCTTTTATTTCAACCTTTCGTAGTTATAAAATAAGTAATTATTGAAAAGAACTTCTTTAAAATATTTTTCATAAAATGAATCTAGTTTAATTAACATATTTAGTGATAAACATTGTTGTATTGAGCGGAGGCAGTAAAGAATTACTATTCACATCCTTGTAGGTTTCACTTGCTGGTGTTTCCATTACTGCGTCTTCACTGTTTGGTTCAGGCTGGGCTAAGTTGAAATGTTTATCGAGCATTTCTAGTCTCTCTAAAAGGTCCGCTTTTTGCCACGCAAAGAGGCGCCACGCTTCCTCAGCTCTTCTTTTAGTTCTGCTATTCGCCAAGCAGCATACATTGTGCTTTATTTGGAAACAAAGCGAAGTAGAAAGTGTTTAGAGGTTATTCCAGTTCCGAAGCCGAAGTCGTCGTTCCAATGTATAACAGTATTCCAATCACGTTTATTAGTTCAGAGTCCAGTAAGATATAAGCCAAAGTTACGTTTGATTCACAAAAACCACACGAAAATCCGAGATATCTTCAAAAAAACGCAACAAGAAAATCAAAACAACCATGACAAGCAAATGACAAGGGTCGCATCTACGACAGCGCCACCTACATTTAGCTTTGCTCGGCCAACCCCATTCTTTCTCCTCTAAATTGAAAAATTGGATTGCGCTTCAATAGGTTTCTACCCTTTTCTTCTTCGATGTTTTGAAATTTATCGTTTCTGAATATTTTGACTACTGCTTCAGTTCTATTTCTCACAAGTTTCATTTCTATGCATATACGTTTCAAGTCCCTCATGCCTTCAATTTTCTTAAAATGTTTATCAAGGCTTTTGATATCATAGTATTGCCAATCTTTACCTAAAAAGTGTACTTTGCCGTGCTGGGATATTATTTCTTGATATTTTTCTTTAGTAGTAATCACTGTAACTTTTCTGACGTCCTTTTCCACCCTACCAAACACCCGATCAGCTGGTAAGAAACAGTGACCACGTACAGGAAACACAATCACGATTTCTTTCAAAGATGCAGGGGACTCTTTTGTTAACCAAAACATCAGTGTGTCAATAATAAATGAATTTTTATTTTGTCCCCCACACCCGTCGCAAAACATCCGTATGCATTTTATATCGTTCGAAGAACCATTCTGTTTAAGAGTGTTCAAATGATTGAACAAGGCAGAACCTACTTCCATTGAGCCCCTACCAGCCATATCCTCGGTCCAACAATAAAAATCTGGGTTCTTTCTATCCACCTTGACTATGCAGAAGTTATAAAAACTTACTTGTCTTGCATAAAAACTGTCTTGGATTGGTGTTTTTGGTAATGGCATAACTTGTTGTAAGTCAAAGCAAAACGAATACGAATTATGAAGTTTTTCATTCAACAGTTGGTAAAATGCATTTGCTCTCAGCTTATGCACCCTTTTTCTGTCATGGTGTACAGTGTTTTTGGTGGATCTTGTTCGGGTTTGATTTTGTTTGTCAATAAAGTACATGTTGGGCACGCATCACTCGCTGGGGATGAAAACCGAATGTTAAACTGGGTAACATAATGGTCTGAAGAGCCATTTTTTTACCTTAACGTCTATTTCAACAGAAACATTGTATAGTTTACATAACTTGCTGGACTTATTCCTGTTATAATGGCTTTCCTTGGCAGGTAAGGCTTTTATAAAATCGCAAACAAAATCGCTCTTTTTTTTTCTAAACTTTTTCTAGACTATCTATCTCCACCTCTTTTTTCTTCAGGCATATTGCCACTCATTATAGTTTTGCAAATAGTGTTGTCTTTTGCGACCCAAGCTAAATGCTTTCATAAAGAAAGATTTGCAGACTCTGACTGCCTTGTTCTTTAGCCCTTTTTAAGGCAAAGGGAACATTTTTACCATGTTTCCAGACAAAAAAAATATAGTTTCAGAACGTTTTTCTTTCTTTTTTTTTCACAATGGCAATCTGTGATAGCATTTGTCATTGTTTGACGTTTTGCTGCCAACCTAACAGTCGAAAACTTTTCATAGAAGGCAGTTTCATTTCAAAAAGCGGTGATTTTCTCTAGTGTTCTATAAATCATTGTATGTTACAAGTATCTGCAGTTTTATACGGTAAGAAATACGTTTTTACGCTTGTTTTTTTCTTATTCTACGGATTGCACTTATTATTTCTTGCATTGCAGGTTTCACTTTTTCATAATTTAGATTTTTTATGGTGGGTTGCATATTCCCTCTGCCCTGCACGGCAGGTTTGGTTTGGCCTGTGTTTGGTTTTGGCGCGCAAGTATAGGTGTGATTTTTTGCTTTGTTTTTGCAGATGAATCGTAAAGGTTTGAGAGACAACGAAATAGAGCATGCCCTTCAGGATTTGTTTGATTTGCCTGATGACCCTGAACAGTCTGAAGACGACTTGGAGTCAGAAGATGAAAGAGAGACACAGTTTAGCTCAGCACGGCTACAGGCTATTTTAGACGGTCTTGACGGTAATGATGTTTCGACACCTTTCGTGGAAAACCAGCCGAGTCCACCACAATCTCTGATGGAATCTAGCAACTTATCTGAAGCCACAAATGAAGAGATTCAAAATGACAGCCCCATTCCCGGATCATCTGGTTCAAGACGAGGAATGCGACGACTACCTCCAGCACATAGGGCTAACCATTCCGTCACAAGACCAACAGAATGTTCTCCATCTGTATCCAATGACGAAATGAGTGATTCTGACACAGACCAATCTGATGAAGATGAAGAAGAGTGGAAAAAAGTTAGCTGGACTGACCGACCTAAACCAGAAGTTTTTGACGAAATTCCTGTCGCCCCAACGCAGCGAGTCACTAACAAAACAAGACCTTTACGTTTTTTTGAGAAGTATTTTACAGCGGAAGCGTATGACCATATTATCTTTCAAACAAATTTGTATGCAGCCCAGAAAAATGTGGAAAATTGGACAGCACTGGAACTCCCAGAGCTGAAAGCCTTTTTAGGCATTATCATAATAATGGGCTATCACATTTTGCCTTCCATAGACCTATACTGGTCTTCTGATCCAGGTTTGAGAGTGAACGAAGTAGCAGATGTGATGCCAATAAAGAGGTTCAAAAAAATTCTACGTTGCCTACATTTGAATGATAACTCGAAGCAACCCGAAAAGGGAAGCTCTGATTACGACAAGCTTTTCAAAGTCCGTCCGTTATTGAAAATAATAAACGAAGCTTGCCAAAACAATGCTAAAGAGTCCTCATCACAAAGCATTGATGAATCTATGATACTCTTCAAGGGCCGCTAGTCACTGAAACAATATATGCCGTTGAAACCTATCAAGCGTAGGTACAAGGTTTGGTGTCGATTTTATGAGTTTGATATCTACACTGGTAAAACTGGAAATTCGGTAGAAGAAGGGCTGGGATCAAACGTTGTGAAGAGATTGACTGAAAAGCTTATTGCGAAAAAGGTAGAAAATGTGCATGTCACTTTCGATAACTTCTTTTGCGACTTCAAAATTTTGGACTTTCTCTACACGAATGGCATACATGCCACAGGTACTGTGCGCAGGCACAGAGCCGACATGCCAAAACTTATGAAAGGTCCCAGAGCCAAGAAACTAAAGCTTTCAAAGGGTGCATTCAAATGGAGAGTGAAAGGTAACGTAGCATTTATCGTCTGGCAAGACAATAAAGAGGTTCTTCTAATGACAAACGCGTTTCACCCCAAAGATGGTAAAACACACGAGACCAGGACTCAGAAGGATGGCACTAAAGTCCCTATCAAATGCCCCCGCGTCACTAAAGAGTACACGAAACGGATGGGTGGCGTTGATCGGTTTGATCAGCTGAAGAGCCCCTACACTGTTGGACGAAGGAGCAAAAGATGGTGGGTCCGGATCTTTTATTTTCTTATGGATACCAGCATAACTAACGCTCTCATCCTAAGCAAAGAAAACGGCGTCCAACTTTCTCAGTTCGAGTTCCGTGTGGCATTAGCCAGAGGGCTTCTGAGTGGCTTTACAAGCAGGAAAAGACGATCCCACATGGCAAATTATGTCGTCAGAAAGAAAATTGTATTGGGTGAATCAACTCGACAAAAAGCTGTGCACGTGGTCGCTGAAGAACTGCGATATACAAACGTAGGTGATCATATGCCCTGCCCTCTGCCGACGTACAAACGGTGCCGCCTCTGCAGCACTAAAACAAATGACAAGCGGTCTAAAATAATGTGCCAGAAATGCGAAGTACCCTTGTGCATTGTTCCATGTTTCTATGCTTTTCACCATAAGTAATACCTATGTTCAATTATTTTTTTTTAATTATAAGCTAAAATAAGCATGTTATGGCAATAAAGTTGATTTATTAAAAAAATATGTTTATAATTGTCTCAACATGAAAGGATCATGAGAATAATATTACTTAGAAATGTAGTAAAAAGTACTGACCTTGACGGGCACAGGGTATACCACCACAGAAATAATAATAATAAGAAATCAGTGGATTTTGGTTTCTACCCTCCTAAGTAGGCTAAATTCAGTAGCAGTATTATTATAGCACCACCAGATCATTATGCCCGTTAAAGGGTTAGTAAATATACGTATAAGTTGGTGGAAAACTTCCGGGGTTTTGGTTTATTATTCTTAGTATCAGCAGTGCTTCTTTGCGGCTTGAAAGACTTAATAGGTAGACGTTTAGTTTTGTTTTTCTTCTGTTGGTATAAAATTGTTTGTGATTCTTGCTGATGTCTTGCTCTTTCACTTTTGAACACAACGATGAAGGTTTATGCTTACAAGGAACGAAATCACTTTAATAACTTTTTATCATCAGCATATAGTAACAAGTGCGATTGTTTAACCCTTAATTCGACGTTGTATAGTATTCTATACGTTTGCTTTAAAAAAATATATTTGATGACTTCGACAATATTTTGGTAGCATTTATTAACTACGGACACTGGCAACACTTTTACTAGTGAAAAAAAGTTACACCTTGTCTGTAGACGTTGACATCTGTCAAGTGTCTAAAAAGTTTTAGCGGAAATGGATGGTTGCAAGAACTTCTCGGTAAGTTTTAGTTATTATTTATATAGTAATGGTTTTTATTGTTTGTGACTAATAACTATTTATGCATTATAGTCTCAACGTCTATTCTAATCAATATTTTAAGAAATTTGTCGGTTGACTTACTAACAAACTCATTTAAATTACATGTATAGCCTGCTATACATTTCTGTGTGATCAGAAATGGTGCTAACAAATTAAATGTATAGCCTGCTATACATTTCTGTGTGATTAGAAAAGGTGCTAACAAATTAAATGTATAGTGAGCTATACATTTCTGTATGGTCAAAAAGGTGCAAACAAATTAATGTTTAACAAGCTAAATAATTTCGTATGACTAATGTTATTTATTTACTACTTTTTTATTATTTACAAAGCATTTTGGTAGTTTTTATATTTTTTTCGCTATGATTGCATGTTCCTTTTTGTTTGTTCCAGCGTTTTGCTTCAGAACGATCAAAAAAAATACTTGCGCTCATTCCTACAAATGGCGAAAAGTCAGACGCAAGTGAAGAATCGTCTCAGGAAGAGGATGATGAATTTATTTATAGACCGGATGTGGAGTCAGACGTATCCTCTGATGCACCGTCGCTGGATCATACTATACTGGATATGCATTTGCTCTCTTCTGACGATCAAGACGACAACCCTGATCCATCTGACACCAACCCATCGCCTTCAGCTCTATCTTTGATACAGGAAATCCCATCAGTACCTTTGCCATCAAACCTAACTATAAATTCACTCGAGCCATTTCCTTCACCTCAACTGCCATCAACTTCAGAAACAACTCTTCCTTCACCATCAGTCAGCTTGATTCTTCCACAACGCAAGACGAGAACACAACATAAGCAACAAAGCTTAAGCACTGAAGCTGTTCACAAAGCCCAGTCAAAAGTAGCCAGAAAACGAAAAACAAAAATAACACCAGCGATTTACAAATGGAAGAAAACTCGTTTCTTACATTATGCGGAAATAGGCGAAGATAACTTCCAAAATAACATACCAAGCGATCAATCTGCTCTACAGTATTTTTTCAAGTTTTTTTCAGAAGACCTAATAGATTCCATAGTTTTTAATACCAATCTCTATTCTGTTCAAGAAACTGGCCGATCTATTGCTGTAACCGAAGATGAAATTCGCGACTTTCTTGCCATAGAACTTATGATGGGTGTTATAAAAGCTCCGTCATATTTAGACTATTGGGCGGCCAGAACTAGATGCTCATTTATAGCTGACGCTATGGGTTTAAAACGCTACGAACAAAAATACGCAGGTATTTACATTTCGTTGACAACAACAAATTAGACACGGATGCGTTTTTTAAAATAAGACCTTTTATTGAAAAAATAAGACAAAATTGCTTGAAAACGGAAGAAGAAAACCGTTTTAGTATCGACGAGATGGTTATACCCTATAAAGGCAGAAAAGCAGGAAAAAGAAAGCAATACAATCCACAAAAACCACGAAAATGGGGTTTCAAAAATATTGTCCGTGCTGGTGCTTCTGGCATTGTGTACGATTTTTTCCTTTATTGTGGGGAAGAAAGTTTTGATCACATTCAATTCGATGACGATGAGTCTGACATTGGGTGGGGAGGGAAAGCAGTTCTAGCTCTTTGTAAAACAATAAAAAGAAAAGCCCGTGCTGTTTACTTTGACAATTTTTTTTCGTCCTTGGCACTAATTGAGATATTGCGGCAAAAGTATGGCATATTCAGTTTAGGTACCATCAGAGCAAACCGTCTAAAAGGCTGCCAAAACTTACTACCGGATGATAAGACATTGAAAAAGAAAGGACGTGGTTCGTCCTTCCAATTGGTCTGCAATGATCATAAACTGGTTATTGTCAAATGGTTTGACAATAAATGCGTAACTTTAGTCAGCTCATACGTCGACTCTTACCCAGAAGAAAAGATACTCAGATATGATAAAGTTAGTAAGAGCAAGGTTCCAGTCAATTTCCCACAAATAGTCAAACACTACAACGCACACATGGGAGGCGTGGACCTTGCTGATATGCTCATTGCGCTCTATCGTACAGAGATGAAGACTCGCAGATGGTATTTGTCTATCTTCTCACAAATGTTAGACATTTGTGCAAACAACGCTTGGCTTCTTTATTAACGGGATCTGAAGACAGCTGGATCTAGAGGAAAAGCGAAAATGCTCAAGCATTTCCGGATGGACATCAGTGATGGCCTCCGTATGTATGGACGGAAAGGCTTGCCTGCTAATGTTCCTCAGATCCCTAGTTCAAAGAGAATAGCAAATCCCAAGAGAAGCCGCCCTTGTGATGATGTGAGGTTTGATAACATAGGTCATATTCAAGCTGGCACTTCATATGGTCGTTGCAGATTTTGTAAAAAGGGACAAACTAATGTTTTTTGTACGAAATGTCAGATGAGATTGTGTTTTATACCTAATAAGAGGAACTGTTTTTATAATTATCATAATAAAAACTAAAAAAAAATAATGTTTATTTTATTTTACTGAATAGTTAGGTTCCTGACTCAATTGTATATGTATAGCCAGTTATACGTATCTGCTAATGTGTATTCTTGTAAGGATCCAGATATGTATATAATAATACTAGGGGGTGAACCCCCTGCGCGCTTCGCGCGCCAACCCCTAGCCGCTGCGAGCTTCGCTCTCCGCGGCGCTCGGCCTAGGGCCTCGCTAGACACTTGACGTTGGGATTGTTTGGAACAGGTATGGTCTCGGCCTTCGGCCTCGGCCTGGACGGAGCTCGGCCTTCGGCCTCGCCGCGGCGGTGTCCCTGGGGCCCGCTTTGCGGAGCTCGGCCTCCGGCCTCGCAAGTTTGTCCCATCTGGCTTTTGCGTTGTTGCTTGTTCCCCGGAAAATGTGTGGTCTCGGCCTTCGGCCTCGGCCTGAACGGAGCTCGGCCTTCGGCCTCGCCGCGGCGAGGTTCCTCATCCCCGCTTCAGCCTCGAAAAATTGCTTTTTTGAAAAAAATTTCATCTTTGTTTAAAATTTTGTACTAAAAGTCGATTTTCAGTAAAAATTCTCCATACAACATTTTTTCATTTTCAATCGTCGATATCTCGGCCGCCATCTTGAAAATCCAAAATGTCCGATTTTTCTCATATACCTGGGTCCTTTGAGAACCCGATGCCGTTTAGGGCACGTCTCCAGCATGTGCCCAGTTGGCTGCCGACTTTTTTGCGCAGAGGTCGATTTTTCGGGCGGCCATATTCTCGCCCCTATTTTGAATTTCGAACGTTCAAATTTTTTTTTTCACAATTAGATCACACAACAAACACCCGTTTTAAATTTCATCCAAATCGGCCCGTAAACAAAAAAGTTAGCCCATTTGTATGGAAGAACGCGTTCGAAATTAAAAAATCGGCTTCATAGGATGGCTGTATATCATACATTTCCTACAACTTTCTCATAGAACATTTTCACGTAGCTCTTACCGTTTCCGAGGAAATCTATAGATGATCAGTCAGTCAGTCAGTTAGTCAGTCAGTGAGTATACCGGATTGTAGCTATATATATTAGTAATACTATGAATTTCTCTATAAATATATAATATTTATTTTATTCTTCATTTTTTACATATTTATTTTTGGCCAAATAAAAAAGCTTATTACTAAAATTTGTAATTATTAAACGTTTTTTTTTGTCAAATTAAGGGTTAAATACATGCAGAATATCATTTAAAAAAATGTTAAACAAAAGGGGTATACTTTCGATCTATCCATCATTAGCAAAAAGTTTTGGCAGAAAAAGGCAATCGCAGGTTACATTTGGAAGCCCAAGAACACTGAGGATGTGAGTATTGCAATGTGCGTGAATGCCGCAGGAAACGCTATTCCCCATACGATACTTTTTAAGGGTAAACGCCTTAAGGAGGATTTTACAATCTTTATCGTTACAATCTCAATCAATAAAATGACAATCTACCTCCTGGATCAAAATAGGTTCAAAGGGTAGTTTGACTACCGCCCTGTTCATTGACTTCATTGAACATCTAGGAAAGTATAAAGCTACGGGAAAATGTTTGCTTGTATTTGGTGGCGCTTTTTGTCATTTAGACTCACCCTTGATTTCTCATAAGCTAACAAGCCGTTATCAGAGTGTTGAGGGCTGTCAGTTGTTTTTTGTATGCAGATTTGACCACAGACAGCTGTTAACAGTAGATTAACTGATTGTTAGCCTACGAGATACCCGGGGTAAGATATAGATGCTACTGAAATACACAGCGCGGCGCGGGAGCACTACGCGGCGAGAACGGCGCGACTCTGGAAGTAAGTGGTCCGCGGTTCGATGGCAATGAAAATAAATGTGAAAAATTTGACGTAGCGGGGTCGGCTCCCGGTTTCCGACGTGCGATCCCGAGCGAGGTACGATTTCCCGAAAAAAAAAAAAACGATAAGTTTCTCACCCTGCACCGGATTCGAAGGACGTATATTAATAAAAATAAAAATAAAATCCCCTGAAAATACACTCAACTCAAGCGAAAAAAATTGCGTCCCGCGATAACAAAAGTGAATTCTAAATGGAAATCTATTGACAATTGACGTAAAGGTTGAAGTAATTTCGTTAGATTTTAAGTATTATAAACGGCAAAAATTCGGAAATTTAGAAAAATCTTCACCTCAGGACACACACAGTTAATCTCGCGGTGCTGCACGGATGAAGTGGCGGAGCGTGCGCGAGGTAGGTCTGTTTTTATTTAGTTGTAGGTACGTGCGTTCGTCTGTGGAAGGGTAGAAAAAGAAAAATTTTTGAAAGTAATTTGGAATTTGGCCCGGAGACCAACGGCGCGGGAGCACTACGTGGCGAGAACCGCGCGACTCTGGAAGTAAGTGGACACAAAACACGGCACACGAACAACAGCCATTGGACAAATCTGTGAATAAATCTTATGAACATCACGGATCTTGAAGTTATGAAATTTATGTACCACGACCGAAAAAAAATTAATATATCCCGTTTCAGTCAAATATTTTTCAAGGTTTGGGTTAAGTTATACAAATATACTCAGTGGTTTCAGAGCAATAGGACTATTTTCATTCGACCAAAACGCCTATGCACCATCACTTTTGACAGATAATCAAAACCCAAAATCATCGACTACAGTAAATATTTCATGTTTGTGTTTTTCCTGGTACAAAAAAGAATATTCTTATCTTATCTTACAGTTGATTGAGCCAGAACCCCCCCTGGTTCAGATCCTAATGTTCAATATGAGTCAGATACAGCACTTGCCAGATCTCCCGATTTTCCGGGATATCTCCCGATTTTAGCAAATGTCTCCCGATGTCCCGGATTCCCACTCAAACCTCCCGAATTTTTAAGAACACCACGGCCTAAGACTTATTTGCGAAACAACTGCGTAAAACGAAACAAAACTAAATTCTATTCAATGTAAATGACATTACTTTGTTAAATGCGTACACTAAACTACACTTTAACTTCATGAAATAACGTTTAATATTCAATAGCAAAGTTTTGGCAGTAATAGTTTCCTAATTTTGTAATATTGCAAATTTGCTTTGATTATCCGGCCCAATTAAGACGCATACTTCAAATAGTAGCATGTCGAATAGATACGGTATTTTTAAATGAATCGTTTTAAAGACTCGCTCAACCAACCAGCGTAATCCGTGAACTAGATTAGATTCATCCAAGTTCAACTTTTCACGTTACATACACGTCCTTTATTAGCGTTTTGCAGAAAAAATCTGTAATTTGTGTACCGTATTGAGTTTTGAAGCTATTTTATTATCAGGCAG
Source organism: Yponomeuta malinellus (assembly GCA_947308005.1). Classification (NCBI taxonomy): domain Eukaryota; kingdom Metazoa; phylum Arthropoda; class Insecta; order Lepidoptera; family Yponomeutidae; genus Yponomeuta; species Yponomeuta malinellus. Next base: position 15,096,742 of record OX371012.1, read on the forward strand.
GCAGGATGTCTACAAGTTCTGAGAGTGATACAGAGGTGCAAAATACTCCCCCCAAGAAAAAGAAATATAATGTAAGCTATAGGCCGGATTGTCAATAAAATGACAATCTACCTCCTGGATCAAAATAGGTTCAAAGGGTAGTTTGACTACCGCCCTGTTCATTGACTTCATTGAACATCTAGGAAAGTATAAAGCTACGGGAAAATGTTTGCTTGTATTTGGTGGCGCTTTTTGTCATTTAGACTCACCCTTGATTTCTCATAAGCTAACAAGCCGTTATCAGAGTGTTGAGGGCTGTCAGTTGTTTTTTGTATGCAGATTTGACCACAGACAGCTGTTAACAGTAGATTAACTGATTGTTAGCCTACGAGATACCCGGGGTAAGATATAGATGCTACTGAAATACACAGCGCGGCGCGGGAGCACTACGCGGCGAGAACGGCGCGACTCTGGAAGTAAGTGGTCCGCGGTTCGATGGCAATGAAAATAAATGTGAAAAATTTGACGTAGCGGGGTCGGCTCCCGGTTTCCGACGTGCGATCCCGAGCGAGGTACGATTTCCCGAAAAAAAAAAAACAATAAGTTTCTCACCCTGCACCGGATTCGAAGGACGTATATTAATAAAAATAAAAATAAAATCCCCTGAAAATACACTCAACTCAAGCGAAAAAAATTGCGTCCCGCGATAACAAAAGTGAATTCTAAATGGAAATCTATTGACAATTGACGTAAAGGTTGAAGTAATTTCGTTAGATTTTAAGTATTATAAACGGCAAAAATTCGGAAATTTAGAAAAATCTTCACCTCAGGACACACACAGTTAATCTCGCGGTGCTGCACGGATGAAGTGGCGGAGCGTGCGCGAGGTAGGTCTGTTTTTATTTAGTTGTAGGTACGTGCGTTCGTCTGTGGAAGGGTAGAAAAAGAAAAATTTTTGAAAGTAATTTGGAATTTGGCCCGGAGACCAACGGCGCGGGAGCACTACGTGGCGAGAACCGCGCGACTCTGGAAGTAAGTGGACACAAAACACGGCACACGAACAACAGCCATTGGACAAATCTGTGAATAAATCTTATGAACATCACGGATCTTGAAGTTATGAAATTTATGTACCACGACCGAAAAAAAATTAATATATCCCGTTTCAGTCAAATATTTTTCAAGGTTTGGGTTAAGTTATACAAATATACTCAGTGGTTTCAGAGCAATAGGACTATTTTCATTCGACCAAAACGCCTATGCACCATCACTTTTGACAGATAATCAAAACCCAAAATCATCGACTACAGTAAATATTTCATGTTTGTGTTTTTCCTGGTACAAAAAAGAATATTCTTATCTTATCTTACAGTTGATTGAGCCAGAACCCCCCCTGGTTCAGATCCTAATGTTCAATATGAGTCAGATACAGCACTTGCCAGATCTCCCGATTTTCCGGGATATCTCCCGATTTTAGCAAATGTCTCCCGATGTCCCGGATTCCCACTCAAACCTCCCGAATTTTTAAGAACACCACGGCCTAAGACTTATTTGCGAAACAACTGCGTAAAACGAAACAAAACTAAATTCTATGCAATGTAAATGACATTACTTTGTTAAATGCGTACACTAAACTACACTTTAACTTCATGAAATAACGTTTAATATTCAATAGCAAAGTTTTGGCAGTTATAGTTTCCTAATTTTGTAATATTGCAAATTTGCTTTGATTATCCGGCCCAATTAAGACGCATACTTCAAATAGTAGCATGTCGAATAGATACGGTATTTTTAAATGAATCGTTTTAAAGACTCGCTCAACCAACCAGCGTAATCCGTGAACTAGATTAGATTCATCCAAGTTCAACTTTTCACGTTACATACACGTCCTTTATTAGCGTTTTGCAGAAAAAATCTGTAATTTGTGTACCGTATTGAGTTTTGAAGCTATTTTATTATCAGGCAGGCAGGATGTCTACAAGTTCTGAGAGTGATACAGAGGTGCAAAATACTCCCCCCAAGAAAAAGAAATATAATGTAAGCTATAGGCCGGATTGGGAAAAAGAAGAACTTTTTCAGGGATGGCTAACGAAGAGTAGTAAAGGTAAACGCTAAATTTTGATAATAAATACGGCTACGGGCTAAACGGGCTCAGATTAATAGTATTCATTAATCTGACTGAGGGAAGGCCTGTTATTTTAAATATTCTGTGTAGTGAAATGTTGCCAGTATTGACAAAAATACTCTTGATCTGAGCAAAAATATCAGACAATACAGATAATCTACAAATAGGTAGTTGGAATGAAATTGCAATCTAAAGTCTTGTTTCTGTTCTGAGAAGTTGATGAATTGGTGTTGCTATACATATTTAAATTAGTACGTATAATTAAAAAAAAAAACTTTTGCAGGTTCTGATTTTGCTTATTGTAAAGTGTGTGGTTGTGATATAAATATAATGAGAGGGGGGAAAAATGATATAAAAGACATAGAGAGACCAAAAAACATGAATCCAATAAGCTGAAAAACCGGGGACAACAGAGTCTAGACCGTATGCTAACAAAAAAGTCAACACCATTAGAAAAAACAGTTAAACAATCAGAAATCAGGATCGCTGCGTTCGTAGTGGAACATAATATTCCAATAAATGTAATGGAACATTTCCCTGATTTAATAAGAGCGGTTTGTCCAGATTCTGAAGTCACAAAAAAGATCACGTGTGGACGTACAAAAACAACCAAATTAATTTCCGAGGTATTGGGAAAAAGCGACCTCGAAATTATGGTTGAAGCCATGCAGACAAATGAATTTTCATTGACAGTAGACAAAAGTACCGATAAAGGTACAAAAAAGCATTTGGCAGCAATTGTGAGGATACGTCGATACAATTTGATGGTAAATATTTTGTTTACATATGTTAAAATATTTCAAATTTCGATTTCCTTTATGACTTTTTAAACGCCGTAACTTTTTTTCAGGTGGAAGATTATTTTTTGAATTATTTGAAATTCTTGATGCCACTGCAGAAAAACTGTACGAAATCATCACCAAAAAATTCAATGAGCTGAAAATTCTGTATAAAACTAACATGATTGGGCTGGCCGCTGACGGTGCTAATGTCATGATGAGAAAGAATAATTCTCTTGCTACAAGGTTCAAACGAGACATACCACACCTGTTCCTTATGAAATGTGTATGCCATTATGTGCTGCTTAAAATTGCCTAGAGAACCCGAAGATTTAACACGCGATGTGTATAATTATTTGAACGGTAGCCCGAAACGTGCCGGCTTGTTGAAAGAATTCCAAGATTATTTAGAACTGAAACCTCACAAAATGCTGCAACCTTCCGAAACAAGGTGGCTGTCTTTAGAAGCGGTAGTAAAAAGAATTTTAGAGCAACATGTAGCCTTAAAATTGTATTTTCGAGAAGCCATATTTAGTGATCGCATAAAAGCCGTAGAAAATATATTGGCAATGCTAGAAAACCAGTCAACAAGCTGTATCGCCAATTTATGTCGTATACCTTAGGAATATTCAACGAATTGAACAGAACCATGTAGTCAGAGAAAACAAACGTTCACAACATTTACAAAAGAGTAATGCCCGTAATCTATACCATTCTGGGATGTTATATGAAAGAATAATACATTTCAGAAATTGACCACAAAAATATTGATTACAAAAATCCCAGAAAGTATTCAGATATAAATAATTGGTATTTAGGTGCTGAAGTAGGGGCGACATTATCATCACATACAGAAGCTATACATGCCGTATTTGCAATATTAAAAATATCAAGCTTCGGTGTTTGGAGTTCTACATTGAAGCAGTGAAACAACTATTACAACGATTTTTGTTTGAAGACGATATGGAAATTTTACAAAAAATGGAATTCATGGATCCAAAAGTAGTGTGTAGTCGCCGACATATTGGGAAGGTTCCCAAATATTGTATCTTCAAATGATATGCAAAAAATTGACACCGAATGGCGGCTTCTATGTAATACAAAATTAAATTCTGTCGATGAAAACTCAGAAATAGAAGTTTTTTGGAAAAACGTTGCACAGATGCACCTTGGTGATGGCAACAAGATGTTTCCAAATTTAACTTCGGCCGTTTTTAGTTTTATGTGCTTGCCACACTCAAGTCATCATCATCATCATCATCATCAGCCTATGCTTGTCCACTGCTGGACATAGGCCTCTCCTATTGCACGCCACTGAGCACGGTCCTCGGCTATTCTCATCCAGCTCTTGCCAGCCGCCCTGCGAAGATCATCGCTCCACCGAGTCTGAGGACGTCCTACACTACGTTTACCGATCCGCGGTCTCCACTCAAGAACTCGTCTACCCCATCGGTTATCAGTTCTTCGGATGATATGGCCGGCCCACTGCCACTTCAGCATGCTAATTCGGTGGGCTATGTCGGTGACTTTGACTCCAGTACATCTGAAGAAAGACTGTTTTCTCAGGTGAATCTAACAAAAACGAAATTACGTAACAAACTATCGACGCAGGTAATATCAGGGGTCCTGCATACAAAAAATATTTAAAAAAATAAGAATTGCTACGATTTTGAAGTGAAGGAAAACATGATAGAAAAACACAATAAAAACATTTATTGAGAGACCTTGTTTTTATTAATTTTAAGGAAAATTCAACATCAGTCGTTAAGCCAAGTCAGAGGCCTTAGGGCGGCTTGAAAACTTCTGACAGTGGACGAGCCACTAGTCTACAAGCCTCCACCAATCCGGACTTGGCCCCCGTGGTGGAGTATGGCCTATACCTTCCTCAGGGAAGAGACCCGTGCCCCTCGGTGGGGACATAATGGGTTGATGATGATGAAGGAAAAATTTATCTCCCGATTGTTTTCATATTGTTTCAATACATCTCCCGGATTTTTGTTGCTACACCTCCCGTATTTCAAAAATTGGATCTGGCAACACTGGTCAGATACCGAAGAGTCTTCAACATCAGTCAAGTTATGTCGGTATAATGGAAAAAAATAGGTTTACTTTATTGTTTATTTCTAAGGCATATACAAAAAACTCGTCCTTATTTAAATTTCCTAAAAAGAGCAGTTGCTCCAGATATTTAGGAGATAATCGGTTCCTCGCTTTGCACATCGTAAAACGAGCTTTGGAAAAAAGACTTTCGCTCGGCACCGACGTTGCTACTGCTGGTAAATACTGAAGTGCATATTTATACAGGCAAGGAAATACAAACTTCATGTCATCTCATTTGGCAAATGGATTATGTTTTAGAGATACCACAGGGTTTTAGAGGTAAAGTGACACCTCGTCTTCTTGATGTCTTCTTTTTCTTTTTGTGACCGTAAGCCAATTCCTTGTGGTGCTGCCAGAAATCATAATCAGGGCGTTCGATAGATGTGGCATCGTCCTCTGATTAATTTGGGCTACTCTGTTGATCGGTGACCATGCTTTTCAGTTTATTTATGGCTTTTTCACATACAGCTGGATATTGTAAATGATGGTTTTTAAACCTTGGGTCCAATAGAGTGGCTAGGGCTGCATGGTCATTGTATTCAATCAACCCATATCTTTTTTTTACTTCTCTTTGCAACTCTTCCTTGCATTCTTTGGGGTCATGCTATTAAGTTGTGTATTCAAGCAACTAAGCATTGGTATGATTTTGGAAATAGTAACATATTTCTGTCCAGATGCTTCTCGCGTCACATACTCAAAAGGTTTCAATAACTCTGTGAGCTGGTTAAGTGTTTCAATTTCTACAGCACTAGGCATATCTGGTGCTGTTACACTTCATACCCTTTGGAACTGGGCCTCGAAACTGCATCGGTAAGAACTGTATATTACAGAATTTAAAGACAACGTTTTATTTATTTTCTAAAATAAAAATGTGTTAACAACACACTTTAAGTCTAAGGGCGCTTATACACGCGCGGCATTTCTGACAACGCTCTTCTCAATTTTAAGAAACGTTGTAATATAAAAATGTGGAATTCTATCGCGTTCTTACATCAGCAACAATTTTTAAAACTGATGCCTCGGTCACGTTATTGCGGATTTTAATCTTTCGTAATTTGTCTGACTCCACGACACTATTTTACTATTTTCTTATCCACTGAACAATTTCTCGGACTTTAGATACAGCTGATTTTACACTGGGTAATTTTAATGCTTCTTCAGCTACCAAGTTGATGGTATGGGCAAAACATGGAAGATGTTTTTTTTTCTTCCTAAAGCTGGTTTTATGGCAGCCAACATGGAACTGGCATTATCTGTTGCAGCTCCACGTATTTTGGTGAGTGGTATCTCCCATTTGTTCAGAATATCAAGCAGTGTTTCTGATATATAGTCAGCAGTATGCCTTTCTTTTAACGCACGTGTTGCAATGTAATACATACACATATTATAACTATTTTCTTGAAAATGTAAAGTGACACCCATGAATCCCACTTCATTCATGGTTTCTGTCCATATGTCCAGCGTAATACAAAAATTGTCTAATTTCGACAACGTCAGATTGAGGCTATTCTCAATTCGCGCCCGTTGACTCCTCTCTCTCCCGATCCGCACGATCTTCTTCCCCTCACACCGGGCCACTTTCTGGTCCTAACTGCGCTGCCAGGACTAGAACTCATAGACGAGCCAATCAGCCGCCTCAGTCGTTATCAACGAATCGAGCAGCTGCGACAGCAATTTTGGACTCGATGGTATAAGGAATATATATCTGAACTCCAACAGAGATATAAGTGGAAGAGTGATGACCAAAACCATCTAAAAAGGACATGATGGTTGTTATCAAAGATGATAAGTTGCCCCCTCTTCAATAGAAACTTGGAAGAATGGACCAACTTATACCAGGAAGCGACGGCATAAGTCGAGTCGCTGATGTACCAACTTCGTCTGGAATCGTGCGGCGGAATTTCACAAAGCTGTGTCCACTGCCTATCTAACTATTTGAAGATGTTGAAAGCAACCTTCCAACGGCGGCGGGCATGTTCAGAACGCTGACCTCCGCTCTCTATGGGTGAAATTGAAGAAGAAATGCGGCGTTTTGCTTTTGTATTCTTTGACTTTTGTCTCTCTTCTACAGCCGCACTGAAAACATCGTTTTATTTTAATATTCGCTTCAAGTCTTTTATTATTTATTATCTGATTAAAACGTCGAACTACATAAAGAAGACTCCTAATTTCCACATCCCAATATTGAACAGGTTGTCCCAATTTACTTCGAGGAGTTCTGCTGAGGCTTTTTTGTAGTCTAACTTAGTTGTTATTTGATTTTTATTATTATTTTTAGATTTACATTTAGCCATTGAGATGATGATAGTGTAATGGTCAGTAACCGTGGTCTTACAGATGATTGTGCTGAGCTTAGCAATAGTCCCAACTAACATTTTGGCGTTGGTTACAGGTAGTTTTAGAACTTAAAGTGCTGTTGAACACTTACAAGGGTTTCAGAAGCAGTGTAGACCTTTATAGAAGAAATAACACATAACTTTAGGTACAACGGTGGTATTAAAACTGTAATATACGATTTAAAACATGTTTATGTCTTAAATTATTGTTAGCGAAAGCCAATATACTTAAAATGTTAACACATTAAGCTGTATGTAACAATGAAACCCTTCTAAAGGTGTTCGCTAACTGTTTAATTCTTATTGTTAGTTATTTACTCCAACTAAGTGTCTTATACATCTTTAGGTTGATTGCGGTGAGGTAAGGTCATAGGTTATATGACAGAGTTAATGGAGAATTTTATATCACGAAATACGTCAAGCGTCGAACAACACTTGATCGAGGGTTATCGCCTTGAATCAGCATCAAGTGAAGTCATTTTGAAGCTTTCAGTATTGCGTGAAGCATTTGTAGCTCTCATTCAACACTTTAAGATATTTCTAAGGTTAATAGCTATTGTGTTTCTAATTGATATAACAGCTTAACTTCAAATTGGTTTGCATTAGATACTAAATAACGTCGTTAATTTATTTTAAAATGAAACGTTTCAATTCTTGGAATACTCAAAAAAGAACAGGTGCAGTAAAGAAAAGAATTATTCGGGATTATAATATTTTTTTAAATAAAGTTAATAATGGAAGCAACAATGATACATCTGACACAACAAAGTCAAGTGCTTCTTGTGATATTCCACAAGGTTCCGATAATTGTGATACTGGCAATCTAAGTTTTGTGAAAAATTAACCTAATTTGCCTCATGCTGTAGAGATGAATAATTTTTTTATCAGGTCCAAGTAATATTCTGGTGTGTATACTTTTTCAGCTTTTAGCCTTCTTCGTTCGATTAAAGCGAAGTCACGATCAATGGGCATCATGCTGTGGCCTGGTATTGGATAGCAAACTGTGATACTTTCGAAGATTCCTTTTGCACAGAGTTGGTCGAGGTATGTGAACAAAAATCTGTTTTTATTTTGGCTAAAACAGTTGTCGCAGTAAAGATTAAGATGGTTGTGTTGTGCATCTTCATTTCGTGCATTTCAATGACAACATTGTTTTTTTTTTGTTATTAGAGTGAACATAACTTGATCGTAATAAACATTTTGTTTGTTTGTTTGTTTGTTTGTTTGTTTGTTTGTTTGTTTGTTTGTTTGTTTGTTTGTTTGTTTGTTTGTTTGTTTGTTTGTATCGCTTTTTCTGAGACTTTTAAAACCCCCAGAGTGAGTGATTCTATGTTCTGTATAAAATATGAAATGTCACGTTAATACGCAATGTTGGTTTTCTACTTATGCCGAGAAAGAACATCATCGTCCGTGGACCTTTATGTAACGGGTGGTTAAATTGTAAGGGTCGATGTTGAATGTGAACCACACCTAAACGCCAAGTTTTTTTCCGAATTTTATTTGACATTTCTCTATTTCAGACTTACTCAATTTGAACCATGGAGAGATACACAATCCAACAACGTGTTAAAGTTATCCAGACTTATTATGAAAATGGGCGTTCAAATCAAAATGCATATCGTGCACTTCGTGATTTTTTTGGTCAATTTGATCGTCCAAATGTGCGTACAATCGCAAAAATCGTGGAAAAATTCGAGCAAACCGGGTCTGTAGAAGATGTGAGAACACCAGTGCATGCTCGTACAGCTCGTACTGCAGAAAATATTGCTGCTGTTCGCGATAGTGTGGCTGAAAAGCCGTCCACCTCAACTCGTCGTCGTGCCCAACAATTGCACCTCTCACGCTCGTCGTTGATGAACATTATGCATAAAAACTTGCATTTACACGCTTACAAGGTACAATTGGCTCAAGAACTAAAGCCTCTTGACCATTCCAAACGTCGTGAATGGGCAGAATGGTGGCAAGAAATGGCAACAGTGGATGATCAATTTTCGAAGAAAATCATCTTCAGTGATGAGGCACATTTTCACCTCAGTGGATTCGTCAATAAACAGAATTGCCGCATTTGGGCTAATGAGAATCCAAGAGTGATTGTCGAAAAACTAATGCACCCACAAAGAGTGACTGTTTGGTGCGGTTTATGGGCTGGCGGCATCATCGGGCCGTATTTTTTCCAAAATGAGGCCGGTCAGGCAGTTACTATGAATGGTGTTCGCTATCGTGAGATGATAACGAACTTTTTATGGCCCGAATTGGAAGATATGGATGTGGACGATATGTGGTTTCAGCAGGACGGTGCCACTTGCCACACAGCTAACGAAACAATGGCTCTTTTGCGCAACAAATTCAATGGCCGTGTTATCTCACGTAATGGCGATGTCAATTGGCCGCCAAGATCATGTGATTTGACACCGTTGGACTTTTTTCTTTGGGGTTATTTGAAAGAAAAGGTGTACGTTGATAAGCCAGCAACAATTCAAGAGCTAAAGGATGAGATAATTCGGCACATTAACGGCATAGAACCTCCATTATGCCTCAGGGTCATCGAAAATTTGGACCATCGGATGGAGGTGTGCCGCCGTGGTCGCGGCGCCCATTTGGCCGATATTTTGTTCCATACATAATTGAGTAATACCAATATATCATAATAAAATATAATTACAATAATTTCCTAAATAGTTTGTGTTTTATTCAAAATCAACATCGGCCCTTGAAATTTAACCACCCTTTATTATTTATCAAGTTCATCGGGGAATGATATTACGTTATAGATGGCTAGAGTTTTGTTTTAGTTTTGTTGTATTAAGTACCTTATGTACCTTATTAATCATAAAATATGTGTACTGTTATTTCAGTTTACGTACTGCTACTTGATTATCATTGTTGTTTGTATATTGTTTCAGAATTGCTGTAGAATTGTCCTTTTCGTGTCAAGACGTGACTTTAGCAAAGTTTGTCGAGATCGGCTGGTTCCCATTTCAACAAGAAATAGAAATAACATTATCCTATTTATGTCAGGGGCCAGGCACTTGACCAAGCATAATACCAAAAACCCGAATCAGTAGAACGCTTTGTATTGCTTTGCTGGAGTTAGTTTTTTATAGATAGGTAGACTGATAAGTGGATGGAATGATTAAGTGAATGATTTATTGATGGGTAGGTATGTGAGGCAGACTAATGTGGATGATGAGCAATTAAGATTTCTGGCACCATAGCCAGTTAGACAAACGCAGTAGATGAGGCAAAAGCAGAATCATTTCTGATAGAATTAGTTATGATGAAGTGAACGATTTATTTATGGGTGTGTGAGGCAGGGTAATGTGGGCGATGAGCACTTGGAGATAACAGGTTCCATAGCTAGTCAGATAAAAGCAATAAGATGAAGCAAAAACAGCAACATACCTATTACTAAAAGTCGTAGTAGAAACAATTACGCAGCGAAAAGCTGATCAAAAGTAAAGCAGCCTATGTCACCTGTGACTGACCCACGCGGAGACCCTTACTAAAGGCAGTAGTAATCTGAAACAGGTTGTGTGGGACAGTTATGGCGCATCGTCTTCTCAGATGTAAGTTTCACTAATCTTAAAGATTTTATCGCTTCCAGGACTTCGTGTAAGGTGGCCGATGAGTGCTAAATGTCATCCCGTTCAAATACGAGTGGTCCAATACGCACCAACATGCCATAGGTAATACTTAGTTCTCTTAAAAAGCTGGTCGTTTCTTGAAGATAGCAGAAGAGCAGAAGTCAGATTCTCGGATCATTTCATGAACAAAACCTTGGAAATTTCGGCCTGCGTTCCTTAATCCAAACGTCATGTGTGGGAACTTATATACTCATATACAGGTATAAAATAGACATACAGGCGTATATGATACTGATCTGGTACGTTTCTTGCGTTGAGTATCCTTTAATCGCCAGGTGTACACCATCCATTTTGTTTCCTGGGTGCAATATGCAGCTTCCTAATTCTAATTTTCACCGGGCCAGCAGAAATTTGTCTGGCGCCTGTCATTGTAATAAACACGCGTTCAGCGGTATACTTTTTTACATAGCGGGTGATATCTGGGAACTTCTTATATGGAACACATAGAATGGTATCGCCGGTTATAATCTTCACTGACGAACCCATGTCTGATAATGTTGCTGGTGATGCGATGACTGACAGATTGGTGGTATTGTCGACGAGAGGTTAGTTTCGACAGCCGACGTGTTCTGGGATAAGAATTTCGGATTAGTTAATCAGCCATAATAAATCGCCAGGAGAATTCTCTGCGTACTTTACAGTTTATTCGCAGGTAAACGTCACCGTAAATGTTATTAGGTAGTAGAACCTTGGGCTGCCGATATGTCGCCGAGAAGTCTTTGTTCTGCAAGTTGTCACGATCCGGCGTCCGGAAGAGTACTCAGGTCGGTGTCTTAATTGGTCATGTTGGTCATGTTGCGGCCTGGATGTCGACCTTGGCTCTCCGATTAAAGTGAGCTGACTTGCTTGGTGACTTCAGCCATTTGCTTGGCCAGAGTATTTTGATGAGACGGAGCTGAAATTGTTTGTTACAATTATGTGTTGCATTTCAACGCTCACATGCATTTTTGCATTAGTTGAAGTTACTTCGCGGGACTTCACGATCTAAGCACGGCATCATGCATTCAGCCGACGAGTTATGCGATTACCACTAGATGGCTGAGCAGAGAGTGTGGTCTCTGTGCTGCCTGTAAGTTGGTTGGACGGGTGGTTTTTGTGAAGTCAAGTTTTACAAGTGCCGTTGGGAATGTTTACGATTGCCTAATTCTTTATGTATCAATAGTACTAGAATCTTGTTTCCTTAGACTTCATCAAACCCTTGACGAGTTCTTGCTTGAACTTCTTGTGTTTATTCGCTCCAGGCGGATTTTCGGTAATAATGACATACGGTGAAGTGGCGCCTAGTAGGTAGATAGAACTTGAATTTCTTGGATTGGTGAGTATAAGCGAATTTAAACTGATTTTTAAACAACCCCGATGATTTCTTTGCATAATAGAGAAACATTGACTCCAATACGATGAACCTGTCTTAGTTGATCAATATTTTACCATTTTTTCGCCAGGAATGCAAAGCGAGACATTAAGTTAAAGGTAAACCAAAATATTGGGTTAAAACCCATAGCCAGTGACTGCGTTTTGTTCGTAACACACAACGAAAGCAAATATTACGATCCGACGCTTATTAGCAAGCCAGGCAGCGAAAACAGAAATATAGTGGCACGACACACACCAACCTCAAATGTTGATGAGATAATATAGAAATATATGTTTTATGATGAACCTATGATGTGAATGGTGGGTTGCCTACATCCCACAACAGCCTTAAGAGACCTTTTTTTCTTAATCTGTGATTCAAATCTTTTTTTTTTGTATCGCCAACTGCGTTGTAGCGTTGTGGTTTGCAAGTGCCTTGACCCCTATAGTAGATTCAACTTTCAAAACCTAAATGTTAAGTTTGACTCCTATTGATTGATTGATCGATGGATCGATCGACTGATTGATTCACTGTCTGACTGACTGACCAACTGACGGACTGACTGATTGATAGCTTGATTTTATGTGGGCTCGGTATATTTTTCAAATTTTTAACGACTGGACGCTAGAATTTGGCAACACTCGCTGGCATCTTACCAATAGCTGACTAGAAAACATCGTGAGATACACTTGAAATTGCTAATCGGCGATGAGCCCGTGTGGTGATTAAGCTCATACTCTGACAGAAAGTATATTATTGGGCTTTTAAATAAGCCCATTGTTATAATAATAACCATTGTTAATATCACCTACACCTCCTAAATTATCACCGTTAGGGTTTCGTTCAAAGGTGAAGTAGGAATGAAAATCTAAAATAAATCTAGTGGGTGACTTAATTATCAATATTGATTTTAAAATTATATGAGAAGTTTACACCGTTATGTCCTGGCTACATTAAAGGGAAGAGTGCCAAACGGGACCCTATTACTAAGACTTCACTGTCCGTCTGTCTATCTGTCTGTCGGTCTGTCACCAGGCTGTATCTCATGAACCGTTATAGCTAGGCAGTTAAAATTTTCACAGATAATGTATTTTTGTTGCCGCTATAACAAATACTAAAAATAGAATAAAATAAATATTTAAGGGGGGCTCCATACAACAAACGTATTTTTTTTGGCGTTTTTGCTCGAAAATAATAACGGCAACAGGTAGACGCTTGAAATATTCACAAATATTTAGTTCTATATTCGCTTCAAAAATAAAATATATATTTAAGCTCCCATACAACAAACGTGATTTTATGCCGTTTTTTCTCGTTTTTATGTGAAATGTTATATATATATATATATATATATATATATATACACCTAATGGTACGGAACCCTTCGTGCGCGAGTCCGACTCGCACTTGGCCGGTTTTTTTTTCCTGCTTTCTATTGCTCCGATTTATTTACGTGAGATATCATGTCAAGGTGCTAGTAGGTCCTTCGAGTTTGGGCTAATTTAATCAATTTTAAACTTAATTTTACCAATTTAAACTTAATGACGAGGGCCTGATAAGGGTAGAAAAAGGTAGGTAAGGTAACTTCTCAACGGAAAGTAAAGAAACTAATAACTATTCATTATTCTTTTGCAGAGGTGGCCGAGCAAAAATTCACGGTGAGCGCCTCGCGGTTGGAGGCTCTACGCAGCGGCAGCGGTTGGAGGCTCTACGCAGCGGCAGCGGTTGGAGGCTCTACGCAGCGGGAGGGTTGTGCGTCGCAATAAAGAGCGGCAAATGTTCAAATATGCAGTTCAGGCCCGTAACGAATATGCTCTGGAAAGGGGAGTAATCACACTGCGAGAATTCCTTATTGCAACCAGCCGCTTACTGGATGTGGGGGATGGGGTCATCGCCGAAAATGTTCCTGACGTGGCCAATGAAGTAGAGGTCGGCTTTGATCCTGTGGCCCTTCCCGAACCTCAGAAGGTGGGCAGCAGCGCCTTCTGCGAAAATACGATATACTGCGCTCGCCAACCCGCATGCCAAGCGTGGCGAGTAAGGCAAATACCCTCATGGCAATACACCAAAAAACCAGGCCCCCAGTCCCCGGCGGCTCCGCTATTCCTGGCTACGGTAGCGGCCACGGTAACGGCGGAGCAAGGGGTGCTAAGAATCTCCGGCAGAGATCTGGCTACCACCCCCAAAAACGAAAACGACTGGCCCTGGTAACACACAACATTCGCACATTGAGGACAGACGAAAAGCTAATTGAGCTGGAAGAGGAAATGGGTAGGTTACACTGGGATATCCTAGGTTTATCTGAAGTCCGTCGAGAGGGCGAGGACACGATAACCCTGAAATCCGGTAACCTGCTCTACTACCGGGAGGGCGAGCAACAGTCCCAGGGTGGTGTCGGGTTTCTCGTCCACAAGTCCCTCGTAAATAACATTTTGGCCATCAACAGTGTGTCGAGCAGGGTGGTGTACCTAATACTCAGAATATCTAAGAGATATTCGCTGAAGGTCATTCAGGTATACGCACCGACCTCGTCACACTCCGATGAGGAGGTAGAGGCGATGTATGAGGACATTAGTAGGGCCATACATACCTCGGAGACCTATTTTAATGTGGTTATGGGGGACTTCAATGCGAAGCTGGGCACAAGAAGCGAGGGTGAGATGAGAGTGGGGCAATTTGGTTATGGGCAACGGAACCCGAGAGGACAAAGGTTGGCAGACTTCCTGGAGAAAGAGGGACTCTTTATGATGAACTCTTTCTTTCAGAAGCCACCTCACAGGAAATGGACCTGGTTGAGTCCCGATGGTTCCACGAGATAGACTTCATCCTGACCTCCAAGAGACAAATATTCAATGACGTCTCTGTGATCAACATGGTGAAAACCGGAAGCGATCACCGAATAGTAAGAGGCACATTGAATATCAATGTCAAACTTGAGAGGTCTCGTCTCATGAAGTCCACGCTCCGACCTACTCGTGCCCATATCCAGAACCCCGAAAACTTTCAACTCGAATTGTCAAATCGCTTTGAGTGCCTGGAGAGCGCCGCATCGGTGGACGAGATCAATAACAGGTTTGTAGAAACTGTCCGTACAGTGGGCTCGAGGTTCTATAGACCCAACCGTACGAGTAGACCACAAAAGCTCTCAAACTATACTCTCGACCTCATGGCTAAACGTCGCGCATTGCAACTGCAGTCCTCCGAGGATGCTAAGTCATATAGGCAGCTCAATAGACATATCTCAAAGTCTATGCGGCACGATATTCGGTCCTTTAATACCGAACGTATTAAAGAGACTATAGAGCGGAACAAGGGCTCCAAAGTGTTCGCAAAAGACTTGTCTATTGGGCAAAGCCAGCTGACGAAGCTGAAGAGAGAGGACGGCAGTATAGCGTCGACCAAATCAGAGGTGCTGAGGGAGATTGAGAGTTTCTACGGACAGCTATACACCTCAGTCGCAAAACCTGTTAGCAGTTTGAACAAAGATCCGAGAGCCAAACTGACCCGACATTATACCGAAGACATCCCGGACATCAGCCTGTACGAGATTAGGATGGCCCTGAAACAGCTCAAGAATAACAAGGCACCAGGAGAGGACGGAATCACATCAGAGCTACTGAAAGCGGGTGGAACACCAGTACTTAAAGTCCTTCAGAAGCTCTTCAATTCCGTCGTGCTCGAAGGAAAAACGCCAGAAGCATGGAACAGAAGCGTGGTGACGCTGTTCTTCAAGAAAGGGGATAACTCTCTATTGAAGAACTACCGACCCATCTCGCTTCTGAGCCATGTTTATAAGCTGTTTTCGAGGGTCCTCACGAATCGTCTCGAACGCAGGTTTGATGACTTCCAGCCTCCCGAACAAGCCGGTTTCCGAAAGGGCTTTAGTACCATAGACCACATCCACACGCTGCGGCAAATTATACAGAAGACTGAGGAGTATAATTTGCCATTCTGCTTAGCGTTTGTGGACTATGAGAAAGCCTTCGATTCGATCGAGACATGGGCAGTGCTCGAGTCTCTCCAGCGTTGCCGTATTGACTATCGGTATATCGAGGTGCTGAAGTGCTTGTACAACAGCGCCACCATGTCGGTCCGAGTACAGGAGCAGAATTCGGGGGCAATTCCATTGAGAAGAGGCGTGAGACAGGGAGACGTTATCTCTCCGAAACTGTTCACGAACGCACTGGAAGATGCCTTCAAGCTTCTGGAATGGCAGGGACGCGGCATCAATATCAATGGCGAGTACATCACGCACCTTCGATTTGCCGACGATATAGTAGTCATGGCAGAAACGATGGAAGACCTCGGCATAATGCTCCACGACCTCAGTCGAGTTTCCCAACGTGTGGGCCTTAAAATGAACATGGACAAAACGAAGGTCATGTCGAACGCCCGTGTTGTGCCCACCCCAATAACATTGGGGAACACGACTCTCGAAGTTGTAGACGAATACGTCTACTTAGGACAAACAGTCCAACTAGGCCGGTCCAACTTCGTGAAAGAGGTCAATCGTCGAATCCAACTCGGCTGGGCAGCTTTCGGGAAACTTAGAAAAGTCTTTTCGTCTAATATACCTCAATCGCTCAAGACAAAATTATACAACCAGTGTGTGTTACCAGTGATGACTTATGGCACTGAAACGTGGTCTCTCACTATGGGCCTCATAAGAAGGCTCAAGGTCACGCAACGAGCTATGGAAAGGGCTATGCTCGGAATTTCTCTACGAGATCGAATCAGAAATGATGAGATCCGTAGACGAACGAAAGTCGTCGACATAGCCCAGCGGATTAGTAAGTTGAAGTGGCAGTGGGCGGGGCACATAGCACGCAGAACTGATGGCCGATGGGGCCGAAAAGTTCTCGAATGGAGACCACATATCGGCAAGCGCAGCGTGGGACGACCAGCCACAAGATGGACAGATGACGTCATTCAAGTGGCAGGAAGACGCTGGATGCAGGCCGCTTCCAACCGGTCTTTTTGGAAATCCATGGAGGAGGCCTATGTCCAGCAGTGGACTTCTTGTGGCTGAATGATGATGATGATGATGAATGCAATAAATTGATCGAGCTTTTGAGTTATATTTTGTATGCCTAGCGCCATCAATAGACGATGAGTAAAACTAAAGCATGGATCACCAATAGAAAAAGTTGTTTTTTCAGTCAAAACTGTTATTTTTTTAAACACATTACGCTACATTTGTAAGTTATTTTTGAAATGCATTATTTACTACGACTGAATTGTTTACTGACAAACATTAAGTTGAATCGCTCGTAGCCCCGGCTGCCTGAGTAAACGATCGAGATCGAAACGAGCAACACAGGGCGCGTTCAGTGCATGGATGGGTCGCCGTTTATGCCTAACGCTAGTGGCATTTTTCCGAGCGGTTCCGTGCTTCGCAAGGCACGTTAAGCTATTGGTGCCGGCTGCCGTCGATAGATGACAGTCGTTAAGCCAAGTCAGAGGCCTTAGGGCGGCTTGACAACTTCTGACAGTAGACGAGCCACTAGTCTACAAGCCTCCACCAATCCGGACTTGGCCCGCGTGGTGGAGTATCGCCTATACTCTCCTCAGGGAAGAGACCCGTGCCCCTCGGTGGGGACATAATGGGTTGATGATGAAACGTTAAGTTAGGTATATGAAACAGGGCCCGCAGACTGCCGCGGATAAAAGCAAGGAAAGGCTAAATGTACAAGACCGCTTTTAATTGTTGAATAGCCTATAATGTCTTGGCCACATTAAGGAAACGCTTAACGGCCATAAACGCGTTAATTAAGGCGAAAAATTAGCGCGTCAAAAAACGCGATAATTCTGTTGGCTACACTGGTGTTCAATGTTCAATGGCAATACATTTTTAAAAATCCTAATCTGACCAATCCATAGTGCTGAACAAACTTATTAAAATAAACAAAACTAATTTTGAACCGACGCACCTCACAAAACAAAAACAACAAACTCCACACCACAGATAAAAACAAAATCAAATCGACTCTACTCTACACATGCTCTACACACTCTTGAATGACAGATGACAACCCCCAGTGTAACCACATCAACGCAGCAAGAAACGCGATAATCCCTTTGATGTATCGAAAGAGACCGCCACCCTAGTATCGCCAAACGTTTAACGTCGTTGACTACGACGTTTATAAAATAATTAATGCCATTTCCCTTTAAATTACATGAGGGTCTGAAGATAGACCCGGAAGATTACCACTTAAACTCCCTGATGAAAAGTGCTATGATAGTCAACTTTGGGCTAATATGTTTATTTATCATGAGTGTTTTTCATGTCACTTGATGACGATGATGGTCTGAAGATGGAACCGAAAGATGGCCACTGTAACTGCCTTATGAAAAGTGCTAAGATAATCGAGTTTGGGCTTAGAAGGTTTTGGTTTGGGTTGGGTTCAAAGATATTTATTTCTCATAAAGAACTTACAGTTCGCTTAACTAATGAGAAAATAAAACTTAAAATTAGATTAAATTTATATGGCATGCATTAAGGTAAGATTAAGCTTAATTATAATTTGAGACATGTAGTTTAAGTTTATTTTTAAAAGCATTCATATTTTCTATGTCCTTTATTTCGGCCGGTAAATTATTATAAAGTTGGACTCCTTCATACATCACATTTCTTTTACCATATTCAGTTCGTGGTGGTCTTAGTTTAAGTTTGTTTTTGCGTTTGCTTCTCAAGTTATATTGAGGTGATTTGACTCGACTTAGGTTTATATTAGTATGTATATCGTTCTTCAATATTTTTTTTATTAGTATGCATGTTTTATATGTATATATTTGACGGATATTAAGTAACTTAGTCTTTTCGTATAAAAATTTTGTCGAGGTGTCATATTTGTAGTTAAATAAGATTTTGATGACTTTATTTTGTGACCTCTGCAATTCTTTTAAATTTGTTTTACTAGCTGTGCCCCAGACTTCTATAAGGTACTCGAGGTGTGATTTTACTAATGCATTATAGATGTAGTAGTAGTTTGAAGATGAGAACCAAATTTTTTACACAACGAGAGAAGAAAGCACAGAAAGTCGAACAATTTCTAATCCACAGACGATTTCATTAGAAGTTAAAATGCGGAAAATACGATTAGTGCTTTAACACAAACTATAAGCTGGTTATGAGATACCGGAAACCATGATCATAAATTTTTGTTACTATGATTGTGCAATTATCCTTTTTGACTTGGGACATATTAATAAAAGCAATCATTCAACAAGATGAGTAAATAAAATACGAGCATTAAGTACAAAAACCGTTTTCAGATTTTTCCCTATATGGTCAGAACTTAGGAGGATATACAAACACACATACATACATAATTCTATTAATATGTAATTCCTGTTGTAAATTACAATAAAGAATATTCTATCTATCTACTTGTAGTATAAGACGATATTACTTGCCAAATTTCATAGTTCTAGGTCAACGGAAAGTACCCTATAAATTTTGATTCCCTGAACTGTCAAAACATACGTTTTTTGCTGCATAAACGGCCGACCGTATCTTTTTTTACGTTGACTGAGAAGTTTCATTTTTTCACAGCTTCAAGGGACTGTAGACCTGAGTATATGGTTTTCATTTCGATACCTCCACGCGTTACCGAGATCAAGGTTCTTGACAGACAGACCGACGGACGGACGGACAACAAAGGGATCCGTTTTTATCTTTGGAGATACGGAACCCTAAAACCTTTCTTTTTACCCGACTGCGACGGAGCCTAAAAGGAAGGTAATGTGTTTGGCTCCTATGTATGTATGTAAGTATGTCGTCAGCACTGACGTCACTCACGACTCCGGAATGATTAGTCCGGAATTCCGGATGATTTGATGAACGCTTTTGCTTTCGACATTTTTGCCACGCCTCGGCACGCGCTAGCGGACCACCTACAACCGATAATTTGTCTAAAGACGCGCAGAAAAACTGTTTTAGTTTAAGACAAAATACCTAATTGATGTGAGTTGGTTTACAGTCTTAGAAATAATAATTATTCTATTAATGCACCGCTGCCACCATGTATAAAACATGGTCTGCTAGTCAAATACCTACTGCTTTATATGCAGTGACAAATATTATTTGTCTATGTATCTATTGATGGTACATTATGTAGTAATTAAACAGATACACCACATCACCCAAATTCGCTCGTTATATTTTTTCGTCTGTATATTCCATTGTCGTCTCAATATTTCTAAACGTTCCCTTTTCTATTCTAGTCCCTAAATTTTCTTTTGGCACACCATTTTATTTTGTTCTTGTGAATTTATACGCGATCATAGAATCTAAGCTACTTGTCCAAACGATGTTGAATTAAAATACACGCACTTTTTATCTAAGTACTAACATGAAATTTTCCTGACTAGGTAAATATTTATTTTATTTTAATTTAATTATTTATTTTTGAAGCGAGTATAGAACGAAATATTCTGTGAATATTTCAAGCGTCTACCTGTTGCCGTTATTAATGTCGAGCAAAAAATGACAAAAAATAAGTTTGTTGTGTGGGAGTCCCCCTTAAATATTTATTTTATTGTGTTATAACGGCAACACAACTACAATACCTGTGAAAATTTTATTCGCCTAGCTATTTTATTTTATTTTTATTTTATTTATTGCATTACACAACAGATAAGTAACATCACTATCACGGTTCATGAGATACAGCCTGGTGATAGACAGCCAGCCAGACAGACGGACAGTGAAGTCTTAGTAATAGGGTCCCGTTGGGCACCCTTCGGGTACGGAACCCTAAAAAGTAACAACAGATTATTTAAATTGCCTTTGAGAAGTGTTCTAGAGGAATTTTGTTTTTCCAAATAAGAAGACTGGTAATCTATGTATTGCTTAATTATTTCTATCCCGAAAATCCATTGATACCATCCATGATTGCCTGTGATGATGGAAGGATTTGGGTGTGCTCTCTGCTACGCCGGCTTTCTCCAGACGCTCAGGCGGCCATTTTTTTTAAACAATTTCTTTCATTAAAAGCTATTATTTATAGTCTTAAGATTAAGAACTTACAGAGTCCGGATTAACTACTTCCGGACTCATATTACACGCTAACCGTGAAGGAAAACATCGTGAGGAAACCTGAGTGTCTGAGC
This sequence comes from Yponomeuta malinellus, assembly GCA_947308005.1. Classification (NCBI taxonomy): domain Eukaryota; kingdom Metazoa; phylum Arthropoda; class Insecta; order Lepidoptera; family Yponomeutidae; genus Yponomeuta; species Yponomeuta malinellus. The sequence goes on from OX371012.1 coordinate 15,118,176, forward strand.
TATTCACATTCCTCAGCGCTTGAAATCGCCAATCTGCGGTGGGCACGCGTGGTGATTAAGCCCATACTCTCTCCCTGAGAGAAGGCCTGTGCCCTACAGTCGGACGTATATAGGCTGCTTATGTATAAGTAGATACTTATAATCTAAGATACATAAATTTAAATTGCTTGAGTTTAAATAAACGTTTTTATTATTTATTAATTCAGTTTCAAAATAACCCAAAGTGTAACTAAAAGCATGATAAAGAGGTTGTTGTATTTGCAGTTGGCGTTCGACCGTATGTACTAAAAGACATTAGCGGACATTCATATGTGATCTATTGTTCTTGTCGTCTCGTTGTTGTTATCTGTCGTTTTTGAACTGTCGTTTTTGACAGTTTAAAATTCCTTGAGTACAAGATAAATAACAATAACAATCGTGATCAGCAATCATCACGTGGCAGAGGCCAATCCGGTGGTAACCGCCGTGCAGCCCGAGACGCGCAGAGAGCATACGATCACATGATTACCAGGAGGCAACTCGAAGACTGGAGCTTCGAGCCTGAAGCATATGACCCAAGCCGGGAGGTAAACCGCCGGCCAACATCGAGGTCACAGGCCTGGAAAACCAGGACCAACGGGACCAACAACGCGCCTAAGAAGAGCGACGGGAAGCAAAAGGTTAAACCTAGTACCGTCGAGGACGCACCAAGAGATGAGCCGCTCTACGACATAGGGCCGCATTCCTCTATGGTTCCGGAGCAAGACTACTTTGCTCAAAACTTTGACTTCTCGGGGTTTATACCCCTAATCAACCAGACATACGAGAAGTTACGTGGGATAGATCCTCGTCTGCATGACAGGCTCCCACTGTCTATGTTCACACACGCCATGACAACGCATTTGAACTTAGACTTGTTAGAGGTAGCTCGACAGGCAGGACAGAACGTCCTTAACCTTCGAACAGATGCAAGGGAGATACTCCCCGATTACCAAGTCGTCCCTCAACCGGTTGCCGACTATATATCCCACGTTACAAGCGCGATGACTACCGATGGCCGGGAAATAAGGGTGAATTTACCACAGATTGCTATACCCTAGGGACCTGTAATCGTAGACAACGTTGAGATAGCAGCAAGCGGCAGCTACGGTATATTGAATGCCGCTAATCATAACGCCTACGAGTGTTATGTTTCTCCGTTGGTCACATCAAACCGCGTTCTTGCATCAGCGGTTCATCTGGAAGACTACCAGCCATTACCCGTCAGGTTAATTGGCGGCCTCGTCCCAAACAGAAATCTACTGGGATTTGAGGCGATTGACGTCGCTAACGCTGGAGCCAACGCTCGCTTAGCAGGGATCAACTTCCCTAATGACGATACCCTGGAAGGAAGATACCGTTACTCGGCATTATTGCAAACCCGCGTTTACACCGTTCTCGCAGAAATGAAAGACCGCTTCAAAATGGTGGAATTACGTCGTCAGCACAACGACAAGGGTCTTAATGTCATGGATAAGATCACTAAAAGAGTAACGCAGGCGAATCTTGCATACGTGGAATCTGTAGGACCATTAAACGATGATCAAATGCCGTTGTTCAACAGACACGTGAACGTCTTTAGTGCCGGTGCGCAAGGCTCAGCAGTAACTAATCAAGCCGGCATTGAATGCATGCACCGAAGGAGGATAGTGCAAGGTCCTCATAGAGCTCGGGGCTTATGTTGCCTAACCGTAGCAGGCGATGCCCCCGGTGGATGGGCTGCCACCGCCAATGATAATTTCAACATGCTGGGAGCTTTTCAACACGTCGTACATCACGATTATGCCAACATTCGTGGACCAGGTTTCTCTTCACATGGTCCGGCGGGCACAAGGGTCAACGTTCTCTCCAGTTTCATAGAACGTAACTACTATGTAAAGAGGTAGTAAGACCCAGGGACGGAGTGCGCTTAAATCTCCAGTCCTAAAACTCTCTAAAAAAAAAACTCTATCGAATGCTGTAGCATCCACTGTCCGGGAAAGTGTTAATGGATAACAGCTCCGGTATCCACATTCGATGTCAAAGCCTACTCACTATCTGTAAGTCGACTTCGGCTTCGGAGACACTTCCTTTTTAGGGTTCCGAAGTCAACAAGAAACCCTTCTATCATGTTCGTCCGTTTGTCTGTCCGCGGCTTAGCTACCATACGCAATCGATATAATCGACTCGGGAGACAATGGCACATCCCTAACAGGTGAGCCAACAGTTTGCCAACAAAACAACTAAATAGACATAAAGAGTAAGATTTTGCTAATACTCTTTATTGAGTTTATTACTTACTTGTATGATTGATAGAAATTAAAAGGAAATCAATAAATTAAAATCAATAAATTGTATTGCGTTTAAATAAAAGTAGAACATAAATATAATGTAGGTACTGAATTTTCGGTGAAATATATACTTTTTCGTGTTTCACTTCCGACTTCTACCTTTTTTAAAGTTGGCAGTACCGACATCATACTCTATGGTCCTAGGTCTGAAAGTTTTTTTTTTCGGCAATGACCACACTTTGTTCAGCCTTTCTATTGTAGCGTGCACACACAAATGTTTACTCGACGCGCCGCCGGCGAACTAAGAATATTCATTACTAATTTAATTTACTACTTTCTTATAATAAGATACAATGATTTTTAATGAATTTACAAACTGTACGATTTATACTCTCCAGAAGTTTATGCAATTTCATTTACGCTGCTCCTTTATCTGCGCCGCTCCGCAGCAGAAACAACAATTTTTTAGTTGAATGGCGATTATTTATTAGGCAAAATTTTACTGTATTGTATTCCCGACGTTTCGGCAACTTTTCATATAACTTTATGTTAACATCGCGAGTCATTAAGGAAACTATTTTTAGGCTTCGAGTAGAGGTAATTAATACAAATAATAATTAAGGAGACAGCCATTTCTACGCACAGACACATAACGTTGGCTTATAAAGCCCCGATGGCAACCTTCGGGTATGAATCCTAACAAAGATTGATCCATCTAACTGATACGTAGTATTTTGCTGGTGTTATATTTCTTCAATAGTATATAGTACATACGAGCTATGTGCCCCGCCCACTGCCGCTCCAACTGAGTAATTCTTTGAGCTATATCAGTAAGTAGGGTTCTTCTGCGGATCCCCTCACTCCTGATGGATTTTGGGGCGAAAAAGTTCTAAACTGGCGACTGCGGACAGTATGACGCGGCGTAGGTAGGCTCCCCACCAGATGGTCTGACGACTTGGTTACAGTGACGGGAATCACTGGACGCGGGAGGCACAAAACCGGGAAGCTTAAAAAATCATGACCTGCAGTGGGCGTCAAATTACTGATGGTGATGATGATAGTACAGTAGATATTAGATCTACCACCTATATCCTGCAACATTCTAGTTGCTAACTCTCCTGTAATGTAACGGAGTAGACAAAAGTTTGATATCCTGAAAGTGGGTAAATAAAAGTTTGGTGTTCTGTGGACTGTACGGAGAGTGGTTTCAAATAGGCACCTTTGGTTTGTTCCGAGCCGCCGCATCACGGGTCACAGTGGCCGCAATGATAGCCGACCTCCAATATGAGATGGCACTACAAGAAAGAGAAGTACCTAGTACTATTTAGGGTTCCGTAGTCGACAAGGAAATAAAATTTATTTATTGGTCTTCCAAAAATCTGTTACAGCTATCCTTAAAATTTGAGTGTTAGCTGTTGTATACAATTCAATAGAGTTTTTATTATTATTATAATTTTTTTAAGACTTAAGAGTAAGCAGTGGTCCCCACACTAGGTGGACCTCTCCTGGCTAAACGGTTGATTTTAGAAACGTGAAAAAATTCAGGGTAGTAGCACATATAACGAACTTAAAAGGAAAACTGCCATGACTGAGTAAGCTTTACAAATTAATGAGTAATAGGCGACCAACTTATAAAAGGAAAACTTCGTACAAAATGCGTTGAAAATTACTTTGATGAAGTTGTTAATTCAATAAAGCAGATTAAACCTCTTTCTTTGGAACCCTACACTGCTTGGGGCCCGACACGCACTTGTAGATTTTGTGAATGAGACTAATTTTCTACCTAGGTACTTAAATCTACTACATGTTTGCGCACTACCAAGTTCTCGATCTCTGCTCTAAATCTACTAAGGCGTGCCTCCTGCACGTGTTTTTTCGAAACACAAATGTGTAAACACAATTTTTTTTTGTTTTCCGAGGCCGACGGAAACCATTCCCCACGCGGGGTAGAGAGGAGAAGGATTTGTTTCATTCCACGTCTTCTTTGACAGAGCTCTTGACGACATTTTGTTTTAAACAGAAGCATTTTCAGTTTTTGTTTCGTGTTTTTTGTGTAATGCTTCAAAAAACACGCACAAGAGACACGCCTTAAGAAAGTGAAAATCTGCTAAAAGTGGTCACAGTGACAACCACAGTACAAGACTGCTTTACCTATAGGTTGGTAGCACCACTGGCGCCGATTATATTTCACCGCACAAAATCAAGAGACCTCCTGAAATAAAGCTTTTCATTCTAAATAATAAAACTTTAATCCGAAACACAGTTATGAAAAATTTTAATACTGTGTCGATTTTATATTTATTTTGAACGCAGCTTTAAAGAGAAGTAAATGTAACATGCTTCTGCAAACGAGGCACCACTCTATCAAGTGAATTTGTTGTCTATGGTTGGACACGGATTATTGCCCTGTACCGATTTTGTACAGCCCGATAATGCGCACCCCCATAGTGTACAGCCAATAATCCGTGTACATGTACACGGCTTATTGGCTGTACATTATCGGGGTGTGCGTTATCGGGTTGTTCGTTATTGGGACGTGCGTTATTGCCTCCCATTAGTCTTCAACAGTAAATTGTTTACATTTTAGCTTTTGACCCTTGTGTTTGCATGTGGCTCGGAATAGAACACATTAAAGTAATAATATCTTTAGCATAAAATTACAATCCAAGAAACATAATACACATGTCAGCGACGCTTTAGGACTTAAATACCTAGGTACCTGTTAATAGTGGAACTTTATTGTATTCATAACAACTTAAGAGTATTTAATTTGACTAATTTGCTAGTACGGAAAGTTGCTTGGCCATCTAGATAAACATGAAGGTATGAAACCTTCATGTGATGACGTCACTGTAAAAAACAAGAAAGGGAGGCACCACCTTGGCTTATCGTTTTTTGGCGAAAAGGACATAATTGTAATTTTGCAAAGAAAATTACTCGAGTACCTAATAATCTTGTAATCTTCTACAGATTATTCACTGTAATAATGCTAACTAATTGACGATGTGACAAGTATAAATATAAATGTGAGTATGTCTTTAAGTATTTTATTTCAAATAGGGACCTCCGCCACTATTTCCATAGTCAACCATAGGAAAATACAGGTGTGTCCCTTTACACACATGTAGGTATTTGGCAAATGTGAACTTACTTTTCATTCCTTTTGGCAGATGCTTTGCAACCTGAATATTTGCGTTTTCTATTATCTATTTATGCTGGAAACCGTTGCTGTATTTTCCATTGTATTTCCAATTCAATCTTAACGTTCGAGAAAATGAAATTTGACTTGACTGATTGACTGCACAGATAATAATTGACATAGATTAAGCTTTTTGATCTTGCTGTGCCTGACAGCCGCCGTCTACACGGTCGTAAGCCACGGTTGACAGCCGTGTGTTCTGCGCTTAAAGTGTTGCCAGATTATAAACATAGATTAGGTGAAATTCCTTTGAAAAAGATAGAAAAACCGTTAATTACACGCACTAAACCAAATTTGGTCCGATACAAATATCATGTTGAGTAATTTGTATAGAAATTAATACATGTTTGTTAAAAAACTTAAAAAATCATCATTTCTAACCATTTTTGTTCCGTCAGTCGGTTTTGAAGTGACTTTTGTATCGAAGTTAACTGATTTTGTTTGAGTTTAATACCAGCATCGGGTAGGATTTAAAAAAATAGGGCCATAACATGCATCATGTCATTTTTCGCCTTTTGAGTACTTAACGATTTTTGTTCCATCGCTCCTTTATAGATGACCTTTCAATAGTTATTTCCCCAGAAATCACCACACATCAACACAGTGATGTTCCACAACCTAAAAATCGAGTCAAAATTCACAAACTTTTTGATGACCAGATCCTAAACTCATTGCCTATAAAAAAAAAACAAAATTCTTGTAAAAGCTTGTGCAGTTTCAGATAACAAAACCAACAAAAAAACGTTAAAAGTATTAAAGCCAAAAGTAGAGAAAGTCTCCATTATCTTCGAGAACATTCCCTTGCCATAGTTGCAAGACTCGTCAACAATTCATTCTGCAAGAAATGGCAAAGTGGATGGTCGGTAAGAAATTGGTTTGCATATCATGTGGTGGAACAATTGCCTTTGACTACATTTGCCCAGTGCGCAGTATCCATCTTTCTTGTCTAAATTGAATAACAAAAACAATTGAAAGTCGATATTCAAATGTTTCACATTTTTTAAAAAAAGAACATCATAGAAACCATTTGAAAAAAGTTTCTTTCGAAAACCTCAAACCATGAAGATTCTATGTCAATTCAAAGAACCTATTGCAATAAAACGGCAATTTCATACTTTAACCCCTATTATTTTTAATTGTAATGCATGCATTTATAATTACAAAAATTAATTAATCGTATCACGTAAGCATTGGTGTTAAAAGACTGCAGCAGAGTGGTTTAATGTAAACCTTGCCTTATAGTTTCTAAACGTGACGTCTTTTCCACTAAAGTCGCTTGTCCTATTGTGGTGTGATATTACAATTAAGCAAATTTATATTATTCTGCTAAGAAAAATGTACAAAATGTTGACTGTAATATTAAGATATATCGCACCTTCCATTTTTAGTTATTTTACAGAAATGCCAAAGTTAGGACTAAATTGTGCAATTTAACTTAACGTATAGTAGCGTAGAGGAACAATTTTGTTAAAAAACAAATTAACATTTATTTAATTACTCATCTTTAGTTACGTGTTTTCAAAGACTGATTCATTTAGATTATAATGTAATAAAAGTTACATTCGTATTTGTACTGAGTTTTATTAAAATCAGTACTAAACTTTGTAACGTAAAGGAACTTCCGATCGCACACACGTGATTAAAAATGAAAATATCTTCTAAGTAAAAGAAATTTCCCATTTCAATTATCAGCTTATGTGAAATTTGATATAATATACGAACAATTAAAATTAATTTGTTAAAAATACCGTAAAATCAGGCAACTACGGTCCAGATTCACGACTCCGCGACATTTAACTTCCGTAAAAAATTAAGTTTTTTTATTTCAGTTAAACAAAGGCACATTCCTGAAACCTTAAAACTTACAAAAGACAATGTTAAAGATATTTTGGATTTTTAAGCAACATTTAGAATTTCTTTTTTTTTTCAACTTTGGACTATTGTTGTATAGCGGGTTTGCAATTATGGTCCTTCCAAGTTTTTTCGACGAAATCGTGTGTTATTTTCATCGGGGACTATAGTTCAGTGCATAGAATGGATGGAAAATAAAGTCGATTGGTGAACATCTTCTTTGTCGGGCCACTTCCACGACAGGCCACAACGAGTCATGCATTTTACGTAGGCCCCCCTCTTCTTCCATAGACTGCACTTGTCCAGGCCACAATTCTCCTTCGTATTCATCAATCACGTAATCCATCGTTGTGGTTGTACTTTTTGCTCGTGGGTTTGATTCTTCGTTAACATCGTCCTCTTCGAACCATGGACCTGAGTCGGAATCGTTGGAGTTATCCATGTTATCAGACACATCTGTGTCACTGTCAAATGATTGCTGCGATACTTTTCGCTTTAGCTTTCTTCCACATCTAGTTGTCTTTTTCTGGTTATTTTTAGTGGCTGATTGGGGCTCCTGACATGTTGATGGCATATTGAGAAGTTCCTCCGAACTAATACTTTTTCCAGCGGCCACATTAACTTTTTTCTTTCGGCCTCCTGATCCTTGGCTAACAACTTCCTGCCTCTTCGTCTCGAGAAATTGTACAAAAGACTCGGAAACCAAGTCTTTGCTTAGTGATTGTTCCTCAGGTTTATAAGTCGGCAGTCTCTCTAAGACTGCTTTTTCATTAAGAGGATAGATTCCCGTCTTAAGAAATCCAGCTTTTAGGTTTTCTCCAGATTTTGGTGTTACCGCCTTCTAGAGAACATTAAGTAGAGACGGGAATCTGTTTTTTGGAATTGTTGGAAGCGATTGTCCCTCGCGCGTGGATTTCCAGTCATCCAAAATTTTTCTCCAGTGCAATTTTAGTGGTCTACAATAAGCCACATCTAGAGGCTGAGTGAGATGAGTGCTATTAGGAGGTAAGGCCACAAAAGCGATGTTTTTAATTTTCGCATGCTTTAATAACATCAGCACTTGTGTGCGAACTCAAGTTGTCGCCAATGAGAATCTGTTTACCTTCTTGTTTGCGTAGTGTAGGCAATACTGTGCTAAACCAATCTTGAAAGCTAATGGAATCGAACCACCCCGACTTGGTTCGATTGTACCTGGTGTTGGGGGGTCCACCGTAAGTCCAAGTGTCCCAAAGATGCTCAGCTTTGTAGTTCACGTATGGCGGCAGCATTTCTCCGGCTGCGTTTCCGCACATCATTATACTTACGGCTGCTTTTGTGGAATTTTTTATCGCCTCTGGATATTTTGTTCCCCTTTTAGTAAGAACTTTTTTTTCCGGAATCATCGACTAAATTAGTTTCATCGTAGTTGTAGATCAGGTGTGGAGGGATACCTTCTATTTGCTCTTTTAGGTGGCTGAAGTACTTTGATATAATTTCTTCGTTTACCGCAGCTCGGACGCGTTTTATATTTGAACAAAATCTTTCGGACAAATCACGTCTATTTCTGGTAAGAAACAGTTTTGCGCAAGTTCTACCAGGCAAGTTGCGTACAAACTGGGGAACATTTCGTCCCTGTTTGTCAAGATACATTTTTACGATGCATCGCAGGTCAAACAAAGTAATCGGAAAACATGTGCACATTTTGATGGCGTGACCAACTAATGCGTGTTCCTCTTCCTCTGAAAAGATGCGTTGACGTCCCGGCCTTCTGACTCGGTGATTTCTGATTGCTTTAAGTTTCAAAATGATGGAACTTCTCGGTATTTTGTACTTTTCTAATGCCTCCCTTTGGGTTAATTGTTTACTTCTGATTTAATCCAGACAAAGTTCCAATTGCCTTTCACTGTAGAACTTATAAGATCTCACCCCAGGTTTTCTTCTCGACGTCATCTGCGGAAAAGTATTTTTCTATAACCAAAATAATGTTGTAGGTTTCAAATATGGTCCAAAAAAACAGTTGGAACAAAGTTGAAATCAAACTAGGAAATTTCAGGTTTTTGCTAACAATTCTAAAATTAAAGCGTAAAACTTAACAGTTGATTGAGAAAAAAGTTCGCCTCTAACTTACCTTTCACTAAGAAAACTTGCTACTATTATCAACTTGGAACCAATTAATCCAAATGCGTGTTCCTCTTCCTCTGAAAAGATGCGTTGACGTCACGGCCTTCTGACTCGGTGATTTCTGATTGCTTTAAGTTTCAAAATGATGGAACTTCTCGGTATTTTATACTTTTGTAATGCCTCCCTTTGGGTTAATTGTTTACTTCTGATTTAATCCAGACAAAGTTCCAATTGCCTTTCACTGTAGAACTTATAAGATCTCGCCCCAGGTTTTCTTCTCGACGTCATCTGCGGAAAAGGATTTTTCTATAACCAAAATAATGTTGTAGGTTTCAAATATGGTCCAAAAAAACAGTTGGAACAAAGTTGAAATCAAACTAGGAAATTTCAGGTTTTTGCTAACAATTCTAAAATTAAAGCGTAAAACTTAACAGTTGATTGAGAAAAAAGTTCGCCTCTAACTTACCTTTCACTAAGAAAACTTGCTACTATTATCAACTTGGAACCAATTAATCAAAATAAAAGTTTGCGGACCTCAAAGAACATGTGAAAACCGGATTAACTTCGAAGCCGTCATGACTCCGAACCACTACCGTCACCTAATACTTCAAAGAGGTAACTTGGTCGCCATCTAATAAATCATCGAAAAAGTACGGTATCGAAGCGTTAGATGGCGTTACTTGTTTTTTAGAGACGATTTAATGTGATGTAGGTTCTGGACCATAGTTGAACCCTAGGACCACAGTTGCCTGATTTTACGGTATTTTTTTTATTTCTGGGTGGAATTCCGTTACGTGACGGACAAAATGTTTGGTAATTGCTCAGGTACGTAATGCAACTTATTTGCATAAATAAAATCTCGCACTGGCGATGGCGGGCGGCCGGGGTCGCATTGTATTGTATGTAACTTGTCCGAATCGGCGAACGAAAATACCTACATACACCCGTCAACACCTCTACCTAATATTCGGTTATGTAGGTATGCGTTCGGTCGGCGGCGTGCGCTTGCTCTCGACCAGAATGTGGCTGTGTGTGTGCGGCTGCGCCGGGGCGGGCACCGCGGGCGCCTTGGTATCTATTACCTAGCGTACACACACACGACAGCACCTAGGAAATGTTAGTCACATAATTTCTTCTGGTGCATCATTTGGATCATTTTCTGCAATAATGTTTCCTTGCCGTCTTTGTTGCCTGTAGAAATACAGTAATTTTATATTAGATTATGTATGATGCTAAAATATAGTTTTGGCATGGTTTAACGTTACCTTACCCACAATATTGACTCACTTGCGTCAAATCAATAAAATAAAAAAATACGAAAAATGGGTGCCTCATAATCACTCGAATTTTCGCAGTATCCATCTATCTTGTCTAAATTGAATAACAAAAACAATTGAAAGTCGATATTCAAATGTTTCACATTTTTTAAAAAAAGAACATCATAGAAACCATTTGAAAAAAGTTTCATTCGAAAACCTCAAACCATGAAGATTCTATGACAATTCAAAGAACCTATTGCAATAAAACGTCAATTTCATACTTTAACCCCTAATATAATCTACCCACAAATTAAGAACAAAATTCCCAGCTATAATAATAGGTAACTATATACAGGAGGGAGAGCTAAGTGGTATATACCATACATTACTTTTACTGTGGTCATACACCCCAATTACAAAAAAAGTGTTCACATTTCTTCACCCTCTTATGTCCTTAATATATTAAATTTATGTATGTCTATACCACAGTATATAAATATTCAGTTTCTTCTATTAAGATTAAATTTATTTCTTATTCTATTTATTTCCGTTTCCTTTTTTATCACATATTTGGCAATGTTATTATATTTTCTCATTTAAAATAAATTACTACTATTATTATATTAGGGGTTAAAGTATGAAATTGCCGTTTTATTGCAATAGGTTCTTTGAATTGAGATAGAATCTTCATGGTTTGAGGTTTTCGAATGAAACTTTTTTCAAATGGTTTCTATGATGTTCTTTTTTTAAAAAATGTGAAACATTTGAATATCGACTTTCAATTGTTTTTGTAATTCAATTTAGACAAGAAAGATGGATACTGCGAAAATTCGAGCAGTTGCAAGAAATATGCAGTTGCATACACTACTTTATCTTCACTAATGAATTTGTCGGAGAGGTTTTTGAGATACGCAAGAATGACATTTTCAGAAAATGATGTAGTTTTCTTTTCGATCTTCCATGCCAAAAAGTTATTATATTCTTTTTCATATAATTTTCTAGATTTTTCTGGCAAAAGATTGTGAGTTAATTTTGTTGCCACTTCTAGAATATCCGGAGGCGTACAAATATCATCGTCGCTATCCATTTTTAACTTTTAATTTATTAAATTAAATTCACGCGTACGTGTATAATCACAGTGATTTTGCCGCCATTAAAATTTAACCAATGAGAGCGCTGCGCGCTTCAATAAAACGCGACCAACCTGATTGGCCCTGCAATCAAGTTGGTCGCGTTTTATTGATGTTATAATGAGATTTTACGATATCGATGTGAATATTATACCATCATGTGAAATTGCTTAAATTGAGTGTTTTGTTGTCTGCGCTATAACAGTAGTAATTATAAGTCAAGTATTGAAAACATAAGTAGAATGTTACAACATTAGTGTAGATAAAAGAATTTATGTCATATAATGGCAAAATAATTATAATAAAAGTTTAATGGGTTTGGGGCCGATACTACCGGGATTGCCTGGTATTGGCCCGGGTGGGTATTGACCTCTTACTTGGTGAGGGGTTAATTTCGTACCCGGTCTGAGACTCGCACGGGTTTGGTGGGGTCGGCCCGAAGCTCACTCACGTTTAGCGCTAAGCTTACGATAAGTTTACTATCAGTTTAAGTAGTTGAACCTGTTATTGGCCTTACTTACTAGATATTACTTTAAGTTATGAAACTCTGTAACGCTGTTGGTTTTTTGAATAAAATAAAAATAAAATAAAATTTCATTTGCTTGAAATTACACCAGATTAACACGTAGGCTACTATTTATAAAGATAAAAAAATACTGTTCCCATGGTAAGGGTAAAGTAGCTATAACCGAAGTTTGCGCGGACGAAGTCACGGGCAAAAGCTAGTAAACACATACATTATGTATTAAAAATACAACAAAATACAAATACAACCTACTTAACTGCAGAAAGTATAGCTCAGAGCTTAGCATTAATTAACCTACTGAACCGAACTAATTCTCGGTAGGTAGGTACATATAAAAAAAATATATAAAATATTAATGCAAGGTGAAAGTGCCAACCCTAGTACGGAACTAACCTCTGTCTCTTGGCCAAATTTCTTTTCCAATTTGCAGGATCTCTTTGACGTTTTCGAGCATAACGATTAGTTACAGGTGTTGCGTGACAATCCATGATTATGATTTCACTGAATTTCTTCAGCCTCAGTAGCAGAAACTTAAATAAATAAAAAAAATCTGAGAGACAAAACCTGAAATTAATTCACAAATCGCCATGACAGCGCGCGAAATAAGGATGCTTCTGATTGGTCGAGAAATCAGATTGCCATGTTTGATTTTGAACTATTACAGGTAGCTGTATTTGAAACTGACCCGTCACTTTGAAGTCAATTTACTATCAAAGGTAGCCATATTTGATACCGATACTAAAATACGTTAAAAAGTGTTTAAAATTCTGAGTGTTGCCCTATTCACAAGTCAATTTTCCAAAAAAGTGCAGATTGCCGCCTTTGATTCTATAGGACTCAGCTGGTCATCCCGGGTTACGTTTTCGGACACTTCATTCATCATGTCCGTAAACTCCCTTACCGCCAGTTTGTCTGTTTGCTGTCTTTGCTCTCTTGTATTTTCATCGTCAAAGCGAATACATCTTATTATAAACAGAAATCTGTTGAAAGACATTGAATTCTGAAAAAAATCAATGCCCGTTCCGTCCGCTGCCCATAAATCCTTGTAATTTAGAGGAGAAGAACGCAGCACACTAGACATGTAGAGCAAATCAAAGTAGGCCAAAAGTTCTTCGTAATCTAATAATTTGCAATCCCATACTCGTTGGAACTTCTCCTGGATCGATGTAATATATCAGATTAATGGCATCTCTCGAAAACATGTCGGGCCTTATACACTACCCCAGACGCGAGCTCCTGGCACGACTGCAAGTTGCAACGTGACGCACGCGACTGATTCATGGAGCTATTCAGGCAGCTGCTGGGACGGTCACGGTGAAAAAAATTGTAGGTTAGTTAGGTGCTGCAAGCGTTCAAACATGCTTTGGGTAAATTTATACATCAAGCGAGTAATTAAGGATTACTTAATTATTCTATGGTGATGATGCTAAAATATAGTTTTGTCTAGCTATATCTCTTATAACAGAAAAACGAGTTCACTCGCTCAGAGCAAAAGCTTTCTTTGAAAAGCTTCGTGAAGAAGTAGATTCGCTAAAAATTATTTCTTTTGACTGTCAGAAGAATCTGCCTCTCCCCAAAGACCAGATCAAATGTCGTATTACAGCCGGCAACTATATTTTTACAACTTCACCATGGTAGAAGGATCAGCCAGGCGACCGTTCTCAAAAGAAAATATCTTCTTTTACGTGTGTACTGAGAATGAATTCAGCAAAGACTCGAATCTTGTTGCGTCAGCGGTATATCACCGTTTAAGTGAAACCGATAAAACTAATGTTACTACTTCGATTGGTTGCCGATGACTGCGGTAGCCAAAATAAAAACTGCATAGTTGTTGGTGCGTGCTGCAGTTGGTTGTTAAAAAACATGAATATTAAAACCATCGAAATAGTATTTCCAATGACAGGACATTCTTTTATGCCAGCAGACCGAGTATTCGGGGTAATTGAAAAAAAAATTAAGAGGATTGAAGTTATACTACACCCAGATGAGATAAAAGAAATAATCGCTGAAACATCGACTTTGGTAGAGCTAGGAAAAGACTGTCCAATTTTGGACTGGAGAGCTTCAGTTAAAAAACATTCTTAAGCAGACGACATCTTGGCCTATGAAATTTAAAGAATGCAAACGATTTATCTTAAAACGGTCAAAAAAATGCGGCAACGTACTAATAAGAGGTGAACTTTTTTACAAAAGTGACATAGCAACTGCAGTTAACGTCTGTAAAAAGCAAAAGAACATAGCTATGATAGAGGCGCAACTTTTACCCTCTGTCGTAGCGGTTAATAAAAACAAATTAGAAGACGTTGAAAAGTTATTAAGCAAGCATTTTGGAGCTGAGTGGGCAGAAATGCCATCCCTAACCTTCTACAAAAACTTGCTTACCTCACAACAATCCCTGGCGCAACAAGATATAATTAATGATTATTGTGAGGAAGCATTGGATGACGTGGATGCTTTACGTATTTAAGGATCAAGATCAGTAGCGCAGCGAGAAATTCTATTTTTTTTTAGTTTATTCCCTTTTTCATTCAGCTGATTATGTCTTAAATTTCGATTTTGTGCAATACATTTGGTTTATGTAATTTTTTTTAAATAATAAAAATATCGTTTTATTTCCGTAAATCATTAAAAGTCAAACAAAAAAAAAGCGACACAATCAGTTTTCCCCGTAAATACTTCTTTATTGTAATATTATTATTACTTTCCGTTAGAATAAAACAATTACCTACTTAGAAAGTTTTTTTTATAATTTGTTGTCAACCCTTGCTGTATCTCAGTTCAATCACAATCAAATACGGTAATCTGTAGTTTAGTAAGGATCAAACTGGGAAATCTGCACCTAAGTTGGGATCAGATTTGGCCATCTTCAAAGTTTACATTTAAAAGCGGTAATCTGCAAAAATTAATCTTAATTTGTCGGTTAACTAATTGATGTACAGTTATTTTGCATTTGCTCCTAGAAACGTCAACAATTTAAGATACCTAAATCAACAAAGATTGTTTCAAAAAGGAATCGATATGATGTGAAAGCGTTTTTTGTACTTTGCCACTAACCAGTCAAAGTGCAGATTGCCGCTTTTGATTTTATAGGACTCAGCTACCTGCATTTCGAGAAGGTTTTCTGCTGTTGTCCATGGACAATTGGTACAACAGTATTCCGCTTGCTCAAACCCTTCTAAAATACCACCAGCAAACGATGGTCGGAATTATACGCAAGAACAAGGCGGAAATACCAGCTTGCTTTCAAACTACCCGTCAACGAGAAGAGTATTCAAGCTTGTTTGGATTCCAAGAAGAAATAACTTTATGTTCTCATGTCCCAAAAAAAGGCTAAGATAATAAAGTCGAGGGAAATGAGAAGAATAAACCTGAAAGGATATTGTATTATAATCACACTAAAGGTGGTGTTGATACTAATGACCAAATGTGCGCGAACTACAACGTAGGCCGACGCACAAAGAGATGGCCGATGGTTATATTTTACCATTTACTCAAAGTAACTGGCATCAATGCCTTGGTGATATATAGAAGCAATGTTGAGCAAGGCATCTCTAGACGAGAATTCTTGAAGCATCTTGCAGTAGATCTGACGACAAACTCGGGTGAAAATACCACAACTGGCCAAGACTTTTAAATTTTAAACGTGGTGCATTTAGTCGCAAATTTTACACATTATGATACGTTATTTTGAGTCATTTAGCAGTTTAGTCACTATTCTGGCCCATTTTAGTATCATTATCAAAACAGCTATGATTGTACAGTCACTTACGATACCTTGGTAAAAGTATGAAAGAAATCAATTTTGTTGTTTTTTAACTAGGGGAAGGGTGGGCAGAATGGATAATGATCTTCTCAAACACCTGTCAAGTCCATACTGTACATTTAATCAGGTATTTAATTAATAAAACAGGTAAAGTACTAAATCAGGATTTATTATTTTAAGTTTAATTAATCAGTCTTTCATAATGGCAATGTTATACACTAAAAAAAAATACGAGAACTACAGGTATCGCCACGAGTAATGAGCGCTGACATTGAATGCGCAGAAGCCACTTTTTGGGTCCGTTTGGCGGTGGGGCGTGAGGAGCGACGGAGAGACGGCGACCGCCGACGAGCGCTAGCACGTGATTGGTCGATCAGTCAGCTTTCGTTTACCGCGCTGTGCATGCACGTCTCTGGTCCTCGAAGTACAGTCGCGCTCTTAGTTTTTTAAGTTTTGTGGCGGAAACTGGAAAGGATGCCGAAACAAAATGTGCTAAAAAGACAATCGAGAAAAATTGTTTATGGTGTAAATAGTTTTATTAAAAAGGAAACAGATATTTTAGTTGGTGATTTAAAGGAGGTAAAAAACACCTCAACTGAGATGATTGTGACTTTTGAAAAAAACTTGAAAAACATTAATCAGAGATTACAACAAATTGAAAATAGAACATCAAATGTTGCCGATAAACCCGTTCTGACTGAAATTTGCTATGAGGTAGAGCGGATCCGAGAAAAGGCTGTACAAATTAGCAAAACAAATGAGAATAGATTGCAACGAATCATCAACAATTTAAAACAGTGTCAGAAAAGAACAGCACTTGATATAAATACATCTGTGGCAACTGTAAGAAGGATTGTGTCAAACGCAGATACTTCGGAGTTGATTGCAGTATTCAGAACTCCAGGCAAAAACGGCCGCGTGCAAAACCGGTTACAGAAATAGATAATTTTGATCAAGGGGTCATAAAAAGGTCCATACACAACTTTTACCTAACAAATAAAGAGCTACCTACAATTGAAAAACTGAGAAAAAAGCAGCAGGAAGACATACATTTTGAAGGATCCGAAACTAGTCTCAGGAGAATAGTTAAGAACATAGGTTTTCGCTGGAAAAACACTGAAAATAATCGAAAAATTCTCATTGAAACCTCTAATATTAGACTAAAACGGATTGATTATCTGGAAAAAATAAAAAAAATATCGCCGAGATGGCCGTTCCATAATTTATACAAATGAATCATATGTTGATTCGTCATACACGAACCCCAAAGCCTGGTCGGATGGTTCTATCAAAGGAGCTAAAAAGCCGATATCTAAAGGGCAACGCGTCGTCATCGTTCACGCAGGATCAGAAGCAGGCTTTGTCCCGAATGGATTGCTCACATTTAAAGCTGGCTCCAAATCAGGCGACTACCACGATAATATGAATTACGAAAATTATGAAAAATGGCTGCGAACTCAATTGATTCCTAATATACCAAATAATTCAGTTGTCGTAGTCGACAACGCTTCTTACCATAATAAGCAATTTGACCTCGCGCCTACATCAAACTCAAAAAAGGCGGATATGCAAGCCTGGCTCTCCGAAAAAGGGGTTGAATTTGAACCAAATTTTTTGAAACCGCAGTTATACAAATTGATAAGAGCTAATAAAGAAACGTTGAAAATATTTTCAATTGACAAAATTATGGCCGAACATGGTCACGACATCCTGAGACTCCCTCCGTACCACCCAGACCTCAATCCGATCGAGATGGCATGGTCATGGAATATAATGACATAATAATGACATAATAATCACGATCATAATGACATGGTAAAAATGTCAAGTGGAATATAAATAAAGCCATTGAACTAGTGAGAGAGAAAGTTAATTTAATGGGAGCACAAGAGTGGGAGGCTTTGTGTAATAAAGTGAAAGCCGTAGAAGAGGAGTACTCAAAAAGCGATCACGTTATTGACATTTTTACGGAACAGTTTATTATTCGTGTCAGTGACGATGATAGCTTGGACAGTGACGATAGTCAAGATGACGTCGAAGATTGTGAAATCTCAGACGATGACGAAATGCCATCTACGAGTGCCTCCGTAATCGGAAATAATGTGTACAAAGATGATTTAATGGAGGGAATAGTGCCTCTGCCACACGACTAGAATTTGAAATAAATTACTTACTTAAAAAAAATTGGTTTTTTATTGTACTGTAAAGCTACCTACATATCTTACAATGACAAAATTAGATTAATTTACATTATACCTATTTGATTATTCTCTATTGCTTATAGTTCAACGCCAATCCTAGGGCCGCGCGGCCATTAGAAATTTTGTGCGCGACTGTACACATGCGCATACATCCCCACCACTTTCGGCGAGCGCTCATAACTCGTGGCTCTACCTGTATCCGGGTGGATTTGAAACATTACTTTTCATGTAGTTTAAATCTAAAACTAAACGTACGATAGAGATAAGGAAAAAAGAATCCTTTAATTTAGAGTGTCTATTAATACATATAAAATTGTATAATTATTTCATCGTAAAATAAGAATGCAATAAAATATTGAAATTTTGGCATTAATAATCGTCAAAACCGTAACGGCAACATCAAAGTGTCTCTAGTTTCGTCTGTGAATAACAATTCTCGGTCGTGATTGTCCCCCCGCTACCTCAGTTGACTGCGAACTACGGAAGTGAGAGAACGTCACCTTGCGCGCGCTCCGTGTCTCAGAGTTTTAGTCCAAAGTGCCAAAAAAGTTGTTTAGCACGAAGTTGTGTCATAACCATCAAGCTGTAATACAAAGTAAGTACCTACTTATGTTAAAATTACAATTGATTGCTAGTAACAACGCAAAATACGTGAAGATGTATAAATGGCGCGAACATGACTATTATTATTGACTTTCTAGAACAATCGACAATCAAAACAACCGAATTGTCATCACCGTTTAAAAATAATGAACGGTGATGATTTCATGTGTACGGTGATGATGACCGACTGTATTTTGTATCTGTAATTTTGTTTTCATCAGTAGATTGATTTGTTTTTCGGGATTTATCAAGTTTTTGGTCAATAAACTAGAAAATTACCTTGTCCCAACGTTCCAAAGACGTCTTCGTGATCGCGGGTTAACTCGAGGGGTAACGGCGAGGTTTTCAATACTATGTTGAGGGTAGTTGGTTTATTGTCGCGTCGCTATTATTTCTTGCACCGGTACGACCCAACACTGATAACATCCACGGATCGTCAACTTATGTGCCGCACACTGTACGTGACTTCACCGCTGCAGTGTCGCTCTAGTGCGGTTTAACTTTTACAACAAAAAAATAATATTTAATTTTAAGCAATACATACTTTGAATTTATTAAAATATTTACATCAAGATACATAACACGAAACTATGTGTAAAAATCGCGAATAGTTAAAAGTTTTATGATTTTTTTTTGTTTCAGACTGTTGGAGTGTAGAAATTATCATTACTAACAATATGAAACTAATATATTATATACTAGTGATAGATACTAATCGTCACACTTCAAACCGGGAACTGTTTCTCCGGGTCTTGGAAGACTATAAAGTCATGTATGCCACATATGATGGCGGAATTTGTAAAGCTCTGTGTGAAGATTCAGAAAATATGAAAATACATAGAACAAACGAAGAAACATCTGGTTTAACCTATTACGGGGGTGTATTGTCAGAACATAGGCACAATGGAAACTTTGGGTCATCTGTTTCGGGAGTTGCACTATGAAAATATAATTGTTAATAATCTTCACAAATGGTCATTATCTCTGCCCGAGTTAATGTAAACCAACTAAATGTTTTTTAAATAATATTTGGTCAGAAGCAAAGATTTATTTTATTCAGTATTTGAAGATATTTATTTTGTTCTTTAGGTTCCGAAATCTTAACTTTGTTAACAAGTCAGTAAAACTACCTGCGAAAGCTAGCGTTAATACATAAAATGCTATAGGTAGATAGATAATAATTATGATAATAAACATAAACATTTTACATACAGGCACATACATTGCTTCTGGCCCCACTCTAGGATACCCTGTGTCGTGGGAACCAGAAACAACGACATCACAAACATGTAAACATCCAAGACCTGGGGGTGTTTTTTTTCCCCAGCCGGGATTCGAACCCGGGACCTCTCGCGTGGTATGCAGATGCACTACCGCTGCGCCACGAGGTCGATAATTTTATGCTTTTGAATTTTAATTTGTATTTTTTCTTTTAGATTGCAGCTATGAGTAAGAGAAAGCGAACCCCAGGAGAAATCAAGCTTGAAAAACAGAAAATTGCAATGAATAAGCGGAGAAGATATCAGACTGTGAAACAGGATCCCGAGTTGTATGAGCTGGTTAAAGAAAAAGAGAAGAAAAGATATATAAAGAGACGAGAGAAAGGTCAGTTTGAATCAATCAATGAAAAGAGTCCAAGGAAGCAAAGAGAACAGTGCAAGAAATGGCGAGAAGCAGCCAAAAGATGCCGGGAAAAAAAGAAAAATTAATCAATAAAACCATCCATTACTATAGAATCAGTATTGATCAAACCAGATGACAGTGATGAAACGGATGCATCGAAAAATCAAGACGAGCATTACAACCCATTAACAACGCCCAAAGAAGAACAGTGCCACTGCGCAGTAAAAATTAAAAGAATTCGCTATTCAGAATACAAGAAGCGACAACAGTTTCTGAAAGTTATTGCCGATTTAAAAAAGGAAAATAAACGCCTGAAACTTCTTAAACCTTACAAAAAAAAACAGATGGAACTGAAGAACAACACAGAAGAAGTGACTTAAGAAAAAATTTCAAAGCAAAGAAGACCAAAATCCGAAAAGAGAGAAAAGATAAAGTTTCTGATCTAATCAAAGAGCTCTATGTCGATGATGCTAACAGTACTGTATGTCCTGGGAAGAAACAGTATATAACACGATTCAAAAAACAAATGCAAAGAAGGTATCTCAGAAGTTCAATAAAATAATTGTATCATAAGTTTTTAAAAACTCATGAGATTAAAGTCAGCTACTGTACGTTTTGGAAATGTCGGCTTTTCTGGGTACTGCCAGCCACAGCGGCACAAAGAGACACATGCATGTGTACAAAGCATGCTAACATTGATCTCAAGCTGGAATCTTTATTTAAAGCAGGCATCATTCGTGAGAAAAGACATGAAGAACTACTGGAAAGTCTATTTTGCTCAAGATATGAAGAGAAATGTCTTAAAAGGGAATGTGATGCTTGCAAAGATAAAGTTATTCACTATAATCAATTCTCAAATGATGAAGATATAGTATTCCATCAATGGATACGTTCCCGCGAATCAATCTCAACAAAAAGAGGCCCGAAAACAGCAACAATCACAACTAAAGACGAAATCAAGGCAAAGCCCCTCGATATAATAAATCTGTTGGATTCTGACCTAAAACGATTTTTTGAACATTTTTATTTGATTCGAGCACAGTACAACACATTGAGAGAGATGAAAAAATCTTTGACTGTTAATTCCGAGCTGCAAAGAGATTTGTCTTCATACTGCCGTTATTTACGCTTTTGATTTTGAATGCAGTTCCATACAACCAACATCAGTCTGCACAGCCAGTGAATGCCTGAAACATGAGGCACCTGCAATTTGGGCACATCTCATACCACTGATAAATAAAGCAATTGAAAAGAACCCATTCCTTGATACTTTACATTTCCAATCAGACTCTCCCAGCAGTCAATACAGGAATAAATATATGTTCTATATTATATCTCAATTGTTCAATGATTTTGCACAAATCACTGAAATTACATGGAATTACACAGAAGCTGGGCATGGAAAAGGGGCCGCTGACGGAGTGGGGGCTGTGATTAAAAGAACCGCTGATTTTAAAGTAAATCATGGTACTGACATAACAAATTTTGATAAATTTATGACTATAGTGCAAGCACGCACTAATGTAACAGTTATTGCTGTAAGCGAAACCGATGTGTAGAACAGAGAACAAATGATCCCCGATAAACTTGAAATATTCAAAGGAACCCTTAAAGTACATCAATTGCTGTCGAATAGAAATTGTAGCAAGTTAACCTTAAGAAAATCAAGCTGCTTCCAATGCAAGTGTGGACAAATATGTGATCATGGAAAGCATTTAGGGTTTATGCAAATACCACGATCAAAGCCAAATACTCGCATGATAAACAAACCTCTTTCTGATGTGACAAATGTACAAACAACTTCCAAAGTTGTTACAGTTGGTAATGCCTCAAACATAAAAATACTCTCAAACAAGGTAGTAAAACCAAAACTCTATTAATATTGCAGAAACCAAAATCAGTGAATAAAAGACTGAACAGTTAGGTTAGATCCTAATTCAAAGACTGTGATTCCAAAGGCAGATAATCATAATATAAGTATATGTAAAAGATTTGACAAAAGTAAAAAAAAAATCTAATTAATAATAAAGCGATTTCACTATAACACACTAAAATAAAATTCTATTATAAAATGACAGTTTTTTTTATTTTACTATAGGTTTTTAGTGTGTTATAGTGGCAATAATTTATTCATCATAAGAACGTAAAAATTAAGAAGCCGTATTGGTTAGGGATAACATTTTGTAGTTAAAAAAATATATTTCAATATTAAATTTTATAAAAAAACAAAGATTGATGAATGACTAAGAGTTTTATGATAATTGCTAAATAAAACAATAATTTTGACTGAACAATAATAATGAAACCATAACTAAAAAAAAAAACAAAATACCAAAGGTAGATTTAAAGATGCTTTCTATTCAAAGACAGATGTCATTATTAGTTTTTCATCCAATGTACATAACTACATTGGATGAAAAACTAATAATGACAGGTTATTGTAGATATCATTGCTGTAAGAATAAAAAATAAAAAAAACACCACAAAAAGTAAAAAAGGACGGATAATACGATAAGGGCGAGTACAAGATGCAAGATAAGAAAGATAATAATTTAGAAGAATTTTTTAGTTGTTCAAATAATAGCGTGTTCGTAATAATGTTTTTTTTTTAATTGAGCTGATTATAATAAATCATTATTGTGTTTATGAATTTGTAGTTTTTTTTCTCAAAACCGTCATCACCGTGTTCTCAAAATCATCGCCTTCCATAGATTAATCATCACCATACCATAGGAGTCATCACCGTCTCAGATCATAATTTTAAAAAACAAATAATTTCAGAACTAGGCGATGAATTTTTGTCTAAACACAGTATTTACATCATAGGTTTTCCTTCAATAATTTAGTCTGAGTTAGCTCGCAATCTAATGTATTTCTAATTTATAGATTTTTTTGGATGAAGAAATTTTTCTAGGCTAAATCCACCCATCCCTCTTGCCCGGACGGAGATGGGCAAAATGGATATGATGGGAGGGCAAAACGGACAAGGACTCCCAAACACTAATAAAAAGGCGTGAACTGCTTGAAACATGTTGCCGATTACCACAATCACAAATTTTATTTCTCTTGACTCACAAACAAATCCATACACAAATTAAAAATAATATAAGTGCTCGACACATTCTTCTTGTTTTGCCAACTGGGCTGTCAACAACAAAAACTCCTTCCTAGTCAAGCCAAAAAATAGGGAGTCCACTTCTTGGATGTACTTAGCAAGCTCTTTTTATTCCTCTTTATTAAATACATTAGAAAAGCATCCTAATTATTTTCTGTACATTGTGACTTAATGTGTCGATGCAGAGTTCCATATTGTATGCCGTACATTTTCGATGCATTATTTATTGACGAATTTTTAGCTTCCTCCATTGATTTTTTTAAGTTTTCTAAAGACCAGGCGCCTCTCTCAGACTTTCGCACGTATTTGTACACCATCTGCATAACAAAATATTCCATATTTAATCTGTAGAATTCTAAAGGGCCTGATCGGGCCACCATTACAATGGTTTTTAATTGTTATTTCAAGGTCATAATCTAAGAGGTTAAAACATATTAAAAAATTCCAAAAAATAAACCTACTGCAGATTTTAGCGGGCAAAATGGATAGCCAGGCAAGATGGACTAATCCACTTTGCCCGGTGGGGGTATGAAGTACATTATTATTCCTTCAACAAAAACTTTTGAACAGTACACAATAAAACAGCATGTTATCACATCAACCAGTTAACAATTAATTGAAAATTACTATACAACTAACACTTACTAACTTGATCCGCGAAATATTACACTTTGCTTACCTTGAATAGATTAATGTTTTGCCGCCATAAATGCGTAGTCTCCCTGCAATTGCGTACTGCGCGGCGCGTGTGACTATAGATTATGACGAAGAATTGAAGAAAATTATCGCCAGAGATATGGCGAATCCGGAGAGTATATTGGCGGGGAGTGTTAGGAACTGCTTGTTGAACGATGTAAAGAGACTTGTGGACCCGGCAACGAAAGAAGAAAAGATCTGCGTTAGATATCAACTGTCTGCAGAAGATGAGTCTACGCTTATATCGACTTATCCGGAGTTAGATATAACGTTCAAGCACGATCTGTTTCATTCTCACGCCTTTGCGGCGGGACGCGACAGTGTGAGTCTCAGATCAACATTTTGACGCTCGGCGTTAATAGAAAAATTCAAAAACCTGACGGTTACGACGCGTTGATCAAGGACTCCGGGGGTTGCGTCTTTAAGGCGATTCAGCGTGGTAGGGATGATTTCCATGTGTGCAGTCCGATCCTTAGTACGCATGACCAGCAGCGTCACGCGAATAGGTGTGCTGCTTTGACGACATTTTTTCCGAAAACGAATTACCAGCGAAGAGCATTGAGGAAGTACAACGAGGATCTAAGTAATGGTACAAGCGTTTTCTTCTGCGAAAATTTGTCTGAGAATTGTGCAGCAACTGCACCGTATCAGACTTTCCTCCATTCGACGTATGACCGAAATGGAACCCAAATCGCGGACAGTATGACTAGCGCGAGGTCGATTGTGGGGTCGGGTTCTTTCATTTTCGACCCTCTTATGTTGGTCGAAGCAAAAGGCGTGATCAAACATCTTGACGCGCACTGGTATATCGAGGACGTTGACGGAATAAAAAAGATTCACGTGAATTTCCTGCACGACAGTTCGTGGTCTTACACTCACTCCTTGGCGAACTACATTGAGCTTATGACTCATCCTGTTATATTTGACTCGCAGGGGCAGGCTTACTTCGTTAACATTCAATCTATACGAAGTGGTGTTGTTTTCTTCAAGATCGTGAGGAACGCTGCCAGAGGTTGCATCGGGGGTGTCGTGCGACAATTTTTGTGGTTCGACAAGTTTGATTTTGTCAATGTTCAGGCCTACTTGTGGGAGGCGAACGGTTTTGACACTGATGAAAATCATATGAGATTGGTCAGATTTGTGGCGCCGAGAGATACGATAATGTACGCCATGGGATTGGATCACAATAAGTTCTCGGTGCAGAGGATCTACGAGGCTTTGAAGTCTTTCGCCACGCGCGTCGTTGGAACGAAGGCAGTCTGTTCAGTTGCGTATGAGCTCGAACCGGATAGGATGTATCAGTTGGCTAGTGCTATATTCATACATTGCTTCGTGAAAAGTTTCAGTATCTCGAGGGCTACGTCTGAAGTGACTGCTGAAATTTTGCAAATGCGCGAACAGAAGGGATTTTCCCCAGCGCAAATTTTGAAAAATCTGTGGAAGAAAGTTTCCAACAGTCCTGCTGTTGAACCTGAGGACTTACGAAATGCCCCTTTCGCTTACGCTGTTAACCCACCGAACAACCCTGGTAACATACCTTACGAAGGTACAGAACCGACGAATAGAGGCACTCACTGGTTTCATAGGTTTTTGCATAGGATCATAGAGTGGTCCGCGGTTCCAGCGAAGTATTCGGTCTCGATCACTGACGCGGTAAAATTCCTAGAATTAAGAACATATATCGAGAGCGATTACGAGAATCTTACAAAATTGAGGGAGAATTACCTACCATCGATGAATGTGTGTGATGATGACGACCCACTGCGCGATTCACCCTTGAGTGATGATGCCTGCGGGATTGAGACGGAAAAATCAGCGCAGGGGGGAGCCGACGTCGGGTGTGAGACGACGGATGAGCGAGGGGAAAGTAACGACCGTGTTGAAAATGCGGGGAGTTCAACTTGTGAAGGTTTGATCCCATTTTCGGAACTAAGAGAGGGAAGAGCCGTTGGTGATGGGAACTGTCTTTTCGATAGCGCAAGGTAAGTGTTGGGTTGCGAGATGAGTGTGCTGGAATTTAAGAGACATTTGTTAAGAAGTCGTAAATTGTTGATGATGCCCGCAGTGATCATTAATGATATAATTGATGTGTTGAAATCGGAAGCCGAGTGGGGTGGTGAGCCCGAGATGCAATTGATTTCATTGGTCTTCGATGTTAGACTGGTTTGCTATGCAGACCTATTGCAGGAGCCTCGCATTTATGGATGTAGAAATCGTACAACTGTCTATATTCGATTAAATAATAATCATTTTACTCCTTTGTTTATTAGGGAGGGGGCAACAACACCGGAGAAAAATCAGGAGGAGAAATTTGCTCCGGAATGTTCCAAATCGCAGAATCAGGAAGCGGGATCTCTCGTATCGGGGAACGTTGGGTGCAGTGACACCGAACGCTATGATGATTCGCTGTCTGGTTCTGATGCATCTACGATCGAGATGTGTGATTCTGATGTTTCTGCTGTTACCGAGACCGATGATGAGATGATTAGTGATATCGATTCTGAGACCGAACCGTTCAGTGTCGGAGAAATTAGTGATATGGCCTGGGTACACGTCAAGTGTACTGGTGCGAATGTAGGGGACGTTCTCCGAGAAGAATTTAGATTGAGTAAAGGGGACAAGGCAGTAGTAAAAAATTACTTGTCTTTTAGGAGTAAAATAGATAAATTCAACCTAGATGATGCGGTGTCTAGTGTCGTTGATTCTATGGGTGGCGGTTTCAGTGAAATGGATGTTAACACTGAGACAGATATTGCCAGAAATCGCGATGATCGTGATCTTGACGAGGTGAGCTTTATAGTCCTGGACGAGACTTTTTGTGGTGAGGCTTCGTTTATTGTTAACGTTGTTGATAGTCCTGGACGAGACTTTTTGTGGTGAGGCTTCGTTTATTGTTAACGTTGTTGATGATCGTAGTGTTGGTGATCTCGACGCAATAAGCTTTATGACCTTGGACGAGACTTTTGGTAGTGAGAGCGATCATCCTTCTGCGATTATTGTGCATGATATTAACGCTGATATGGTGGATGTCGATTTGGCAATGTCCGTGAGCGACGTTCTTATTACTGCCGAGAGTGACGAAACATCGACGGAGTTTCGTGCTGTCGATGAGGTTTATGAGGTTTTGGAGATTGAAGAGAGCGTCACCACACAGAAGTATATCAACAAATTTAATTTCCCGCGGCTTGCTGAGGGGTTTCAGGCTGTTGGGTGTGCTATCAGTAATGGATTTGCTAGACTGTGTCTTG
Source organism: Yponomeuta malinellus (assembly GCA_947308005.1). Lineage (NCBI taxonomy): Eukaryota > Metazoa > Arthropoda > Insecta > Lepidoptera > Yponomeutidae > Yponomeuta > Yponomeuta malinellus. The sequence continues at coordinate 15,145,778 of OX371012.1, forward strand.
ATGACGATGGGAGTGGGGTTAAGCCTGGTACTGGCAGATTTTCGGAAATCACTAAAGCGTTCGACGGGTTTGAAGTAAATTTTTCGCGAGGGTTGAAGAGGATCGTGGGTATTAGAAAACCAAAACGGTCAAATTTGGTTCCGAAACCAAAAGTTACTGGGAAGAGGTCTATCGTTCCCACATTTCGATCGAAATTCGGTGAAAGACATTTCTGTGAGGATCTGAGTAAGATCTCTGAACTAACTGCACGGGGGAAGCCACCACAGATTGAGCACAGGGTTGTAAATGTTCGTGGTAAAAGAGTGCTGTCAAGCAGGTTTTCGGTCGGCCTTGTTGCCGAAAAGAAAGAGGACCTTTCATCGAATGTGTTGGATCCGGTGGGTGAGTTTGTCAGTGCATTACCAAAGCGTTCGCGACTCGAGGGTGAGAACGTGAAGTTCTTATGTGTGAGCGATAAGATTTCCGGAAGTTATATCGTACACGGCGAGTTACCAACGGGGACCGATGCTGCAATCGTCGGGAAAAACTTAGTGTTTGATTTCACTAATGTCGAATCTTTCTTGGATGGGATGAAGAAAGTCATTTCTGGGATTTCGGATGATTGTAGGGAATGTGTTATAGATGCTCGCTCGTTTGACGATGAAGGACTTGAGACTAAACTACAGTTGATCAAGGATATTATTCCGGAAGAATTTGCGTCTATAATATACGTTTTAGTTAAGGGAAAGGTGGAGGTTCAAGTTGGGAAGAATGTTGAGAAAATCGAAGAGAATCTGAACGCGTTCTGGAAACCTATTGAGAACCCGGTGTATAAAGTTCCAGTTCATAATCCTAAGTTTATGAAAGAGGTTTCTGGTAATGAAAGCGCTATTAATGCGATGTTAGAGTTCAGAGAATTATGGAATACGGTTGTTGGAACAGCTAAAGTCACTTATGGTGAGGCTTATCGCCGGTTGTCGGTTCCGTTATCATCTGACGCAAAGAGATACCTTTATTCACATAAAGAGAAGTTCTCGGTTTATGACGCGTATGAGCGAAGGTGGGTTCATCTGGGTGAGAGGGATGTTGAATATTCCTTTGCTTTTAATGGGAAAACCTTTGTCGAATTCAGTGTTAATGGCGCGGGCGCGGTCGGTGTTTCGAAATCATCGAAGGACAGGTTGCTTTTATGCGGCAAATATACGGCATTGATGCAGGAACCGAATTTACTCGAAGCTACGATGTCTGCGGAGGCGTTTTATTCCGCCTTTAGGAAAGATTACAGAACGATAGACTCGTATGTTCTTAATAGTAGGGAAAAGTACGATAGCGTTTGGATTGATGAGGCATTGATGAAACACCCAGGTGAGATATTCTTCGTTTGTCTTTTTACTGGGTGTAAGGTGTTACATCTGCTCGGAGATCCGAATCAGATCGGGTATATTAACAGAGTTGGGTCTGTAACGGTTCGTTACGGAAACTTTTCAAGGTTTTTCAAACCTACTAGAACGCTGAGCACTTCGTATCGGTGTCCCGTGGACGTGGTTGCCGCAATAAAACAAAATTATGAAGGGGGTGCAGTTTCTGCTTCAACTGTTGAGAGAAGCATGTCGTCTAAATTTTACACGTCTCTTGCGAATGTACCCTTGGACAATAAAGTGTTTAAATATCTTGTTTTAAGCAGTCGGAAAAGGACTTATTGAGAAGGGCTGGGTATGATGTGTCAACGATACATGAATTTCAGGGAAAGCAGGCCGAACATATAATTTTAGTTAGAACATCCGCAAAGATAAAGGAGGAAATTTACCTTTCCGATTCGCATATACTCGTGGCGATAAGTAGACATACTATATCGTTATCTTATATCACCCCAATCACGGACAAATTAAAGAAAATTATGGATACACGAGAGTCGAACTCAGAACTTCAGCAAACTAAATTAAAAATTTCTGGGGGTTACGTCGCTGGAGTCGTCGATAGACCCGCTGAGACGGTGGTATGTGAGCATGTTCAGATTTTAAATTCTAAATTGATTGACAATGTTAATATGAGGCTAGATTTTATCGAGGTTGAAGACGTAATTGATGGCTCGAGGCATATGGTTTATCATAATTTGGTCAGGGCGGCTTGCGTGCCGGATGTTACTGCTCTGCTGACCCTCCACGACATGATATTGCCCGGAAATTCTTTTCATGAGCACAGAATGGATAATATTAACGTCTTGAACAATGAGTTGGACATCGAAACCGACGAGGTCGGTATCGTCGAGGCGAAACGGCCACCTCCACGAAGTCGGTTTGATAGGTTGAGACCTGTTCTCGAAACGTGTATGCCTTCATCAAGGAGACCTGTTCTCGAAACGTGAATGCCTTCATCAAGGAGACCGATAGTTCGAGATAGTTGATGGCTCACGGGGCCCGCGGGGGGAGTTGAGCATGCATTCGAAAACTCGTGGTTGCTTTAAGTTTTTGACTTATACCTCTTATCCATCTTACCGACCTACTCCATCTTGCCCACCCTTCCCCTAGATTTATTTTTATAAATTCAAATTGTTTAATGTTAACTGTATAGGTTACTACTTAAATACGATGATTTTATCAGTTACTTCATTAAACAATGGATGAACCGCGAAATTTTGCCAGTTGTCAGCTGTTATGATAATCGCCACCGAACTATCAACGCGTGTGAGGGTTGGCATAACCGCATCAATAAGACAATTGGAAGGGGTCGCCGTAGTTTATATTTTGTACTATCATGTTTACGCAAAGGAAGCATCGATTTTGATTTTCGCTTCCGTCAAAATAATATATAGGTAACCTACAGCAGAAAACGTAAAAGAAAATGAAAATTATTGATGAACGGCTGACAAAAATTGCAAACGATTACTTAAACGACTTAATCACACTTAGCGTTTGCTTAGACAGGCTAAGCAAAGTTAAATTTATATAGTTAAGCTTTGTTTAACCTGGGCTCCATTTTACGAAGCACGAAGAAGTACAATTTACGTAAAAAGTTGGAAACATCGTGTGTTTTCACTATGCCGTTTTTGAATATGTTGCCAGCTTTGTACTTGTAAATTGTAACTTTTTGCTTCGTAAAATGGGGCCCTAGGAGTTCCCTATAATAGATGTTCTCTGTCATCGAAATGTTTTTATTATGGAGATGCTTTGAAAACTGGTTGTTTTAATTATATTTAGGTATTTTTGTTAGGCAGGGAAGTGACGAAGGTAATTATAAGTTGTGTCTGTGAATGACTGTACTTTCAGTGTATGAAATGATACGTTTTACGTAAGTGATGTAAGTTTTTTAAGATTACGATAATAAATGCACTAACAATAAAAAAAGTTGATATTTTGCGAAAGTGTATTATTTGCGACTAAATGCGGAACGTTTAAAGTTTTATATGATTTGCTACATAATGTACGAAATGTTACAACAGTGTCCTTCTTATTACAAAAAACCTCTGAAGTACCAAGTTTAAACCAGGACTAATAAGTCTCGGTTTAGTACGGTGCTACCGTTAAACCATGGACTAAAATAAGTTCTTATTACAAATCGTAATTCGGGAAGGAAACTTTTTATGATAGCTGTATTTTAATTTTTTTCCTGATTCTAGACGTAATTTTAAGAAACTAATTTCGTTTTTTTTCCGATTAATTAAGTTTATCACTATGAAATAATTTTTTGAAATATATAAATTTGTGACGTCATACGGCGGCCCAGCCGTGTAGAGTGTCACGCGATTGCGTTAGCATGTGAGTGAGTCAAAGTCAGGAGTCTGAATACTGTCATAAAGCCACAGATTATGTAAAACGTCGAGAGACAGCGGTATGTTTGTTGCACAGATTTAGGGCCGTTTTCTCCATTAGCTGCGCAAAACTGGATTTCATAATCTGGATCATGCTTGAACGGAGTTTAAAAAATAGATTACTGTCCATCCGATTTCTCCGGTAACTTTTCGTAAGGGCTCACGAAATCTAGTTCTCATCACAGATTAGACAAAAAACGCTTAGATTTGTGGCTGGTAACACTATTTTTTTTTTATTTTGAAACGTAGCTGTCAAAAATGTCTGAGATTCTGTGGTTTTTTTTCCTGTTATTCTGTGTAATATGAAAACTTTGTTCAACTTTGAGTGTGATTATTTTCGAACGGCTCTGGAATTTATAATATTAAAACGTAAGAGAGAACCAGTATTCACAACGAGTGAAAAACATGCTATAATAGACTTGGTGGAGGAACACTATCATATAGTGGAAAATAAAAAATCCGACGCCACGACCATCCGGTCGAAGAACGAAAAGTGGGAAAAAATTGCAATAAAGTTTAATGCTAATTCCAGCATTCACGCAAGGGATTCGTCCACACTAAAAACGTGCTGGGAAAACTTAAAGAAAATTCCAAAGCTCTTCTCATATTGAAAATTAACCTTTATTTCTCAATACTCGATATAAAACCAGTAGTTGGGTAATTTTCTTCTACCTAACTACTTTTGATGTCTTTTTGACAGCTTATGACCGACTGTTAATCTGGTTTTAGAAGCTAATCCTCCAATATCGGCCGTTCAGAGACTTTAGTTTAAACTTTCGTTTCCGTTGTTGGAGAAATCCAATTTGGGATTTTAATCTCGATTTAGAGCCCAAAACCGGATTTGCTTGCTGTAATCTAGATTTGGTTCTGTGGAGAAAACGGCCCTAAGATTGTTGTCACTGGGTACGTTTTTTGTTTGATTCGAAAATTTTTACCGACGATTTTGCTACCCTGGACACCGATAGATTAAGAACTTGCATTTGACCTGGCTATTCAATTCACGGACATCAGTTACTGTATCACACGACGACCTCTGCACCACTGCGTTCTGGACTTCCCGTCTCGTGAACATAACAGGCACCGGGGAAGCGTACTTGAAATTAATAGGGAAAAGCAAAAATATAATATAGACTCGTAACAACTCACATTCAAATGGTCTTTACAGCAATAAAGCCGGCTTGATGCATTATATTCAATGCCGACTTTTCGACACCACAACAATTTTAGGGTTTCTGGGACTCGCACGAATATTTTATTACGCCTGTTAGTTGTGGTGTTGGGGCAAGACGGCACAAAGCATCCAGAGGAGAACCCACGATTCATATTACCGGTGCCGGGTTGGCACTTGAAAGAAGCCAGTTGATTTTAATTATACGCTATTTACTGGGTGTTGCTGGTATTTAGCTTGAACCATTCGCTTGGTTTTCACGACTAGGAAATGGGAATAGAATTTATTACGGAACAAATTAATATTTAAAAACTTAGTTGAAATGGAACGTGTTTTGTTGAGTTTGTATGAGATTAATGTCAAAAATGCATTTGGGATGACTGAAACGGAACGTAATCTTGCTGATGCACCGCGCGGACGCCATTTTGTTGTTTGTCATTCATTCATCTCACTATCTATGATTCATTTCATTCTGTGATTTCATTCCGTTTCTGTTCTGGTTGCGTGAATGTTCTCTTTTGTGGATTCTCTGATATTTCGACGACTTTGGCTGTGTTACTGGACTGTTGATCGATTTCTATTACGTTGGACTTTGGCTGTGTTACTTGACCTGTTTGGATTGCTCATTCGTTGGACTTTGGCGCTCATATTGGACATTGTATTGGTCGTGATTCTGATTACGTTCATCATGGCTGATGAACTTGTGGCGGGGCCATCATCATGGCTGATGAACTTGTGGCGGGGCCATCATCCGCGCCTGACGAACATGTGGCGGGGCCATCATCCGCGCCTGATGAACCTGTGGCGGGGCCATCATCCGCGCCTGATGAACCTGTGGCGGGGCCATCATCCGCGGCCGATGAACCTATGGGGGGGCCTCGAACCGACGAATTCTACGATGACGGTGAATATGTCAACCGACGGTTGAACGTAGGCGAAGTTCTTACCATGATGAATTTACTGCGCTTAGCAAGATTATTCGGCACCAAGGAGCAATGCGTGGCTTTCTCCGAGGAGGAAGGCTTTGTAAGAAAGGAAAAGTGGTGCCTTGTACATCGGACGACAATGAAAATCTCTTACGCTAATTGCAAGTCCTTGGGGTCCTTTGTTTCCTCCAAGGGCATGTGTGGCAAGAAGGGAAACCGGCGAGATGCATGAAGAATTGGGACGTTTTTTGAAAACACAAAAATATCACTAAGGCACATATTTTACCTAATTTATGCATTTTCCCAAAAATGGAGCTATGCTAAGACAACCCACAAGGACCCCTACAGGGATGAGAACCAGTCGTGTTTGGGAAACACAACAATATGCGACTGGTTCAGCTATTGCATAGAGGTTATAGTTATATATTTCCTGGAGAAACAAAGTAACTACATGGGAAAGATTGGAGGCCCTGGAAAAGTGGTGCAGATAGACGAGTCGAAATTTAGAAAACGAAAATATAATAGAGGTACGTAAACTATTCATTTACTAAAATAAATAGGTTGCAAAACAGTATTGTTCTAATTTAGGTTCAATGGGTAAGAACCCAACTTAGTGCACCCAACTTCCATGCAGTGTCTGTGGTTACCTCCCTAGAGTGTATATGACAAGCCGGAGGCGCGGAGGGCGGGCAGGCTCCGCCCGCTGTAACATAACACTTGCACCTGTGCTAAGTAGAGATTGGAAAATTTTCAATGTCACCGAACTGGATAAGCATTTGAAAAAGATTGAACGAATACAAAGTTTAGAAAGAATTTCTATGAAAAAAATCATGTGGAAGAAACCAAACTGTCAAAGGCTGTTCTGTATTGGGTTTTCAGAACTTCAGATTTGGAGAAGAAAAAGAAAGTGAAACTCTTTTGAAAAAAAGGGAAGAGAATTCCTATAGAGCTCTCTGTGATGGAAGCAACTACAAAGCCTTTGAATGCTAATAAAAATAAATTATGTTCTTGCTTTATTAGTAAAGCAATTTGGAGAAACATGGGACGACGTGGATGAGCTAGTGGTTTAAAAATATATTGCATAATGACAGGGTAGATGCCCGAGATGTGACGACACAATTGTTCACGGTGAACAATTTGATGTTAAATGCGAAAAAGACAAAATGCGTCAAGTTCTCCTTGCCCAATGTTAAAAATGTTGACACGTGTCTAAAAATATCTGGTGAGAAATTAGAGCTGGTAGAGTCCACACTATTTTTAGGCATAACAATAGACTCAAAACTGCAATGGGGTCCGCATATTGAAAAATTATCGGGTAGGTTGAGCTCGACTGCGAGGCTGGTCTATTTTAGTTATTTTCACAGTATTATGTCATATGGGCTGTTATTATGGGGACGGGCAGCAGATATAGAAACAATATTTATTTTGCAAAAAAGAGCAGTAAGAGCAATTTACAACTTAAGCAGTAGGGAATCGCTAAGGGAGCGTTTCAAAGAAATAGGAATTCTTACACTGGCTTGCCAATATATATTCGATAATATAATGTATGTTCGTAAAAATATAACCATGTTCAAATTAAATAGGGACGTCCATAACGTAAACACTAGAAATAGAAATAAGCTTGCTTATTCTAAATTTCGTTTAGCCAAGGTAAATACATCGTTCGTAGGCTATTGCGTTCGTTTTTACAACAGAATTCCAGAACATGTTCTATCCTTGTCTGAAAATAAATTTAAAACATTCATTAAAAAATCGCTATGTAAAAAAGCCTATTATAGAATAGACGAGTATATGAACGATATAAGCCCTTGGTAGTAAGCCAATTCCACTGCGATTTCATTGTTATTTAATTATTAATATTATAATTTATTTAATTTTAAAAACGTGTACTGACGACGTGATTGCACATTAATAACTATAGCACACATTTTATAGCTGACAAGAACTCAATCTGCAGGTTTGCTAAAGGTCATTCGAATGGTGGCGTGGTGGCCGGGTCACCTATCTCCCTCTAAAATGGTTGAGACTGGTGATGGCTGACCCCTGCGTTATGCTCGTGAACGGGTGCTGTTCGTGTGTCTGGCCGCAGCATTACTGTTTTTCCTACTTTTGTAAGAAGTGTTATTTTGGCTTTTAAAGTTATTAGTGGCTATCACGGAATCATATCATATAGGCTTTGATGTATAAGTTTAAGATGATTTGAGAAAAGATGGTCAGAGTGGAGTTTTTTTTCCCGCTGCCTTTTTCTCCACTACAAATACGGCCCGAAGGCAGCGGCTAACATAGTAACATAGTACATTGACATTCAGCAAACAGAATGTAAATTCTTTACGTTGAAATAAATTATTGATTTCTGATTTCTGATTGCGAGCAGAAAGAAGAATGTAATTGCCTAGATCCAAATGTAGGTCAAGTGTGTATTTAATAAGTTGTGTCAATAAAAATTTTATTATACTTAACAATTAGTTTTTATTTCCATTCATAAAACATAATGTCAAGCCTGTTTCTCAAAGCCAAAACAAAAAGGCTTAATTCCGTAGAGTACCTAACAAAGTGACTTATTTCCTTTAGGGTACCTAACAAAAAGGCTTATTTCTAGTTTTCTTATTATAAATATACCTACTTTAAAATAGTGTCAGAATCAGTTAAATACGATTGTCTTTTATGGTGACATGGAAAAAAATGTATATTACACAATAAATCTCATAGAGGTTTTTTGCATTTATTGAAAAATCTGATAAGCTAGAAATAAGTGCCTTTGAGATGACACTCCTCTATTGTATGAGAAGAAAGGTAAAAACCAGCATAATGTTTATTTGGTGCGGTTATTATCACCTTGTCCAACAGAAAGAAACAGATCCAGACCAAAAACTGAAAAGCCTCAGATTAATAAGTATGCCTTAACATACTTTCTTCTGCAAGTCTCAAAAAGGATTGTAGAGTTTGTAAACTTTTTTCCTAATTGCCCTTGGTTTAAGCAAGCACAGGGTATAACGTTGCAAACCAAATTTTTCAAAGAAAAACGCCATATGATAAGAGAGGCGGAGATCGGAACAGTGCTAAAAAATTGGTCAAAAAAGAGTGTGAGAAAAATTGCGGGATTACCGGCAAAAGAGTCCCATTACAATCGCGCTAAGTACATGAACATAAAGAAAGTTATGGCAGATCAACAACGAGACTGCTCCTATCAATTTGAAAGAATCGTAAACTATATTCAGGAGAGTGTTTGAGAACGACTTCAATATTGGGTTTTCTTCCCTATCTCGTGAAGCAACGTCTGCGTCTGTATCTGGTTGCAGCAACTGTGAATGTTAAAAATAAACAGAAAATTGAGAACAGCCCTGAAGAACTAGAGTCACTGAAAATACAACTTCGTAAAACGTAAACTACACTTTACGCTCTCAAAAAGTGGAACAGCAATAAAGAAAGATATGGCAGATCAACAACGAGACTGGTCCTATCAATTTGAAAGAATCGTAAACTATGTTCAGGAGAGTGTTTGAGAACGACTTCAATATTGGGTTTTCTTCCCTATCTCGTGAAGCAACGTCTGCGTCTGTATCTGGTTGCAGCAACTGTGAATGTTAAAAATAAACAGAAAATTGAGAACAGCCCTGAAGAACTAGAGTCACTGAAAATACAACTTCGTAAAACGTAAACTACACTTTACGCTCTCAAAAAGTGGAACAGCAATAAAGAAAGATATGGCAGATCAACAACGAGACTGGTCCTATCAATTTGAAAGAATCGTAAACTATGTTCAGGAGAGTGTTTGAGAACGACTTCAATATTGGGTTTTCTTCCCTATCTCGTGAAGCAATCATAAAGTATTAGGTTTACGCTGCTCCACGGACGCTGACGCGTTCTATTTCGCTATTTCTCCGCCGGAAGCCACGTGCACTTAGCGCGCCATCTTGTCTACCATGGCCCGACTGTGGGACATTATGGGCTTTGTTGCCCCGACAATTTTATATGCCAAACTGCTAATAAAGCAGTTCTAGCAGCTGAAGCTTGACTGGGATGATGTACCTCCCGCGCATATCATCAAATTGTGGAAACAGTTCTACGTGGAACTGCCGACTCTCAATGATTTTAAAATACCGCGACACTTAGGTGTAGTAGAAGACTGCGAAGTCACCCTTGTCGGCTTTTCGGATGCTTGTAAGCAGGCTTACGGAGCTGTCGTTTATTTGCATGTTAGCTCAACCAATGGCAACACTGTGCAGTTAGTTTGCGCTAAGTCGAAGGTTGCGCCGACTACGCCGCTTACGATCGTACGGCTCGAGCTGCTTGGAGCTGTATTGTTAGCAAAACTGCTGCGTACAGTCTTGATCAAGTACAGTGCCTAGTTTTTTCTGTGTTCGCCTTTGTTGACTCTAGAGTCGCACTTTATTGGATAAAAAGTTCCCCACATCGCTGGCAAACGTTCGGCGCTAACCGCGTGGTTAAAATTGTCGAAGACATACCCGCTGACAATTTTCACCACGTCTCGGGAGTGGAAAACCCCGCCGATTGTCTGTCTCGTGGCGTTACTCCAACGAAACTTATTTCGCACCCACTGTGGCTCTACGGGCCAACTTGGTTGTCCTCATACCGGTCGCAGTGGCCCATAAATAAAATTGATCTTTCTTCCGCTGATGATATTCCCGAACAAAAGGTTCTTGAGCACGCCATAGTAACAGCAGCTGAGGACTCTGTTATCTATGAACTCGCTCAACGAACGTCATAGTGGGCTAAACTCCTACGAGTGATTGTTTATATTTGCCGCGCGGCAAAGTTACTGCCGCGTCGTAGCTCCGCCGCAGTCACAGCTGTTGACTTAGAATTTGCTGAAAATAAATTGTTAAAAATTCTTCAATATAAGTATTTCTTAGAAGATATAAATAACTTGCGCAATGGAACACCTTGCACACCCGCTTTTAATAAATTGAGACCGTTTTTAGATAACGGACTTGTTCGTGTTGGTGGTCGTCTCGCCAATTCTGAACTTGACTGCACGCACAATTATCCTGTCATTCTACCGCGTCAGGATCACATAATTAACCTGCTCATTGATTACAATCACAAGGTGCAGTGTCACGCTGGGCCAGAACTGCTAATGAGCCTCCTTAGGCAGAAGTATTGGATTTTAACAGCTCGTCGAATTATTCGCCAACGCATTCATAAGTGCAATACGTGCTTTACATTAAAACCGCTTCCTACTTACCCTTTGATGGCAGACTTGCCAGACGCTCGCACTAGGCAATTCGCGAAGGCATTTACCCATACGGGCTGCGACTACGCAGGCCCTATTGCATACACGCCTATACGATGACGTGGGGTTAAGTGCGTAAAGGGTTACATCTGTGTGCTCACATGCCTGACTACTAGGGCGACGCACATTGAAGTGGCTAGAGATTTAACCACAGTCAGTTTTCTCGCGGCTTTGAAGCGTTTTCTCTCGCGCCGTGGACCCGTACAATGCTTATATTCTGACAATGGAACCACCTTTCAAGGCGCAGACTCATATCTAAAGGAGCTCCATAATTTTCTTCACACCGAATATTTGCCGCGCTTTGAAGAGGAGCTGACAAACAACCAAATTGCTTTGAAGTTTATTTGTCCTGTCGCGGAGAGCATGGTAAACAGCTCATGTCTTATGAGGAACTGACAACAGTCCTCGTACAGATTGAGTGCTTATTAAACTCACGCCCGCTCACAGTCTTGAGCGCTGACCCGGCAGAGCCTACCGCGCTTACGCAGTCATTTTCTACATACCGCTCCGCTACTTTCATCGCCCGCGCCTCATGTATAATCCGTGTCAATTCAATTCAATTCAACTCAATTCAAATATTTTTATTCATTATAAAAACAGAATGTTTACTAATGAACGTCAAAGTTGTTAGTTTCACAATTAATGGATTATGTGGAGAAGAAGCTAACAAAGAAACTCCACATTTATTCTTTTCAAAACTCGTTTTAACTTAATTAACAGAGTTTTCAACTTAAAATATTAGTCATGAATGCGTTGAACACTAGTCACAATCGTCCTGTAATTAATATTAATTACTTTATATTAATTATTAATACCACGTTGCGTAGAAAAAAAAACTCTCCGAAAACACGGCTGCAGAAGCCCGCAGAGCAAAAGAACACCGACGCGGGTAGTCGCCGAGACACAGGGTTCTGAAAGTGAGATTGACTATTAGTCAATAAGCTAGCCGATAAGAAAAAAAAGGGGGGAAAAGAAGAAATGTCGAGCCAAGGAAAATCAGCCGCGGAAACGTCCGTTAAGGGCACTCGGTCCGAAAGTGTTAACGAAAGCAGCAGTCGCCAGGTCCGTTAAATCGCAGAGGCCGGCGAAGCCTTCAACGCAAACGCGACAGCCGGTAGCGTCCAGAACTGCACCGGAGGTGCCTAAGGCCGCGTTTCCACCTCCAAGATAACTTCCGCGAGAAATGTCCGACAGTCTGTCTGACAGCAGCTTGCAAGTGTAAACCCTGTAGCAAGTGCTGTCGCGACAGTTTGTCAAGCGCTTCCTGCGAGTACTTGCGAAAGCAAGTCTAAACATGTACGCGTCGACTCGCGACAGATCTCGCTGCTTATCGGTCTAGTTTCGTATATCTCGCAGCAAGTATCGCACGCACGGCAAATATTTTTTTAATACAGTTGCATGAAAATTGGCATTTAAGGGCGTTATCTGTGAAATTGAGAAGAATGAGTCAAAGACAAAGTCGTGAATGGTCGCGTGAAGAAACTATACAGTTAATAGGATTTTATGAATGTAATCCTTGTTTGTGGGACAATCGGCATGCGGATTATAAAAACCGAATAAAAAAAAGCTCTGTACTCAATTCCATCGCACAAGAATTCTCTACAACTGAGAATGAAATATCCCGAAAACTGCATAATTTAAGAAGTCAGTGGCAGAATGAATTAAAGAAATTAAAGATCAAGAAAAGTGGAAGTGGCCAAGATGATCTTTATAAATCTAATTGGGGTTATTTCGAGGCCCTTAAGTTTTTGGATGTGGGCAGCGCACCCAGTACTGATGCCTTGGTAAGTACCTACCTATAGATATGGGTATTTATTAATAATTATAATATTATATTATATATTAAAGGGTATTTATTAATATTCTAAATGAAACAATACTATATACACTGATTCGTATATTAACTTTTAATTAATAATTTAAGTTTTACATAATAATAATTAAATATGCTGATATTGCCATGGTACTTCACCTTCCGGAGAAACAAAATAATCCTTGAATGCTTCACGAATTTGCTGGGCTACATTTCCTGAGTTATTATTAGGGCCTCTTTCCAAGTTTATCAAATTATGTTCAGGTAAACTTTCGCTGTCATTTGTATTTTCAATGTATCGCTGACGTGTCGACTCACTTCGAGATATTATAAAATTATGTAATGCACAGGCAGCCATAGTCACATACTTTGTTTTTTCGGGGTTGAGTTCAATTGCCCTTCGAAATATACGGAATTTACTAGCAATAATACCAAAGACGCTTTCTACCATTCTCCTTGCCCTTGACAGCCGATAGTTGTAAACTCTATTAGGTGCGGGTTGGTTTCTAAATGGGAATGGTTTCATTAAGTATGGCTTTAGTGCAAATGCATCATCAGCTACAATAACAAATGGAATCGGTACTGAACTTCCCGGCAATGGACATGGTCTTGGAATGTTCATCGAATTATTTTCCAGTGCTGAATATAATGATGATTGAAAAAAAACTCCTCCATCAGAAACTCTTCCATTGCATCCCACGTTCATATAAATAATTTTATAACATGGGTCTGCCACTATCATCAGTACAATACTATGTGAACCTTTATAGTTAAAATAGAAACTTCCACTGTTGTCTGGTGCCTTAAAAACCACATGTTTGCCATCCAACGATCCAATGCAATGCGGAAAATTCCATCTTTTATTGTAAATCTCAGCTATGTGCGACCATTCCGATTCAGTTGATGGGACCTGAAACAAATTTATCTTATTACAGGATAATTCTGCGGCTAGCTGTAGCAGTGAGACAACAGGATCACAACAACCAAGTGTAGCACAAGATAATGACAAGGAAAATATTGAATTTCCAAGGCCAAATCGAGCGGCAAAGAAAAGAAAGGACGAGGATATTTTGCGTAAATGCAACAAAATTTTATCAGAACCAAATGACGATGACCAGATATTCGGCGAATATGTTAGCTCCGTGCTTAGGAGCTTCAGTAGTGCAGGCAATAAAAAACTTCGCCGAATCATACAAAGAGCTATTGTTGATATTCAAGATGAGGAGGACGGTATATCCTCACGTGAAAGTTCAAATCAGTCGACTTATTTAACCCTTCCAATTTATTCTCCGGTGTCTACACTTTCTGAAAATGACGTAGTCATCAGTGCCAATCAAGAAAACACCGCTGAACAAACTTATGCTGTCGAAGTCCAACCTTTTAATTGAAGCAGCAATTTTTAATTTTATTTATTATTAATAATAAATTAGTTTTCAGTAATATTTAATGTACTTACTTTTAAATATTCCTCATGTAGAGTATCGTATAACGCCTTGCAAACTTCCGGAACAATTTTTGATATAGTACATACAGGAATCCTAAATAAATACATCAATGAATGGTATGAGTCTCCTGAAAAAGAAACAGAAATGTTCATTAAAAAGTCCACCTACTACATCACACTAATATTATAAAGAAGAAAGATTTGTTTGTTTGTTTGTAACTAGTAATATTATAAATCGCATGTAATATTATTAAATTATTTATATTTACCAGATGCTAAAAATCGCAGCGTTAAGACGAGTCTTTCCTTCGGTGATATCGAATCTCTGAAACGTGTGTCTTGTTTTTTTATAGCGTGACCAACTTTAACTAATAACGCTTCTAAATCGACTGCGGTCATACGAATAAAATTAAAATACTGCTGTCCATCTTCCAGTTGTATTTCGCGTAGTAAATTATGGTAAACACCAGCTTCTCGTCTCCTAGAAATCCATTCTCGAACCCAAATTGATCTTTTTTCCTTTTTCAACAACAAAATAGTTAACGCAGCTGCTACACGTACGCGTCTTGACGTCATGTCTTCAGAGTACAGAATAGAATAAATTGCGATAGTTCTGATAGCGACACACGTGAGCTTTCGTGTGTAAATACCTGTACGATAAGTTGCGACAGTATGAACCGCGAGCTTCTCGCACGACAATGATTGCAGAAATAAATTGCAGGAAAATGTAAACGGTATATCAAGAAACTTCTGCAAGACTTTCGCGAGTTTGCTTGCAGATGGAAACGCGGCCTAAAAGGAAAGCAGGGCGAGAGGCCCCGCCAACGTCGAGAACCCATTGGAGCCAACTGACATCTTCGCGGTGACCCGCGAGGCCGAGACAACCGCCACGACCTCGCAGGCCACCGAGAGGGAGGACGGCACACCCGAACAACCGGCAGCACCGCCCGCGGAACCGGAGCCCGCGAGCGTCACCGAATTTGCCATCGACCGAATAACCGACTGGGAACAATTCGGCGTATCACCCTGCTCGTCATTTAGTATTTACGACCATTATCCAGCAGACGATTGTGAACATTGCCAAAACGGGTACGTCTAATTGATAAATTACTACTAATAAATTAGTAATACACCGATTCTAATTTTATTAATTCTTAGATAATTGCTAATACGTTTCGATCTATCCATACCGGAGTATAAGTAAATATACCGAAATTTAATAATGTATTTGATTTATTTTCCATTTCACTTTAATAATGCCACTTAACGGAGCTGAACGTGCAAAGAGATTCAGAGAAAATCTGAAAAATGACCTAGATAAATACGCAAAATATAAAGAAAAACAAAAAGAAAGAGTTGCAAAACTAAGAAAAAAAATTAGATGATTTAGATGATAGTCTGAAAGCAAAACAAAGAGAACTGTGGAGAAAACAAAAACGAAGACAAAAGGATAAAAAGAATGAATGTAAAATACTAGAAGCAATACCGGAGAAGAAACAAGAGAATCCTAAGCCTAATACTAAAATACATAGAAATCTGAGAAGAGCGTACACCAGCTGTGCTCAATCAAAGAAAAATGAGGAACGTTTAAAGACTGTGATTGACTGACTCAGAAAGCAGTTGACCCGGACAAAACAAAATGTAGAAGTTTTGGAAAAGGCTAAAACGAAGACAGAGAAACGATATGAGAATTTAGTAGATGCCGTACCCGTCAAAACACAATAAAAAATATAATAAAAAGAATCGCCGCAAAGTTCTCACAAAAATTTGGCTTAGCGCCAACATTTTGGTCTGAAAAGTAAAATTAGGTTTTTGAAACCAAATCATATTGTATAAACAATATTTCTTCCATAGAAACTCCATGTGAATTATCAATATTTCAAAACAAAAACCGATTTTGAAATTTCGCCGCGCAATCTATTCGCTACCACTTCAAACGTTGCATCCATCCATCACACAAACATAGCTACGCAACTATCACGCGTTCGCTCGCGCGCGGCGCGGCGCTATTAGGTGTTTTGTTTGAGGTCAGCCGCGGTCGCGCGCGCCAGCTTATATGGAAACTATACCTTCACACAACTCTCATGACGTCAGAGACCGCATTGCCGTCGGGTATATTTTCAAAACCAGTAAACTAAAATAATTTCAATAAAGCGTACCTTTATCTAACATTTATGACGTCACTGGCGCATGTTGATATCGGGTATACATTCAGATTTAGTATACGCCCCGCGTATTTTAAAACATACCCGACCGCAACGAAGTCATCGTTCGGTACTCTTTTGGCACGTTACTATTTCAATCGTTCTATCCTTTTCACCCGCTGGCTGACGCAATATTTTGTTTGTTGCATCATTTTGTGACCACGTGCGAGTCAGTACTGTTTAAAATGTGATCGGAGATTGTGATTTCAAGTGTTTTTATTAAAAAAAATTGTCATACGTGCATAGTACGTTGCGAAGATTATAAAGTGATAACTATATAGTTTGTGATCCTTTTAGCGTAAAAAGTACGAATAGAGGGAGGGGTAATGGCAGCCAGCTGACAATGGGAGCCACCACAATTACTCAAAAACTAAAGGCTCCAAGGTCACGCACGCGGCGAAAACAAGGTCTCTGTACGCACCCCGCACCCCGCTCAACCGCCCAGTCAGTTCGCGTCGAGTGCTTACAAGATACGGCCGCGTCAATTTTTCGCGCGCTTTTGTTCTAATATTTCGACTGAAGAAAATAAGCGGTGAGTGGATTATTACGATACTTTTAATCTATTTATTGGTTTCATCATATCGTCTAGACGTTGGAGAATAGATTTGTGATACATTTGTAGTGATATACCTGATAGTAAATTAATGATGATTTTTTTTCAATGGAAAGTCGGAATGGGGTAATGGGAGATGGGTGGCTCCCATTGCCCATAGTGGCTCCCATTGTCCGCAGTACGACACTCAAAATAATTTAATATAATATTGCAGATGCCGAAAATTTATAGGAATACATCTAAAAGTAAATTAATAATGCATTTCCAATAAGTAGGTAGTAATTTTCGGGTGATGGGAAACAGGTGGCTCTCATTACCCGCAATGGTGGCTCTCATTACCCGCAATGGTTCCCTTTACTTGTAATATATTTGATACTCACACTATTTTAATATTGCAGATGCCGAAAAAACGTCCCAGAAGTACAAATAAAGCCCAGTGGTCTTCTGACACACTCGCCAAAGCAGAAGATCTCATAAACAATGGGCTATCGATAAGAAAAGCGGCACTTCAATTGGATATCCCATATCAAACTCTGCAAAAGCGTTTGAAGAAGAAAGATAATGCAGAACCACGTCTTGGGCGCTTACCAGTATTTTCAAAAGCAGTTGAAGCGGAGCTGGCACAAAGGGTCAAGTATTTGGCGAACATCTTTTATGGATGTACCGCTGTTCAAGTGCGAAAAATAGCTTACCAATATGCCGAAGACAATGGCATAAAACATAATTTTGACAGAAGTGCCAAAATGGCAGGTAACGACTGGTTGAAAGGGTTCCGTCAAAGAAACGACATTTCAGTCCGAAAGCACGAAGCTACGAGTATAAACAGAATAACCGCTTTCAACAGACAAGAAGTTGGCCTCTTTTATAAATTGCTCGAAGAATTGTTTACAAGGCACAAATTTCTGCCAACAAACATCTATAATTGTGACGAGACAGGTGTATCAACTGTTCAAGAACCTGGCAAAATCTTGGCTCCAAAAGGTTCAAAAAGAGTTGGCTCTATCACCAGCTGGGAAAGAGGTAAAAACATTACACTGTTCAATTCAATTCAATTCAATTCAAATATTTTTATTCATTGTAAAAACAGAATGTTTACTTAATGAACGTCAAAGTTGTTAGTTTCACAATTAATGGATTATGTGGAGAAGAAGCTAACAAAGAAACTCCACATTTATTCTTTTCAAAACACGTTTTAACTTAATTAACAGAGTTTTCAACTTAAAATATTAGTCATGAATGTGTTGAACACTAGTCACAATCGTCCTTTAAATAATATTAGTCTACTGTTTAATGCCAAACATCTTTGTCTTGTAAATAATCCTTGATGTTATAGTAAGCCTTTTTGCACAGAATGTGCTTAACACATTTTTTAAATCGCGTTGGAGGTAACTAATATATCTTGAGGAATTTTGTTGTAGAACCTTATACAGTGCCCCATAAAGGATGTGTTAACTTTTGCAAGTCTAAATAGTGGAAATGACAATTTATGTTTATTTCTAGTATTAACATTATGGTGGCCACCAACATTTTCGAAGTCTTTGATATTTTTTCTAACGTACATAATATTTTCATAAATGTATTGACATGCAACTGTTAAGATGTTGGTTTCTTTGAAGAAATCTCTTAGCGAATCCCTACTACCTAACTTGTAAATAAATCGGATGGCTCTCTTCTGTAAGATGAAGATAGTCTCAATGTCTGCTGCCCGGCCCCATAGTAGTATACCGTAGGACATAATACTATGGAAGTAACTAAAATAAACAAGCCTAGCAGTTGCAACGTCAGTGAGTTCCCTAATTCTTTTCACTGCATATGCTGCAGAGCTAAGTCTGTGTGCTAATTTTACAATATGTGGACCCCATTGTAGTTTTGCATCGATTGTGATGCCCAGAAATACAGTATCATCTACAAATTCTAATTTTTCATGTCCAATTACTATGTTGTTCTCAACTACTCGTACGTTAGGTAAGGAAAACTTTATACATTTTGTCTTTTTAGAATTTAGCAGCAGATTATTTGCTGTGAACCAATCTAGTACTTGCGAGAGAGCATTATTTGCATCGTCAAGATTATTTTCTTGTCTCCTTATTTTAAAAATAAGTGACGTGTCATCAGCAAATAACACTATCTCAGACATTTTTTGTACCATAAACGGTAAATCATTTATATAAACTAGGAAAAGGAGCGGCCCTAAGATAGATCCTGCGGGACTCCTATTTTTACAAGTGAACCCGAGGATTTAATACGATTTACGTCTGCTTTTTGGACCCTTCCTTCTAAATACGATCTTAAAAGATCTAAACCTGCACCCTTTATTCCGTAGTGTTTTAACTTTAGTAGTTTCGTGGTCTACACAATCAAATGCTTTTGATAAATCACAAAATATGCCTACTGCATCCTTGCGATCCTCCCACGCGCTGAAAATATGTTTAAGTAACATAACTCCGGCGTCTGTTGTATTCCGCCCTTTAGTAAAACCAAATTGCTGGCTATGAAAGAGTTGGTAATTATTGAAATGCGTAAGTAATTGATCTAAGATGATCTTCTCAAATATTTTACTTAATACTGGTAGTACTGATACGGGCCTAAAATTGGTTGGATCGTGTTTATCACCGCTTTTAAATAAGGGTACTAGTCTACTATATTTCATGAGGTCCGGAAATACTCCCTCATCTACACATTTATTGAAAATTTTTGCTAACGGTAAAGCTAGGACATGGATCACTGAACTAACAATTTTTACCGACATACCCCACAAGTCCTCGGTTTTTTTAAGATTCAATAATTTAAATTTTTTAAGAACGTTATGGGGCTCAATGTAATTAAATGAGAAATCGTGTTCGCACGAGGAGACATGGTCTTTTAGTAATGTTGTTGCACGATCAGGTGACGAGTCTAACGGAGCTGTAGTCACGATTGGAACATTAGTGAAGAACTGTTCAAATGCTGCAGCGATATCTTCATTTGTCGTTATTATTTTGTCATCGATCTTAAGCGAAATATCTCGGTCTCCTAATTTTGTTTAACCCGTTTCTCTATTTATTATTGTCCAAATTGTTTTAATTTTATTCGGTGACTGTAAGATTTTATTCTTTATATGATCGCATTTAGCCTTATGGCAGACGGCCTTAAATAACTTGGAATATTTTTTGACGTGCTGTATGAATTTGGTGTCATATGTATAAGTCTTTTTGTCATACAGTTCATAAAGTGTGTCTCTACTTTTCCGGATACCCGAGGTTGCCCATTCACTAAATCCTACTTTATTCTCATTATTTGTTAGCTGCCGCAATTTAAAAACTTTTTCAAAACTACCCGACACGACTTTGAAAAAGTCTACATAATGAGCATTAGCATTTTGGTAATTTTCTTGACTTTTTATGCTACTTTCAAGGTCTACTTTAAATGACTCTAATTTTTTACTTGTTACGGGCCGGCATAGGATAACCTGTTCTGTTTTTTTTCTATCTATTTCAAAATGAACAATTTGACCACTGTGGTCTGACTTCAAACAATTTACTGTAGAATTATCTGAAAAGTCGCTGTGTGTGCCATGAATGCCGCTGGTGGGTTTGTTCCGCCAATGTTTATTTTCCCGAGAAAGAGACATTCTCCGCAGCTTGAGAAGGATGGCGGCCCTATTGGTGCAATATACAAATGCTCTGACAACGGCTGGATAAACGAAGGTCTTTTTTTTGAATGGCTGCAACACTTTAAAGCTCACACCAAGCCAACACCAGAGCAACCAGTGTTGCTGGTGCTGGACAACCATTCGAGTCACATTTCACTACGGATACATGAGTACTGCAAAAACAACAACATTCACATGATTTCTTTGCCTCCGCATACCTCACACCGCATGCAGCCCCTAGATCTCACATTCTTTGGGCCTTTCAAGGCAGCTTACAAGAGAGAGTGCGATTTGTTTATGAAGAGTCGGCATGCAGAAAAAATCACTCCATTCGATATGGCTTCCATCTCAAACAAAGCATATGCAGCAGTGGCATCGATCAACAAAGGAGAGTCGGGATTCCGGGCAGCTGGTATATATCCTCTCAACCCTGGCGTTTTTACTGATAAGGACTTTTTACCAGCTGAAGTACTGAACAGTGAAGTTGTTGTCCAGAATTTAACGTCCACGTCACAAGAGTCATCCGCTTTGTCCACGCTTGCATCGACTAGCTCCTTGGTTGTGACTAACACACTACAGGTGACCCCTCCAGAATCATCAGCGTCCACGTCTCGAGCTGATTGCTTCTCAGTTGTGGCGAATACTTCACAGATAACACCTCCAGCGGCATCATCGATACTCACGGCTGCGGCTGATGATTCCTGGGCTGTGATTGATACACCACAGACAACCCAACAAGCACCGTTGGTGCCTACACTTGCAACTGCTTGCTTGTTCGTTGTACAAAATAACCCTCAAATAATATTTGCACCTACAAAACCAACTGCATCCAAATCTACGCCTGCAACCTCTAACACGTGCTCTATACCCACCACTCCACCAAGGCAACTCATTTCAAGAACACCAGCCTCCACCATTGCATCTTCTAGCTCCGTCATCGTGCCCGATACGCCAGCTACTTCCCAACAAAATATTTCACAGTTTCTTGCAGCGGAATCTCCACTGGCAGAGACTACGCCTGCACCCTCTGACTCGTGCTTTGCACCCAACACTCCACCAAGGCAACTCATTACAAGAAAAACAGTGTCCACCTTTGCATCTTCTAGCTCCGTCTTCATGCCAGATATGCCATCTACTTCCCAACAAAATATTCCAGAGTCTCTTGCAGCTAAAACTCCATTGACTTTCAAAGATCTGCTTCCAATACCTGAGAAAACTGCATCCGATAAGACTAATAGAGGTGGAGTAAAGCAGCATGCTAGAGTTTTGACATCAACACCGCTAAAGGAAGTCCTAGTACAAAAAGAAAACAAAAAGCTGGAAAAAGCAGAGAAGGAAAGAACAAAAGCTCTGGTAAAAAAGCCAAGACAAATTAAGAAAGAGAGACAAGTTTTAGTCAATGAAACGAAGAAATATAATGGAAGGAAACGTAAAGCAGGTAAACAATATAAAAACAAGGCTAAGAGACGAGTTTTACAAGACATTCAATCTTCCGAGTCAGAGTCTGATGCAAGTCTGAGTAAAATTTGTGATGACAGCGACGATGATGATATTCAGGACGCGGGTGATGATGGTAATACTTGCCTCATTTGTGGCGAATTTGGCCGAAACAATGAAGTGTGGTACAGGTGCACATCTTGTGGGCTATGGGCGCACAAAGCATGCAGCGGGTGGGATTCGGCCAAAGGATATGTTTGTGACAACTGTTAGAATAGGGTGGCTCCCATTACCAACCATTGTGGCTACCATTACCCTCATATGCGGACAATGGCAGCCAAAGTTGATTTTTTTTAATGTTTAATTACTTCCAAAGTATTGTTCCTAGACTTGATGAAACGTGTCAGACTGATTGTCCAATAAGTATATTAACTTAAGAGATTGCTATAATAAACATTATTCAATAATACGGCGTTTTACAATCAAACTCGCTTAGGTGGCTCCCATTACCCACTTTTACCCTAATGATAGATAAAGCCAGTTTAGAGGGTTTCATAACCGAACAATGTGGACTTAACGAGAATCTGGATTTTGAATCGGAGGAAAAGTACTCGGTGCGATTTAGACTGAAGACTGATCAAAATGAAGAACAAGAACGATATGTTAAGTATATCGACGAGTATGTTCAAAAAATATCAAATTTTACAAATACTAACTGGATAGTTCGAAAGTCATATCCTTCGTTGAAGCGCTTCTTATTTCGAAAAACCTATATATGTCAACATTCATCGTTCAATAAAAAATCTGAGAACTCGTCTCGTGGACAAAACTGTAAGGCTAAAATAGACTTTGTTATCAAAAAAGTTAACAAGGACACTATTCGAAACGACCAACTGTTGTCGGAAGGGTATAATGTGTTAGTGACCATAGTTTTTGAACACTCTCATCGCGTCTACGTTGCCGAAGCCTTGAATTTACTAAAAGGCAGCCAGGAAACCGAAGAAACTTTTAAGAAATATTTTGATAGTGGAATGACACCTTGCGCAGCAATAAATTACAACGAATTGAACATACTGGACTCGTTTCAAGATACTGATCTAAATGGAATAGAGATGTTATCGAACTCTCAAATAAATCCCTCCGAAAATCATGTGTACTACATGTACAATAAATGGCGTACTGAAAAGTATGGCGACCGTAATGAATGCATTCTCCCCGAAATCATACAGGGGAAAATTGAGAGTTTAAATGAAAAAGGCTACTCGATACTGTTAAAACAAAATCCCAGGATTATCGTGACAATTACTCCTATTATGAAACGAGTCTTTCTGTCTACTGCATATGAGAATATGATTTTCGTAGACAAAACATCATCGTGTGACCAGACCAGTTCTGCGATTACTCTAGTTTTTACATATCACAAAATCGGTGGTCTTCCATTGGCAAAATGAGTCCAATTACACGATGGTTTTTGCCGCTATTAAAGAAGTAAAAAATTTGAGCCTGATGATATGACGGACGATTCTACTGCCGAACGAAATGCTCTGAGAACTATTTTTCCAAATGCTCGATTACTATTGTGCGCATTCCATGTTTGCTAAGCCTTTTGGCGTTGGCTTTGCGTTGCAGATCATAAGGTTGACATAATGAAAAGACAGTCAATCATGACACGATTTCGAAATATTCTTTTTGTAACTGATCCAGAAGAAGCAGTAAAATTGACGAGTATGCTAAGACGATGCCAGCTCTATTAAATCATCTGAGTAACTTATGGAAACGCCGGCTTGAATGGTGTGTCTCTGACAGGTTGGATTTACTTACGCGAGGAAACAACACCAACAACATAACAGAAGCATCTATACGCATTCTTAAAGACGTGATACTCCAGCGCTGTAAAGCATTTAATGCTTGCGCATTAGTAGATTTCATAACGTCCATTTTTGAAAATTATTTTATGCGGCGCATCGTTTCTTACGCCAACACGCGAAAAAACAAGGATTCCATATATGCAATGTTCATGAAGACTTCTCGAAATATTAAAAATATATCTATATATAATATATAATATATCCGTACTTTAACATTTTGTCCGTTTGTGAGCCAGCACAAAACAAGGATTGCTATTTTCCTGTTCTCAGTAGTATTCCTTTTTTGTATATATCAAAAGATGTATGGGTTCACGAACCAAACGTTCGCTCGGTGCAGACACTAAACGCACCGAATAAAAAAAAACACTTCTCTATGGCCGATCGTGAAGCGCGAGTTAAGGTGGACCAACCACTCCAAATGTCCTTTGTCAGCACTTCTCCTAACTAGGCTACATACGTCAATGATTTATTGCTAACCATTCATTATAGTTACTATAAATATCGATAGCATCTTAGAATAAGCAATATTGTATTAGTAAAGACCCTAGTGGTCACTCTGTTGGATAAATAAAGTATTTTTATAAACTCCTACGGTCCGTCTAACTTAATTGGCGCAGCCGGTAGGATCTCATAAGTTGGGTTGTCGTTTCCGTACGTACATCCATCGTCCGTTTCTACGGTTAAGTTGAGATCACCGAACAAATAAATCTATTAAGTGGAAACCGAGCCGAAGTTCTTGAGCAGCCAAGCAGCGACGCCACCAGGACTAGGACCAGGACCAGGACCGAACCAGAGAGGATTTACAATATTCCGGAAGGACATGGGAGCTACGGGGCTGTGAGTAAACCTTTTCACCACCCCTTTGCTCTTTCCCGCCGTTATCCCATAATATTTATACGTGTTGTAGGGATTAGAAAACGCCTTGAAAATTTCGTATAGATAGTACGTTATTCGAGAATACAATTTTCTTGAATACCGTTTTTTTTTTTTAGTTCATAGGTAAACTCTTAAATTTTCAGCAAATTTTTTTTTTTTAAAAAAAAAAAAAAAAACCTTAGCCACAATGGAGAATATTGTGCGAGTTCCCATGGAAATGGTAAAAATTATTCCAGAATTTGACGGGGACACAAGGTTATTACCACTTTTTATAAAGAAATGTGAATACATTCTGCAAACTTTCCAAGGGGGTAATGTACAGAACGTATATTTGTTCCACGTTATAACCAGTAGACTTTCTGGGGAAGCCGCTAATCTAGTGGGGGAACGGGAACTAATCCAAACATGGGTTGAACTGAAACAGCTCCTGACCCAACACTTTGGTGACCCAAGGTCCGAAGAATGTCTGGCAATGGAATTAGAGTCAATAAAAAGAAATAGGAATGAAAGTTATTCAGAATTTTGTCATAGGGTTCAACATTTGAGGAGTATTTTGTTTTCAAAAATCAGTGAAACCATTGATGACGCTAATTTACCTCAGGCGAAACATCATATTTATGACAATACCGCATTAAACGTTTTTCTCTTTAATCTGCCGGCTTACTTAGTTAGGCTGGTGCGTTTGAGAAATGTCACCACTTTGGAGGATGCCTTGAAAACGGTGTTGGAGGAACAAAACTTCCAAATTGTATACGATACAAAAAACCCGCGATCTAATTTCAATCGTAATTGGACAAGTAACCCACCTTTCAACCAGAATCAAAATAACTCTAACGCTCTAAGGCAGGACAATTTTCAAAGGCTACCAAGTGCAAATACACCGAACAACGCATTTAACTCAACACCCAACGCATCGCAAAACAGCTCATTTCAATATAGAAACAATAGACAGCAGCAATCGATTAACAGATTTAATAATAACAACGGTCAACAATGGCCGCGCGTAAGTAGGTCACCGCCAGCGCAGGTGCAAGCGCAGCGTCAGCACCCTGCGGACAATGCACCTATGCACATGCAGCAAAATCACGCACAACCTGTGCCATCGGGTTCGAATACCGATGTTACAATGCGTACAGCTAGTTCTAGGCGCATTAACTTTACTGAAAATGATAACCATTTCCAACCATGTAACTCACAACAATGCGTGGACGGTCTAAATTCTGTCCCGTACGGTGAACCGGTGGAAAATTTTCACGTAGTCGCCTCGTCGATAGGGAACAGATAAAATTAAATTGTAGTAAACGCTTGAACTTGCCCTATATTCGCGTACCGGAACTTAACGCTGTGTTCATGATAGACACAGGCAGTACCCGATCATTTCTTAGCCCAAGGGTGGCTAACAAATATTACGCAAGTTCAAAGCAAAGCGAACCGTTTGAGGTCATTAGCACACATGCTTCAAGTAGACACAGTGAGGTAGTTTACATAAATCTGCCCCGAATTTTTAACAGCAACCAAAAACACAAATTCTACATTTATTCTGTGGATGAAAGGTACGATGGTCTAATAGGCAGCGATTTGCTGAAACAACTCAACGCAAACATTGACATGAAGTCCCAAACTTTGTTTACAGATTTCAGTAAGATCCCAATAATTTATTCACCTCCCATGAGAGAGACGTACAACCTACCTCCTCGATGCGAGATAAGAGTAAAACTGCCCGTTAATTTATTACATGGGGAAGCTATTTTGGAGTTCACTCAATTTAGCGAAGGAGTCCGAATGCCAGCCGCTATTGTAAACTGCACAAACGGCTACGCGACTACTGTCATCCAAAATACAACGGAGTTGAATCATAGAATCACGGTTACGTCACCCTTCCTTGTGGAGTTGTTTCATCAACAATCACCAAATGTAAATTCAACCAATCTGAATTATTCAGAGCTGCAAGAAGATGTTGAAAAATTATTAGAAAGGAATTTAAAGAAGCTTAGACTGGACCATATGAATGAGGAGGAACGAATGCAGGTAGAAAATGTATGTAGGGCGTACAAAGATATATTTTATTGCGAAGATATTCCATTATCCTTCAGCAATCAAGTGAAACATAAAATCAGGACAAAAAACGAAGACCCCATTAACTTAAAAGCTCACAGATTACCCCCAGTTCAGACCCAAGAAATTAAGAAACAAGTAGAGAAAATGATACAAGACAACATTATCCAGGAGTCACACTCTCCCTGGAGTGCTCCTGTCCACCTAGTGCCAAAAAAATTGGATGCCTCAGGTGAACAAAAGTGGAGAATGGTCGTCGACTATAGGCGGTTGAATGACATAACAACCGACGATAAATACCCTTTGCCAAACATCAATGACCTTTTTGATACGCTTGGCAAGAGTATGTATTTCACTACGCTCGATCTCGCGAGTGGATACCACCAAATAGAAGTAGAAGAAGAAGATAAACCAAAGACAGCATTTAGTACACCATTTGGGCACTATGAATTCCACCGTATGCCATTTGGATTGAAAACAGCACCCGCAACCTTCCAAAGAGCCATGGATAATGTGCTCCGAGGGTTGCAAGGATTGCACTGCCTCGTTTATCTTGATGATGTAATAATTTTTTCAAAAAGCTTACCAGAACATATAGAAAAATTAAAAGCTGTCTTTGAAAGATTCAGACAGACTAATTTGAAAATTCAATTGGACAAGTCCCATTTCCTGAGGAAGGAAGTCTTATATTTAGGGCATACAATCACAAGCGAAGGCCTTAAGCCAAACAATGATAAGATAGAAGCAGTTTTGAAGTACCCATTACCTAAGACGACGACTGAAATAAAAAGCTTCCTAGGACTTATAGGATACTATAGGAAATTTATTAAAGATTTCGCCAGAGTCACGAGACCACTCACAGCATGTCTGAAAAAAGGGAAAAAGATAGTATTGAATGACGAATACGTGAATAGCTTTGAAACTTGCAAGAAGCTGCTAACCAATGCACCTCTTCTTCAGTTTCCGAACTTTGAAAAACCATTTGTTTTGACCACCGATGCATCCAATTTTGCTATCGGCGCTGTTTTGTCACAGGGAACTATTGGTTCGGATAAACCTATCGCATACGCTAGTAGGACCCTAAGCGACACTGAGAGTAGGTACAGCACAATCGAGAAGGAGCTTTTGGCTGTAATATGGGCCGTAAAACACTTCAGGCCTTACCTCTACGGAAAAAAGTTTGTGATCTACACAGACCACAGGCCTTTAGCGTGGCTGTACTCACTAAAAGAGCCAAATAGCAAACTTACACGTTGGCGTTTGAGGTTAGAAGAGTACGATTTTGAAATAAAATACAAGAAAGGACAGCAAAATACCAACGCTGATGCCCTTTCTCGCATCAGGATTAATGCCGTTGATGATGATTTGGACTCTATTCTAGCTAATGTAGATGAGAATGAGGACCGCTTCCTTGAGGTCAGGAAGGAGTTAGAAACATTAAACTGCAAATTAAAACAAAAGCCAAAACCACCACCGGAAGCGATGGAAATCTCCGATTCCGAAGGTGAACAGTCAACTGAAGTAATAGAAATCTCCGATTCCCAAGGTGAGCAGTCAACTGAAGCGATAGAAATTTCAGATTCAGATGACGCTGCCACAGCTAACTCAATATCTAACAGAGAACACGAAGGAATCCCCATATTAAATGAAGCGATAGACTCGAAACCCAAACAGATTTTAGTTCAGACTTGGTACAAAGATAAGCTTTACGTTAATGACATCTCAAACACAAAACAGCGAATTCTTGAAGTATTCCTACCGATTCACAATGAAAAGCTAGCGAAGGATTTCCTCAAGGAGTACATTGATACAAAACACAAATATTTCATTTATTTCGAGCACAAAGCTTTTAGGAAAACTTTTGTTAAGGTCATAACAAAGTTGTTCAAAAAGGGAACTTTGAACCTGACTGAATGTACGGAACGCACTGTGAATCTCACTGAGTCAGAAGAAGATCAACGCGATGTAGTTTTAAAATATCACGAGGGGAAAACTTGCCATAGGGGAATAAATGAAACCATGATGAAAATTAAACGTCACTATTGGTGGCAAAATATGAAAGAAACAGTTACGGCAATTATAAATGCTTGCGAACAGTGTAGAAAAATGAAGTACGAAAGGAAACCAATTAAACCTTGTATACAGTTAACTCAGAGCCAAAACTCACCCTTTCAGGAAGTTTTCATGGACTTACTGTACATCGAAAGTAAATACTACTTGACAATAATCGATGCCTTTAGCAAATTAGGTCAGGCTATTAACATCCCAAATCGTAGTACACCGGAAGTAGTCCAAGCCTTAATAAAATATTTTAGCATGTACGGTCTACCCAAAAAAATCAACTGCGATTCTGGAACCGAATTTAACAATGATTTAGTTAAAGAACTTTTAAGCTTGTATAAGATCGAGTTACACATTGGCACTCCAAATAACCCTAATTCAATGGCAATGGTAGAGCGATTCCACTCAACCGTTATCGAAATTTATCGTTTAGCAAAGTACCAGAATAACGACATGGATGCTGCCTCCGTTATGACTTACGCGATAATGGCATACAATAATTCTATCCATTCTGCTACTGGTTTCACACCGTTTGAAATGGTTTTTGGTAACACAGACTCCGGTAACGTCTTTGATATCGAGAGGGAACGAAATCTCACACAAAAATTGCTACAAGATCATAGAAAACGACTAAAGGTTTTGTACGAATACGTTGCGGAAAAACTTCAGGAAAGGAAAGCTAAAGTAAGAGAAAAGAGAGGAGGTGAGGAACCTCCTGAGCTTAGAATAGGTGACGACATCTTCATGAAAAATACTAGGACAAGAAAAGCGAAAGACCTACCTCGCTTTGAAAAGGCTAAAGTGATAGGTAAACCGAATAGGAATATTATCCCAGTAGAATTAAAGAAAAGAAAGACAAGAGTAGCTATTAAGAACATTAAACGTCCTCCACAGGTTAAGCCTAGTACTTCTAGTACTAATAGGCCCGATTCGCAGCCTGGAACTTCAAAATCTGAACATGAATCCGGGAATAGCACCGATCAAACTTGGAACGGCAGCGATGAAGAGTAATTTGTGGACTATTTTTAAGACATTAGACTTAGAGACCTTAGTCAGCCAAGTAGATAATAATTTTCAACAACTTAGTAAGTTTAGCATAATTATATCTAATAATAGTGAATATAAAAAGGAACTAGGAAGTCTGTGTGGGCAAATAGAATCGTTGCAATCCCAGATTAAAAATAGAATTAACCAGCTTTTACCTTTCTCTAG
This sequence comes from Yponomeuta malinellus, assembly GCA_947308005.1. Taxonomy (NCBI): domain Eukaryota; kingdom Metazoa; phylum Arthropoda; class Insecta; order Lepidoptera; family Yponomeutidae; genus Yponomeuta; species Yponomeuta malinellus. The sequence goes on from OX371012.1 coordinate 15,176,067, forward strand.
AGCTAAACGGGCAATATTCAGTCCCTTAGGTTCGTTAGTTAAAGTCATCTCAGGAAACTTAGATGAGGAAGACGCGATACGTTATAACTTTGATATAAGCCAACTTAAAAGTGAGGAACATTCAGTGGAACGAAAAGTATCCTTAATGGTTAATACCCTGGATAAATTCGCAAACGCATCAGAAAGCATGAATTCAAATATCAAGTTTTTAGGTAATAAAACAGTAGAAATTGAATCCTTTTTGGAAAAAGAATCTAAACGAGATAACATTCTCTCACTAATGAATAACCTGTACCAAGTTCTGAATAACTTTCGTACTATTTATGATTTTATTCAGGAAACGGAAACGGCTATTGCCTTCAGCAAGCTTCATGTTCTACATCAGTCTATAATTAACTCTACAGAACTTATTCACATTCTTATAGAAATAGAGAAACATGCTCATTTAATTTATCCAGTTAAAAGGGCAAACTTAGTTAAAATAGAGAGTAGCATTATCTTAAAATCATATATTGATAAGAATAGATTAGTTTTTGTATTAGAAATTCCTCTGATAGAATCAAACACGTATACATATTATAAAGTAATTCCTATCCCTATCTACAACCCTATAACACAAAAAACAACTACAATTATTCCCGAATACCCTTACCTTATGGTGAATAGGTTGAAATACAGACCCGTGGTAAACCTATGCAGCGAGATTGAAGACAACAAGTTCCTGTGTTCGAGAGATGACCTCGTACAATACCCATCTGAAACCTGCATAGAACAGATCATGATGCTGAAAGACAACTGCACCAGGTGCCACCAACACTTCATACACTTGGAAAAGGAGAAAGTACAGAAGGTTGCCGGAAACTACTGGCTGATATACTCCGAAAAAGGACTGATCATAACGGAACACTGCGACGAAGAAGTGTACAAGAACACTGTACAAGGAACATCCTTTCTACGACCGAGTCAGCAGTGCAAAACCCAAGTAGGAGACGTTTTCATAACCACACCGACCAACGCTTCTGCTATCAGCCTACAACTACCGTTCGTGCAGTTACCAGAACTACGACATGCCATCAGGCAAGAAGGGAAACAACTGGACCTGCAAAACGTGGATTTCAGCGACATAAAAGACGTTATCAACAGTGCTAAGTTTAAAGTGAGTGAAAACAGTTCGGACGATTTTATCTACATAGTGAAAAACATTAGTGTATGGACCATTTTACTGTATTTTATAATAATAATCCTAGTATTCTTACTATGTATTAAATTCAGGACATATACATACTGTATAAATCGAAATTCTCCGAAACCCACTTCTTTGTCTTCAGATAATTTCTCTCTTAAGGGGGGAGGAGTTAAGGTGGACCAACCACTCCAAATGTCCTTTGTCAGCACTTCTCCTAACTAGGCTACATACGTCAATGATTTATTGCTAACCATTCATTATAGTTACTATAAATATCGATAGCATCTTAGAATAAGCAATATTGTATTAGTAAAGACCCTAGTGGTCACTCTGTTGGATAAATAAAGTATTTTTATAAACTCCTACGGTCCGTCTAACTTAATTCGCGCTAACTCGCTGCTCCGCAAATATACAAATCCTCTAAAAATTAATACGTCGCGTTTCTAAAGAACGTTATAGTCCAACCAGCGCAAGAAGACCACCAGCACCTCAGACATCACCGGGGCCCCGGATACACAGCTGCGACTGCGGACCAGGTGAGTGGATGACATACATCTTTCGCTAGGGGCCGATTTGCCTTATAAATTTCCCTACAGTCAACGATAATGAGTACAGTGTGGAATCAGAGACAAGCCCAAATACTTTTTACACTGTGAGAGCCGATTTAGCCGTTTGCAACTGTGACGCTGGAAAATGTGGAAAATTTTGCAAGCACCTGTGTAGCATTGAGCAAAACTTTGGAGTTATATTTCCCAATTCTCCTCGGCTGTCTATTCAAGATAGAATGTCACTCGCAAGAATTGCGACGGGGGATGAGATTAATGAAAATTTTTACATGAATATGCTAGATTTGGATCAAACACAAAACAATGATTTGGACTCGGTAGGACCGCAGTGCTCTTCCTCTAATACACAAGAGCTGATACAGGTAGTACCACAGTGCTCTTCCTCCGATACACAAGAGCCGAAGGATGTAGCCAATTCTTCGTCTTACAAGCAACAGGTTGCTGTAGAATTCCCGCACCAATATATTCAATATATATTCGACGACCTCGTGGCGCAGCGGTAGTGCACCTGCATACCATGCGAGAGGTTCCGGGTTCGAGTCCCGGCTGGGGACAAAAAAAACCCAGGTCTTGGATGTTTACATGTTTGTGATGTTGTTTCTGGTACCCACGACACAGTGTATCCTAGTGTGGGGCCAGAAGCAATGTATGTGCCTGTATGTAAAAGTACAACGCTTCACAAAGTTATTTGAAACAAACCCCACTGTCCACAATCTAAGAGCACTAGGAAAATTCACAAATATAATAAAAAAAATCAATACATCAGAGCAAGGACAAAACTTAATTTTTCTAGGTTTGAAGGAAAGTCTGTCACAGTGTGATGAGACCTTTATAAGGAACGAAAGTTTGTTTGACTCACTCTCTTCAATGAAGTTCAATCAATGCAATTTCTTTCCTTTAGTCCGGTTTCTCGCGTCATCGGATGCGCATGCACATTACCTACGTATCGCTTCGCTTGTCGCGGTTTTTTTAATTGTGTACTGTGTTCTTTGTGATAGTAAACTACAATGCCTCATCAATACAGTGCTAGGGAGTATCTGGATATAATATTCTGCTATGGCATAGCAGAGGGAAATGCAGCTGAGGCTCTGCGTCTGTACGGCCTCAGATACCCCAACGCTCATCAGCCAACGGAGTCCAGGGTGATTCTACGAGCTGTTTATCGAGTCTTGGAAAATCGGCCGGTCGTGCCCGTTGCAGAAGGCGGCGGTCGTCAAATACGTCCTGCAACTGAACAGGCAATTCTCGCTCTAGTGGAAGAGAACCCGCGCTTGGGCGTCCGGACGGCGGCGCGCATGCTGCGCCGGCGGCACGGTCATCGTGCGCGACATCGGGTGTCTTACGTCACAGTGTGGAAGGTTCTGAAGAACCCGTATGGCGTATTGCAGGTGATTGCTGCAGCACAACGAAAATGACCCGGCTTTTGTGCGAAATATTATTTTCACGGATGAAACGCCTTCACATACAACGGTATGTGGAATCGGAGAAACGCCCATTGGTGGAGTTACAAGAACCCATTCCAGATACAGGAGACAGGGTTCCAGACAAGGTGGTAGTGGAATGTGTGGGCCGGTATCGTTGGTGAAAAATTCTGGGCCCCGTATTTTTGCTGCCCAGAATGAATGGTGCTGCCTACTTGCAGCTGCTCAACGGCTACGTAGCAGATTGTCTCCATGAAATGCCCCTGCCTCGGATGCAGCAAACATGGTTCCAGCACGACGGCGCGCCACCACACTGCACGCTGCTGGTGCGGCAGCGGCTAAATGAGTTTTTCGACCGTCGCTGGATCGGCCGCCATGGTCCTCACGCTTGGCTAGCACGTTCACCTGACTTAACCCCATTGGTCTTTTTTTATGGGGTTATGTTAAAGAGCGAGTGTTTGACCGGCCCTGTGAGACCGCTGAGGGCCTGAGGGAAAAGATTGTCGCGGTTTTCGACGACCTGAAGCGAGCATCAGCACGGGAAGGGCTGTTACAGCTGGTTCACCAGCAAACGTTGCACCGGGCGCGCGTTTGCCTTCAAGTAGACGGTCGCCAGTTCGAGCCGTATCTTGTCCGTGCTGAGCGGCCCCTTCCCAACGAAGACACAGACGTCGAGTAGGTAAGTAGGTACATAGATATTATTTATACCTACTCAAATGTGCTTCAGAAAATCTTCACGTTTCAAATTTACACCTCAAACTACACCACACACATCTTGCCGGCTGTCGCTGCCTACTACTACAGCGACGACTTTGCAGGCTAACTGTGATGGCTGTGGGTACGGTCAGCGACACGCTACGATAGCCCATAGTAGGTCTTATCGCACAAGCATAAGTCTGTCAATCGAACAAAAAGTCGTATCCTAGCGTATCGCTGACTAACAAGGTCGTTGTGTACCTATATCCTTGTTATAAAAACGTGTAGTAAATGAGTGCGGGCGGGTGCGGCCACGGCCCGGACGATCGAATTGAGACGAGTGAGTGAGTGAGACCGAATCGAGCTCGCGGTCGTCGTTAAGCTACGCGTCCACTGGATCGGAATCGGAGCGTACGGAACGAAAGGATTTGTTGCTTTGTATTGATTTCGAGGTACCTGCGTCCACTGGATCGGCATTTTTGCGCCTGAGACCGGAATTTATTCTGATGACGTCATCCGCAGTGAACGCGTCATTCGGATTCCGAACGTTTCGAGTTTTGACGTGTTTGCGTAGTTAAGCTATACATAAATACTTATTCACGATGAACGACGATGTTTTAATTAGTTTAGTGGAAAGATATGAAGAACTTTACAATCTAAAACATCAGCATTATCATAACCAACTGAGGAGAGACAATATTTGGGAAGAAATCGGGCAAATAATGAATGAAAGTGGTGAGTAAACCTATTTATTATTAGTTTTAATAATCCCCGTAAAAGATATGTGTTAAATATTGTTTATGTAATCCAGTTTCATTTGTTTATTATTTTTCATTATACAGTGTGTCCGGGGACGTATAGTGGAAACTTTAATATCGTAAAATATGATCAATGATGACTTCTAGGTCTCTTAGTTTTACAAATTTGGTAGTTCTAGTTATCATACTAAAGGGGAAAAAATCGCCTATTTAGGAGAATACTAAAACAGCTCAAGATCGCCGATTTTTTTAGATATATAAGACAATATTCTTTTATTTATAAGGAACTGTTGAAATATGTTAATAACCAACCAAAAGATTTTTATTCAACAATTTTGTAGTAAGTACCGAAACACAACTTAAAATATTCTAATCTTACCAGTTACCTACCTGAAAACAAAGAAACGACATTCAAAGTTATTTTATAATATTGTCAGTTCCTTTTTATGTTTAATTTATAATGAACAGTTTTATATTCAGAATTTTCTTTGGTAAAACCTAAATCGCCATCTTGACAGCAATCCACCTGTTTTATCTACGGTAAGCAAATAACGCCATCTATCTAAATGAAATATAACTAATTTACCGACTGTCATTGCATGGACGAAACCAAAGATATTATATAAGTAGGTAAGGTCGGTACATTCATATCTTTACATGTAGGTACTTAAAGATATTTTTAGTAAGTAAGTATAAGAATTACGCTTTATTTTATCTCGATTTTTATTTATTTATCATGTACACAACGAAAACTAAGTCCATACATATTGTATCTTTTCTATACTTGGTTATTAGTGTTTGAGATAGTTTACAAATTGACACCATAATTACATCTCTATGTCAAATACACAAAGAGCTATTGTTGCCTGAATAGACCCCTGCACAGGTGCGTCGTCAAAAGTTTGCAGATTGGCCATACGGTTCGGATTCTTGTTCGGGTTTAGCGAGAACAGGTAAAAAAAGATCCTTCGTCTTGCCATGGTAATGTAACTTTATGTAATATGTTATTTACTGCATCAACCTGCCAGCTCTCACTCTGCTCAATTGCCATGGTAGATTTCCTGCGTCACTACAAAAATATTCTTTGAAGCAATCTCTAACATCTAAAGCAGCGGTCCGTGCATTTCCACCAAATCTATTTAGGTCTCGGATACCATCCATATCTTCTAAGGAAACGTTATCGCTGGCATGCCAATGACACTCGTCTTCCTTTAAAAAATTATGCAAACAACACACCGCCTTTACCACACAAACAGTATGTTCATGAGACATGCACAATCTACGTTCAAAAAGTCTAAATTTTTTCACTAATTGTCCAAATGTGTCTTCGACGGTATTTCTGGCACGGCTTAGTCGCAAGTTAAAGATTTTTTTTTCTTCATCTTCTAGAGCTTGTTCACGCCCATAAGGTCTCATTACATTGGTACTCAACGGAAAAGCGTCATCTCCTACAATTACGTGTGGCAACGCCACATTTCCTCCAGGGGGTATTTTGCAAGGAGGTATATTCAATCTATTGGAACCCAAACTTCTGCCTAAACTTGAGTTTCTAAATATTGTAGTCAGAATTTTTCCCATATGCACCAACATCTATAAATTTCCATCAACCAACGCTAAAAGTACAGTGCTAAAATGTTTTTTATAACAATAATAATTTGTGCCACTGTGCGGAGGTGCTTCAATTAGTATATGTTTACCGTCAAGAGACCCTATCGCGTTCGGAAAGTTCCAACGTTCACTGAAAACTCTTTCAGAAGCAATCCAGATATTTTCATCTGGCATTGGCATTACAATAGGTTGCAACACATTCCAAATCATACGACAAGTTTATTGAACGATTTCTCTTACTGTACGTTCTCCCAGTCTATAATTGTATGCTAAAGTTCGAAACCCATTTCCAGTAGCCAAATATCTGAAAATATAAAAATAATATTTCGTATATTTTACAGGTAAAACATGCAGAGATCGTTGGACTAAAATAAGGGATAATCACCGGAAAGCATTGCAGTTGCGCAAAACTAAGAGTGGACTAAAATAAGGGATAATCACCGGAAAGCATTGCAGTTGCGCAAAACTAAGAGTGGTCAAGCTGCTTCTAAAATGAAGCCGCCAAAATACAATAAAGAATTAAGTTTTTTGGTACCATATCTGCAAGATGACGAAAATCGTAGTACAAATATACATAGTTATGATCCAAGTCTTGATCATACAATAGAGCAAACAAGTCTAAATAGTCCATCGTCTTCTGTATTATTTCCTTATCCTTCTCCCCAGTGTGGATCGTTCGATTATCAGGATGTTTCAACCCAAAGTACTAGACGAGCGAGATCCAGAAATTCTGATGACACGTCAACAGCATCTGTGTTGAAAGAATATTTGGAACGCAGAGAAAGAGCTAACAATACTCGAGTAACTCAAAGTTCTTTTTCTTATTCAGATGAAAAAGACCCTCTCATAGGATTTTTTATGAATATGGCAAGAACAGTAAAAGGTTTTCCTATTGATGAACAAATAAAATTAAAAAATCAAATTTTTTCCTTGGTAAATAGCGCTGAATTAAGGATAGCAATGCAATTAACTGCTGGCGAGACTGAGCAGACTTCTGCAATACTATCCCAGCCTCAAATAAAAGAGCCCAGAAGTAATCAAGACTAATGCGAATCAACATCAAGTGATTCAGAGTAATGTAAAGGCGACTACATCTACTCACCAGACAATACAAGAAGACGACAATTGTACTGCAATGCTTTCTCAACCTCCAGAGCCAATAAAAATATGAACTCATTAACTCCCTCAAATGAAATACAGGTGCTACAAAGTGAAACTTTTCCAGAGAATACCTATACTTTAACACTTACTCAATCAGATCTGGCCAATTTTGTAGTATTCAATAACAAACCCAACAATTAAAAATGTTTATTGCTGCTGGGACAAGCTCATATAAAAAAAAAAACACTTGAAGAAAGTGTTGTTTAGTATCGATCATAGATATCTTTGATACATACTGTATTTGCTGTTATCTATGGTTGCTGTTATCTATGGTCGATACCATTACCACACGGTCTTAGTGTGATTTTTTAATTTGAGCTTGCCTCGCCCTCAATAAATATTTTAGAATGTTGGGTAATACAGGGTGTATTTGCTGTTATCTATGATTGATTCCGTTGATTTAATTACCGAAAATCCCTCCTCTAATCACTTGTGTGAAGGTTTTCTTTGACACGCTGTATTTAAAAATCAGTATTCATCGTTAGTGACAATTTTAAAATAGGCCTATTTATAAAACACCTGCATAGTTTTAATGTTAGAAAAGGGCAATGTGAGAAAATTGATATTTAAAAATGTCTGAAATGAATATATTATTTTTCTTAAATTAAAACTGTGTTAGACTAGACAGACGGACCGTATTTCAACTGCAATCTATCCGCAAATTGCAGTTCAAATGAGTTGACGATACTGTATCGGCTGGATTGCAGTTGATATGCGGACCGGCTGTCTAGAGCCTTATAGTTTAATAAATAATAGGTAAAATAGTTTTGTTTAGATATATAGTATAGTTTTTGTTAAATTTTCAAATTTATTTGGGAAAATAATTTTCCTGTATTCTAGGTGCCTTGTATTTTTTCTGCACTCTTTATCATCTTTTGTTATAATGTTATTTATCACAAATAAACTCAGGGACAAAATTTAGAGGAACGCAAAAAAATTACTACAGGTTACAAAAAAGTTAAGCTTAGGTATATCATGTTTCTTGTGGCTCAATTCAAATAAACTTAATAAAATTTACTTTATTAAATACAGAAACTTCAATTTGCTGAAAAAAATATACAAATTACAAAGACTTTTTTCTTGCATTCCCCTAATATTGTCCCTGAATGTTATTACCTACAGCTATAACTTAACAAAAAATTACAAGCCTCCCTGTTGTGTTTTTTATTATTATTTTGTACTACTTTTCTTAGTATGTATCAACATTAAAGTACTTACCTTAAACACAATAGAAGCCTTTCCTTTGTTCCAATCGACTTTCTGAAATTAGTATCCTGTTTCGTTATATGCGGTTGTAGAATATAGTGCAGTTCAAAAAACTTTTTTCGAGTCATATGAATGTACCCAAAAAATCTATTTTCATCTTCTAATAAATCAGAATATAATGTATGAAATTCTCCGAAAATTAATCTTTTTGAGTTCATATTATGAACCCATATCTTTCGTTTCCTCTTGATTCTCTCTTCCTCTTCTGATAAAATACAGCTAATTACAACAATATCCTCGTCACTATCCTCCATAATGCAAATGCACGTTAACAGTCAATGACGGTTTCTTTAAAAATGCCTAAATTGCCGATGCTGAATCGCAATGCAGTGGACGCACCTCGTCGGCATTTCGTAAATGACGACGCTCCGTACGCACCGTACGCTCCGATTCCGATCCAGTGGACGCGCAGCTTTACCCAGTCGGCACCCCGCCCCGCCCGCCACCCTGTGTGTCGTTCAATTGCATGCGTTTCATTGCGCGCAAGTAAAAAGTATTTATTTTGATACCTAAAAAATAAAAATATTTTCCCAGCGGTATTTTATGGTTAAATTATATTAATTTGTTGTCAGATATGCATACGTTACGGCTCCGGCGGCTGTCCTTTAACACCCTGTATAAGTAATGAACAAAAAATGTACAAAATAATAAACAAAAAAACGTACAAGTTCCTCCTACGACTACTGACTTCAACCTTTTTTTCCATTCACAGGTTCGGCAAAAAATTGAAAGAAAAAAAGAAAGATATATTTATTTGACGACACAATACTCAAAAACATAAAATCACAAAACAAAATTCAACAGTCACCAGAAAACACAATATCAGCCGAAATGTGGGTAACGGCAAAAAAATATATCAGCATTTAGAAAATAAAGTAAAGTACCTAGACAATTCACTGCTTACGTACGTAACAGAGTAGATTGCAAATTATGTAACACATTTTCTGTCTTTGTAGTTATTAATCTATAGAAAACGTCACTGGTTGTGCAATTACATAAAATATGCATGTAAGATTTTTATGACTTTATACAAACTAGCTCAACAAAATATAAAAGCTTGTGGAATTGTCCGCACAAATAGAAAGAACGTCCCGAAAAATCTACCCCTGGACAAAGATCAAAGCACATACTACTCGAGACAGTTATCTAAAACTATCTCGAGTAGTACCTATGTACTTTGATCTGGAAATTTTGGCATAGGGCATTTTTAGCAGGAAATATAACGATGGGTATATATAAGAATATGAATATATATATATATATATATATATATATATATATATATATATATATATATATATATATATATATATACTGTCTCCAGAAAATAAAGGAAAAAGATCAAGTGATTAAGACACTTAGGATCGCTAGCAACAAAGTTATGCCACAATGAAATAATACCTTAATTTGTAGTACTGGCTTAAAATTTTAAAATACTATTGTTAGCATTAAAGTAATTCTCCGGACGAGGATGTAATAGTATTGCATGGAGACTTACCAAAACACAAGAAGTCTCTAGCTTAACTCATTTACATGCATTTATTTTACTGAGACTCTGTCTCACAGAAATACTAAAATTCATGCGAAATAGTTAATAAAGAAATATACATTCTGACTTCATGCGAAATAGTTAATAAAGAAATATACATTCTGATCATGAAGAAAACCATCGCAAAACCGTTGAAAACGTGGTGATTATATCACAGAACACATATGATTATATTCTCTGTGGTTATAATGATAGGTGACAGGACATAGCACAGATTAGGAACGATGACATTCAGTGCTGCAAAATGTAATTTATATCGATCATCAATTCGATTCTATCAGTCACCATTTCATAAAATATAACTGAAATGTAATGATTATGCCTCATATCACCTTTACATAATAATATATAATATGCAGTCTATGTAGATAAACCATAACATTTTAGTTGCAAAGTCATCCATAACATAATCAGTCAGGCATGTAAATCTTTACATGCGTAGGTACTGATTACGTTATGTTCCCACTTTAGGGCACGAATCGTCTTGCACGCAAGCTCGATGACTTTCAGCCCCCCGAACAAGCCGGTTTCCGATAAGGCTTTACATACGTTGGACCACACACATACGCTGCGGCAGAATGTACAAAAGACTGAGGAGTGTAATCTGCCACTATGCTTAGCTTTTTTGGAGTGAGGTGAGGTATGGGGGCATGGGGTGTACCTCATACACATGTTTCCTCTCGATGTTTTCCGTAAACGTTAGACAGTCGTACTGCTATAAAAAAATCACATACAATGTCCGATTCGCACCCAACACCTTGGAATGTGATGCAAGCGTTCTGTTAATACATAACCACCGCTTTCCTAGTTAATTTAAAGATTTATTTAAAGATCAGCATCCGAGCGATTCGGTCAAATTAAGGTCCACAGATCCGTGGATTAAGAATAGCGTCACTCCATTTCCTTCCGTAGATGTCGTAGAAGGCGACTAAGGAAATAAATTACCAGGAGATGGGCAGCAGCGTTTTCTTGAGATTTCAACCGCATACTGCGATCGCCAACCCGCCTGCCAAGCGTGGCGATTATGGCGCCGTGCCGTTAACTGCATTTGTCCGTATGTGCTTATCGAAAATCGTTTAAGTGTTAAAAATAGAATAACGGTGACAGTGTTTCGATTGGAAGTTCTACGTTCTATACCACCTTGGATTTTAGAATACACTCATAATCATCAGCCATTTGACGCCCACTACAGGACATAGGCCTCCTTCGTGGTTTTCATAACCATGAGGGGGTTTGCCATAACCACCACGCTTGGCAGGCAGGTTGGCGATCGCAGTATGCGGTTGGAATCTCAGGAAGACGCTGCTGCTGCTGGATACGCTCATATATAATTGATATTGTCAGGAGTTAACAATAGGTAAATAAAAATAGTGATGTTACTTATCGATAGATATATTCCGCCGCTCCGCCAGCGCCGTACCATGACACGCTCTTTCCCCCTGCATTTCATCGCTCGCTTGCTTGCACACGCAAAAAGTTTCGTTAGTCCAAATTTAAAACTGTAGCAGAGAGGTCGGGCGCACAATATAGCAGAGAGGTTGTGCGCGTAGTTTTCTTGAATAACCGCGGATGGTTTAACAATCTTTAGCAGACAATATTCATAAGGCTATTCCGTGGCATGCGTTCTAATATCGTGTTACTGACCCTATACAAACTTAATAACTGTTTTATAATTTTTTCAGAAGGATGTTTAGGTTCGTGGGGAAATCAAAACATCATTACGCTGGCCTAAAAACATGGTGAGTGGTGAATTACTCTCGAGAAATTCAACGACCGCCGTATGCTCCAACTTCAATGCAAATAAAACAATAGTTTGCATCGCAAATTGCCATTAAAATTATAGAAAAGTAATTTTTATAATTACAATACAGCGAACCGCTTTCGTCAGGCTTTGCTATTTCAATATGTTTGCCATCGACAGCCCCAATTACATTGGGAAAATTAGTGCGGTGAAAAAATTCTTCCGCTATTTTTTTAAAGTCATCCTTTGTTCTTTCTGGCATTATATATAGGCTTCAAACAATCCCATATTGCGTCGCAGACTTGTTTGATAATATAATGTATTGTAGACACTCCAAGTAGAAACTGGTAATGTAAATCATGAAAACTGTTGCCTGAAGCCAGAAATCTGTAACAAAATAAAAATGGTTTATTTAATGTTTTCTTTTTCAGGCAAAGATTTACAAGCTAAATGTAAACACTTCAGAGACAACTTCAGGCGTGAGTATCAAGCCCAAAGAGATGTTACATCAGGACAAGGTGCCAAAAAAAAAAAAAATACAAATATTATGACGAATTATTATTTCTAATTCCACACGTCAAAGACGCAAAAACCTCTGGCAACTATAGCACTCCACAAACAAATATATCAGAGGAGCCAAATACTGAAATGCCATCTACACCAAATATAGAAAATTCGCCAGCTGCTGGTCCATCGACTGCCAGTGCCACTAACAATGTTTCAGCGACCCCAAAGAAGAACAATAAAACATCCTTTGAGGATGCAGTTTTCAAAAGCTATCGACAGGGAAATGTCCGCAGACGAAGATAAAACATTCTGCCTATCACTGGTTCAATCACTTGAAAAGATTTTTTTGGTTTGGTTTTGAGTTTTTATTTCCCATAAGAACGAATTACATTTCATTCACTTAAAATGAGAAAACCAGGACTATAATCTAATGAAATATAAACGTGAACATGCAACACCTCATACCAACTTCACTTATTAGATTGTAACAAACGCTTAAATTCTAAATTTTATATTTATCTTTGATGTGGCATCTTAATCGGATCTTAAATTTTGGAAGTGAATCTGAATTTTTTATATCTTTCGGTAGTTTGTTAAACAACTGTGCTCCTTCAAACAGTATTGACCTTTTTCCGTATTGGGTTCGTGGTGCGAGTAGTTGTAAGTGATTTTTAGTGCGAGTCTGATATCTGTGGTGCTTTGCCTTGAACTCTATATTAGATTGGATAAGTTTGTGAGTAATTTTATAAATAAGGAGACATGTTTGATAGATATACAATTGCCTAATTTTCATAAGTTTTGTTTCTAGGTATATAGTTATTATTATTATTATTATTATTATTAATACGTTTATTGCACATAAGTAAAAAAATACAATGGCAATATAGTTCGTGTAGGTACAAGAAAATCGTAACAGAAAAGTACCTTAATAAGTTTATTTTGAGCTATTTGTAAATCATGTATATGTGTGCCTGCCGCTGAGCCCCATATCTCTATTAGATACTCAATATGGGGTTTCACCAGGGAATTATAGATGGTATAGCGGACGCGAGTTGGTAAGCAGCCAGTTACACCACGCAGCAAGCCGCAGAGTGATTTGAGTTTTAGTATAATTCTCTCAATCTGCGCCCTCCACGTGAGTTTAGAGTCCAAGAGCAGACCAAGATATTTCTCCTGATTCGATTTGCCTAAGACGTCACCATCTATCAACAACGGTTCATGATCGGGAATTTTCTTGGTTTTGGCTGAAAAAAATCATATAGGAGGTTTTGGATGAGTTAATTGTCAGAAGATTGCTTTTAAACCATTCTGATAGTTTATTTAGCGATCGACGCTTGTGCTTCCTTAATCAGTTTGTCGATGACAATAAAATGTTGGCCAAAATTGAAATATTAAATGTTATTCGCACTTTCTCACGTAGGGTGCGTAATACATTTGGCAGCAACCCGAGTGAGCCAAAACAATCGCCGTTTATTAGACCAAACAACATCAACAGTCCCCCAAATTCTTCGGTTCAAATCACACCCATTTATACTCAAGCCACACAACAGCAGCACTCACATCCGGTACCATGTTCTTGTATCAGACCTCATCTGTTAATCCTGTACATCAATCGAAAATGATTAAGTTTTTAGAGAATCGTCAATACCGCCCAGCTAATTCAACTGCACAAAGTTCTAGGGCACATTCCGCACAAAGCTTTTTTACCACCGACCCAAACATTTGCCCATCTCCATCGACAACCGAACCGTTAATTTCAACAACGGCTCAAAGCCCCTTTAACAATATTAGTTTACCAGAAGAATATTACTTGTCTCCAGATGATTTTTAAAAAATAAGTTCTTAATAAATGCTGAAACTTCATTATTTACCTATAAGAACTTTTATGTAGACGCATGTTTCACAAATAAATAAATTTGAATTTGAATAAATACAAATGGTTTTGTAATTTTATTTATTTTTTACTTACCTCAATGTAGCAACCAGTCGCAGTACAGGTGGTATCGCCAAACGCATGTTGGTATCTTGAAGTGTAATTCGAGGCCTCACTATTGCTAACAATTCATCAAATGTTGTTGTAGACATTCGAAAGTAATTGAAAAATTTGCCGGGATATTGCCTTAAATCTTCATACAGTATCACAAACTGTCCTTTTAAGTATCTCTTTTCATTCAGAGGATGTACCCAGAATGCCTTTTGTTTCCTTTTTCGTCTTCTAGCAATAATAATCGCTATCGCTAGTAATTTTGCAGAAACCATTTTCACTTCTTACTGAAGCGAGAGACGAGACGAGAGTGATTTAAAAGCGTTCGTACGAACAATCATATCGAGAACGTTGTAAAAGCGCCAACGCCAGGATTTAAAGCAACGCTTTTTTAACTCTCGTGCGAACTAGGCCTTATAGGAGAAAATTTGTCTTTGTAAGTGGGGATTAGACCTGCACGTGGTCGGACGGTATAAAAGGCAGCGCGCGCTAGTGCCCGCCGCCCCTTATTCCGCTCCGAACAGCCGTTGGTGTAAGATCCATCCGATATTGTTATTTTGCGTTACCTCGTGTCTGATTTGTATTGCTAATTTTAAGTAAGTTTAGTAGATTTCTGTGCGAATAATTATTCTGTTTTAGTAATGATTTTCTTAAGTAAAATAATTTTTGTTCATGTTAAAATTTGTTAAGAATTAAAACTATTTTGTGATCATTGATTCCACTTTTTTTTGAGTAATTTTCGCTCGAATTTGCTAAAAAGTATATATAGAAAAACTGTCAAGATTTACACACTGGCCTGCGAGTGGGTGACAGCAGTGACTTCCAACCTTACGAATTTTAAGTGTTAACAAACTTACGAGTTAACAGTACCAATAAGTACAGCCTCAGCTGAAAGGAGTTTTTCAAAATTAAAACTAATAAAAATTATTGAAGAAGTACAATGGATCAGAAAAGACTTTCAGCGTTGGCAGTTTTATCAGTCGAGGCTGTTCGAGACATATCCGAACATAGGTTAGCTACTAGCTAGTAGTTTTATAGTGTTGGCATGACCGTTTTGAGATTGGGTTTCCGGTCTCCATATTGTTACCTGGCTGTGTCTATAACACGTTAAAATAAAAGCTGTGAATTTAATTAATTCCGGCCTTTTACTTATGCTTTCCCCAACTCTGTGTGGAACAGAGGCAAATATAGCATATCCATGTCCATCTGTAATTGGCTCACTAACTAGTTATATAAGTCACAAGAAAGGAAAAATAAAATAAAATATGGATTACGACACACTTATTAGGGAGTTCAGTGAGGCTAAAAGCAGAAAATTTATGTTTCTTTAATTGTTTACTTTACTGTTAGTTGAGGTATACTTAATAATGTAAAATAATTACAATGAGGAATAAAAATTTGAGTATCCAAAAAAATTTTCTCAACAAAATCCGTCCTTTTGCATCATCTATCAGGAAGCCTCGCAAAATACATCTTGCCCACATCGAATTTAGGTCTTGCCCCGCCACTGTCATATTTTAACCATAACTAATGTAAAATGCTGAAATATACTGGATTAATCTTGATTTAAATTATCAGCAAAACACTAATTTCGACTTTGACCACCTGCCGTGATTTTTTATTCCTAGAAATGGAACGAGCTTATAACGTCGACAACTTGAGCATGTTATGCAGATTCAGAAATTATATGATACAAGTATCTTACTGCGTAAGAAAGGCACTCTCATCACTTTTCCTACGCCCTATTGAACTAAATTAGAACCAGGAAACCAGCAAGCCGTCACTGGTAGGTAAAAATAATGCCTTACGTCACCATCTCATTTCGTACGTGCCCCCTTTATTATTTAATAAATACATGAGAGCGAAAGAGATAACAATAATACTGTTTATCTCCCTTTTGAAGGGTATCGTTGGCTAATAGCTCCGACTCTGACACACGTGTCGAGTGCTACCTGGATCCCTGGAGCGTTGTATCTGTCCTATATAATTTTTCTAAGGAAAGGGATGAATAGTGCTTTGTCTTGTCCGCTTATTTACGTTAAGCGCGAGTAAAGGTAGCTCTCCCAAGTCAGATCGTTACCTTGCGGGTCACGCGATACCTGTGTTATTTGCGTCCCGGTATCAGTGTGTTCCTAAACTAAATTGATGTGGCTTTTCTCTGGACTCTGATTTCTTTTTTTATTTGGACTGTTTGTCGAAGAAAACGACAACTTGGCACTCTATCGGACTCGGATTTTACTTTGCGGAACTGTCTTACAACGATGGCAAATCGTTATCTCCAGTACACTCATAGTGACTACGCTGTCATGCACTTGATTTCATATTTCAAATCCAGGCAATGTTGGTGGTGATGCAAGAATGACTACAAGATTATACTCGGAACGATATCCAAATCGTAATCCGACGACTTATGAGGTCTACGCTTATCGCGAGGGCAGCCTACCAGGAACGAGTAGGCGGGAGGCCTCCCGCCTCAGACTGTTGACGACGACGTGGTTTTAGGACAAGTATGAGAAGAGCCAGGATGATTTAAAAATGGAAAGAAAATTTAGGCATTGCGTACGAACAAAGGACAAAACGATATGTATTAGATTCCGGCACTGAAGAGGAAAATAACATCCGGCCACCTCCATTAAAAAAATTGCTTTGCTTTGTGTGTGACCAAGTAACCCTGCTCCACAATTAAACAAGAGTTCGCTCAAGGTATGGGCTTGTAAATTACTTTTATTTTAAAATTTTACGTTTAGGTACCTACTGACTGTACCCAAAAATATGTTTTCATAAATTAAACTTTCTTATAGATATCAAACAGGGTTCACCAAAACCTTGACCACTTGTGCACCACCACCACCAGAAGAAAGAGGCTATTCTAGATAGTCCAATTTTATCAAGCTGTGTACTGTACTGGAAATACACAATCCTCTCTTAATATTAATCGTGAAGTAGATAATCTACATTTAAGATTCAAACACACTAATTATTACCTACCATAAAGTTTCAGTTTAAGTCGACTTAGCGAATTAAACCAATAATTAACAATAGTTCAGAAGCGAAACCCACATAATATTATTGGTCTTTCGGGAAGGTAATAGTAAAGAAACGAACACGATAATTTATTTTGTTGATTTTTTTTTAGGAAATATAGCTATTTACTAATATTTCAGGGCTGTGCCTTCAGCTTCACCTAACGGAGATTACCTGTCATCTTCATAGCATTATACAAGGTCGTCGTGAGAGGGCTGGTACCCTCCTCATGGCCCGCGCGGGCGCCGGCTGGCTGCGCGGTGCGCTGGGTGCTGGGTTTAAATGGTTGCTGAGAAGGTCTTGAAATAAAATGGAATAATTCGCAAAAAAAAATCTTGGGAAAATAATGTATTAATTTTTGGGTTGTGGTTCAGCGGGACACAGATGCTGGTGGTAATAGAAGATTTCCAAACATTTCTAAATTAGCGTTGTCTCTTTTTTCAACCCCTATATCAGACTGCAGAGCCTTTTCTTTACTCAGTCGTAAAAGCTTATAAAAAAGTTATCTCTTCCTATGATTCAGAGTATCGTGACTGTAATTTCGACGACAGAGGCAGACAGAATATTTTCGGGCCACGTGGATTCAGAATCAGATCAGAACAGAAGTCGCAGATCATCGTCTTCATCATATCGCAGTCGTAAGCGCTCAAAGGTAGACCGTTTAGAAGAATGAATAAACGATAATATATTTGCGCTACTGCTGGAGAAGACAAGAGTTCAACCGCCCTGAAACTATACATGAATACCAATAAATACTGTTAGGCAAAGAAAATTACTAATTAAACCTGAAAAATTCGGACATAATAGATACCCACTTTTAACAAGGGACATCTGTACGTTAGCCAAAGAGAGGCACCTTAGAAGCCCAAATATTGACGAAGATATACAGCGCTGATAATACTAACAAACACAAACTTTGGAGGACGTGAGAGACATGGGACGAACAACGTTAATTTCAAACTGAAATCGAAGCTCTTGAAAGATCGACATCTGCTGACGTACTTTCAGTTAATGTGGAGTGTTGTAAAGACAGTAAATTATTTACAAGAAAAAGGAATAGTTATTGCTGACAGCGCGTTTGAAGAAATAGCAAAGATTTTATAGAAAAAAGAAGAGGTAATGAATCTTGGGACGAAAAAGACGTGCACCAAAAATGGTTAAGTTTTTTTCAAGATACGTATATATTGGAAAGGAAACAGACTTTGATTTTGATGTACCAATACTTATACGCCATCCCTGGTCATAACGCTAATGTGGAAAGAATATTTTCATTAGTAGCTGCACAGTGGACTAAAGAACGTAATCGCCTTCATGTAGACACGGTCGAAAGCATAATTCAATGTAAGTTCAATTATAAAATGACATGCACAGAATTTCACAAGTATGTTATGGGCAAACCAGACCTGCTAAATAAGGTGAAGAAATCTGAAAAATATAAGTAGGTACTTGGTATTTCTTGTGTAAAATCTACAATGTTGATATTTAATATCTTTTATAATCATTTTAATTTGATTTGTTAAGAAAATAAAGGCAACAAAGTTAAAATGTTTTTTTTTTTCTTTTACATGGATATTTTTAATATAATGTCCCGGTCAGTACTTAGGCTAATATGGCAACCCTAAACTAGAGTGAACGGTTTTAACCGTAGGAAATCGCGATCTGAACCTCGTTCAGCAGCATCGGACACTCAAATTGTGATTGGCGCAATCGATAGGTCGCGACACTTTCGGTGGTGAATATTGGACTAATTATTAAACTGGTGTGAACGGTTTTAACCGTTGGGAATCGCGATCTGAATCTCGTTCAGCAGCATCAGACTCTCAAGTCGTGGCGGAGTCTGGGCTGTGGTGTATTTCGTGCGTATCTTGCTATTGACTATAAGTACATTCATTGTAGGTATTGTTGGAACACTAATCTAGGCAAAAATATCTCTCGCCGATTGTGGCGGCTAGTACAGAATCCTTGCGGATTTGATGCCTCGGTGGCAGCCGCAAGACGTTGAACTATTACATCAGTGGTCGAAACCCTTCTAGGCATTTCATTACCCACTCACCCTGCCTTAGTTTGCCCGATAAAAATAGGCTTAATGGTGCGGCTGTCAACGCCATAGCCAAAGGGTCTATAAAACACAAAACTGCTACCTACAAGTATTTTGTTACTTACAGCAAAGATTTAAACGCCGATTTTTTTTTTAAACCTACGGTTAAAACCGTTCACTCTAGTTTAGGGTTGCCATATTAGCCTAAGCACTGACTTATAGTATTAGCCTAAGTACTATAAGTCACAAATAAAGTAAAAATAAAATAAAATATGGATTACGACACACTTATTAGGGAGTTCAGTGAGGCTAAAAGCAGAAAATTTATGTTTCTTTAATTGTTTACTGTTAGTTGAGGCATACTTAATAATGTAAAATAATTACAATGAGGAAGTTTGCATCGTTATTAATAAAAATTTGAGTATCAAAAAAATTTTTCTCTCAACCAAATCCGTCCTCTTGCGTCATCCATCAGGAAGCCTCGCAAAATACATCTTGCCCACATCGAATTTAGGTCTTGCCCTGCCACTGTCAGAAGTGTTATTTTGTCCATAACTAATGTAAAATGCTGAAATATACTGGATTAATCTTGATTTAAATTATCAGCAAAACACTAATTTCGACTTTGACCACCTGCCGTGATTTTTTATTCCTAGAAATGGAACGAGCTTATAACGTCGACAACTTGAGCATGTTATGCAGATTCAGAAATTATATGATACAAGTATCTTACTGCGTAAGAAAGGCACTCTCATCACTTTTCCTACGACCTATTGAACTAAATTAGAACCAGGAAACCAGCAAGCCGTCACTGGTAGGTAAAAATAATGCCTTACGTCACCATATCTCATTTCGTACGTGCCCCCTTTATTATTTAATAAATACATGAGAGCGAAAGAGATAGCAATAATACTGTTTATCTCCCTTTTGAAGGGTATCGTTGGCTAAAAGCTCCGACTCTGACGCACGTGTCGAGTGCTACCTGGATCCCTGGAGCGTTGTATCTGTCCTATATATTTTTTCTAAGGAAAGGGATGAATAGTGCTTTGTCTTGTCCGCTTATTTACGTTAAGCTCGAGTAAAGGTAGCTCTCCCAAGTCAGATCGTTACCTTGCGGGTCACGCGATACCTGTGTTATTTGCGTCCCGGTATCAGTGTGTTCCTAAACTAAATTGATGTGGCTTTTCTCTGGACTCTGATTTCTTTTTTTATTTGGACTGTTTGTCGAAGAAAACGACAACTTGGCACTCTATCGGACTCGGATTTTACTTTGCGGAACTGTCTTACAACGATGGCAAATCGTTATCTCCAGTACACTCATAGTGACTACGCTGTCATGCACTTGATTTCATATTTCAAATCCAGGCAATGTTGGTGGTGATGCAAGAATGACTGCAAGATTATACTCGGAACGATATCCAAATCGTAATCCGACGACTTATGAGGTCTACGCTTATCGCGAGGGCAGCCTACCAGGAACGAGTAGGCGGGAGGCCTCCCGCCTCAGACTGTTGACGACGACGTGGTTTTAGAACAAGTATGAGAAGAGCCAGGATGATTTAAAAATGGAAAGAAAATTTAGGCATTGCGTACGAACAAAGGACAAAACGCTGTTCGAGACATATCCGAACATAGGTTAGCTACTAGCTAGTAATTTTATAGTGTTGGCATGGCCGTTTTTAGATTGGTTTTCCGGTCTCCATATTGTTACCTGGCTGTGTCTATAACACGTTAAAATAAAAGCTGTGAATTTAATTAATTCCGGCCTTTTACTTATGCTTTCCCCAACTCTGTGTGGAACAGAGGCAAATATAGCATATCCATGTCCATCTGTAATTGGCTCACTAACTAGTTATATAAGTCACAAATAAAGTAAAAATAAAATAAAATATGGATTACGACACACTTATTAGGGAGTTCAGTGAGGCTAAAAGCAGAAAATTTAAGTTTCTTTAATTGTTTACTGTTAGTTGAGGCATACTTAATCATGTAAAATAATTACAATGAGGAAGTTTGCATCGTTATTAATAAAAATTTGAGTATAAAAAAAAAAATTCTCTCAACAAAATCCGTCCTCTTGCGTCATCCATCAGGAAGCCTCGCAAAATACATCTTGCCCACATCGAATTTAGGTCTTGCCCCGCCACTGTCAGAAGTGTTATTTTGTCCATAACTAATGTA
The DNA here is from genome assembly GCA_947308005.1 of Yponomeuta malinellus. Taxonomy (NCBI): domain Eukaryota; kingdom Metazoa; phylum Arthropoda; class Insecta; order Lepidoptera; family Yponomeutidae; genus Yponomeuta; species Yponomeuta malinellus. Next base: position 15,197,753 of record OX371012.1, read on the forward strand.
AAATGCTGAAATATACTGGATTAATCTTGATTTAAATTATCAGCAAAACACTAATTTCGACTTTGACCACCTGCCGTGATTTTTTATTCCTAGAAATGGAACGAGCTTATAACGTCGACAACTTGAGCATGTTATGCAGATTCAGAAATTATATGATACAAGTATCTTACTGCGTAAGAAAGGCACTCTCATCACTTTTCCTACGACCTATTGAACTAAATTAGAACCAGGAAACCAGCAAGCCGTCACTGGTAGGTAAAAATAATGCCTTACGTCACCATATCTCATTTCGTACGTGCCCCCTTTATTATTTAATAAATACATGAGAGCGAAAGAGATAGCAATAATACTGTTTATCTCCCTTTTGAAGGGTATCGTTGGCTAAAAGCTCCGACTCTGACGCACGTGTCGAGTGCTACCTGGATCCCTGGAGCGTTGTATCTGTCCTATATATTTTTTCTAAGGAAAGGGATGAATAGTGCTTTGTCTTGTCCGCTTATTTACGTTAAGCTCGAGTAAAGGTAGCTCTCCCAAGTCAGATCGTTACCTTGCGGGTCACGCGATACCTGTGTTATTTGCGTCCCGGTATCAGTGTGTTCCTAAACTAAATTGATGTGGCTTTTCTCTGGACTCTGATTTCTTTTTTTATTTGGACTGTTTGTCGAAGAAAACGACAACTTGGCACTCTATCGGACTCGGATTTTACTTTGCGGAACTGTCTTACAACGATGGCAAATCGTTATCTCCAGTACACTCATAGTGACTACGCTGTCATGCACTTGATTTCATATTTCAAATCCAGGCAATGTTGGTGGTGATGCAAGAATGACTACAAGATTATACTCGGAACGATATCCAAATCGTAATCCGACGACTTATGAGGTCTACGCTTATCGCGAGGGCAGCCTACCAGGAACGAGTAGGCGGGAGGCCTCCCGCCTCAGACTGTTGACGACGACGTGGTTTTAGGACAAGTATGAGAAGAGCCAGGATGATTTAAAAATGGAAAGAAAATTTAGGCATTGCGTACGAACAAAGGACAAAACGCTGTTCGAGACATATCCGAACATAGGTTAGCTACTAGCTAGTAATTTTATAGTGTTGGCATGGCCGTTTTTAGATTGGTTTTCCGGTCTCCATATTGTTACCTGGCTGTGTCTATAACACGTTAAAATAAAAGCTGTGAATTTAATTAATTCCGGCCTTTTACTTATGCTTTCCCCAACTCTGTGTGGAACAGAGGCAAATATAGCATATCCATGTCCATCTGTAATTGGCTCACTAACTAGTTATATAAGTCACAAATAAAGTAAAAATAAAATAAAATATGGATTACGACACACTTATTAGGGAGTTCAGTGAGGCTAAAAGCAGAAAATTTAAGTTTCTTTAATTGTTTACTGTTAGTTGAGGCATACTTAATCATGTAAAATAATTACAATGAGGAAGTTTGCATCGTTATTAATAAAAATTTGAGTATAAAAAAAAAATTCTCTCAACAAAATCCGTCCTCTTGCGTCATCCATCAGGAAGCCTCGCAAAATACATCTTGCCCACATCGAATTTAGGTCTTGCCCCGCCACTGTCAGAAGTGTTATTTTGTCCATAACTAATGTAAAATGCTGAAATATACTGGATTAATCTTGATTTAAATTATCAGCAAAACACTAATTTCGACTTTGACCACCTGCCGTGATTTTTTATTCCTAGAAATGGAACGAGCTTATAACGTCGACAACTTGAGCATGTTATGCAGATTCAGAAATTATATGATACAAGTATCTTACTGCGTAAGAAAGGCACTCTCATCACTTTTCCTACGACCTATTGAACTAAATTAGAACCAGGAAACCAGCAAGCCGTCACTGGTAGGTAAAAATAATGCCTTACGTCACCATATCTCATTTCGTACGTGCCCCCTTTATTATTTAATAAATACATGAGAGCGAAAGAGATAGCAATAATACTGTTTATCTCCCTTTTGAAGGGTATCGTTGGCTAAAAGCTCCGACTCTGACGCACGTGTCGAGTGCTACCTGGATCCCTGGAGCGTTGTATCTGTCCTATATATTTTTTCTAAGGAAAGGGATGAATAGTGCTTTGTCTTGTCCGCTTATTTACGTTAAGCTCGAGTAAAGGTAGCTCTCCCAAGTCAGATCGTTACCTTGCGGGTCACGCGATACCTGTGTTATTTGCGTCCCGGTATCAGTGTGTTCCTAAACTAAATTGATGTGGCTTTTCTCTGGACTCTGATTTCTTTTTTTATTTGGACTGTTTGTCGAAGAAAACGACAACTTGGCACTCTATCGGACTCGGATTTTACTTTGCGGAACTGTCTTACAACGATGGCAAATCGTTATCTCCAGTACACTCATAGTGACTACGCTGTCATGCACTTGATTTCATATTTCAAATCCAGGCAATGTTGGTGGTGATGCAAGAATGACTGCAAGATTATACTCGGAACGATATCCAAATCGTAATCCGACGACTTATGAGGTCTACGCTTATCGCGAGGGCAGCCTACCAGGAACGAGTAGGCGGGAGGCCTCCCGCCTCAGACTGTTGACGACGACGTGGTTTTAGAACAAGTATGAGAAGAGCCAGGATGATTTAAAAATGGAAAGAAAATTTAGGCATTGCGTACGAACAAAGGACAAAACGCTGTTCGAGACATATCCGAACATAGGTTAGCTACTAGCTAGTAATTTTATAGTGTTGGCATGACCGTTTTTAGATTGGTTTTCCGGTCTCCATATTGTTACCTGGCTGTGTCTATAACACGTTAAAATAAAAGCTGTGAATTTAATTAATTCCGGCCTTTTACTTATGCTTTCCCCAACTCTGTGTGGAACAGAGGCAAATATAGCATATCCATGTCCATCTGTAATTGGCTCACTAACTAGTTATATAAGTCACAAATAAAGTAAAAATAAAATAAAATATGGATTACGACACACTTATTAGGGAGTTCAGTGAGGCTAAAAGCAGAAAATTTAAGTTTCTTTAATTGTTTACTGTTAGTTGAGGCATACTTAATCATGTAAAATAATTACAATGAGGAAGTTTGCATCGTTATTAATAAAAATTTGAGTATAAAAAAAAATTCTCTCAACAAAATCCGTCCTCTTGCGTCATCCATCAGGAAGCCTCGCAAAATACATCTTGCCCACATCGAATTTAGGTCTTGCCCCGCCACTGTCAGAAGTGTTATTTTGTCCATAACTAATGTAAAATGCTGAAATATACTGGATTAATCTTGATTTAAATTATCAGCAAAACACTAATTTCGACTTTGACCACCTGCCGTGATTTTTTATTCCTAGAAATGGAACGAGCTTATAACGTCGACAACTTGAGCATGATATGCAGATTCAGAAATTATATGATACAAGTATCTTACTGCGTAAGAAAGGCACTCTCATCACTTTTCCTACGACCTATTGAACTAAATTAGAACCAGGAAACCAGCAAGCCGTCACTGGTAGGTAAAAATAATGCCTTACGTCACCATATGTCATTTCGTACGTGCCCCCTTTATTATTTAATAATTACATGAGAGCGAAAGAGATAGCAATAATACTGTTTATCTCCCCTTTGAAGGGTATCGTTGGCTAATAGCTCCGACTCTGACGCACGTGTCGAGTGCTACCTGGATCCCTGGAGCGTTGTATCTGTCCTATATAATTTTTCTAAGGAAAGGGATTAATAGTGCTTTGTCTTGTCCGCTTATTTACGTTAAGCTCGAGTAAAGGTAGCTCTCCCAAGTCAGATCGTTACCTTGCGGGTCACGCGATACCTGTGTTATTTGCGTCCCGGTATCAGTGTGTTCCTAAACTAAATTGATGTGGCTTTTCTCTGGACTCTGATTTCTTTTTTTATTTGGACTGTTTGTCGAAGAAAACGACAACTTGGCACTCTATCGGACTCGGATTTTACTTTGCGGAACTGTCTTACAACGATGGCAAATCGTTATCTCCAGTACACTCATAGTGACTACGCTGTCATGCACTTGATTTCATATTTCAAATCCAGGCAATGTTGGTGGTGATGCAAGAATGACTACAAGATTATACTCGGAACGATATCCAAATCGTAATCCGACGACTTATGAGGTCTACGCTTATCGCGAGGGCAGCCTACCAGGAACGAGTAGGCGGGAGGCCTCCCGCCTCAGACTGTTGACGACGACGTGGTTTTAGGACAAGTATGAGAAGAGCCAGGATGATTTAAAAATGGAAAGAAAATTTAGGCATTGCGTACGAACAAAGGACAAAACGATATGTATCAGATTCCGGCACTGAAGAGGAAAATAACATCCGGCCACCTCCATTAAAAAAATTGCTTTGCTTTGTGTGTGACCAAGTAACCCTGCTCCACAATTAAACAAGAGTTCGCTCAAGGTATGGGCTTGTAAATTACTTTTATTTTAAAATTTTACGTTTAGGTACCTACTGACTGTACCCAAAAATATGTTTTAAATCAATACCTTTGGCAAGATACCTGAAACAGAATGTAAAAATAATTCATCATCAACCCATTATGTCCCCACCGAGGGTCACGGGTCTCTTCCCTGAGGAAGGTATAGGCCATACTCCACCACGGGGGCCAAGTCCGGATTGGCGGAGGCTTGTAGACTAGTGGCTCGTCTACTGTCAGAAGTTGTCAAGCCGCCCTAAGGCCTCTGACTTGGCTTAACGACTGCCATCTATCGCCGGCAGCCGGCACCAACAGCTTAACGTGCCTTGCGAAGCACGGAACCGCTCGGAAAAATGCCACTAGCGTTAGGCATAGACGGCGACCCATCCATGCACTGAACGCGCCCTGTGTTGCTTAACCTTCGTGATCGTTTTAAGATCACTCAGGCAGCCGGGGCTACGAGCGAATCGCTCGTAGCCCCGGCTGCCTGAGTAAAAATAATTAATTGAACACAATTCAAAAAACTTAAGTAAAATTTTATTAGGTACAAAAATCACTAACATAATCATCCTATTAAAATTTAAATCTTTTGCTTTTCAGTACAATTTCTGCAAAAAAAAAAAAGGAAAGCCGTAAGAGATTATTACATGCATGAAAAAAAAGAAAATGATGAAAGAAGTGGTAGCGCAGCAAAGAAGAAGAAAGTATGCCGGTATTTTGATTTATTGCAGTTTTTAAAAGTTACCCAACAGTCAAGGAACTCATTTTCAAATGTAACTTCTCCTGAAAACACTGATAACGATGACAGTAATATAACTGGCAACAATGACGATGAAAATCTTGATGAACAAATCAGATCCACAGAAGTGGACTCACCACTGTATCAACCGTCTACCAGCCAGCCAGCGTCAATGCAAACACCTGTATACCAAAACCAGCCGTCGACGTCAAAGCAGACAGTGACATCGCAACCTACAGTAGGTTCAATCCACAAACCCGAACAAAAAATAAAAAACAAACACTGACACTGTTTCAAGAATCTCTTCTCAAAAAGTTTGATAATGATGATAGGGATCCTAATCGATATTTTTTATTATCTTTTTTGCCGGAGATGTCCAAAATTACAGAGAAACAGAATTTCGAATTTTGCATGGAAGTTATGAAAGCATTAAATAAAGTCAAGTATCAAATTCCAGAACAGCACACACAATCAAACTGGCGTCATTTTTCATCACCCTTTTCCGATTCCCACAGCAACAGCAGTAATCAATACTACCCGACACCAGTAAATAGAGGATACACAACACAGGCAAATGAATATCACTCCAATGAAACAAATGAATATGATGAAACATGGAACACTGTGCAGCTTGTTTGTTAATCTTTATACTTAAGTAAAATAATAATTAAAATACTTTAAAACTTTCTTGAGTGTTATTATTAATCTTTCCTCTGGGCTGATGGCTAGTCTCATATTTGTGTCCGATTTAGTAATAAAAGGTTTTATGTGATGTAATATTCTTGAAAAACATGTAATGGCATATGGTAGTAGTTTTTAAACATATCTGGATTTGCACATACACGTTCATATAATGATTATAATGTATGGAACTGTCCACATATCAGCCTCTCACTATTGAGTGGGTTTACCCAGCTTCTTTTTCTGGTATCATCTTCTGAATAAGTATCTTCTGAATATGCTTCATGAATACACAATATTTTCAATGGATCCATCGCACTTGATGACACAAACACCCCGTACCAACGCTCGATAGTAACTGAATCAGGGGGTGTCAACTTACTAAGGTAGACAAAGAATACGTACGGTGGGCAGTTATTGCCCTTACAAAATCAAATTATGTTAAGCTTATTAAATGAAAATATTTTCGAAATATCAAATGTCGATTTTTGTTAACACAAATGAATCCGAGTTATTTACTAAACTAAATTCAACATAATTTTAATTATATTTCATAATAGTAACATTCACGTAGCAAGCAACAAAAACAAACATGGCGTTTTTCACGGTCTCTGCGCTTGTTGGTGTTCGCTTTCTAAAATTATTTTTTCTTCCTAATATCGCAAGCTACGAACGTTGAGTTGAGTTTTTATTCCTCCGTTACATTCTGTTTTGCCTGTGAATACGAGATAGTGACTCTATATAGTTGTGAAAATGTCAAACGTCAAAGAGAAGAGAAAAGAAGACACTCGAAAGTGTAGTGTGGCAAATCCCTAGCAGCCAATAACATTTCATTGTTTCGCTTTCCGAATCCCGGAGTGAGAAATCTATTGCGGTATGTTAATTATTTATTTCAATTCTGCTGCTCTAAGGACCCAACAATACCTACGTATAACCATACTTCTAAGTGAATACGTAAAATAAAAATAAACCCATTTATTTTCAGCTGCACAGTATGGGCAAAATTTCTTTTGCCCTCTGATGAACGGCACAGTTCAATAGATTTTCAGAGAAAGCTACACAGTGAACACAAAATGCTTTGTCAAAATCATTTCGAAGCAAAAGACTTTTTAGATGCAACTGAAAAATGATTGCTGAGAACCGCAGTTCCACGCGAGGTAAGCGAATTGAATTGTACTGTGATAAATTATTACGAATGTATAACCTAGTTATTATTATAATACTATTATCTATCCACAGATTGAACCGGAGTTTGATCCCGTGCCTGCACATATTAGGGATCTGCAGCCAGGTCCCTCACAAATTTCAGCTGCCAATGCTGAGCAAAGGCCACAAGCAGGCCCGTCAAAAAGAATCTGTTTTAAAGATATAACTAATACCCAGAGGCATGAAAAAGAATCGGGTGTTTCAACAGCTCCTATTAAATTTGAACAAAAGACACTTTTGCAACATCCAGGACCAGAGACAGCCCTCAAATGTGAAAAAGAACAGAAACTATTTAAAAAATGCTCAAGATACATGCAAAATATTTGCAAACTGCGCAAGCGCATTAAAAACTTAAAGTCCAAGGCCATACTGAATAAGATTACAGAGAGCAACTCCGTTAAAAAACTTGCAGATAAAATTACGCCGACATTTGCACTTTTGCTCCAAGCACAATTAAAAAATTATAAGAAAAAATCAACAGGTGATGGTCAAAAGAAGAAAAAATTGTAGCCCTGTGTCACGTTGTGTGTTTTCACCAATGTCTTGAACGGCTCAGGTTTCGATTTACTCTGGTATCACCATAGAATTTTGTAGGCTGACATTTCTTCTTTTAGGTTTGTTTGATGAGTTGGTCGCCGGTGATTGGTCGTTTCTTGTGGGTTGCCATAGGAAATCTAGTTACCTCATTTCAGGGAAAATATGGCCACCCAAGCAGAAGATTGACAATGGTGACGCGACGACGTTCTGCTGGGATAAGGGAGAGCTCCAAAATGTCGAGGATTGTTTAGCTGGAAAGATCTAATTATTCATGGACAGTTGATCCTCCATTGTGAGCAGACTTGGCTCAGTTGGCGAAGAAGCAGCCCATTTAAGATATATTTTGTAGCGGCAGGAATTCTGATGCACCAGATTCCTGGAAAGGGGTGAAGGAGGGATTGCCAGCGTCGAGACAATCCTAGTTGCTGAATGTCTCCGAAGCAATTTTTCTTCCTTTCAGCTGGATAGGGATTTTGGGAATTTAGGGATATTTGTGAATTCAGCGAATTTAGCGAATTTATAGGAATTTAGGGATTTAGTGATTTGCTTTAACTTTTAGTGTTTGCACTGTGTTCTCTTTTTGCTGTCGAGAAACAGTTGCTCTTTTGGGGTCAAGAAACTTATGATAGGCTGTGCTACAAGCGCTTGGCTTCTCTCATGCCGGGAGAGGGATTTGGTTCGGGACGGCTGGCCAGCGTCATCTTGTGAAGTCTCTTCGGTCCTGCTCCGGTGACGGCGCATGGGGACGAGGCTGCCTACTCGGCGTTCTGGTTAGCACCGTGCATCCCACCTGAGGCCGGATTGACTTCACAGGGAGGTAAACAATTTCACTTACATATTAAGGAATTAGTATTTAAAGCATTAAATTAGAATTAAATTGTTGATAATTATTGAAATTGATGGCAAATCTGATTTTCAGTAGGAACTAACCACTTATAAAATGTAATTTGTGAATTTATCACCACTTACTGAAGCGACCCCGCTCTGCTCTGAGTTTTTTCTGAAATTAAGTAATTGTCTGGGTTTAAACGCTAAAGTTTCACAATTACATTATTGCTACCTGTGTAGCCCCAAAATTAAAGTCTGTACTCAACATTAACAGCGTTTCATTCAACTCCCCATATTTAGGCCCTTGATGGCTCAAGGCACTGAGCCAGACAATTTCTGATTTTTGTTTTGGTGGCCCTGGCCACAGTTTTCAGTTCTGTTGACGTGGCGGGTTTCTTTACTACCGGGCAGGAAACACCCTCAAACGTTACACCTGAGGTTATTTAAAAGGTCACCAACGTGTTACCGTCTCATGAGGCGGCTGTTTTTTTTACCGTCACCTGGTACCCTAAAAGCCTTACTCAATAGAGTTCCTTTTGGTGTTGGCATAAACCAACAAGTACTAGAAGTACTGAAACAATATAATAAAACTCAAAAGCCATCAGACAACAAATACATTTTATTGTTCAATGAAATGTCGCTTAAAAAAAATGTAAACTACAACATTAAAGAAGATATAATTGATGGTTATCAAGACCATGGGGCGCAAGGAAGGTCACCAAATGTTGCATCATATGTCTTAGTTTTTATGATTGCCGGTATTTGAAAACCTGTTAAACAACCAATTGCTCACTATTTTTCAAGTGGGTTTTCAACAGCAGATAGGCTTGCTGTGCTTCTAAAAGAGGTGGATATTTACTTTTAAGGTCGGATTTCACCAATAGTTGTTTTACTCGAGAATAACTATACCAAGAATAATTTTACTCTTCATTAATATTCTTGGATAACTTAATTTACATTTCATCATTCTACACCAGAGTAAATTTACTCTCGGATAGTTAATCTGTTGCTTGAAAAGAATTTGAATGAGTGAAATTACCGAATGTATAACCCACCCATTTATGGTTTCGCGCTACTATCATATTTCGTCACGTGTACAGCGTATTATTCACTTTGGTAGGGTCATACGTCAAACTTCAACCAACACTTTGGACTATTGTTAATCTGTACTTTAGACTAAACAACAATAAATTCTTTCGTGGTGTTTTTTGAGGACTGTGTTTGAGGAGGCGATACGAGGTGATTATTTTGTGAATAATGGCAGATAAGAGAAAACGAAGCCCTAACTGGTTGTCTTCAGAAAAACATTTATTGCTAGATATTGTTGAACAGCATTTTACTGTAATAGAAAATAAAAAAACAGATGGAGTAACTATGAAGCAGAAAACTCCGGAATGGATTGTAATGAGTAATGAATATAATTCCCAAACGGTACATACACACCGAACTGCAGAAAACCTTAAAGCTCAATGGGAGAGCATGAAGAAGGCCGTGAAGAAAGAATCATCAAATACAAGAATGCATTTAATTCAAACAGGTATGTATCTACTTACATAGAGTTAGGTGTTTACTACCTAATCGTTATACTCTTGCGGTTTATATTCACATATGAGGAGTGTCTGTTCAAAAGGTCATATTTCCATAGAGCAAGATATATTTTTTTATTTTTTTCCCGAAACTCTAACTTAAATCCTATACATATCTGTCAAAATTCTGATCGAAAACAACGTATTTCCAACACAAAAAATCTTGAACTTTGACTTTCCGAACAAAGTGGGCTTATTTCTCTGTATAACACATATTTCGATCAAAAGGTTTTATTTCTCTAAACAAATTATGTTTTGTTAGACAGTTTTGTAAAATAAAAAATAAAATAAAATAATTTTATTTGCTTAGAACGTGGTACATAAGGATGGCATGATATTATATATGAGCTCACATTCTGTTAGATATGTTCTAACATGCAAATATTTAATTGTAATGTCAAAATACCATAATGAAATAATGAATTACAAATGTCAAATAAGTTTTTATGTCAGGTGCTAAATCTACAAATGTTAATATAATATAATGTCCAGGTCAATACAGTAATTGAAATGTCAGTTGCATTTAATTAATAAAATTAAGTCAAATACATTAAAAATAAAAAATTAAATTATTTAAAAATAGCTGGAATGTCAAAAATAAAATGGCACTTTACTTAAACTTATCTGTCATAAATTCATTTATCGAATAGTAGCACTTTTGGCACAGCCAATTATACATTTCTCTCTTGAACATCGACCATCTTAAATTTAGAAATTCAACAGGTATTTTGTTATACACTCTTACAAGCATAGAGCCGCAATTTCTGCTGTGCAAAGTTGTTTTACATGCTGGTAATATCAGTTTATCTTCATATCGCGTTCTAAAGCTTCATCATCATCATCATCAACCCATTATGTCCCCACCGAGGGGCACGGGTCTCTTCCCTGAGGAAGGTATAGGCCATACTCCACCACGGGGGCCAAGTCCGGATTGGTGATCTAAAGCTTAATGCCTGTTTTTTTGTTGTGAATAAGTTTTTATGTTTCGCTACAAAACAAGCTGCCTCAAAGATATACATGCAAGGTAAGGTAAGTATGTTGTATTTCTTAAAGAGCGGCTTGCAAGAGTCTAGTGGTTTAGCGGCCGCGATGGCACGAATACATCTTTTCTGTATTATAAATGCCCTGTTCGACTCCGTAGAGTTACCCCATAAGATCAAGCCATAACGTATTATGGGAGCCACACATCCATGATATGCAAGAAGTGCAGTTTTCCTATCAGCTATATTATTTAGCCTATATATTAAATAAATTTTGCTATTTATTTTACTAATAACCTGATCTATATGTCGTGACCAATTCAAGTTTTCGTCAATATTAATGCATAGGAATTTTGCACACGTTGTTCTTTCTATTTCCTCATTTTTACATTTTAGTTTTAAGTCGATCTGTCTCATTTTTATATTTTTAAATAGTGTATACTTTGTTTTTTTTGGGTTAACTTGCAAATTGTTTTTAGCTAGCCAAGCGCAAATACTTTCAATCGTTCTATTTATTTCTTCTTCAAAATGTGCAGTTTGGTAAGGTATTATTAAAGATATGTCATCCGCAAATAGTATGCATTTATGATTTGTTATAGCCGGAAGATCATTAATGTACAATAAAAACAATAATGGTCCAAGAACGCTGCCTTGAGGCACCCCATATTCATTTTTCTGTAATTCAGATCTGTAGGGCTCCATTTCATTGTTTTCATTTATGTTTGATATTTCAACAAGCTGTAAACGATTTTCTAGATAACTTTTTATCCAATTGTAGCATATACCACGCAGTCCATATTTTTCACACTTAGCTAGTAGAATTTTATGTGCGACGTAATCGAAGGCCTTTGTCATGTCAAAATAAAGAACACAAGTATGATTTCCCTTATCTATGTATTGTGCTGTTTCTCTTACAAGTGAGAATGCTGCTAAACTCGTCGATTTTCCCCTTTGGAAGCCATTTTGCTCTTGATTGATGATGGAATGCTTATTTAGGAATTTGTAAATTCTCGTGTGCATCGCTTTTTCAAATATCTTGGATATAATTGGTACTAAAGCTACTGGCCTGTAGTTATTTGCACAGTTGCGTTCATCCTTTTTGTAAATGGGTTTCACTATAGCTGTTTTTAGCTTCTCAGGAAAGATTCCCTGGGAAAACGAAATGTTTATAAGCTCACACAATACTGGTGCTAAGATAGTGGCACATAACTTTAGAACCTTTGTAGAAATTTCATCGTGTCCAACTGAGTTTGTAGATTTTAGTGACTTTATTATATCTAATACTTCCTGATGACTACAGGGTTCAATGTAAATTGACTCACTTAACGATTCTATTAGTTCAATTTCTGTTTCGTCAGTTTGAATATTATTACATTTAGTATTATTCAATTTATTTTCAATTATTTTATTATTATTAGATTTATTTTTATTTACTGCATCAATGAACTGGTTGTTGAATGTCTCCGCTATAGATTTTGGATCTGTTATACGTTTGCTGTTAACGAGTAGCTCTTCAATTACTCTGCTGTTATTTTCATTATTTCCGTCTTTTATTAATTGCCAAGCAGCACGACTTTTATTTTTTGCGTTTATTATAAACTTTTTGTTACTCCTTTTTTGTGCCTTATTTATGCATTGTTTTAAGATTTTTGTGTATTTAATGTATTGAAGACGTAGCTCAGGATTTTTAGTTGTATAGCATTTGTATCTTAAATACCTCTTTGTTTGACATGATTTTTTTATACCCGGGGTTATCCATTTTAGTTTTGTTTTTCCAGTTTTTATTTTTTGTCTGATCTTAGGAAAACACAGATTATGTAGCATTTGAAGAGTTTCGAGAAAATTATCAAAAAGTACATTTATGTCACATTCCGGATCGCATTTTATTATTCCTGACCATGATATATTTGATACACTCGTTATAAATTTATCTATATTTTCATCTGAAATGTCTCTTTTGACTGTATAGTAAGAGTCCTGCGATTTTTTTATTTCTGCCATCTGTATACTAATAGTTTGGCAGGTGTCATGGTCAGAGAGTTCCATTTGATGAAGCCTTGATTCGAAATCTTCTAAGTTAGATGCTATGTTGTCAATACAAGTTTGTCGCCTTGTGGGTTGAGTGATATGTAATTTCATATTGTGATTTTCTAATATTAATACGAATTCATTTGATATTTTATTTCTTTTTAAAGTGTCAACATTAAAATCTCCCGCAATAATAATTTTCATTGATTTTTTTTTATTTAATTTAGATAAGACTATTTGGAGTTTCTCAAAAAATATGTCAATTTGAGAGTTTGGTGTTCTGTAAATACAGATAACAATTGTTTTGTAGTCGATTAGTTCTATGCCACATGCTTCAAACGAGAAACTCATCGATAGGTCTTTTAAAAAAGAAAGTTCTTTGATTTTTATTTGTGGTCTTATAAAAATACACACTCCACCCCTTTTTTGGTCTCTAGAGTAGAAAGATCCTAGCATATAGCCATGAATGATAGCATTGGTCTCATTACCTTGCTTTATAAATGTTTCACTAAAACATAGGACGTCACATTGTTCATTATTCGATTCTAGCTCGTTCAAACATACTTCTATCATTTCTCGTTTTCTTAAAAGTCCAGCTATATTTTGATGGAATACTGTGAGTTTTGCAAGCTCGTGTTTATTCACGAAAAAATTTTTCAACTGATTCTTGTTCACAGGGACGCTTGTCAATTATGAGTTTCTTAATATTTTAAAAGATATTAGCTAGCCCTAAACTGTTTAACTCTCCACTAAGCCGCTCAAACATTGCATTATAATCAAGATCATAGTTTGAATCCAGTATCTCAGCATAGTTATTGGAAAGGGAATCCATGTACAGTACATTATTAAATAATTCTACTCTGCTGTTGAAGTCTAAATGATATTTTTTATCTTTACCGAATTTGTAGGTTGGCATTGTTACAATAATATTGGTGTGTTTGATTTCTAAAAGCTTGGATTTTATATGTAATACAAGATCTATGTAATCTGTATCAGACCCAAAGTCCTGCTCCCCTATCATTATTACACAATAATCATCCATATCGAAATCAATTACTTTCTTATCTATTTCTTCTAGCAATGTACGCACGTCTGCACCTGGTTTGCGATAGTGACAGTATTCGAATGTATCTGAAAATTTTTCATCTATGATATTAATACTTTGTCGTTTGTTTGAGCTAATTATACATAATTTCTTCTTAATTTTTTTTGCTGTCCCATCCATTGAGTTTGGTGTAAATTTCGCAGCTGGGGGCTGCTGTAGTTTTTTGGTGTAAGCTTGCTTCGTGGTTTTATATTTTTGTGTATTTGTAGTGGCTGTGTCATTTGTATTATTTTCTGTAGTCCTATTTTGTGCAATCTCATTTTGTGTAGATTCATTTTGTGTAGTCAGTACAGAGTCCTTTATAGAAGAGTTCTGTTCCACTCGGGGGGTCTCGCAGATATCCTCGGTCGCTATTGGTGTAAAGTCTAAACGCCTATTCATACTTGTACGTTTGCGTTTAGATGATTTGCTGGTTTTTTGTGATGATGTAGTGTGGTGTATCTTTTGTAAAGTAGTGACTTTCTGTTGATTATCCTGAAGAATTTTGTTTATGTTGAAGTTTTCTATGTTGAGCTTATCAATCTCCGCATTGGCACTTGCCAGCTGCTCTTTAAGAAGTACAATTTCTTTTTTAAGTTCTATTATACTTTCATGGCAGTCGCAGGTCGATAAGTCTGGTAAACTTCTTGGTTCATCGTTTTCTGATGTTAAAGAGTCAAAGCTTGTTTCGACTAAGTTTTCCACTGACTTTGATAAATCACTTGTCTTTTTTGCAAGCGGTTTTTCTGATTTATCGGGTTTGGCCAGACAAGGTTTGCAACTGAGTTTGGCCAGACAAGGTTTGCAAGTCCATGGTCTTGTTGATTGTAGCTTAATTTGAACGCCAGCACAATTTTTATGGTACATCTTTTTACATTCTAACGTGGCACAAGTGATACCATCTGACTTAGACATAAACTTTTTGCAGGCTGTACATTTATCAGCCATTGTGAATGGTGTTATTCACAGAATTATTCAGCCTAACAATATTAATAGCAATAGTTGGATCCTTTTCGTAGAACGTACGACGTAATTAGTAATCAAACTGCTACGTCGATTTCATTCGGTCCAACTCGGTTTATCGTGAAAAGTTTCTGAACGCATCCATAAACCTCAATGACAGCTGTTGTGTCAAAACGATACGTCATTCAGTCAGTCAACAATCAAAACAAAGCCCGGAGGTACTTCCACGTGATGTGATTCCGTTTCTTTAAGCCTATTGGCCAAGATTTAGAGCTGGCTTTGAATATAAATCCGTTACAAATCCGTTACAAAGTGATTGGAATTATTTGTGTTCTATTTTTTCGTCTGTGGAGTGTACAAAGGTGTGGTTTGTGTCCTACCTTGTTTGCACGGTACTATTGCACAAAACTGGCTGCTGCACTACACTTATTAGGTACTTTATGCACTGTTTACTAATAATCTTACGGAGCTATTTTGTATACGTCCTTCCTGTCAGGTAGTTCGAAAAAACGTAATTAAATCTTGTTCTACATTATTGCCTGCCGAAAATTGAGTTTAATCGATTCACAAAATCGATTTTTTGGCTGTATACTCTAAACAGCCATTGCTTGAATGATTGTCTATGCTGTGAAAAGAAAAAAAATTACATTTTGAAGTTTCATGGTCTGTGGATGGAACATTTTGAAGGGCGGCTTTTTTTCCTGATGCGTGATTGTCTTGTTTTACAAAATACGCTTTTTATCAAAATGGATGAAGGCGAGGGAACAGTACAAACATTAAATGAGAGAACTAGAGTAAAGAAGCGTAAAGAACGTTCTGTATACCGTGATAAAACGTAAGTTATGTCTTGGAACTATTTTGAAAACGACAATGGTAGTGGTCAGAAACAGGTAAGTGTAAAACCAAATAAAACCATTGATGCAACCGCTCCTCAAAGCCGCTTCAGCTGCAGCTAGTTTTGTATGAGGAGTCCTCATACAAAACCAGTTGCAACTGAAACGGCGTTTGAAACAAGTTTTTATTTCCAAAAAAGCAGTTCCGTTTCGTTGGCCGTTAAGTCGCAAAGTGAGACGCCAATGCAAGGATATTGTCAGTAGACGCTCCGCAGAATGAATTTTCAGTTTTCAGTTAGGTCGCTACAATACTGCAGACAGTTGTTTGATATTAAATAACAACATTATACAACGTCGAACGTCGCTGCCTGTACGTAGGTAATACAGAGAAGTTTGTAAAGAGGCTCGAAATTTCACTGATGCCTGCACTTGCCCATTAGCTCAGTTGGGAGAGCGCTGGTACGGTTAGCCAGAGGTCGCGGGTTCAAGTCCCGGCACAGGTGGAAGTTTTGGCCTCTAAATAGGTTTTTAAAACATTATATCTACTTACCTACTCGTACATCCCATTATTTTATTAACCCCATACTGGGTTTCTTACAGATTGTTTAGAATTAATAATAAATATGTTTTATGCTTTCAGAAAGTTAATAGGACAGATGGCACCCAAAGACTCTGAAAACAAGGGTTTCAAATGTTTTAAAATCGAACACTGCAACCAAAGCAAGTGTTAACTCGAAGCTGGACAAATTAAGTCAAGCTCGGTTAGAACTGGTACAGCTGCAAATGAAGACAGAAATGAACAACAGTTGATGAAGGAGGAGCATAAATTGAAAATGTTGCATTTAGATAATGATGAGAGAAGATAAGAAGAACTCAAACGAATTTTAAAATGTATTTATTATCGGTTCAGGATTACAGAAACTATAACTTTATTACACTAATTAATAGGCTATGTTTATAGTAAGAAAATGCGTATTGCCCTTCATGCATCACAAAAAGAAAAATACTTATGTTTTATAAAAAAAAAGAAATAAGAACAAAAAACAAGGTTGCCCTGTCGACAGCTGACCACATTGATTTCTAACTTGTATATTTTGGAGGCATTTTATTATTTATTATATATCATCATCATCAGCCACCCGACGCCCACAGGTTTTGCCATAATCGCCACACTTGGCAGGCGGGTTGGCGATCGCAGTATGCGGTTGGAGTCTCAGGAAGACGATGCTGCCCGTCTCCTGGTAATTGATTTCCTTAGTCGCCTTCTACGACATCCACGGAAGGAAATGGAGTGACGCTATTCTTAATCCGGCGCCACACAGACCAATATATATATATATATATATATATATATATATATATTTCATCAATAGTGTAAACTTCATCGAGCTGCCGACCGCGCATACGTAAGCCTACCTACCAAGCCCACATGTTGGGTCTTGTTGGCCGTTCCCATCTCAGAGGCAAAGAGTTGACCTTTCATACACAATGCAAGCTCAATGTGCCGCTAGGTGTACCTACCTCTGCTGACCCGATAATCGGATACAGGTCAGCTATCTGCTATCCAAGAGAATTCAGATAGCGCTGGTTTTCAGCTACCTCCTCTTCGCAGCATTTAAACTAGTTTTATAACGACAGTGGCGCTTTGTTTAGGTAACTATTATAGCTATTATAAAGGCTAAACTATTCTCTAAAAAATAAGAAAACTACCTACTGAAGTGAAACACATGAATGAGGGACAAGACTGATTTATTTTATAAGTACACCAGCTAACAAAGCAATTGGTAGATACCCCACACTACATCTTCCCCTTATGGAGAAAGAACAAATGTTTACTTAATAATAATAACCACCACCCGAATTTTTATAAGAATTTAATTTATAGTTTTTACTCTCAAGTAACTGTTCTTACTCTGAACATATCTTATCTAGATTCCTAAACCGTTCCAGTGCCTTATTTTTAGCCGACCTGTTGCCCGGCAAAATATCTTCTAGATCGTGACTCCCCGGGTGCCCCAATAGGTCAGCTTCCGCAGCTTCGTGTGCTTGCGCCGACAGCGGCGAGCCTTCCGAGTCTAAGCTCGACTCGACGCGTGCTTCCTCAAATTCGTCGCAGCCTGGGCTGTCCTCTCCATCAGATCCAACAGTACGCTCCACATGCAGCTTCCGATTTTGTGAAGTAGAGTGTAACGGACTGCTCGAGCCCCCCGATATATCTGGCTCAATTTTAATCATATGGCGCCTGTTTCGCCGGTACACCCTACCAGTTCGCCTGTCTTCGAGAACATACGACCGAGGCTGTTGATCCTTGTATTGCACGTGCATATTTCGCCTGTTAGCCCCGTCAACCACCACAACTTCGTCGCCGGGCTGCAAGTCGGCTAGTGAGCGTGAATGAGCGTCATAATAATTCTTACACGTCTCCGGTTCTCTATAATTTTATTATTGCCGGACCGGTCCGGACCGGTCCGGCACAATGGGCACTTGGTGCCCGCAATAGCACTCCGCCGTGATGACGAAGTGCGTTTGGCCATTCCATGGCCAAAATGGCCAAACCACCTGCTTTTTGATTAATAATTCTAAATTGTCTTTTATCAACACATCACTTATATCAAAAACCTTCTTAAGTGTTTCTGTGTTGTAGGAATCCGTACCAATATTATAATAAATGCATAAGTGTGTTTGTTGATTTGTCCTTCGTGCAGAAACGGTGCAAGGGATCGGCGTGGTTTTTTTTTGCATAGATATAATTTACGGGCCGAAAACCGACGAGTTCCTTTTATTCCTAAAAATATCACTCTTGCGGATAAAACAATTATTAGATGCTAGTAAAGCCGTGGGCAAAATCTAGTTAGGTTTATGCTTAAAGTAAAAAATGTCACAAGAGTAGGAACCATGTGGTTGCTGAATGGTTGCCCATAACGCTAACCGCATCATAAAAGTAGCAAATAAAAATAAATTAAACAAACAAAGAATAAACATTTATATACAGGCACATACATCGCTTCTGGCCCCACACTAGGATACCCTGTGTCGTGGGAACCAGAAACAGCGACATCACAAACATGCAAACATCCAATACCTGGGGTGTTTTTTTTTTTACCCCACCCGGGATTCGAACCCAGGACCTCTCGCATGGTAGGCAGATGCGCTACCGCTGCGCCACAGAGGTCGTCGATTGTATAATAAAAAATCATTACTTACTTATTACCATCTCTGCAGCACACAGGTGATGCATTCTCCTGAGGGGTAAGGGGCCCACAGGCATCGGTCACACGAGTTAGACCAATACAAAGGATTGTTCAAAAACTCCACTAATATCTCTATTTTTTAAATTAATTGCAGTTACGAGAACACCTACGTTTGGGTAATGTCTTGGTATTGACAGTCGACACTCGCAATCTATCCTTCTCACTAAATGTGTTTCTCCCCAAGGCCAAATAAACTCTCTCCTTAACAAGGCCCGTATCATCATCATCAGCCATTTGACGCCCACTGCAGGACATAGGCCTCCCTCATGGTTTTACAAACCATGAAGGGTTTTACAAACCATGAAGGGTTTTGCCATAATCGCCACGCTTGGCAGGCGGGTTGGCGATCGCAGTATGCGGTTGGAATCTCAGGAAGACGCTGCTGCCCGTCTCCTGGTAATTGATCTCCTTAGTCGCCTTCTACGACATCCACGGAAGGAAATGGAGTGACGCTATTCTTAATCCGGCGCCACACGGACCGTATATTTGTTTTTAATAAAACTTCATCAACATCGAATGGAGGTGGTACCATTATAAGAATTAAATTAGGCAAATTATGAAAAAAACTGTGTTGCACGAGAATAATACTGGAGTAATATTAAAGTTACGAACGACACCGCAAGAAATGCCTTTAAGTGAAGAAGAGAAGAAGAAAGACATTTATTATACCAACAAGATACATCACAGAAACAAAATAAGCAGATAAGTAACATAATATGCACAACAACAACAACAGAAAGAAAACTAAATACACAACGGACAAAACCAATAAATAAAACAGGACCATAGATGTAGCCTGTGGTGTATCTACGTTGCCACAAAAGGCAGCGTTGTGCTGAGGAAGTGATCCCTCAGCGCTGATTTTCAGTCAGTGCCTACGGTAACCCATAAGTTGTACATCCATTTATTAGTTTGACACTTCAGACAAAATAAAACACAACTGGAAAT
This sequence comes from Yponomeuta malinellus, assembly GCA_947308005.1. NCBI lineage: Eukaryota > Metazoa > Arthropoda > Insecta > Lepidoptera > Yponomeutidae > Yponomeuta > Yponomeuta malinellus. Next base: position 15,217,836 of record OX371012.1, read on the forward strand.
GTCTATGAAATTTTATCTCTTTCTATTTACATCTCTATACTGTTATTATTAAAACCATCACTAAAACTATAATATTATTACAACAATTTAAAAGCCTACATCTATTCAATTTTTTTTTACAGGTAATTTTTTTTTTATTGGTATATTTTATTTAAATAGAAATTGATTAATAATAACTATAGAACCAATAATTAAAACTAATACTAATAAAAATAATTTACATATTTACAGGAAAAGACTTGCCCCATGTCGGTGTCCCGCGGCAGGGAGCCCAGGATGCTGGCAACATTCCCCCTTCTTATGGCCAGACTTATTGTCTGGCCGAGGTATGCGCCAGCCCTCCGGTCTCCCGTGGCGTCGATGAGGCGCGTCGACAGCTCCTTAAAGAGCGAACGCGCCTCTGGGCCCCACGGTCCCAGTATCTCGACTCCAAACGGCGAGAATATGTATTGTTTACCCAATGTTGCATATTTCCGCCGTTTGAGGCTTTCCGCTGCGCCGGCCGCCGAGCCAGCCGCCCTTCTACTCTGAGAAACATGGTAAGCCTACATTAACGACTAACTCAAAATAAACTACATAGTAATAATCAGAACAGTAACTCAATATTTAGACTTAAATTAACTTAATATTTAATAAGGAGCCCTCCTGCAGCTATTATTGCGTCACATCTGTCTCGCATGGAGCTAACCAGGACTCCGCAGAGATCAGAGCCGCGAAACGTGTCCCATACGCGGTTAACATGTGCAACGAGATTGTCCTTGTTGCGTTCGTTGGCATTGTCCCATTTTTGAACCATGATACCCCATAGATTTTCTATGGGGTTCGAATCCGAGGAACGGGCAGGCCACGGCACTGTCCGCAAATCTGGCTGTTGCTCAATCCAATGTGGGGCCAGAAGCGATGTATGTGCCTGTATATAAATGTTTATTGTTTGTTTGTTCAATTTATTTTTATTTGCTACTGTTATGATGCGGTTAGCGTTATGAGCAACCATTCAGCAACCACATGGTTCCTACTCTTGTGGCATTTTTTACTTTAAGCATAAACCTAACTAGATTTTGCCCACGGCTTTACTAGCATCTAATAATTGTTTTATCCGCAAGAGTGATATTTTTTGGGATAAGAGGAACTCGTCGGTTTTCGGCCCGTAAATTATATCTATGCAAAAAAAACGCCGATCCCTTGCACCGTTTCTGCACAAAAGACAAATCAACAAACACACTTACGCATTTCTTATAATATTACGACTGTATACTGGCAATAGGTCCTATCTGATTTTTTGGGTCTTGGGATTATTACTGCAATTGATCCTTCTGACTCCCTTGTTCAGAGGAGATTCTAAGCGGGTATTGGCTCATTTGAAATTCGCGCTAAAATCAACGTCAAACGTAACGTCCTATCAGAGCCCTTTTTGAAGTAAGAAGCAACAAGTACTATCTTCATGTTTTCACTTGTTCTTCGTGCAGCGTGCGCAGTGCTCGTAAATACTTGGAGAAAACTGAAGTTTATCATTCGCCATTCATATAAGTGTGTCTATGTAGTTAGCTTACCAGTAAATTAAGTGAGCCAGAACATTTATATTTTCGTCTGGTACTGCAGTACCAGATTACCGAATTATTTGTATGTTTTCGTTGTTTATACAACTGGCGGCCTTTGTAGGTACAATAATACTTGACCAACCTTTTGCTCAATTAATTGGAAATTCCATTCTAACAAAATGCGGCAGATGCAACGCAAATGTTTATGAGGTGAACAAATGATTCACGAAAGAGGGCTTTTTCTATTCCACCTTTGTTTTTGCGCCACACAAAACCCATTATTTATTGCGGCAATAACTGTTGGGAAACCTTTAAATTAGCATCACTCATTGAGTGACACTCGAATATTATTATCATAGAATGTAAGTGGCCAGTAGGTATTATCATCAATAAATTCTAAGTGGCCAGTATTATCAATAAGTCGAGTGTAACCACCGGTAATGGGTATGCTCAGTGGTTACACTAGTGTGACAAAGCAGTGTAACCATGGGTCTGAAGGGCTATAGCTGTTGTTAAACAAATAGGAGACAACGCACCAGGATTGGGAACAACTCAAACCATTGCAGAAGTTGACTTAAATAATCCATTAGTTCATGAATCTATTCCACCGACACAAGATGATCAATCTGTGACTGATTTCTATAACACATACGAAGTTTAAAAATAATTTTATCAATTTCATTCACTTTTTCACTTTATTTTCCGTCTTTTAATACTTCAACAGTCAGCAAAGGCTATAAGGTTGCAGCGCCGCCCTATAAGAATTTATTATTTGAGAAAATAATATTTATGAGGTTTTGTAAGGTAAACAATTACATTCATTTAATAACCATAGCAAATGTTATTAAAAATATGTACAGTATTTTCTTTCTCACTTTCTTAGCGCCTTTTAATCAAACATAATGGTTATCTAAATGCAAATTCTGGCAATTGTATCCAATTGATTTGTTATTTCAAAATAAAAATGTGATTAACACAAATAAATAATAGGGGTTCAAGTATGAAATTGCCGTTTTATTGCAATAGGTTCTTTGAATTGACATAGAATCTTCATGGTTTGAGGTTTTCGAATGAAACTTTTTTCAAATGGTTTCTATGATGTTCTTTTTTTAAAAAATGTGAAACATTTGAATATCGACTTTCAATTGTTTTTGTTATTCAATTTAGACAAGAAAGATGGATACTGCGAAAATTCGAGTGATTTTTTAATACGAGTTCCGACGCGGAACTAACGCGGCAGAAACAGCCCGCAATATCAATGCTGCGTTTGGAGAGGGGTCTACTAATGAACGCACCGTGCGATTTTGGTTTAAACGCTTTCGTGATGGATATTTCGACTTAAAGAACGAGCCACGAGGAAGACCGCCCACACAGGTGAATAACGATGAATTAAGAGAGATAGTGGAAGCCGACCCTAGTCAAACTACCCAGGAATTAGCGGCATGGTTTAACGTTACCTTACCCACAATATTGACTCACTTGCGTCAAATCAATAAAATAAAAAAATACGAAAAATGGGTGCCTCATAATCACTCGAATTTTCGCAGTATCCATCTTTCTTGTCTAAATTGAATAACAAAAACAATTGAAAGTCGATATTCAAATGTTTCACATTTTTTAAAAAAAGAACATCATAGAAACCATTTGAAAAAAGTTTCGTTCGAAAACCTTAAACCATGAAGATTCTATGTCAATTCAAAGAACCTATTGCAATAAAACGGCAATTTCATACTTTAACCCCTAATATTATTTACTAACCTTATAGTAACAATTAGTCTTCCTTCGGGTAGTATGAGTTGTAGATGCCAGTTACACCAATTCATGATTAATCGATGTTCTATTTTACTCAATATGTAGTTAAATGTTTCTGGTGCCATCACGAAACTTGGATTCATCAAACTTTATGTCTTGTAGAAATAATTGATAATACGCTCCATATTTCCTTCTTTTACTGATCATATTAGAAACACCGACTGTCCTTTTTTACATTTATAATTAACACTTTCAAGGAGAAAAAAGTCATCGTCCGACGAACTCGAAGACATGATGGTCACTAAGGTCAGATTTATCTGTTTCTATTATGTGGTATGACCGGTATCTAGCAGTACCGATCCGTACTGACTTATCGGGACTGAAAAACCTGTTTCTTTATGTAAGCACCCTCAGGGGAGGAAAATGCAAAGCTAATTCCATTACGCCGCCATTAGCTTGTTGTTGATATTCGTGTTGAGTTTTCTTTCTTAGCATTTACTAACAAAATGTACTCCATGATGACCATGCCGCAGCTAAAGGAAGAGTTAAGAAAGAAAGCTTTTGTTGTTGGTAAAAAAGCTGTTTTGATACAAACAAAGGTCAGTACAAAACGAAACCTTGAAACATGGTTTTGTGGTTACTATTTTTTTTTCATTTGTATTTTTTCCACTCATAATTGTTAACAATATTGTTTACTGTTCTAGAGTAGAAGCCTATGACCGTAATGCAAACTTCGGTGGTGAGGATTTAGAGGAAGATGAAGTTTATTAAGCTCCATCAGCTGAATATTTCCGCGATAATAACGCGAACTCCGATCTGCCTAAGATCACAAAACAACATATCCAAGCCTTTGTTGAAAGGTAAGCATGCAACTAAAAGTGTAGTGTCTGTGACTTCAGTTTGGCATCAATAAGTATCTTATTTTGCACTTTTGTTTCAGATTTCAGGCATAGTTCAAGGGCCGACAGATGTATGAGTCACGATTTCTATTAACTGCTCGTGTAGCAGTTGATGGTAATTTTACATACATCCAAGGCCAATGTAAAGCACAAATGAAGAAATTGTTTTATATGGTCAATGTGAAACTGAATGCCGATGGTTCAATTGAACAAAGTCACTGTGAATGTGCTGCAGGCAGTGGACTAGAGGCCCGTTGTAAATACATCATGGTACTATTACACGGTGTAGAAGACATGATCCTTACCAAAACCATCATACTACATCAAGTATGTACCCAGAAACTGATGGATTTCAAACGGCCCCGTAAAGTGTATTTTGACTCCCCCATGCAAGCTCAAAAGCTGCCAAACAAAAGGAAACGAAGTGTCAATTATGAGCTTCTCAAGGAAGAAGATGTAATAGAAAACTACAATGATTATATAAAAAATTTAGCGATTTCATATGGTAATACAACCATGCCTATACTACAAACGGTGAGGCCACCAGAAAATGATCACAGTTATTTGGAAAAGAGCTGAAAAGATAAAATCCTTGAAGAACTGCTGTTGAAGAACATATCTGTCCAGAAGATAAAGGATGTTGAGGTAAAGACAAGACTGCAGAATAAATGCAAAGAGTGGCACAAGCATAGGTCTTGTAGAATTACGTCAAGTAATTTTCATGCAGTGACACGCAGCAAACCAAGCACACAAAAACATTTATCAGAAAAGCTTTTGAATCCAAAACCATTTGTGAGCAAGGCTACAACACATGGGCAAATACAAGAATCTGTGGCGATTTAGAAATGCCCAGAATTATATGATTTGCCTGTAAAATCATGTGGAATTTTCATATCCAATTCACATCCCCTTTTGGGAGCTTCGCCTGATGGCCTTCTTGGAGAGGAGACAGTTACTGAAGTTAAGTGTCTTTATGTCGCAAGGAACTTTGAAGTGTCTCTTGTTACTCTCCTGTACTTGGAAGAAATTAATGGAGAATACTCGTATATTTTAAAAAGTAGTCATCCATATTATAGCCAAATACAAGGTCAGTTATTCTGTACAAACAGGAAGTATTGGAATTTACTTGTTTATACTTTCGTTACTTTGAAAGTAGTATTTATCTCCAATATGGCCACTAAATGACAAGATTTCTATGAAAATCATTTTGAGAAGGCTTTATTAGAAAAGTTGTTATATAAAAATTGCTGAAATAAAAAGTATGCAATGTATTTGAAAAAATCGTTTTTCAAGATTTTGTATGTTTTTATAAGTCCAATTATGCGTTCAATATTGAGATTTTCCTTTTAAAAATGTAGGTAAATTGACAGTTACATCTTTGTCAGCAAACCTTGTATGTTAAGCCCACGATGAGTCCACGATCGACCAGTACGCTGTCACCAGATTTACACTTTTGCGATAAGCTGCTAAGTTCAACTGTTTGCCGATCACTGACAGATCCCCCGTAGGCTTCTGAACAATAGGAAAGCAAACCACCAGGTGTTGCTCCAACCAACATTTTCAAGGTGTTGGCATGCTTGTAGCTACTCCAGGAAGCTTGCTGAGACACAGGATTTTCTAGCTTTTGCACTTTTATTTCTGTTCCATCTAAGATTACACGAGTATTACAGCTGTCAGCTGTATTGTTTAGAACTCTCAGGTGTGATTCAAGGTGTTGGCATGCTTGTAGCTACTCCAGGAAGCTTGCTGAGACACAGGATTTTCTAGCTTTTGCACTTTTATTTCTGTTCCATCTAAGATTACACGAGTATTACAGCTGTCAGGTATGAAGTATTGCACCAAATCCTGCTCAAGCCAAATATTTATTTTACTCCATAGTTGACGGATAAAATTAATAAGGTTATAAAAACAGTGGAAACTGTGGTTTGACTAACATTGAAAAATCGGCTTAGTTTGAAATTACATCTATCTTGCCTTAACTTCATCATCGTGAGAAAAAACTGGTCTTCAGTGCTTAAATTTATAACATTACTACCATAATACAGAATTTTGTTAATTATAGGACACATATTTAGGTGTACAAAATGAAATTTTTTGTATGACTCAAATCCTGTTTAAAATAAGATGGCTTCATCATCATTTATGAATCTTTTTATGCACCCATAAGTATGTTCCAAGTCGACTTGTGTACCTCTCTCAATGGAAAGATTGCTACATTTTATATCTTGAGGTTGAGATAAGTTTATGGTGTCGTCGTTTGTGCTCACACCAACTTCACCTCACTGCAAGTTATTTATTATAAAAGCAATTATTTGTCACACATACATTTTACAACTAAGTACGTAGGTTAAACTAAATATTAAATTAAACTAATCAAATATACCGCCCCGGGACACGCCCGATCCAAAAGTTCCCATGACGCTAGCAGGGTTCCCCCGCTTCACCGCCAGGGAAATCCTCTGCATCAGGTATGCCCCGGAACGATGGTCATACCCACGACTTCTGAGGCGCCGACCGAATTCCCTAAAAAAACTATTCCCTCATCCCCCCATACTACCATTGTTTCCACAGCCGGTGGCTAGCTATATTTCCTTATCTTAAGTTTAGCCGCCGCTTCAGCAGCGGCACCCGCAGATGCAGCTGTCAAACCCAAATGGGAAGGCGCAAAAGTGCAAACGCACGTTGCGTCCCACAAGAGGCTCCGACCCTTCTCCCACGGCACCAAGGTGAGACCGTCCGGGCGCTTACCATAACTGCGGCACAACCCTGGTGGCTCAAGAATCGCAGGGACGTCAGCCGAAACCAACGCTCTCCGGACAATATCATTTATCGCATTGTGTCGTGAGAGCCTACCTGCACTTCGCACGCAGTGAAGCCCGTGACGACCCAGGCGATCCACTTCCACTCCACAGATACAGTAGTGCGGCTCGCACACGGAACACCCAAGGCGAAGTGCCACCGCCACGCGCAATGAATCGTCATCTAACAACGTCCCCAACTGCGGCGATGGCAACGCGTGCAACCACAAGCCGGACTCCGGCCGAGAAACCGCCCGCAAGCGCGCCTGTTCAGCACCGGCACTAGTTACCAGAAGAGTCTCCAGAGTTGTCCGGCACAACTGAAGAGCGCGCTGGCGTTCCGGCTGCTCCGGCACCGCGCTACCAGGACACGCAGCACCTACACATTCAACAATATGACTTTGGAAACCCGAAGTAATTGGCGTTTCTGATGATGGAAAGAGCTTTCTTTTACTTCTGATCTCATATCGAGTTTGTCGTTGCTTGGCCAGTGGAGTTTCTTTGCCTTATTGAAAACAAAATTTACTTGGTACAGCAGTAGACCTGAGAAGCTTGAACAGAGGTTGATTTCCTGAAAGAAAAATATTCTTAGGTTCTACAATATTTATCTTGGACCAGAGTAACAGAAATACGAAACTATTAATAGCTAAGACAAGAATAAAATAATATACTAACCAGTGTAAGAACTTTCACCATAATCGTCATCAGAATTAAAATGATCAGAACATAATTTCGACCATTTAGAGGCTGTCCAATTTTTCCTTCTCAGGGCCTTTTCCCACAACTTTCTTCGTTTATAATCCTTGGGAAACATATGAATCCCTTTATTTTTACAACGATGTGCAGCACATTTCATCATTTCGTTTCCTATACGAGAAATCAAATAAGCTTTGACAGTTCATTTAGGCCTAGTCCAGCCATACTCTAACCCTAGGGTTCCGCGACACCCCTGTAGGGGTTCCGCAAAAATTTAGAAAAATAAATCAAAACACCTCTCTGGTCGACCGTTCTGACGCGGCGTAGTATCACGATTCACGAGGCTTAGCCGAAATTAGTCGCCCCGTACAATTTTACTATACCGCCACCGCCGATATCTACTTGTGAGCGCGCAGTCCTCTGACATTAGACGCTTTAATTGTGATTTGTGAACAAGCCACTTTCGGCTCTAACTTCAAAACATAAACTCGAGATTGTTTACACCGCATTTTTTATATTTCTATTTTTATTTCGGCTTTTTATTTATCAAAGGCGCCGACTCGAGTACTTTTGAGAATGTTCGAGGTCGAGGATAGGACTATAAAAGCGACGATCGCGCTAGTCAGTCGACGATCAGCGTTCGGAGCGATTAGTACCTACCTGCTTGAAACAAAGAGTTTATTGTTCTACCGCTGTATTCTGATTGTATCACTTTTGTACATTTCTTTGGACTAAACTTTTCTACGCAGTAACGATCGTGCATTATTTTAACCCCACCATCCTGACATGTAATATTATTAATAAAGAGGAATGGAACGTTGGTTTAACGGCGTTAAACGTGTTGCAACAACATCTTCTAACGAAGCCGAATGTTCAAAAGCAGTACGCGCGGAGTATACAGCAATTACCGATCCAGACGATGATGCAACGACGTCAAGTTGCACGGTTTCAAAGGCGAAAAAATGGAAGTATGGTGAACCATAGATCAGTTTCGGATTTGTTGATTCCAACGGCTCACCTCTCTTCATGTTATTTAGTAAACTACTTCCTAATAGTTCTATGGCACCTGCCAAGTTGCACCGACCATTTAGAAACTGTACACCCCGAGCCTAAAGACAAGAATAAAGTGTTGGCTAAGTTCCTTAAAGGATCACGAAGTCTTTTCTATAAAACAGACTTTGACGACTCTTACCAAGAACTGAACTTTTTGGTGCAGAAATTAAACGTCAATGCTCTTCCTCCATTTTCAAATACCATCCCTCGAGGGGTGAAACCATCGAAGAAAGATGGTATTATTTTCAAATTGGTCCCCCTAATGCCATTGAACAGAAGGGAATTTTGGCTGAATTTACCCACGAGTGATAGCTCCATTGATTTGCAGACTGATGGTCAAATTGTAAACAATGATAACGAGTAGTTCCTTTAAATCAATAAGCATTTTATTTTAGTGTAAGTCATGTTTAAGTTTATGTTTTTAGTAGCGCTAGACTGTTGAGAGGTTAAAGACATGTTTTAATTTAAGAGTCCTTTGAAGTCAGTTAATAAATATATTTTTTTAAGACAACACGATTTTAAATCAAAATCTGCATTAATAGGTTGGTACTTTGGGAATGGTTTTTTATTAATCACTTTAATAACACAGTAAAGTTATAATGTAACACTAGTATATGAACTTGTTCAGTCTTCACTTTTACCTTAGAAAATCAAATTGATAACCTAGTAAGCCGAGTTACTAAGTTTTGATATTGTTTTTATAGTCATATTTGGGTAAGTTCACGAATAAAAATAAAGTGTGAGCGATTCAAGTGTAACCATAACCTCTAACACGATTACGAGTATTACAAACTATTATCAACAATATAGTAAAACTTTTCGTCAAACACCTTAATGGCTACTATTTCAAGTTTCTTCGGGCCAATGAATTAAAGTGGCCCACCTGTTTTTTGGCCCTCCTGAACATTTTTGTTGGAAGGAGTTACTATGTTTTGATTTTAAGCAGCCGATAGTGTTCCAGGCCTGTAACAAAATAACTGCCTTCAAAAGAAAACTAGATTTTTGGATTATTTGCACTGGAGAAATAGAAAGCTTAACGTTACTCAGTGAGTTTGTTAGCAATAACGACTCAGAAATGTTTTAATATGATGTATTTGAAGAATTGGTCCAATATCTCACTTCGATGCGCTCATCTTTTGAAAAGTATTTTCCCGAAGAACAGAATACAAAAATTAAACTGAATTCATGGATTCATAATCCTTTTTTACCCAACTTACAAAAGCCCGAAAGTATGTCAAACGAGATATACGAATCTCTTTTAGAAATGTCATCAGATACAAGTATGGAGTCACTGTTCAAAACGACGCCTCTCAACGATGTTTGGTGCAGAATCCGTGATGAATATCCAATGCTTGCCAAAATGGCTCTGAATTGTTGGGAACGGGAGAAGAATACTTCTCCTCTCATCGTGGGGGTAAATCTAAGTTGTTCTCATTTAATTTCTTATAAAATGTTGTTTCTTGATAGACTCCACTATCAGAAGATTTGCCTTTGGCACCACAGTTTACGTAAATAAAATTATAATTTGCATCTGCAATTGCCAATAATACAATACTGAAATCTCCTTTATAATTAAAATAATCACTGTCAGAATTAGGAGGTGCTATTATAAGTACATGCTTGCCATCAATCGCACCCACGCAATTTGGGAAATTATGTTTTGAAATGCTCAGCTTTATAATCCACTGTTCTGAAGAGCCTGGTATCTGAAATCAAACGTTTTTTCTTTTCAGACAGCAAATCAAAATTCGCAAGATAGTTCGCAGGATAGCCTGGATGATCAAGCCTCGAATTCACAAGGGGATCGCGGTAATCTGAACGATAAGATTAAAAACAAGAAACCAAGATCATCTGATGATAAAGTAGATGAGGCCTATGAAATACTGTTAGATGCTAAAAGAAAAATGAACGCAAACACAGTAAAAGACGATTTCGATGTTTGTGGGCAGTATGTTGCTTCCGAGCTGCGTAAGATTAAAACGGAACACGCGCTTATTATGACAAAATATTATATTAATAACATAATAATGGAAGCAAGGACGGGAAAATACGATACTAACGCAGGCAATTTGTATGGATATAGCTCTGTATCAACTCTATCGCAATATGAAGGGACTTCTTCGCGTCTTTCGCATTATGACGACCTAAATACATCAAATTCTTTGCAAGATAGAACTGAAGCGAGTGATAATATTACAAGTATTATAGCAGTGTTGGAAAAAGATGTCGAAAATTAGTGATATATTGTTCAACAGAACTCCTGTTTTTTTTTATAATAATTCAGTTGAATGTAGTTTTTCCTTTTTTTTCTATAATTGTATGTAACTATACATACAATAATTTAATAGAAAAACATAATCCAAATAAAAAGGGTTCTTACGTAACCTAGGAGTATATAACGATCAACAATTCGGTAGAAACATTAAGAAAAGCCCCTCTTGCATGTACCATAGTTACGTTGTCCATTCAATCAGTTCACAACTACACGCAAGAGGGGCTTTTCTTAAGTATTTTTAAATTTATATCTTGTATGCTTGGAACATTTAATTATAAATTACTTAATTTATTCTTACTTTTACTTGATCCTTTAACGCCTGTATCAGTGCCTTGTATACTTCTGGCACTATTCGGCCTATTAATTGCCTTGATATTCGAAATGTATACGATAAAGACATGTAAGAATCCCCACTTGCAAGGTATCTCTACGTTACAGCTACCCTAGCGCTAGCGCTTACAGGGTTTCGAAACTTTGTTTCCTTTTAAGATATTGTTGGGCCAATCATATTCATCAGTATTTCAAAGTCTGTTGATGACATTCGCGTAAAATTCTTGAATGAACCATCAATAACACTTAATTCACTGAAGACACTGTTGTTTTTTCGTTGTAAGTACTTTCTAACCCACCATCTACTCGTCTTTTTCCTTTTTTTTTTCTTTGACTTTTTATAATTATGTACGCCGCAGCCAACAACACTACCTCGGCGGGTATCATGATATCGACTGCCTTGTGAAACAAAACTTGGTGATGTCAGATATGTCAGGCGAAGTTGCGCAAAGTCGCACGACTTCGCCTGACGTCGCTACGGACATAAGTCGCGCGATGTCGCCAGATATGTCAGGCGAAGTTGCGCAAAGTCGCACGACTTCGCCTGACGTCGGTAGGTACGGACATAAGTCGCGCGATCTCGCCAGATATGTCAGGCGAAATCGGCCGGCTTCGCTTGACATGTCGCCGATACATGTCGTAGGACATTTGTCCCCTAGTGTATCCTTGGCTTTATGCTGATTACTTTAAGTACCTATGATGAAAATTTTAATAATTATATAATACTGTTGACGTTCTACAAATATATAGCTCAATATGTATTTTGTTGTTGTTGCGTACACTTACCCACAGTGCTGCGTACACATACCCCTATACTGGGGTAAGTGTGCGCGTATGGAACGGTTTTTGTTTTCTATAGTTTCTTAAAATATAAGCTACTGACAATACTGTTATTGTGTCTAAGTTGATTACAAATAAACAGTCTTACTAATTAATACAGTTTTATTTCATTCTACAAATAATTTTCGAGTTTTTGAAGCGTCAAAGTTTAAATGCGCACACTTGACCCAGTGCAGTGCTGTGCTGAGGTGAAAAACTTTTTCCAAATTTTCTCAATTTTTTTTCCTTTTAAATACCTATTTATTTAATTTTTTTGCAACTTTAACGTCCTATAAGTACTTCATTTACCGGCCGATTTTCGTTTAAATTATGGATCAGTCTTTGTTAGGATTCGTAACCTTTATCTTTGTAGGTATCCGGACGCAGCATCGCATTTACTGTGGGAATCTGTCGTCCCGTCGATGCGGAAGTGGCGCCGCCAGCAGCAGCCCAGGGTGCCCAGGAATACGCGCCAGCACTTGCCGACCATCCGCGCCACAGCAATGTGCAAGAGGGCTTCGCATCGTGCCTAAACGACAGCACAACCTTGGTCGTGGATGGGACATTCCTCCCGACCCCAGCAGGTTTTCCCGCTGCCCAAGTTTGGACGATCCACTCGGTGATTCAAGGGCATAATTTTCACCCCGTCATGGCGTCGCGAGAACTATATGAAGCCGTGTTCGCGCGCATATAGCTGGCGGCCGGTTGACCACGCCCCACACATATTGTGACAGACCTCGAGCCAGGCCAAAAGTCTACGCTCGAAACTGTCATAAGAATTAACCCTACTGGCTGCTCATATCATTTTACGCAGGCGCTGCTGAGAAGCGCGCTCGCCCATCAATCTTTGTTAGGATGCACAACCTATATCTTTGCAGGTATCCTGACGTAGCAATGCATTTACTGTGGGAATCTGTCGTCCCGTCGATGCGGAATTGGCGCCGCCAGCAGCAGCCCAGGGTGCCAATATCCCTGGAGGAATACGAGGCAGCACTTGCCAACCACCCACGCCCCAGCAATATGCTCTTGGCAACGGTTTCAGCAGGTGGTGCCTCAGCAGTAAAATTAACTATATGAAGCCGTGTTCGCGCGCATATAGCTGGCGGCCGGTTGACCACGCCCCACACATATTGTGACAGACCTCGAGCCAGGCCAAAAGTCTACACTCGAAACTGTCATAAGAATTAACCCTACTGGCTGCTCATATCATTTTACGCAGGCGCTGCTGAGAAGCGCGCTCGCCCATCAATCTTTGTTAGGATTCACAACCTATATCTTTGCAGGTATCCTGACGTAGCAATGCATTTACTGTGGGAATCTGTCGTCCCGTCGATGCGGAATTGGCGCCGCCAGCAGCAGCCCAGGGTGCCAACATCCCTGGAGGAATACGAGGCAGCACTTGCCAACCACCCACGCCACAGCAATATGCTCTTGGCAACGGTTTCAGCAGGTGGTGCCTCAGCAGTAAAATTAGCTCAAGAGGGACTGTGGGAATCTGTCGTCCCGTCGATGCGGAATTGGCGCCGCCAGCAGCAGCCCAGGGTGCCAACATCCCTGGAGGAATACGAGGCAGCACTTGCCAACCACCCACGCCACAGCAATATGCTCTTGGCAACGGTTTCAGCAGGTGGTGCCTCAGCAGTAAAATTAGCTCAAGAGGGCTTCCCATCATGCCTAAACGACGGCACAACCTTGATCGTAGATAGGGCATTCCTCACGACCCCAGCAGGTTTTCTCCTTGCCCAAATTTTGACGATCCACTCGGTGATTAAGGGCACAATTTTCACCCCGCCATGGCGTTAATGGGAAATAGATCGCGCGAACTATATGAAGCCGTGTTCACGCGTATATGGCTGGCGGCCGGTGGACCATGCCCCACACATATTGTGACGGACTTCGAGCCAGCCGTAAGGTCTGAGCTCGAAACTGTCACAAGAATTAGCACTACTGGCTGTTTATTTAATTTTATGCAGGCACTGCTGAAACGCGCGCGCGCCCAGGTTATCATTGAGACATGATTCACCGGGCTGGAGGTTGGAAAGGCTTTACGCCACACTGGGCCTTCTTTCGCCGGCCCAGGTAAATCTGGACCTGGGTGAGCTCCGGGGAATCGCGTTGGCCTAAATAGCTTCTATTTTCAGAGTATAACTTCAACTGCGCGTTCGTTGCCAAGCTGTTCACAAGACAGCTTTCTTAGTGGACTTGATTAGATTTAGACGGTAACTTCCTGCTTGATATGCTATCAAGCCGACCACCATTCCCTGAATTTGACCCGAAAACACTGCTGTTCACATCTCTGAATGGAAATTGCATTCTTCAATATTATGCAACACATAATACATTTTCCTTATACTGGGTGGCCCATTTTCAATTAATGGTCCAATTTTTTTTCGTGGCTCCATCGTATTTAATTGTTTACATATTTAAAACATTAGTTCTACTAAAATTTACAGTTTAGACGTTAACCCCTTAACTATAAATTTTGGTAGAACAAATGTGTTTTGGGAAGGCCACCACCAGATGGTCTGACGACCTGGTTGCGGTGGCGGGGAGTCGCTGGATGCGGGCGGCACAACACCGGGAAGCTTGGAAAACCATGAGGTAATGATGATGATGAAATGGTTTTGAAAACGTTTACTAAAGATTAATTAAGTGATTGATAATAAATTAAAATAAGATCGAAAATAATGATACTTGTATAATGATTATTATAAGGTGTTCTCTATCTATCTATAAGCTAATACTTTTTTAAGCTAGGCTTATTTTGTCACTGACGCCTTAAGGCGCTCCCTTACCAGGAGCACTCGCCTGTAATGTAACGTTACAGATTCGAGCATAACATCAGTGAGGGAGAAAAACCGACCATTACAGCGCGCACCTTGTAAAAGGAGTTTACATCAGTGAAGGAGGAGAACCGAGCATTACAATGCGCACCTTGTAATGATACTATGTGTAATATCTACATGTATCAATGCGCTTTTTTTGTTGCGGCTGACCGGCCGTGGATTCCCTCCCCCCGTCCGCTCCGCTCAGTAGCCCACGTGACGGTGAAGTGAACGCACGTCGTACTGTGATTTTGAGCAGGCCGTTATTGTGTTTCGAGGTCAAACTTTAAGTATTGTCCTGGGAAAAAGAAAGAACCCTATTATTCATAGAAAAATATAGGGAAATATGGGATCCTAAACATCCTCAACACTTTAACAAAATAATAAAACAAGACCGTTGGGTGAAATTATCGGATCAATTTCTTATCTCATTTATCTCAATTATCCCAAGATAACTGTGGAAGATGGTCAAAAGAAAATCACAAGCCTGTTACGATATCTTATAAGAGAAAAGAGCAAAATGAAAAAAAGTGCTTCAGGAACCAGAAAAGGTAACATATTTTATTTAAGTAAATCTGCTTTAGGCATGCCATACCGTACACAATAATTGAGACTGTCCATGCCTGCAGCTACCTGCGATGCGCATAAGCAAGGGTGAGTGTGAGTGTTGTTCAGGTACTTGATAAATGTAAACAATCTTGATACGTCTTTTTATTGAAATACATATACATTTTTTAAATCAAAATCTTTATACTTTACAAATTCAATGTGAAATTAAATGTAATTTCATGGATTTCAAGTAAAATGTAACTATTTTGATTCACTATAAGGACGATTTGATGGACTATAAGTGTCTTCACCATAAAGAATATTTTTCAATTCAGTATATATTACATTAATCTATATTTTAGGTGCAGAAGAAGTATATAATAGTTCGCGCCCGGTTCGCATATGATGCAACTTTATCATTTATACTGGAGAGATATGAACCACGGAAGACAACAGATTCAGTTTGTATAATTATATTATATTTAATATATGTTTACACAAGTTTTAAATGTTTTTTCATCCTACCAAGACTAAAAAACAGGACCTTAATAAACTTTAAGCATATTCGTCTTGCCATAGTACTGCTCCTTCTCGCAAACAATAGTTAGCAATTTCTTCACGTATCTCTTGAGGAACTATTTGTGTTGTTCCTTGTTGTTCATCGTCCAAATCCAATAAATTAGTAGTTTCTTCGGTATGAGCCCTCCAAGTTCCTGGTGTGATTACTCCTAAATTGTCCCTGTCGAAAGATCCCGGAGGTGTGTACAAATTCCTACTTTGCGGATTTCTTCGTAAGAAGTTATGTAGATGCGCTATGGCTTTAACTACTAAGGTAGAATTTTCTGGTTGCAATAACAGGGGTTTCCGCAATACTCGGAAAACTGCAGAAATAATGCCAAACACATTTTCGACTACTCTCCGTGCTCTACAAAGTCTATAATTATAAACTCTCTCGTGTATTCAAAGGAACTTTTGTAGGAACAAAGGTTCCTTTACGATGATGTCCTGAATACACTTTCATTATATTTTCTGATAATGCGAAAGTGTGATAGGCAAATAGCACCATCACGCTACATACCTTCACGTATATAGTAGATCAAGATAAAGTACCCTCTGAAAGATAGACAACTCCTCCCAAGGCACGTAGGATTATTATATATAAGCTAGTGTAAGACTAGAATAAGGTAGTTAAGAGACTGGAGTCTTAACGATGTACTAATTAAAATGTGATCAACCGTTCCTGTTGTTTCCCTGCTGCGCCGCCGTCCTGCAACCACTCCCCCCACCACTGGGCATACTTCAAAAGCTTCATCACCAATAAAATAACAGTATTGCTTCTATATAATGTTATGTATGGAACAGCTCATTTATTTTTTGCTCCGATTTGTTTGGCACCATAGTAAAAGTTGTTTATATTTATGAGTAAAAAAACGCTTCAAAGTTTGGCAGTTGACTAAAATGCCACAAAGTAAAGATAGATAGATAGAATATTGTTTATTGTACACAAAGATTACATTAACAGAAATTCAATAAATCGCAGTACAATTGGCGGCCTTATTACTACAAGCAATTTCTTCCAGGCAACCATAGACGGAGAGAGGAAAAAAGTTAGAGTCGGGTAGTCGGTGCAATTAAGATTAAGATATGCAATTAAGACCCGCAAGTGCGCGTAAAACACACGAGTCTTCTCTCAAATGAATGTCACTTCAGCTAAGAATAGTATAAGCTTCTCCGAAGAAAATTGTTTCAGTATGAAACAATGAAGTCTTCCCATAAAAAAAAAATTCTCTTCAGCTAAGAATAGTAGAGGCTTCTTGTAAAAAAATATTGTCTTAATATGAAACAAATTTCTCTTGAGCTAAGAATAGTTCAGGCTTCACCGAAGAAAACACTGTCTTAGTAAGAAACATACGAGTCTCCTTTCAAACCAAATTTCTCTTCGGCCGGCTTCTCCTAAGAAAATATTGTTTTAGTATGAAACAAAGAAGTATTCCTATCCAAACAAATTTCTCATGATCTAAGAATAGTAGCTACAGGCTTCTACCAAGAAAATATTGGCTCAGTATGAAACAAAGAATTCTTCCTACAAAACAAATTTCTGTTCAGCTAAGAATAGTAGAGGCTTCTCCTGAGAAAATACAGGCACTGGGGTATTCCAGCAGAATTCTGCGCTGGCTCATAAGGCGAAAAGTACCTAAAACTGGGTCACTTACCGTGGAATTGATTTTATCAGGCATGAGGATTGGCCCTCTTTCAATCCAAGCTTGAATCATTGGATTACAAAACAGGAGGACAAAATCTGCGCTAAATCCCATCGCAACTTGGAGTCACTTAAAACATCCCTGATTAAAGCAGCCGCCAATATTGACATGAACGACGTGCTTGCTTCGATTGATGACCGGCCTTGCAGATTTAAGGCTTGTATCGATGCAAGAGGAGGACATTTCGAATAATTTTAATGTGGCTTAAACTGTACTTTGTGCCCTTTCATTTGATAATTAACTTTTCATGTGTGACAAAACTTATGACCAGACTACGTAATGCCACCAGCCCTGGTTGTGTCGTCGCAAGGGAATATATTGATGGTTTATCCATGCGCACATTCCGGCTAAAAAATTGTGAAAGCTCCACTAGACTAACATTGCCATCCCAAAAACAACCATATTGAACCACATTGAAGAATTCCAATTTTAAGTTAAAATTTAATTAATAAAGTTGACTAAACTTCTCAAAAAGTTGTTTCATTTTATGTATGATTATTTATTTATTTATTTTAGGGTAGCGTTACTCCATTTCCTCCCGTGGATGTCGTAGAAGGCGACTAAGGAAATCAATTACCAGGAGACTGGCAGCAGCGTCTTTCTGAGATTCCAACCGCATACTGCGATCGCCAACCCGCCTGCCATGCGTGGCGATTACGGCTAAACCCCTCATGGTTATGAAAACCATGAGGGAGGCCTGAAGATGATGATAAACAAACAATTATACAATGAGTGGTAACAACAACTTAGGTAACAATTAAGTATTTTAAGTAATTGTACAACCAGCAACGCTTACCAAGAATTGGAGAAAGAGACAAAGAAAACAAAGGCCTCAGAGAGAGGTAACTTCTGACTTATTAGAACTAAGTTATTAAAACTAACAAGATTGATATCTTATTAGTTTCAACCTTTAACGACAAAATTAAATTATACTTTTAAAACGACACCAGTCCTAACCTATAGTTTTAAGGCAACACAAGTCACATGTATTTTTAAAACAACACTGGTAGATTTTTTATAACATCATTTACAGCTATTGATTATATAATATTAGAAAAACAAATATGCAGTTCGTTTACTCATACAAAAATCAACATTATTTGCGAAGATGTTACTGTTGTACAAATTAGTATTCTAATGACAATCGGTTTTTTTCACTTCCTGAAAAGTTGTAAAGAAAGGTGTTTTAAAATCATACGATTTGATTAGAAGACAAAAGAAAAAAATAAGTTATAAGATCGAATTTCGGCGTGCCACAGACATCGTGATACCCAACAAACAAGAAAATTTTGTTTTAGCTGATTATAAAATGATTATAATCTTTGGCGAAGAAAAAATGCACAAACATTTTGGTCACGCCAATTCTATTTGTTTTTTCCTTTCTAACGTCTAGGGGCACTTCCTGGCAACACCCGCTACTGTCAGTAGATTTCCCTATCCCCGTCCCTGTTTCCCGCAATCACCTCACCGCTGCGTGCAACTGAAAGACATTAGTGTGGTGAAATATTATTGAGCTAATACTGGCAACATTCTTAAAAACAAATGACAGTCGAAAATTAACGTTTCTCGAGTGAACACGTTTTGGAAAAAAAAAACTGCCGCGCCCGCGCCGCTGAAAATACTGATGTGCATTGGATCCGACCGGCTACCGTTAAACCACCTCCCGCTGCCTCCATCGCTATCGAAGACTTCTGGTGAGTGCTTTCCATCCTCATTCTCTGTGGCATCTCTCAGGTTCCCATCTCCCAGCCGCAGAGTGGTCCTTCACTTGTATTCTGCTGATGGTCAGCGCATGCATTGCCAGAAAGAAATACATTTATAATAAAATTTCTGCAACCGCTACACTACATTTATCTATTGCGAAGCATTTCTTTTGTGACGGAACATTTAAACTGTGTCAAATAACTTTTATCGGCACACCATCCACGCCGGCATAGGCAGCAACGACAATTTTGCTAACGTGGTTCACGTGAATGTAACGTGAACAAGAATCAAACTACCTATGAAAGTTTATTCCATTTAGTCAAGTCTCAAGCTCCAGAATGGAAGCCACAAAAAATACCGTGGATTTTGAAGTATGTACCGTACAAGGGATATGAAAAATTTTCTGAGCTAATGTTACTTTTATTCAAACAATGTTAAATGTAATTACTGATAATTGATGTGAACATAGCCGCGTGCTTGTAGGTTATGTTAGCAAAAATTGAATGAAAAAGTGGGACTTGGGTCAAGATGATTCCTTTCTATATGTACCATTCCTTTCTATACGTACCATTTTTTTGTTTAATTTTAAATATCGAATATTGTAAGCAATAGTCACCGCCCGCTTCGATCTGTCAGTCTGTCTGTGCTTTTGTCTGTCTTCAGTTTTATAGAATTATACGATGTTTTTTACTTTTTTTCAGGCAAACGTGATGCCACATAATTACAAAAGAAAAACTTCTCGACGGGATTGGCCGCAGGAACCAATGACACCCGCTCTTGATGCTGTGAAAAATGGCACGACATACAAAAGTTTTCTTTCTTCATTTTTTTCATTCATTTCGAGGAGAAAAAGCAGGTAATGACTGGCTGAAAGGATTCAGGGAGAGACATTTAGATATCACCCTTTGTGCTCCTGAATCCATTTCTACTGCTCCAGCCCGCGCGTTTAACAAACATGTAGTAGACAAGTTTTACTCTACATTGAAAAGCGTCTAGGACGTGAAGAATATCCCGGCACATCGAATTTACAACGTCGATGAGACAAGTGTTTGCACAGTTCCATATAAAAACATTAAGGTGTTTGCAAAAACTGGACGAAAACAAGTAGCACGGGTTTCATCGGCTGACCGAGGAGTCACTACAATGGCTGTTATTTGCATTTCTGCTACTGGATCTTTCGTCCCACCGATGCTTATTTTTCGAAGGATCCGTATGAAGATTGAGGGCAGGGGGCACCCCCAGGCTCTGCTTGGGCCTGTGATGCAAAAATGTCCAGGAAAAGATAAGCCCGTATTGCTTTACAGTGCTAAGTCAGTTATCCGTTTGTTTTTTTCTGTGATGTGTTTCGTTGTTATAACAAATGCCTTTCTTTCTTTCTTCACTAACAACCGCAAATTTTCACAGCGACGTCGGTCTGATTTTAAAGATTCAAGTCGCGAGCTACGTCTTGTTAGAGGAGTCATCGGCATGTTATCGTTAGGAGCTACTTGAGATAACCCAAAAGAAGTTTCATTTGGCTCCATCGACGTTTCATTTGGCTCTATCGACATTTCATTTGGCTCCATCCTGTTTTAGCATTTTCTACAGCGTTACGCTCGTGAACGGGCTTTGACTTTGACTTTTGTACATCGAAGCCTATATGATATGATTCCGTGATACCCACCAATAACTTTAAAAGCCAAAATAACACTTCTTACAAAAGTAGGAATAACATTAATGCTGCCGCCAGACACACGAACAGCACCCGTTCACGAGCATAACGCAGGGGTCAGCAATCACCAGTCTCAACCATTTTAGAGGGAGATAGGTGACACGGCCACCACGCCACCATTCGAATGACCTTTAGCAAACCTGCAGATTGAGTTCTTGTCAGCTATAAAACGTGTGCTATAGTTATTAATGTGCAATCACGTCGTCAGTACACCTTTTTAAAACTAAATAAATTATAATATTAATAATTGAATTACAATGAATCGCAGTGAAATTGGTTTTCTACCAAGGGCTTATATCGTTCATATACTCGTCTATTCTATAATAGTCTTTTTTACATAGCGATTTTTAATGAATGTTTTAAACTTATTTTTAGACAAGAATAGAACATGTTCTGGAATTCTGTTGTAAAAACGAACGCAATAGCCTACAAACGATGTATTTACCTTGGCTAAACGAAATTTAGAATAAGCAAGCTTATTTCTATTTCTAGTGTTTACGTTATGGACGTCCCTATTTAATTTGAACATTGTTATATTTTTACGGACATACATTATATTATCGAATATATATTGGCAAGCCAGTGTAAGAATTCCTATTTCTTTTAAACGCTCCCTTAGCGATTCCCTACTGCTTAAGTTGTAAATTGCTCTTACTGCTCTTTTTTGCAAAATAAATATTGTTTCTATATCTGCTGCCCGTCCCCATAATAACAGCCCATATGACATGATACTGTGAAAATAACTAAAATAGACCAGCCTCGCTGTCGATATGTCTGTAAGTAGCCTAATTTTTCTAACTGCAAATGCAGCTGAACTATTGTTGCGGCAGTCCGTATATAGAGGGCGTCCCAAAGTTATGGGACATGAAGGGGAAGTACCTTAAATATCGTAGACAGGGTATTTTGCTGAAAGAATACTTTGTTATTTTTAAAAGTTAGTAATTCTGCATTCAACGATTTTATAAAAAATACTGGCCTCGTCTGGGAATCAAACCGACTTAAATGTTAAAAAAAACACCACTACTTTTATGATGCCAATCGAAAGAATGGCCAAAAACTAATAACTCTTCTTAAGTAACATAGATCGTAGATCATAGATCTGAAAGATCGAATTCGAAACGAGGTGATCCGACAGAGAACCAAAGTCACTGACATAGCCCACCGAATTAGAATGCTGCAGTGGCAGTGGGCCGGCCATATCATCCGAAGAACTGATAACCGATGGGGTAGACGAGTTCTTGAGTGGAGACCGCGGATCGGTAAACGTAGTGTAAGACGTCCTCAGACTCGGTGGAGCGATGATCTTCGCAGGGAGGCTGGCAAGAGCTGGATGAGAGTAACCGAGGACCGTGCTCAGTGGCGTGCATTAGGAGAGGCCTATGTCCAGCAGTGGACAATCATAGGCTGATGATGATGATGAAGTAACATAGTATTTTGAAAGGAACAACGTAAAATGTTTGAGTAACATGTCAAGAAAGTTATTTATTGCCGACGACGACGTTCGAAAAGTAGCGATATTATCATTCCATAGATAGCATTGATTATTCGTAAATAAGTACCCACTTCATAAAATACTTTATAGCATAGTTTTCCTTATTATAAGTGGACGTGTAGATAAAAATGATAAAACTTAATATTTCAATACGTCCTCTGTAAGCTAGACAGAAGGCAAATTTAAAACAAAAATAATGTTGTTGTTCAATTTGAAAATGTAACAATTTATGAGAGCGTTTGTTTGAATACATACTTTTTAAGATATTTAAAAAAGAAGAAAAATTTTTAAATGTTGTTCTTCAATTTGAAAATCGAACAGTCTATGCAAGCGTTGCTTGTTCTTAAATTTGAAAATGGAACAGTCTGTGCAAGCGTTTGCTTTTCGGATATTTATCTGTTTAGTCTTAATTCACTTACACACGTGTTATTATGTTAATTTATTGCGGACATGGCATATCACGTAAGTTTTGATCTAATGGAAGCATATTTTTTTAACGACAAAGATATCTCTCGAAGTTTGCGGTGGTATAGCGTAATAATGGATAGTTTATTTTTAGGATGCCAAGATGCCTAAACCAAAATTATCTGAAGAGGAGAGAAAGGAGAGGAAAAGATTGGCTGAACAAAAGCGACGTCAAAAATTAAAAAGCGACCCTGTATTAAGAGAGGAGTATATAAGAAAAGAAAGAGAACGATATCTTAAAAAGAAAGCCGCAGGAGTAGTTGTTTCTCGAAGTGCAATGACTTCGCTAAAGCTTCAGAATCTTCGCAAGAAAAACTTGGTGAGTGCATTTGCTTCTTATAAAAAACGGACAGCAATTCTTCGTAAGAACACAAGTCCAAATGTGACTTATGATGTAGAAAATGCTAAAACACCAAGGATGGAGCCAAATGAAACGTCGATAGAGCCAAATGAAACGTCGATGGAGCCAAATGAAACGTCTTTACTTGAGATAGTAGCTCCTAATGATAACATGCCGATGACTCCTCTAACAAGACGTAGCTCGCGACTTGAATGTTTAAAATCAGACCGACGTCGCTGTGAAAATTTGCGGATTGGCACTCGAATAGAAAGTAGCTCTAATTTTCTGGCCACAAGTAGTCCACAACAAACACCCCCAGGATCACCGCAACTAGCACCAAACATCAGTAGTATAGATTTTACGTTACGTCCTGATAGCATCACTCTTTTATTGCAACTTTAAAATTTCAACGTGATTTGCAACAAAAATTCCGTAAATACAAAAAATTTAACAATTCCAGCCCATTGGGTTACAAAAAAAAATAGATCAAGTTGCCCGCGAAAGGAACTTATATAAAAAATGGTTCGAAAGACTTACTCAGTAAGGAAAAGATAGAGTTCCCAATCAAAGAAAAGAAAAATAGCCAGCAATAGATTTCAATGATAAGAGCGACACAAGTAACCCAAAACAAACTCGAATCCGGTTTTGAAGTGAAGACGACGAAAATTCAAGCATGTGTCCAGGCAACAACGACACGATAACAAGAAACGTTTAATGTCCTACAATAAAAAAATTACACAGAAAATACATAGAGTCTGGTTATCCACCTATGAGCTACGTAACGTTTTCACGTTTAAGACCTTTTTGGGTAATGCAACCAAAAATAAATGTACGCAACTCTTGCTTGTGTGAAAAACACGAACACATGAATCTGCTAATTGAATCTCTAAAAAAGAATCATATCATGAAAAAAAAAAATTCAACAACTGACGTTATTAAGAGCATATGTTGCGACATTTATAACTTGGAGTGTCTACAAAGAAATTGATAACTCGGAAAAAAGTTTGAAATTGGGCCTGGGAAAAACAGAAAAATTCATACAAAAAATGAGATTGAGAGGCAGTTCTCTCAATCCCATTTTTTGTGTATGAATTTTTCTGTTGAAAAAAAACGACACCACGTAGAACCGTTAATACTCATACAACAATTTGAAACTTATTTATGCTTCATTATTTGTTCGTCCCACTGGCTGTGGAAACAATGGGAGTATGGGGGGATGAGGGAAGTTTTTGTTAGGGAAATCGGTCGGCGCCTAAGAAATCGTGGGTATGACCATCGTTCCGGGGTATACCTGATGCAGAGGATTTCCCTGGCGCTGCAGCGGGGGAACGCTGCTAGCGTCATGGGAGCTTTTGGATCGGGCGTGGGCGGTATATTTGATTAGTTTAATTTAATATTTAGTTTAACCTACCTACTTAGCTGTAAAATGTATGTGTGACAAATAAGTTTTACTTGTAACGTTCAAAAAGTAAAAGTAAAAATTATTTATTATACCGAATGAATTATATTTGAAACTAATATTAAGCCATTCCTTAATCATTATGTAAACATTCGTAATCAGACCGATGCAATTAAAGAAATTATACAAAATTTGACCGAGAATACATATTATACAGTGTGTCCCATAAGTCCTTTGAAATTTAAATTTCGAATAAAATTCAAATGGCGCGCGGTGTGTGGGATCGTGCGGACCGGAGCGGACCGTGCTTTTTGTGTGCGTGAGTTTTATCGCAACAATGATTCGGCCACCATTGCGCGGCGTAAATTTACAGAGTATCGCAATTTACGCACGTTTAATGACTGTCCTAGTGTTCAAGCGATTAAGAATTGGGTTCAAAAGTTCGAGGAGACTGGCTCTACGTTGGATAAACAACGATCGGGCTGACCAAAGACATCACGGACGGAAGAAAACATCGACGTAGTGCAAGAGTCAGTCATACTCAATCCATTCGTAAGCGTTCCAGTGCATTAAATATACAGATCAAATCAAACTTTATGAAGTCTGTGAAGCTAGTCACAAGTCGAGTCGCAATAACAGATTGCAGGTGTCAGCGGGGCACTAAGGGGCGGGAGGGGCGAGGCTCACCCGCCCGCCAGCCGCCCGCAACCCGCTGACTCCTCGCGTCGGCGTGTGCCAGTGTGAGTATTACGTCCGAACACTGCACACGCGCGCGCTTTCTGTCAAAGTACAGCCAAGCTCATAATAATTAATTCGGGTCCTTGCTTTGTTTTGTTATCCTTTCGTTAAATTTTTTTTATTGTTACTGACTGTTTCTGTTATTTATCGTTACGTTAAGTTTTGTTGTTAGTGTGTTTGATCAAAATGCCTCGCGGGCGTTACAACGTTTTACGTAGGCAAGCCAGAAAAATGATCCACAATGTGATTCAATTCATGAAAAAGGAGGCTGAGGACGGTATCCAAATGCCTTTAAAGCAGGTCCAAAAACGGGCGGCGGCAGCTACAGGCGTTTCGCTAAGTACCGTGCAAAGGATTGCAGCAGCGGCTAATAATTCTGGCATGATAGTAGTCTTCCGTACACCAGGCAAGAAGAGAATAGGAAAAAAGAGAGTGACAGGCATAGACAGCTTTGACCAAGGCGTAATTAAAAGATGCGTTCACAATTTTCACGTAACGGAACACGAATTGCCAACCCTTAAGCAATTGCAACGAAAATTAAAAGATGATATAAACTTCAATGGATCCATATCAAGCCTAAACCGAATCTTGAAGAATTTAGGATTTCGGTGGAAAAAAACCGAAAGTGAAAGAAAAGTGTTAATAGAACAATCTAATATTCGGTTGCAGCGAATTGAATACTTGGAAAAAATCACGAAATATCGCGCGGAGGGCAGACCTATTATCTACACTGATGAATCTTATGTAGACTCTACCCACACTACAACCAATTCATGGGGCGATGGGTCTAAAATGGGAATTAAAAAAAAATATCGAAGGGTCAACGACTTGTAATCGTGCATGCGGGATCCGAAGCTGGTTTTGTATCCAATGCACTTTTAGTGTTCAAGGCAGGGGCAAAAACGGGAGACTATCACGATAATATGAACTATGAAAATTATCAAAAATGGATTGAAAGTCAACTTATACCAAATCTTCCAGCAAATTCCGTCGTTGTGGTGGACAACGCATCGTACCACAATAAGTTGGATGAACCGGCTCCAACTTCTAACAGCAAAAAAAATGATATGGAATTATGGCTTCACGAAAAAGGTATTCCTTACAACACCACAAAGCTGAAGCCTCAGCTTTATAAACTGGTTTGCCAAAACAAGGACCGTTTTAAAAAATATAATATTGACCGTATCCTACAACAAAGTGGCCATTCGGTTCTACGCCTTCCTCCGTACCATCCGGATTTAAACCCCATCGAGAGCATGGGCTCAAATAAAAGGATACATTGCCCAGAAAAATGTGACGTGGAACCTAAACAAGGTCATAAGTTTGGTAAAAGAAAAGGTTAACGAAATGGGGGGAAACGAATGGGGGGCGTTATGCCGAAAAGTAAGAAGCATTGAAGATGAATATAAAAAAGTGACTACGTGATCGATCAATTAACGGAGGAAATAATTATTCACGTCAGTGAAAATGAATCTGAAACTGACTCTGAAATGGAGTCAAGTGAAGAAGACAGCGACATTTCTTCAGAGGAAGATCCATCAACAAATCAGCAAGTTTGTATAGAAGGTGTATGTCCGCTTTGAATAGTCAAAATCAATAAAACAATAATTAAAAACCTATTTAGAGGTTAAAAATTCCACCCATGCCGGGACTCTAACCCGCGACCTCTGGCTATTCGCGCCAGCACTCTCCCAACTGAGCTAATGGGCCAGTACACGCATCGGTGAAATTTCGAACCTCTTTACAATATTATTTGTATTATACATCATAATTAGTAAAACATAACTATTATTTATAATATGGTCTTATTTATAAAAACACAATTCCTTAAAACACTCGATAAACGCTAAATAGTCTGTAGTGGAGGTTTTACAAGGAAAAACGTAACCACACATTAATTAAATAGCCTCTGAGGAGTGCTAAAAGTAATCGTGTTTTTATATATAAAGCCGTTAATGTTTCCTTACACAATCCCTAAACATTATCGCCTTGACTGTACTTGCGCGTACGCGCTCTCGCAG
Organism: Yponomeuta malinellus; assembly: GCA_947308005.1. Classification (NCBI taxonomy): domain Eukaryota; kingdom Metazoa; phylum Arthropoda; class Insecta; order Lepidoptera; family Yponomeutidae; genus Yponomeuta; species Yponomeuta malinellus. The sequence goes on from OX371012.1 coordinate 15,245,501, forward strand.
CTAACTTCACAGACTTCATAAAGTTTGATTTGATCTGTACCCAGATCGACGTTGCAGCGGATTTTTCATCCATACAAAATTCATTTAGTACAGGAATTAAAAGATACTGATCCTACCAATAGACTTAATTTCGTGAATGAAATGATGAACCGCTTTACTTCTGTAACGGTTATGGTTGGGTGATGTCTTAACAGTTTTGCTGCCACTCACGCACCGGTGCGTGTGGAGATAGCTCAAGCAAGAGGCCGGCCACGCACCGGTGCGTGCTAACGCCTAGTAAAGTTCTTTCAGTGATCACAGCGCCGGCATTGGGCCAGGAATATTATTTTTGGAGCGGCACTGCGCTTGAACTTTAAAAATTTCGTTTAAGCATTGTGGTTTTTTCGTATCGTGAACGGTTTTATTTTTATTTGCGACAAAGATGGACTCTGAACAAGGCCCTTCTGGATCTAAAAGGAGGCGAAAACAGGTGTTTTATATTACGAGAGACAGTGATATAGAAGAGAATGCATATGTGTATAATTAAAAAATAATAATAAATCCTGTATTAAGTTCAAAACGCACTGGTGCGTGCTAGGCACTGACAATGAAAAATTCATTCCTAGTGCCTAGCACGCACCGGTGAGTGTATTTCCCCCTCTCACTAAATACCACCCCCCCTAAGGTTAATCTTCTTAGTACATGAAGGAAGTATATAATAAACAAATTTAAAGTTAAAATTCACTTTTTCCCATACTTGGCCTCCTGGTTGAAATTTGGGGGTTGTTCAGGTGGCAGCGAAGCTGTTAAGGGAAACTCGATTTCTTGTCACACTAAAACTCAACTTTTATTTACAAACCTACAGCTAATATATACATAATTTTTGCTCAGACGTAGGTGCTAGTGGCACCAGGCTTTAGCGTCAGTCAATCATAGGCGAGCGCCATTTGTTGTCGCTAGCGGCGCGGCTGTCGCATCGTCTGCGCATGCGCGCGAGCCCGCGGCCGGTCTACGCACAGCCACGCTCTTTCCGATGCCATTCGATGCTCCACCACATTACCCCCCTTCAAGTGAAGCGTACGGCTCGACGAACAGTCCTGCCGGAGCGCGTCACGTATGAATGCTCATTTTTCTTCGCTGGAACTGGGTCTTGAGTAGTGGCGGTAGCTGGCGTCGGTGTTGGATCCTCATCGGAACACAGGAAAGCTGGTTTCAGTCTGTCCACGGATACAAGTGCGGTTCGTCTTGGGTATTGAAGTTTGAAGTATTTCTCGTGTCTTTCTAATACTTCGTATGGCCCTTCATATGGTGGTGTTAATGGCTTTCTTGTTGCGTCTACTCGAACAAAAACGTGTGTGCTGGTAGACAAATCTTTATGCACGAATGATGCGCGCTGATATTTGTTTCGTGACGTCACCGATGCCGTTATCGCATCCATTGTATCGGTGAGGCGGCGAATGAACTCTGAGTCATTGGAATGTGGTCTCGTAGGCATAAACAAATCAGCAGGCAGTCGTAAGGTTGTTCCGTAGGTAATTAAGGCTGGGCTGATAGTAGTTTCACGTTGCAGCGCGACTCGTAAACCTAGTAGTACTGTAGGTATTTCCTCTGACCAACGCGTCGACTCGCCTCTTGCCATTAGTGCTGCCTTCATGGTGCGATGCCACCGCTGAACCTGTCCGTTTGATTGTGGATGGTAGGCAGTAGTACGGATTCTTGTAACTCCGAGATTTTTCATGAGTTCATGAAACAACGATGACTCGAACTGCCGGCCCTGATCTGTGGTTATTCGTAAAGGGCAACCGAAGCGCACTATCCATCCATCGTATAACGCTCGCGCGACGGTTTCTGCTGTTATGTTTCTAACAGGAATTGCCTCCGGCCATCTTGTGCATCGGTCGATTATTGTGACTAGTAATAGAAAAGTAAACACCAAAACTTAATCTCACAACTCTTCATATATTTTCGATCCACAATGATAATCGCGCACCCACAACAACAAACAAAAAAAAGTTAGTACCAACTACACAACAAAAAAAACCAAAGGGAGACCAACATTATAAATCAAAAGGAAACCAACATTGAGGCCTTCTTGCACTTGAGAAACTTATTAATCTAGATTAACGAATAACAAATCAATTATTTATTAAGGGCACCAGAACATTTGAAATAAACAAAACTTATAAAAACTTTGTATTTTTATCTTAACCATAATGACAAAGGGAGAATTTACGGATTATAAAACACTGAATGATTCCACCGATGAGTGGCCGCGTTCAAGAAAAAGAGTAGATTCTAATAATTTCTAACAGTCGGCCATCCTGAAATTTGCCTGTCCTCAGGCACAGACTTAATCATATGAATGCAATAATATCAATTTTTATATCACTACCAATTTATATAATTACTAATAGGTAACAGTTAATGGTTTCAATTAAGCCACGGTTGCAATATAACTCGGTATCAATGCCACTTAAGAATAATAACTTAAATCACATTAAAGACTAAACTACCTTTGACGAAGTAACTTTGTTCGGCCATCCAGTACGTGTTGAATGACCTCATTCACTTAAGTGCGGGTATGTTATCATTCTTCAATGCACTACTCCGCTGCATCTCATATAAATGCCGGATCTAGTCCACCGCAACCAGACGAAGAGCGTGCCAGCATCAGTGTCTCATGTTAGTATAGCGTCTGGTCTACCGCGTACATGCACAGGATATACACAGCGTACATCTCAAGTAACGTATTGCTCCACCGCTTACACGCACAAGGTGAGTCGGCCTTCTGGAGTTTACAAGTAAGGGTTACCGCTTACACCCTCGGATGAGTCGGCCTCTGCCCTTATAATTAAGGGACACCGCTTACACCCTCAGATGAGTCGGCCTCTGCCCTTGTAGCTAGGGACACCGCTTACACCCTCAGATGAGTCGGCCTCTGCCCATGTAACTAAGGGACACCGCTTACATCTTCGGATGAGTCGGCCTCTGCCCTTTTGAAAGTATGTATCGAATCGGCTTTGAAGTCACGTGTAGGTATGCCACTGGCTCAGCTCCGACACGCGAACTTGGTTTCGGTTTGCAGATCATTCTATAGGTACGTCATACACAATATATAGTTACATTCGATTCGGATAACTGTAATATAAACCAAAGATTATCAAAACTATGTAGGTATTTAGTGAACTTGTTTTTTTTTGTACGAGTAATACAATTTTGAAACATCATAATTATTATACAGACCAAATGCTATTTCTAAGTTCACAATTCATAATCAATCGCTTCCAGAACAAAAACTCTCATTATCTTTCTCGGAGTCAGTATTTGTTCTAGAAGTTAGTCTTATCCATGGTTTCATTTTATCAGCAGAAAAAACATTTCTATATTTTCTAGAGGAAAAACCGTCCACACTACTGACTTCGTAACGGTCGTTTCCTAAGACAGCAGATACTCTGTATGGTCCACTAAAGGGTGAAACTAGTTTGTTACTATTACCAATATTGCGAACGTTCTTCATTACCATTACTAGATCTCCCACAGAGTATCTGTTGGCATTGCATCTACTTTTGTCGAACCGTGCCTTCATCGTCTCTTGTTGTTTATCAATATGGGAGGAGACCTCTTCGCGAACTTCATCGATATTTTGGGTTACAGTTAATTTTTCTGATACGTCGTGTAGATGTGTTTCTGTCATATTGACGGTGTCTTTTCAAAAAACTACTTGAACTGGGGTTCTGCCTATGCCTTTATTGAATGTATTGTTTAGACTCCACTGAACCTTATTAAGTTCAGTATCCCAATTACGATCGTCTCTATCTATGTTTAGCGCAGTTAATGAACTTAAAATTGTGCGATTATAACGCTCTATTTGTCCATTAGCTCGTGGTGTGGCTACGGCATTTTGCACATGCTTGATTTGGTTCAAATTCACAAACTGCTTAAATTCGTTTGACGTAAAACTCGTGCCGCGGTCAGACACTATCACCTTTGGGGCGCCAAATAAACCTATGAATTCGCGCATGATGCGTATTGAGGTTTTACTTCTTGTATTTTTCACTGCGCGTAGCACGATAAATTTTGAGAAAGCATCAATAATGCCTAACACATAAGTGTTCCCACTTTTGCTGCGAACGAAGGGTCCTACATGGTCAATATGAATACACTCAAATGGTGTATTCGGCTTAGGTATTGGATGCAACAAACCTTGCTTTTTCCCTGATGGTACTTTCGCATATGCACAAGGTATGCATGCTTGCACGTACTTCTTCACAAACTGAGCCATACGGGGAAACCAATAGTCTCGCCGCACTTTTTCTAGAGTCTTTTCAAGGGAAAAGTGTCCGCATTCATCGTGGCAGAACAAACAGATCTTCCATCTAGCGTCCCTTGGCACAGCCCATTTTAGTTCGTCTCCGACTTTTTTGTATATTTTCCCGTTTTTTATGACATAGTTTTTCATTATGTCTTTGGCTTCGACACAGTTTTTGTCAAGAATGCATTTAATGAGTTTAAGTCTATGATCGCTCAATTGCGCTGCTAGTAGAGAATGTTCATCTTGAACAACATTCATTACGTTTAGTTCGAAAAGGTCTTCGTCATTAATAGGTATAGCATTGCGACTTAGTGAGTCGGCGTGCTGAAGTTGTGTACCTGGGCGATATTCAACTGAGAAATCATAGTCTTGGACGAGCAGCCACCACCGTGCGATCCGCGGGATCAAGTCTCGTTTTGTTAGCGTAGTCCTTAATGCGTTGCAGTCCGTCACTACTTTAAATTGGACCCCCAACAAATACACCCGGAATCGGTTCAAGGACATTACCACTGCTAGTGTCTCCAGCTCGTACGAATGCAGATGCTGTTCTTCCGCAGAAGTTTGGCGACTGAAGTAGGCGACTGCTTTGAGCGGTGTATCCTCATTCTCTCGCTGCAGTAACACTCCACCTATTCCTAATTTACTCGCATCGGTGTGTAATTCGGTTAAGTGATTGGGATTATAAATCGTCAGAACCGGTCTGGTGGTAAGGATTTCTTTGATTTTTGTAAAAGCGTTAAACTGTTCGCTGCCCCAAACCCACACCGTATTTGTTTTTGTTAGTGACGTTAGAGGTTTAGCTATAGTAGCGAAGTCTCGTACGAACCGCCTAAAGAAACTAGCCAATCCAATAAATTGTCTAACTTCATGAGGATTCCGTGGAGTAGGAAAAGCAGTTACTGCGTCCGTTTTACGAGTACCAGGGCGAATCCCATCAGCAGAAATTTCAAATCCCAGATATTCTATGTGAGTTTTAAAGAAATGGCATTTTGTGAGATTTAGCGTGAGATTGGCTTCTCGTAACATATCCAATACCTGTACTAATTTCTCAATACCTTCTTGGATAGTTTTAGAGCCGATTACTATATCATCCATGTAGGCTAGTACTCCTGGAATTTTTAATTTACTGAGCAGAGCATGTACCATTCTTTGAAATACGGCGGGGGCATTCGTCAATCCGAACGGCATACGATTATACTCGAAGTGACCGTCCGGAGTGACGAATGCAGTCAAACGTTTCGAATCTTCCGCTACAGGGATTTGGTGATATCCCTGAGTGAGGTCAAGAGTCGTGAAAAACTCTTGTCCATGTAAATTGTCTATCTGATCGTCGATGAGAGGCATTGGGTACTTGTCTTTGATCGTTCTTCTATTCAAAGCACGGTAATCGATACACAGTCGGGGATCGCCGTTCTTTTTTTTTACTAGAATAATAGGACTTGCGTACTCGGAGTAAGATTCACGCACAATGCCATTTGATAGAAGTTCGCTTATGATCTTATTTACTTTCTCTCGTTCTAAAAGAGAAAGTCTGTACGGGCGATAGGTAACCGGGGTAGTGTCATGTAGTTTTATTTGCATTTCGGTGCACGTAGTTTTCCCAAGTTCACTCGTTGAAAAGGCAAAACAATCTCGGTATTCGTTAAGCAAATTTAATAGGTTGCTTGTAGTTTCGGGATCAAGATCCTTATCCACATTTAATTCATCGGCTCTAATATGTGAGACTTCGTGCTCTACTCGTCTCACATTAACAATATAATCACTTTTAGCTTCGGACGAGAGCGTTACATCAGGGATTCCCAGTCCTCTCGCCAGGACTTTGTCCTTGGATATTGTTACCTTTTTGTTATTTAAGCTCACAGCTATTAAGGAGCCAATACCATTGATGAAGGAATAAATCCCTGGTAATATGAGATATTCCGAATCATTTTTCATTCTTAAATCAGGGCAAATACTCACAAAACCGCTATAGACGGGGAAACACCTGACTTCTATTATAGTATCGCTCTGTATTGTACTGTCGTTAACGGTTTTTAGGACAATAGTATTCATCCTGTTTGCCGTCACTTGATACAAAATAAGGTCTTTATCGGTTTTGTATGTTCTCACTGTTGATTGTTCTGTTAGCGTTTGCCCAATCAGAACATCCGAGGGCAAAAGAGAAGATGGTACGACATAGGCGGTTAGTGACACGTCTACCAGATCCACCATTACTTGTATCTGAACCTTACCTAGTGGAGTAGTAACACTATTACCAAATCCTCGTAGCGTGGGCAAGTTTTCGCAATTCAGTGATAATTTTAACTCATTGAACTTTTCATCACCTAGGAGTGTGCATTCACTACCAAAATCTATGTAGCCCCGCATAGGTACATCATTCACTTTGACGGGTTTAAAATATTTTTGGTTGTGTATGTCAGTGGCCCCAATATTCAGTATGTTTTTAGTTTTAGGATTTACTGTTGTACTCGTAATCGGAGCATTTACCCTATTATTTCTATCGCTCGAATTGAACTTACAGTTAGTTTCGGAATGGCCATAAAAGCTACATTTGTTGCACTTAATTATATTTTTGGTACATGCAATTACTGTATGTCCTTCTTCTCCACAATTATAACATGTAGTCATCCTGGATTGTTTTTTATTACCCGCCATACCCGTGTGGTGTATATTTCTGCCGCTGCGAAATTGATCGGTTGTTTTCCGATTAGCGCTATCAACGTTTATTCGGTCTGTGGTCGATCGTTTGAAAGTAGAAGATTCATTTGCATTTTGCGTAATATGTCTAAAATAATCGAGAACTTGTTCAGGCTCATTGTAGCGTGCACCCTGAACGTTCATCCTAATGTTATCGTCGTATATGCCGTGAAAGATGCAGTCTACAGCCTGTCGTCCTTTGAGTTGACAACGATTTGTAAGCATAACCTTATCGTAGTAATATTCGACAAGTGTTTCGTTTCGTCTGCTCTTACGATTTAGCATTTCCATTAATAACTCCGCATGGTTCCGATCACTTGGGAAGGCTGTTAATAGTTTCTTTTGCCATTCAGCCCAGTTATATTTAACGGTTGTCAGTCCATCATACCATTTCTTTGCTAATCCCCTAAGTTTAGGCAAGGCAAAGAAAATGGTCTGCTGTTCAGACCACCCATACATTTCAGCAGATTCGTTAATCTTTTTAATCCAATCGACCATTGTTTGAGATTTGGAATTCGGATCAAATTCTGTAATTATATTCTGTGATCCTTGAACGTGCGATACTGCGCTTCCTCGAGTATCTCTGTTTTGTAAAGCCGCTACTAGTCTTTCCAGGATTGAATCGCGCGAGTTTGACTTCGAATAAGAACGCATTTTCTTATTCTCCCGTGACGAGCTTCTGGATCTAGAGATACTGGAGGAGTAGTGTCGTTTGGAATAACGTGGTGTGCGTCTCGTATAAGTTTTCCATCTCGCACTTTTGGAGGAATGGTGACGCTTCGGTCGTGGAGAATCAATACGAGACGCGCGGCGAGTCTGTCGATTATTTGAACGCGAATACCGGGCGAGTCTCGGTGGCGGCGAGTCAATACGAGAACGACGGCCACCGGACCTATCAGAAGATCGAGAGTGACTGCTGCTCGACGGGAAACCCCGGTCTCTTAGCGGGGAACGTCGACGGCGGCGACGACGGAAACTAGAGCGTTGTCGCTTAGAACGACTACGCGGACTGTTTGTCGACAACGAACCTGGAGGACTAACAGACGTATCGCGACTACGATTACGGCTGGGTCGAATCGGTGTAACGTGCACCACACCTACTTTTCGGTGACACGGGAAGGGCTCAGCAGGCGTGTAGCCGCGGTCCGACATTTCTGTTAGATGAACAGTGAGTACAACCAAGTTAGATCAATATACAAATTAAGTACAGAATTTTTCTTCAGTTATACGTATTAAATTTCTGTCGGTTATGTGATATACATAATTTCAAGTTTCTCAAATGAGGATTTGTCTTATAACATTTTAAATTATATAAACAGAAAAGAAATAAAATTACAAGCCTTAGAGATCACTTTTTGCCTACTAAATTAACTATATGACTAAACTATTACCTATTATAGGTGCGTACAGGTTGGCTTTAATTAATATTTACAGTAATCTTAAAACTAGAGAAAAATTGTTAATGCGTATTAAAAGCAAACCGAAACACAAGTTTTTTTTTGGGGATAATCGAGATGCAGCTCGCACTTACTAATTCCACAGTACATACAACCTTTTTAGGGCGTAGGAAAATGCTTTCGCGCTTCTGATATAATAGAAAAGTAAACACCAAAACTTAATCTCACAACTCTTCATATATTTTCGATCCACAATGATAATCGCGCACCCACAACAACAAACAAAAAAAAGTTAGTACCAACTACACAACAAAAAAAACCAAAGGGAGACCAACATTATAAATCAAAAGGAAACCAACATTGAGGCCTTCTTGCACTTGAGAAACTTATTAATCTAGATTAACGAATAACAAATCAATTATTTATTAAGGGCACCAGAACATTTGAAATAAACAAAACTTATAAAAACTTTGTATTTTTATCTTAACCATAATGACAAAGGGAGAATTTACGGATTATAAAACACTGAATGATTCCACCGATGAGTGGCCGCGTTCAAGAAAAAGAGTAGATTCTAATAATTTCTAACACTAGGTATTGATAGTGTAATGCTCTACTTATTTAAAACGCGGATTACGAGTAATATTATAATTTTATTCTCTTTTTTATCGATGCCCTAGCCTAGCTGGGGATCGACTGACATCTAAAACAAAACGTAACGATTCCCTTCAAAATATTCAAAATAAGACGAGAAGGCTCTGCCAGCCAGCTTCTATAAAGGAGAATCGTTACAATAGTCATTTGATGGCAGCAGTGGTCCCACAATGTCCATGTGAATATGTTCGAATCTATTCGACTCAGGAAACTGTCCCAGTGGTGTGACATTGTGTCGGTGTATTTTGGCACGTTGGCAAGCTATGCAACCTCTCGCCCATGATGTTACGTCTTTGTTTATTGCCGGCCAGAAAAACTTGTCCGTCATGTGTCGTCTCGTTGTGCGTATGCCTGGGTGGCTTATTTCGTGTAGTGCTTTGAAGGCTGCTTCACGGAATAGTCTCGGTAAGTATGGCCTCGGGGTAGCCGTTGAGGTTTCACATACGATCGGTTTATTCAATCCTGGCAAGTTAACTCCCGTGAATTTCAGGTTTTTTCTACTGTACAGCTCTCGTAGTTCAGGGTCTTTATCTTGCTCTTCTGCCAGTGCTTGTAATCAATGGTGCTCGTACACTGAATCTCATTGATTCGAGATAAAGCGTCTGCTACTGGATTTTTTGTGCCCTCTACGTATCGGATTTTGTTGCAGAACTGGCTAATGAACTGAAGCTGTCTTTCTCGTCGTGGTGTGTCACAGTTGCTTGGTGGCTTCGTCAGTGCGTACGTCAGGGGTTTGTGATCCGTGTAGATTGTCACGTCGAGCCCTTCGATATAACGCCGGAAGTGCTTGACAGCGGTGTACATGGCTAACAGTTCGCGGTCGTACACGCTGTATTTCTTCTGTGCTTCACTCAAGCTCTTGGAGTAAAAAGCGAGTGGTCTCGATGTTCCTCTGACTTTTTGTTGAAGCACACCTCCCATGCTTTGATCGGATGCGTCTGTCATCATTGCTAGCTTTGCGCCCGGTATAGGGTGAGACAATGTCGCCGCTTGTTTGATGCTGTCGCGACAATGTTCAAAAGCCTCTTCTGCCGTTGGAGTCCACTTAATCGGTGTCTTGTCTTTTTTCTTTGTATTATGCAACATCTTGTTGAGTTCTTGTTGCTTATCAGCTTGGCGCGGCAGGCAGTCGCGGTAAAAATTCAGCATGCCAAGAAATCGACGTAATTCTTCTATTGTCTTTGGCTTCGGGTTGTATGCCTTGAGACGAAACCCGATAACCCAAAAAGTTCAGTTCTTCTTTTCCGAATTCGCATTTTTCTGTGTTAATGCTGACACCATACTCGTTCAAGCGCTCGAAAACTTGCTGAAGGTGTTGCTTGTGTTGTTCTTCGGTTTCTGAGTATATTAAGATGTCGTCGACATAGCAAAAAGCGATTTAATCCAGCTCTCGGAGTACTTGGTGCATGAATCTCACGAAGGTTTGACACGCGTTTCGAAGTCCAAACGGCTGTTTTCTGTGTGTCTTCTTTGCTGGCCATAGGTATCCAGTAGTATGCCTTTGTTATGTCCAGCTTCGAAAAGATTTTCTTGCCATGCAGATGAAAAGTAAAATCTTGCATCCTCGGTATAGGGTACCTATCGGGGATGGTCACGGCATTCAAGCGACGATAGTCTCCACATACTCTTAGCTGTCCATTGCTTTTTCTGACGATGTGTAGCGGACTAGCCCAAGGACTTTTCGACGGTTGGCATACTCCCATTTCGACCATGCGCTCGAACTCCTTCTTTGCTTCTGTGTACTTTTTCGGTGGTAGCGGTCGCGGTCGTGTGAACAGTGGAGGCCCAGTTGTCTCGATTTGATGCGTGACGTCATGTTTCGGCGGTTTCTTTGTCGTCAGTGGTCGGTGAATATCGGGGTATCTCTTCAGTATGTCGCTGTACGGATGTGCTTGGTTTACCAGATGAATCGTTGACTCGTTGTACGTTACCGAAGGCGCTTTGACGGATAGTTCAGTAACGCTGTCTATCAATCTTCCGTGATGTAAGTCAACCAAGAGTCGATGTCGTAGGAAATCCGCACCCAATATTGATTTCTTCGTGTCTGCGATGACGAAATTCCACGTGAGGTTACGCCGTAAGCCCAAGTTCAGTTGTAGTGTTTTCTCTCCGTAAGTTGGTATCGCTGTGCCATTCGCGGCGTAAAGGTTGTACGAAGTATCAATCGGCTGGCATTTTTTCTTCACAGCCAGTACGGAGATATCGGCGCCAGTGTCGATAAGAAAATGTTCACCACTTCGACGGTCGGTGATACATAGGCGGTTGTTGATCATATCAACATCGACACCCGCCGCAGTCGATGTATCTTCTAGTTTTCCTGCTTTCTTCTTACACAGGGAGATTCGCAGCGTCTCGCCTTGTCACCATAGCGATAGTGAGCTCGGCATTTCCAGTCTGGGTCGCCCGGTTTGCGTTGTCTTCGAGTAGCTGACGGGTCTCTTGATGTCGAACTGTGTCTAGAGCGAGAACGTTGCCGGTGAAAGGGATGGCGATGTCTCGATGCGCCTCGAACGCCCCGCACGCGAAGTTCTGCCACCTCCAGTGTGAGTTTTTCTATCTGTTTAGATAAAAAATCCAGTTGGCTCAAGCCGGAGCTAGTCGGCGTCATTACGGCCGCGACGTAGTGTGCCTCGGTCTGCTCCCTCATCTTGTCGGCCATTGTAGCAAGGACTTCTAGCGATGATTCACTATTTACTGCCAAAACAGCTCGGATTTGTGACGGCAGCTGGTTCATCCACAGGACTTTGAGTGCGTCGTCCGGAATCATACTCTCGCCTAGATCCCGCATCTTCCGTAGTAGTTGAGTAGGTTTCATATCACCCAATTCTAAACCGCTAAGTAGTTTTTGTAGCTGACTTGATTCCGATTCTTCGTAGACAGAAATGAGGCGTTTCTTCAATGTAGTATATTTTTCTGTAGGTGGCGGTCTTCGTAAGAGGTCGCTGATCTGTTTCAAGTCGATTCTGTCTAGCACTGATATAACCATGTTGTACTTCTGCTCTTCGGATAATCTTGCACTGGCCACAACCGACTCAAATTGGTTGAACCAAAGTGTGACATCTTCTCGCCAAAACGCTGGAATTCGTGAATGTAGCGAGATGGCCGCTAATTCGCTATCGTGCAGCTTCCTCTCCAATACAGCCGGTATGGACGTTGACTCTTGCCCATCAGCCTGATTCGTAGACATGTTCTCGATGTCCGGGGTCACCAGTTGTAACGGTTATGGTTGGGTGATGTCTTAAGGGAAACTCGATTTCTTGTCACACTAAAACTCAACTTTTATTTACTTTTTTTTTTTTTTTTTTTAGCCCTAAAAAGGGCACCCTCCGGAGGACACGGGGGAGGGAGGTGGTGAATGCTCATGCATAACAGCACGGGCCCGGCCGTGCTGCCAATGTGGGACTCACAGGAAGTGCGCCTACCCACTAAACACCACCTGGGGGCTGGTTTGGTCCTAAGGACCCCTAAACCTACATCATGAGCGACCCACCTCGATGCCGAGGAGGGCGCGAGCGGAGCTCCTTAAGGGAGCGTCCGCTTGGGACGGCTCGTCACATCGTGACCGCGGCTAGGAGGGAGAGGTGGGGACACCGGTGGGGGCACCGGCGGGAGCGGGGGCGGGGGCTACGTCTGACGGGGACTGGGCCTCTAGTAGGCGATCCAGGTCAGATGAGAGTTGGTCGGGGGGGTCGACGAGGGCGTTCCTGGGCCTGCGCACCAGGTAACGGGGGTTCGTCGTGGGGGGAGTGTAGTCCGCTGCTTGGCGGATAAGGGGGTTGGGGTGCACTTCGGCCGTGCTGAAAAAGGTCTCTGAGAGGGATTTAATAAACTGTTGGATAGTTGGAATCTCCATGTCCCGATGGAGGTCGGCATTTCTGACACACCAGTGTGCATTCAGAGCCCTACGGATGAAGAGATTTTGAACTTTCTGAAGTTCGTACAGGACTTTGGGGGCCGCGTGAGCGAAGACGGGTGCCGCGTAAGTCAGCACGGGACGAATGCAAACCTTATAGAGCGTTCGCTTGTTCCTAGGGGACATCCTACTGTGTCGGCCTATCATAGAGGATAGGCGGCCTAGGTAAAAACGGGCGGTCCGGGTCACCTTCCGGATGTGTGGCCTAAATGTCAGTCTGCTGTCAAGGGTGACACCTAGATACTTGGCGGTGGTTCGCCAGGGGACTGGGGTACCTAGCATACGAATAGGGCGGTCAGAGAGACCGCGGCGGACCTTATGGTCGAAGCGGATCGCGGTGCTCTTTTCCGGGTTGACCTCGATTCGCCAGAGCCTGAACCAGGCGCCTAGCTCATCGACCGCGGATTGGAGCCTACTCAGAATAACTGACATTTTCCGACTCTTGCAGTAGAGTGCGGTGTCGTCAGCGAAAAGTGACAGTTGGACCCCATTGCCGGGGATGGGGATGTCGTTTGTGTACGAAATGTACAGGAGGGGGGAGAGCACGGAGCCTTGCGGGACCCCGGCTCTGAGTGGGCGGGGGGAAGAGAGAACGCCCTCGTGTCTAAAACGGAAGGAGCGGTCCTTCAGAAAGGAAGCTAAGACGCGGACAAGTCGGTCGGGGAGACCCAGCTCATACAACTTATAAATGAGCCCTGCGTGCCAGACCTTATCGAAGGCCTTGGCGACATCGAATAAGACGGCTACCGTCTTTTCGCGCTTGGGGAAAAACCCGCTCAGAATGAACTCTACTATGCGGTGGACTTGCTGAGGGCAAGAGTGAATTGCCTGAAAGCCAAATTGGTGAGGGATGATGAGGGGGGGGCCCTCTGAAGGGAAGAGGTGGTTCCTCATACGAGTGAGGATGACTCTCTCGAAGAGTTTCCCCATAGCCTTGAGGAGGCTGATGGGGCGATGGCTGGATGGGAGGTTGAGGGGCTTTCCCGGCTTGGGGATGCCTATGACTGTCGCCTCCTTCCACGCGGTTGGGAAGTGACAGTGGTCAAAACAGGCATTGAAGATGACTGTTAACAGGGTTAACAACTGAGTGGGGAACATCTTGAGCGCTAGGTTGGCAATGCCATCCGCTCCTGGGGCCTTTTTACGTTTCAGTCTTTTGATGAAAGACTGAATTTCGTCCGTTGAAACCGCAATGGGATTTTCGTCGGTTGGAAGAGGGAGGGAGGTCTTTTTACGGACCTCCTCCTCGACCATACCGACGTGAGCTGGGTCGCACTGCTGAGTGCTGGGTGAGCATTGGGACTCAATGCTGTCGGCGAAACACTCGGCCTTCTCAGCGTCCTCGAAGGCGGTAGAGCCATCGGGGCGGGCCATGGGTGGTGTGTGAGTGATCGCGTCTGCCCGAAGGGCCCTGGCTACTCTATAGTAGGCTTGGTGGGAGGGAGAGATGGTCTCCATGAGATCGCCCCATTGGGCGTTGTTAAGGTCAGAGAGACGGGACCTGACTTGCCGCTGGAGATCGTTGGCGCGTTTCCTGTAGGCAGGAGTTGGGTAGAGGGAGGCCCTCCGGAGGGCGGCTCTTTTGGCCCTAATCAGGTTCTTGACAGCGAGAGGCAGTTTCCGGTCGTGGACCGGTACTACACGCTCGCTCTCACGAATGGCTGTTTGGACCAAAAGGGTGAGGGACTCTACGGCGCTGTCTATTTTGTCTGTGCTGTCGAAGTGGTCGGGCGGGAGCGCATAAGGCGAGTCGGGGGCTTCTAAGGCGGTGACTAGTGAGCTTTTGACACTGTCCCAATTAGTGATGGTTTTAGTGGAGAGTGTGGAGGGTGACGGTGGGGGACCTAGCTGAAGGGACACCGGTCGATGGTCGGAACCTAGGTCGTCGAGAGGCTCGATCGACCTGAGGTTGAGGTGGACGCCCCTTACTAGGGCGAAGTCTAGAACGTCGGGGGCGTGGTCTATGTTATCGGGGTAGTGGGTGGGGGAGTAAGGACATAAGACGTCCAATTCTAACGCCTCGGTTAAGCCGAGGAGGGCAATACCGCCGGGGTTCGTCTGAAGGCAGGTCCAATCCGTATGTTTGGAGTTGAAATCCCCGAACATAACGGTGTGGGCGCCTAGAGCGAGGATGGCTTCGAAATCACTCCTTAGGGGTAGTGTTCCGCTGGGTATGTAAATAGAGGCTATGACTAAGGACGGGTGACCCGTCAGAGCTAATCTACAGATAGTAGCCTCCATGTTAGTGAGGGCCGGAGTGGCGATGGGGGAGCAATGGAGGGACTTTCTAAAATAAATGGCAGTGCCGCCGCCTCTACGGCCGTCGGCTCTGTCGTTCCTAACGAGAGAAAACTTGGGTATACTCAGGCCCCTGGTATGGGGTTTGAGCCAAGTTTCCTGCACTAGCAACATATCGACTTCAAAGTCTTTGACGAACTCTCTAAGTTCGGGTACGTTGCTGCGGAGGCCGCGAGCATTGTACGAGATAAGCGAGAGGCTCTTAGGTTTGATACGACCCGCGCTGACGGGAGACTGGGTGGTCTGAGGGACCGGGGGGCGCGACATTGAACTACTTATATGAGGGAGAGCAGATGGCTGTGTTCGGCCACAGCCATCAGACGCGCGGTGGGGGAGGTTGCGGCGCGCAGTTTGCGCGCCAGGACCGATATTTCGGCCAGATCTATATGGGCGATGGCGGCGCTGACCGTCAAGAGGTCATCCGCGATCTGGGAGTGGGGGGCGCCCGAGGGGGCGGGGCGTGGAGCGGGGGCGGGAGGCTGGGTCAGAGAAGGGCGGGGGGCCCACGCGGGGGCCTGAGGGGGGTTGGGATTGGTGGTGGGGCGACCGAAGCGGCCGAGGGAGGGGAAATCGGACGGGGTGATAGCCGGTGGTGGCACTGATCTCCTCTGAGGAGAAGGCTGAGTCGCCTCTGGGGCCTTAGGGGCCTTAGGGGGGGAGGAGCGGGGGGCACGCGGGCACCCCCGGTAGTTTGCCGGATGGCCGGGCTGCTTGCACAGCACGCAGGCCGGAGGACCCTCCGATTCGCGTGTGCGCAAGCAGTCCCCGGTGGCGTGAGGTTCTAAGCACTTCACGCACCTAGGGGGGGCGGTACAATTAGCCGACGCGTGGCCATAGAGTTGGCAGCGGTGGCATTGGCCAGGGTGGCCGCGCCTGTGGGGCTTTTCCACTTTAATGCAGGAGAGCCCACAGACGGTGAGCTCTCCTGAGAAGATGGACCTACTGGAGGGGGTATTGGTGAGAATCACCAGGGATAGCGGGAAGGTTTTACCGCGGGAGCTGTGCATGGGATGCACAGCCTCAACGGGATGACCTTGTGCGATAAGGTCATCCTTTATGGAATCCAGAGGGAGTTCTGAGGGAACGCCTCTGTGGACAGCACGCACCTTGCGCTCCTCGGGGAGTGCGTAGGTGTGATATGGGACTTTATACTGGGTGAGGAGCCTAGTAAGGCTCCTGAAATTGTCGGTCGATGGGACCTCAATCTTTATAGTGTCGCCCCAGTTTTGATCCTTTGTGTACTGGACCTTGTGGTCCAGGCACAGTTTGGACACCGATGTCCATGCGGATTTGTCTCTTAAGAAGACGGGAGGGGGGGCCTTAGCCTTCGGAGGCTGCGGTGAGAACCGCTTTACGGGTTTAGCCGGCGGCGGCTCGGGGATGTCTAGGGACATGAGGGGGCGGGGGTGGGGGGTGGTCACCGTGGCGGTAACGGGGGCTGCGGGGGGCAGGGGGCTGCGGTCACGGGGGACGAGCGGGGGGAAGGCGAGTTGCCTTTCTTGGGGGAAGAAGCTTGCTTACGCAAAAGCTTCATCCTCGGGACAAATGTTTTAAAGTCGTGGCCTTCATCCGACGAGAATTCGGCCGGGGTGGTGCTTGCGCACGAATATACTATACCGGCGGAGTCAGGAGACTCGGCGCCGCGGGACACGGAGCGTTTCCGTGGGCGCGAGGGGCCAGGGGTGGAGTCGGTCTCCATGGGGGACGAGGGGCCAGAGGGGCCAGAGGGGGCGGGGGAGGCGGGGGACTCAGGGGAGTCCGGGATCGCGGCGGTGGCGGTCGGGGGGCTACAGAATGCCTGAAAGGCATCGAGAAGCCCGTGCTCCTTTATGAAGGAAAAGAGTTGCTCAAGAGAGCAGTTAGGCTGAGCCATAGTGGCTGGCGGCACCCCTGCCGGCGGCAGGGGGGCGGGGGGAGCGCGGTTAAAAACCAGAATGGAGAGATAAGGGGACAGAACAAAGTAAGTAGGAAAATTCTAGCGGGGGCTAGACACTTACTCACTCGTTGGAATGCGGCAGGCTGGAGAGCCCGAACACTGGAACAAAAGATAAGTAGATTAGGTACAATTCGATAAGAGCTCGCCGGCAGTACACGGGCGCACTGTGTAAGCGGGCGGGCGGTCGAGTAGCGGAGAGCGAGACGTGTCGCTCTCAACGCTATCGCAAACGAACTGTGTATGATGTGCTTTTATTTACAAACTTACAGCTAATATATACATAATTTTTGCTCAGACGTAGGTGCTAGTGGCACCAGGCTTTAGCGTCAGCCAATCATAGGCGAGCGCCATTTGTTGTCGCTAGCGGCGCGGCTGTCGCATCGTCTGCGCATGCGCGCGAGCCCGCGGCCGGTCTACGCACAGCCACGCTCTTTCCGATGCCATTCGATGCTCCACCACACTTCGTTTAACAACGTGTTAATTTCTGATGAGGCTCACTTTCACATCAACGGCCATGTCAATAGGCAAAATTGTCGCTACTGGAGCAGCGTGAACCCACGTCGCAAACATCAAAGGCCCTTACATAGCTCTAGTCGCAGTTTGGGCGGCTATGTCAGCGCATGACATCATAGGCCAATACTTTTTTGAAAACGAACATGGTCGTGCGGTTACTGTTACTTCGGAGCGGTATGTGGCAATGATCGAGGATTTTTTTACACCAGAGTTGCAGAATTTTCCAAGTTTCAATACCCGGACCTGGTTTCAACAAGATGGCGCAACTGCCCATACCTCTAACACCGCTATGCCCGTCGTCCGTCAACTTTTCCCTATTAAAGTGATATCTCGAAGAGGAGACATTCCCTGGCCACCACGTAGCCCGGATTTGAGTCCAATGGACTTTTTCTTATGGGGTTACCTTAAAGCCCCGGATACACTAGGGAACATTTTGTCCCGCAACATGACGCGCAACACAAAATATACGTGACGCTGCAACGTTGCATAGTGTCCCGCAACATGACCCACAACATTGTACGTGACGCGGGGCATGTTGCTTGCTCCCGCCTCGAGAGCGAGCGCATGTGTCTCGCGTCAGTGTTGCGCCATTTGTCACCGAGTGTAGTCGCGTACGCAACGTGCCTTTAAAATGTCTGTAGTGTGGGGAAATGATACCGTGCTTTTGCTTATAGAGCTTTACGAAAGTCGTGACTTGTTGTGGGATACTTCACACCGTGACTATCGAAATAAAATAAAGAAAAATGATGCATGGGAGGATATTGCCAAGGCGCTTAAATTGCCTAGAAAAGAAATAGAAACCAAAGTTCATACCCTGCGTTCGCAATTTGTCCGAGAAAGGAAGAAAGTGAAATCGTCAAAAACTACTAGTAGTGGACGAGAGGACGTGAAGAAATTTTTGCTAAAGGGAGCCACAACGTCTGGAAGCTTGGACACTTTGGACACAAACGTAAGTCATACTTTTTTGTTGATAATTTATTTATATTTATTGTACGGACACACAAGGAAAGGAAAAGTTCGACACAGAAGAGTACACATACAATAGGTAGGTACCTTATCACTAAGATAATATATATTATTTACATAAACTAAGATTTGTACACACCTCACCCACAAAACTTCACTTCTAAAAGGATTGACGTTGTTTAGTAACATTAAAAGAAAAAATATAGTACAATACTAGTTTATTAATTTAAAAATTATTCTGCCAGGGAACACGTCCTTCTTCACTTATGAAATATTCAGCAAATTTGTTTCTTATTTCCATAGCAGATTCAGGGTAGCGTCGTCCCATAGCATTTAAATTCGACATATTAACAGAGCCAGTTTCTCTGCGCCAAAATCCTTCTAAAATATCGTGATCCACATTTTCAGAATCAAAAGTTCCATGTGGGTTGTACAATGATCTCGATTGAATATTTCGCCTTAAAAAAATATGGAGGTATACGCACGCCATTACAACAAGTTCAGCATTAAAGGGTAGGATGGTTATGGGAGTTCGGAATATACGAAATACAACACCTAAGATACCGAACACATTTTCGACAATTCATCTAGCTCTTGACAGTCGATAGTTGAAAATGCGTCTTGTTGTACCCACGTCATGATTACCGGGATATGACTTCATCATGTTTTCTGTCAGTGCAAAGGCGCTGTCTCCTACAAGTACGTAAGGCATATTCGGCCCATCTTGTCGTATAGGGCCTGGAGTCGGCCAGTTGAGTTGGTTATCAGCCATTATTTTAGAACCCGTAAATACAGACCATTTCACCTGCGCGTGTATAAGAACAACACCTCGTATTACAACCCTATTTCTAGAATGTGTCGTCTATATAACAACCTCTTCGCCGAATTTCCTGGTATTGACATATTTGAACCAAGGCCTTCAAAATTCATCAAAATTATTAGTTTTATAATATCTAACCCGTCTTCGTCCAACGCTTTACCCATTAATTAAATAATTAAAGCTGCTTCAGTTCTAAATTATCTACTTTAGGTCAATTTAGGCTTAATGTTTTAGATTAAGTACTGCATATCCCACTTCCATTTTGGCAAACTTCTATGTTTACATACCTTGGACTACAGTCCAGAACACAAATAGTTTATTTCTAAGTTTATTTTGTATAACAATCGACTGTATTCCGTTTTGTAGACTCAATAAAATAAAATAAATAAATAAACAAAGCTTTATAAAAAGCAGTCTCTTGAAATACTCCACTGTCAGAAGATTTTCCTTTAGCACCACAATTTGCATAGATAAAATTGTAATTTGCATCGACAATACCCAATAGGACAATACTAAATTGTTCTTTATAGTTAAAATAGTCACTTCCCGAATTCGAAGGAGCTTGGATCAAAACGTGTTTACCGTCTATAGATCCAACGCAATGCGGAAAATATATTTTCAAAGCTTCTAGCCTTGGCTTTCCATTCGTTTGCAGTAGCTGGGACCTGTAAAGAAATAATTATACATTAAATACTATTTTTGCGTACTAATAATTAAGGATTCATGTCTAACAGATGTTTGAAATAATACAATACGTGTTTTATAGTCTATCCTTATATATCCTTATAATTGATTTAATATTTATATCATTAATTTTTCAGAGTCTACAAAGCCAAAACACGATTTCGTCTCCGGATGAAGATGTCGTTCTACAGTCTCAATCTACCGTTCCGGAATTTCAATCTCCTCATCAACTAGAATCGCAATCTACCATTGATCAAGCAGAGCAACCCACAACCCCTGCACCAACACCTTCATCGTCGCGACCAACTCGCAAGAGGAGCCACATGGAGGAGGAGGCTTATGAAGTTCTGCATGCTGCTAAAAACAGAATGATATCCCGAGATGAATTCGATGTTTATGGACAGTACGTAGGAACTGAGTTACGTGCATTAAATGACGAACACAATGTAATTATGGCTAAATATTATATTAATAATATTTTATTAGATGTACGCTTAGGAAAATACCGTACAAGTTATAATAATCTGTTAGGCAACTGTAATTTTTATGTAATTGTGTTATTTAATTTAAAATATTACTCTAATAAGAAATTTTGCTAAACCTCACCATCAGGCGTTGTATAGAAGGGCGACTGTAACGGCAATCCGAGAATCGAGCGGTTAATAAAAACTTATGTCAGAGACCGCATGATTCATTCGAGTGGCGACTACAGCTTGAGACGGTCGATGTTTTGAGTAAAGTTTGTGATTTAAATTTGTGAAAAGTGTTTAATTACTTGATTATAAATCTGAAATTCAATATAATATTTCAATTACTACTATCCCGTTTGGTAAGTCTAACGAAAGTCAGAGCTGCGAAGACCCACTGGTGAGTGTTAAAACCTTTCATATTTTTATTGCTTTCGCCATTATTGTGTTACCGCTTTATTACCTTACATAGCATTTTATCAATTTTAAATAAAATCTAATATAAACATAGCAGGTTTCGAAATAGAAATTAGATCATATTCATAATTTATTTTTCAACTACATACATGGTTTTAAATTATAATTACTTTCTGAGAAGGGTATAGGTTGTTTACAACCGAAATTGAAAATATTTTTTATATTTAACAAGTACATCACGATAGATAGATAGATAGAGAACACTTTATTGCACAACCAGGTGAAAGATATTACAAATAGTTTCTTATATCTAAGTAGTGGTATACAATTGGCGATCTTATCGCTTAGAGCGATCTCTTCCATATTATAAAATTATAATTTTATTGTGATTCTATTTTGTTAACTGAATCCGAAGTAATCTTGATAATCGTATTATATTTCTCAAAACTCCTCTGCATAAAGTCTAGTCTTAAGACTGGTCTAACCTAAGTAGATATTATTTCCGGTCCTGGGTATCAAAACAGTTTAGAACTTTAGTTGGTATCAAGTTGGTATTAGAACATTCTTATCTAACAATGTTTGTTATTTGAATCCAAAGATATCATGGTGATCTCAAATCCCTTTTATTAAATAGTTGTTTTGATTCCTAGATACAAGTAGTATTTTCTTGAAGATAATCACAATATTTTGATAATTACCGTGACATTCGAAAGTTCACGAATTTCTCATGAAATCCAAAATTATCTGAGAGATCCTAATATATTTCTCTAAAATAGGTCTTGTCTATTAAAGACACATGTTTTGTCTACCCGATTATAATATTATTTTCATATTTTTGTTCTGTAACTCGTATTTTATCAAGATAAGGTTCGAAATTCGACGAGTGTCTCTAATTTAATACAGTGGATCCTTATATGACGTTATATACTTATATTCTTATACGATCCTTATGTGATGATACAACATACTTTCTCCAATTTAATTTACTTTAAATATTAATACGTTGTTTTCTCCCTACCTATCCAATATCCTTCATTACTAATATCTGTCACCCATTTTATTTGTGTATACTATTTTATTTACTATTAGACGACACTATAATGACCGACCCTGGGTTGAGTCCACACACACCACTCCCGATCAACACGGAACATGATACTATAGAAACTTCTAGAACACGTAGATCGCGTAGTCGTAGACGCTCCGTACATCGTCGAAGTCGTAGTCGTAGTCGTTCTTATCACCAAAAAATTTCCCGACCTCGACGACACACTAGACGTAGAAAAAGGTACAGGACTAGAACAAGTACAAGCAATAACTCTAGTAAGACCATCTCAACGCCAGAACGCCGGGGTCATAAGCGGCGAGCTTGTAGGGCCAGTTCGAATTCCCCACTGACCTCAAGCTAGCCATTCAACGTCATCCCGAAGTTATTATGAAGGTAAACGAAGTCGATCACGATCTCGCCGTCTACCAAACTCGGAGAAATATGGCAAACGTCGTCGAAATATGACTCCCGACTACGACCGATACTCAATGAAAAAGTTTTTTGATGCTATTAGTTCACACGGATCGCATTCTTTCCACGGGGCCCAGAATGTAATACCATCATTCGACCCTAGTGAAAAGATGCAGTCTACACGGGCCTGGCTTAGAAAAGTCAATGAAACTGCCCACACTGGACACTACTTTTTGCGCAGAAGCTCTCGAAGAGTGGAAAACAGCGATGGAAGGCCTAACATATCTTAAACACATTGACATGCCGCGCTGTTTTATGCAGGGACTGCCAGTACAGTCTAAAATTGGCGTGGTTCACGAGTTGCATGCTTTCAAAGACTCATCGATGCAAGCCTATGCAGCGGTTTTGTATCTCCGCAGTTCACTGGAAAGGAAAATTACCGTAAACTTTATGATAGGCAAGTCGGTATCAGCGTGATGGCTTGGCCATCAAGAAGTCCTGATCTCAACCCGATTGAATACGCCACGTCGTCGAAGTTGTTGCAAACTGTTTGTATCGGCTTAAAGTACTGTACAGGATACGAGACTACCTCAGTGTTGACATGCGGGTCAAGTTGTATGAGTCGCTTGTCCTGTCAAAACTAAACTACTGTGACGTTGTCTATAGCGGCAGTTTACTTCGCAGGTCTGAAAGATTGATACAACGTGTGCAGAATGCGTCTGCTCGTTTCTGTTTCCGAATACCACCACGAACCCATGTCACCCCGTATTTGGACAATGCGAATCTGTTAAAGATGTCCGCGCGTCGAAATCTTCATCTTGCTGGCTTGCTATTCAATATCATCAGAACTGAGACCCCTGAATATTTGTATGACAAAATTCAGTGGTCTCATAATAAGTACAAATTCAAGACTAGAGCAGTAGTGCCGGCACATCGAACTGCAGCCTTTCGAGGCAGCTTCAGATTCGCGGCGTCAAAATGCTGGAATGACATTCCTCCTCCTATCAAGCTCCTTACCAGCAGATATGCCTTTAAGGTCAAACTTAGGGGTTATTTGTTGAGTATCCAGAAAACATGAACCTTTCTTTCTTTTCCAGCATTAAATGCTACTCCTTCTAATGCTATGCTACTCCTTCTAATGCTGTCCTTCCCCTTGCACAATTCGAGGTCGTATTCTATATGTACTAAAGTGTATCTAGTTTATTAGTAATTATTTTTCAGTTTATGTATGTTAATATATATATATATATATATATATATATCAAAATGTACGTACGATTTTATGAAGTATAACTTTTTTGGTCACGTTCGGTGGAAACTCCGTGAGTTACCAAAGGCCCGTGCTGAAAATCAGTGCTGTGGGCAAAACCGCAGCGTATACTGAGCTCGAGGCCATTTTACCGCTGCATAGACATACCCACCCAGGGTATTGTTTATTGTTTTGGGATTATTTTTGTTTTTTTTCATATTCAATTGTTTGTCCGTTTTAATCATTGTTAAATGTATGTCTTTGTGGTGTTAAATAAATCTTTTTCTTCTTCTTCTTCTTCTTTTTTCTTCTGGATGAGCTTGGGAGGCTAGTCAGAAATCGCAGACCGCCACCTACTACCCTCAGGGCACTAAAGCAGGCCCTGGTAGAAGAATGGGCGAATATTCCCCAACATCGGCTCCGAAACCTAGTGTTCAGTATGCCAAACCGGCTCGAAGCTGTAATCAGAGGTCGAGGAGGCAATACCAGTTATTAAAAATTAAATAACATGTAATACATTTTAGTTGAATTTTTTTACACTAAACTAAAAATGTCTATTTTCATTGTTTTATCTTTTTTAAGTTAAAAATGTTACTAATGTATAATTTTAGTTTCTAAGAATTAAAGCCTATAAAATTTGCAACAAAACTATTTTAATCTTAAAACTCTACCTTCTATAGTTAAGAAAAAAAAAATTGAAAAGTGTGATACTTACTTTTGCAGGCCAGTGTATAACTTTCAGGTTTAATACAGTTAGTGCGAGGGTAACGGACAAGAAACAATTAATGAACCAGTGGAAGTCTACAAAACTGGCTTCAAAGAAGGTTTACCTACCCAATACCGAAAGGAGATGGGTAAAACCGGAGGTGGGCCAAAACCACCATCTCCTTCTCCAGACACAAAGAAATTGTGGAAATGATACCGCGAGAAGTGGATTCGAATGAATTTGATATTGATGGAATTAAAGTTAGTATTCTACATTTTAAACCAAAACACCAAAATTATCATAATTTAATCATTTTCTTAATGCTAGTTATGTAATATATGCAATGTAGGCATTGACTTGCGTGATATTAAGTCCTAATAAATTTAGATAAGATATCTAAGTAGCAATACAGTACCCTGGACTTAGTCAAAACAACATAGTCACCAAACAACCTATAACCCAAACGATTATGAAGAAAGTGTAACAACTGGATTGTTAAGCGAATTTTTATTTTATTTTGCAGGATCTCACCAGACATACTGGAGGAAAAAGACTTACCAGAGGATGAAACTAGCTATAATACGGTGGGAATCATTATTTTTCAAAATTTATTACTTTTTTGTTACCGCTATGCAATGTTGTTAATATTTTTTTATTTGTTTCAGGATAACAAAAAAAATATGTCGACTAGAAAGGTGACTTACAGACCAATGCTGGAACTTCTAATAATTATAAAAATATTGCGGTGGGTGATATTATAATATAAATGTAATAATGAAATACATTATAAAGTTTTTAAAGTAAATCTGTGTAGCGTTGGAATTTCGCTCCATTGGCTTACAGCCATAATTAACCTAAATTTGGATAATTTCTTTCGTTTTCGGAACCTTTTGTTTACATTTTGAACTTGATAGTTGTTTTTTCCCTAAGGATGTTCTACTTTCTTCATTTGATGGTGTGGTCATATCACAACGTTATTTATTGGTTTTTGCACGGACGAAAACGGAGGTAGATTACTCTGTCGCTTCTTTTTGTCTGGTTGTCTCCTTGATTAAAAAAAAGTCCTTGTCTCATTCATTCTTTTTCCAGGTCTTGAGACCAAAGCCTCCATCATGTAACTATTTTTTTTTCCGCGGCGGGGCCGCGAATATCATGTCAATCGACAGTGAAATAATTGATTATTTTCCATTTTGATTTTCTTAACTAAATTTTCGGCATGTCCCTGAGGATATAAAAGACGGGATTAGTCGGCAATTTCACATTTATATTTCCTATACTTTCCGCTTAAATTGCGACACAATGCAGACGTCGTGATTATTTACATTTAAAGAAACTCAACTGTTGGTCGCGTTTCTTTCTTTCTTTTTTTCCTTTTTCCATATTTCCAATTTTCAACTTTCATTCAAAAACTCCAAATTTCCTCGGGGTTCTACTTTGGTGCGGAGAGGTGGTTGCTTCCTGAAGACAACAAGATGGACAGCCCCAGGTATCCCGCTTATAATTTATTTAATTTACCCGGATGATTTTCGGTATGTCGATTTATATTTCCTTTTTTTGGAGAGGCATTTTGTGGTCACGATGCTCTCACCAGCCTTACATATTTTCAAGCGATAATCTCAAGTTTTCAAGACTCAAGTTTCCAACATTCTTATTTCCAAATTTTCCCAGTAGCATTTCTCCAACTTTCTACTGTGCGATTAAAACTCATTTACCTATTGTTTCCAAAAGCAGGTTTGACGGCCTTCAGCCCAAATGTATATTCCTATTTGAAAAATAATAATTATTAGAACTAAATTTACTTTGTTTCTTTAATCTCCCACTGCAGACTCAATTTTTCCTACCCGCCTTGCGATTAAAACCCAAGTGCTTTTCCTCTGACTATCCACGGTATCTTTTTTTAGTGCTGGCCTGGCGCCCGAGTTATAATTTTTCTTACAGCCTATTTGCCTAGGGTGTTATGGTAGAGGGGCTCTAGTAAAACTTGTATTCATTTCTTATAATTTTATTATTGGTCAGTGCTAATTTATAAATAGAATCATTGGTTCTAATTGAACTACAGGTCGAGCCCCGCCTTAACTTGAAGTTCAATTGGAACATCTTGTCAATGTGACACCTTAACAATACCCAACAGTAATACCTTAAATCAATTCCTTCTTTCTTTTTTAAAAATTCATTACATCTGACATTAGAAAATGCTAAGAAAGCTACACTAAGAAATCTTTATTTTAGATTGTGCAGTCGGATAATTCTCAGGGAGAAGTTATGCAGTCTCCACACACAGCACCAACGCCAAAGCGATCTGCAAAGAAAAAGGAAAAGCAGGTATAGTTATAATTATATATATGGATTTTATTTAATTCTGCAAGTATTACAATGGTGCTTCCACACTGGGCCCCATTATAATAAATTGTGATTAAGCCAAAACATTCTACATTTCTCTCACTGATTTAGTAAATTCCTTGTTTTCGTAGATACAATAATAAATTAATTTATGTTCTCTTATTTTGTTTCAGACGGACAAGAGCAACTCTTTTAATTTTTCAGAGGCTTCATTTATTTGAGACATGCATATTTTCCGGGTCCTGGAGAACGAGCGATTGCAAAGAGAGCATGAACTTCGAATGAAGAATATGGCTGAGCTTCACAGCCAAATGATGACTAATCTAAAATTACAAGAAGATTACCTGAAATGTTATCATCGTAAAACAATATTATGTAAATAAATGTTAGTGAATTAAGTTTTCATTTTTTAAATTCATACCTCGGAAATTGTTGTTTATAAATGTGGCTCTCACTGCGTTCACTCAATGTATTAAGATTTGGGGATAGTGCGAAGCTGGTTGGTATTGGGGTGCCTGATTATCTTCCTCATCCGGAAGCCTCCTTTTTCAGTTCAATAGCTATATTATGAAACACTGCCAAGGCCACCACATACATTTTTGTATTTTCAAGGGACGTCCGGAACCCATTTAGTAGACACCTGAAATGGAATTTCCATACACCAAAACATCTCTCAATCGTGTTTCGTGTCCTTATATGAGCGTAATTATATGCTTCTTCTTTAGGAGTCCTGGGATTTAGCACCGGTGTAAACAAGTAAGGGGTGCAGGCATACCCGGAGTCCCCTAGCAATCTGCCATGAAACGTTTGGCCCTCTTCAAAGCATTCCTTCAGCTGGCTTTCATTAAAAATGCGAGCGTCGTGTGTGCTGCCTCGCCAATGTGCAACAATATTATTGATTTTCAATGTTGCATCGCAAACAACCTGAAATAATGATAAATTATGAATAATAATACCTTCATATAGCAGTGCGCGTATTGTTACTCATTCAAAAGAATAGATAAGAAGCACATAGGTACCTGAACATTCAAGGTGCTAAATCCTTTGCGATTTATGTAGAATTTTCCACTAGGCCCCTTAACTCTGGGTATTTTTATGTGAGTACAGTCTATGGCACCAACAACTGTTTTAAACCCAGCTGTGGCTTCAAATTTTTGC
Organism: Yponomeuta malinellus; assembly: GCA_947308005.1. Classification (NCBI taxonomy): domain Eukaryota; kingdom Metazoa; phylum Arthropoda; class Insecta; order Lepidoptera; family Yponomeutidae; genus Yponomeuta; species Yponomeuta malinellus. The sequence goes on from OX371012.1 coordinate 15,273,466, forward strand.
ATAGTCTTGAGTTGGTCATCAAAAGAAATGGGCATTTTAATACAGTGGACCCCCGATAATCCGGCGCCCCCTGTAATCCGACATGACAGAATTATGTTTGACAATCTTTGCTAATATAGATCACGCAAGTTTGAACAGGTCACAACTCGTACGCGCCGTCAATGTGTTGAACAATGAGTTGGACATCGAGGTCGAGGGCATTAGTATCATTGAGGCGAAAAGACCACCGCAGCGAGGGCAATACGACAAATTAAGACCTGTTCTCGAGACGTGCATGCCGTCCTCGAGGAGGCCGTCGCAAATCGAATCCCTTATTGCTTTGAACAAGAGAAACATGGCTGTACCTGAGTTGGATGGTCTTGTCGATCATCACGCTCTAGGTGAGAGACTGGTCACACAGTTCTTTGAGTCCTTTGTCGACCCGGAAAGAAAATGGCTACTTGCTGAGTTCGAGAAGGCTCCGATAACACCGAATCCGGAAGCGGTCGAGGATTGGTTGAGCACGCAAAACCCAGCGGTTCGAAATTTGATTGATGGGCCTGACAGAGACGTGTGCGACTGGGATTGGAACCGGTACAAGTTCATGATCAAACCGACAGTCAAACCGACCCTCGACGCGACGGCGCCCTACGTGAACAGTGCGCTACAAACGATTGCGTGTCAAGAGAAACACCACAACGCAATTTTTTGCCCGATATTCAGGGAGATAGACCGCAGAATGGAGGCTTTATACAAGAAACAGTTTAGGGTTTTCACCCGGACCACCAGTGATGACTTCGCGCAAAAGATGAATGAGCAAATGCCACCATGGAAGTTTGAGGAACTGTTGCGGAGCGGAGCGGCAATGCTGGAGATCGACATATCGAAATACGATAAGAGCCAGGGCTTGGCGGCGTTGATCTTCGATTGCATGCTTATGCGGCGAATGGGTGTGCCCGAGTTTTATGTTCGCTTATGGTTTCACGCTCACGCGCACACGGTGCTCAAGGACACTGCAAATGGAGTTAAGTATTACGTAAATTATCAACGCAAGTCGGGCGACGCGTCCACCTTCTGTCAGAACACGCGTTTCCTCATGGCTGTGTGTGCCACAATGTTCAACATGGATGACGTCTATTTCGGCATGTTCGCGGGTGATGACAGCTGGTTGTTGACGAAATCTGAGTTTAAGGACATGAACTCGTGGTGCGCAACGTTGTTGAATCTGGAGTCGAAATTCTTCAAGTACACGAGATCCATATACTTTTGCTCCAAGTACTGTGAAGCTTTTGGTCAAACTCGGAAGGAGTGACTTAGCCAATCACGCGCACGCCGAGGAATATAGAACGTCACTAATTGATTTGACGCAGGTGTACGAATACCAGAATATACACACTATGATGACGGTTGCTGTCGCTGAGAGGTACGGCGTGTCTTTTAATGTTGGTTTTTTAACTGAGACATTGCGTGCGGTTATCTGCGATCGCGATAGTTTTCACGGTTTGTACTACACCGTCCCCGGTGACGTGCTATGCTATGATCCTTCAACAGCAAATCTATTAACACTCGCATTGCGGGAAATAGTGTTCTTGGTTTCATATAGTAAAAAAAAAAAAAAAAAAAAAAACAATGTGAGACGAATGAGGGAACAAAAGCAAAAGAGAAAAAAAGAGAAAAAGAAAAAGAAAAGACGATAAAATGAAAAATTGAAATATGTCCAATATTTTAACATTATAATCTTCCATCTATTATCTTATCTTAATTTACTTTGTTTTAATTCTTGACACATTTTACTTTAGGTTTTAATTTTTATATTTTATGGTTTAACTTTGTTTTGGAACCCCGGCGCCTTACTTGTCCCTACTCGAAAGAGTAGACAGAGATAAGGCGTCGGGGTGCATAGAGGCCATTTTAAACTTCATTTCAATCACATTTTATTATATTATAATTCTAGGATAAAGATAATTTTCAATTGTATACATTAATTTTAAGGTTTTTATCATAAGACATTTCTATATGTATAAATTTAATTCTATTACTTTAGCAAATGACATTTTTACAATAAAGACCAAAGGTCGCCACAAAATTAATAGTGGCGGAAACGGAAAGTGGCCGATAATCCGGCCCCTGTCTAATCCGGCGCCCCCTGTAATCCGACATGACAGAATTATGTTTGACAATCTTTGCTAATATAGATCACGCAAGTTTGAACAGGTCACAACTCGTACGCGCCGTCAATGTGTTGAACAATGAGTTGGACATCGAGGTCGAGGGCATTAGTATCATTGAGGCGAAAAGACCACCGCAGCGAGGGCAATACGACAAATTAAGACCTGTTCTCGAGACGTGCATGCCGTCCTCGAGGAGGCCGTCGCAAATCGAATCCCTTATTGCTTTGAACAAGAGAAACATGGCTGTACCTGAGTTGGATGGTCTTGTCGATCATCACGCTCTAGGTGAGAGACTGGTCACACAGTTCTTTGAGTCCTTTGTCGACCCGGAAAGAAAATGGCTACTTGCTGAGTTCGAGAAGGCTCCGATAACACCGAATCCGGAAGCGGTCGAGGATTGGTTGAGCACGCAAAACCCAGCGGTTCGAAATTTGATTGATGGGCCTGACAGAGACGTGTGCGACTGGGATTGGAACCGGTACAAGTTCATGATCAAACCGACAGTCAAACAGACCCTCGACGCGACGGCGCCCTACGTGAACAGTGCGCTACAAACGATTGCGTGTCAAGAGAAACACCACAACGCAATTTTTTGCCCGATATTCAGGGAGATAGACCGCAGAATGGAGGCTTTATACAAGAAACAGTTTAGGGTTTTCACCCGGACCACCAGTGATGACTTCGCGCAGAAGATGAATGAGCAAATGCCACCATGGAAGTTTGAGGAACTGTTGCGGAGCGGAGCGGCAATGCTGGAGATCGACATATCGAAATACGATAAGAGCCAGGGCTTGGCGGCGTTGATCTTCGATTGCATGCTTATGCGGCGAATGGGTGTGCCCGAGTTTTATGTTCGCTTATGGTTTCACGCTCACGCGCACACGGTGCTCAAGGACACTGCAAATGGAGTTAAGTATTACGTAAATTATCAACGCAAGTCGGGCGACGCGTCCACCTTCTGTCAGAACACGCGTTTCCTCATGGCTGTGTGTGCCACAATGTTCAACATGGATGACGTCTATTTCGGCATGTTCGCGGGTGATGACAGCTGGTTGTTGACGAAATCTGAGTTTAAGGACATGAACTCGTGGTGCGCAACGTTGTTGAATCTGGAGTCGAAATTCTTCAAGTACACGAGATCCATATACTTTTGCTCCAAGTACTGTGAAGCTTTTGGTCAAACTCGGAAGGAGTGACTTAGCCAATCACGCGCACGCCGAGGAATATAGAACGTCACTAATTGATTTGACGCAGGTGTACGAATACCAGAATATACACACTATGATGACGGTTGCTGTCGCTGAGAGGTACGGCGTGTCTTTTAATGTTGGTTTTTTAACTGAGACATTGCGTGCGGTTATCTGCGATCGCGATAGTTTTCACGGTTTGTACTACACCGTCCCCGGTGACGTGCTATGCTATGATCCTTCAACAGCAAATCTATGAACACTCGCATTGCGGGAAATAGTGTTCTTGGTTTCATATAGTAAAAAAAAAAAAAAAAAAAAAAAACAATGTGAGACGAATGAGGGAACAAAAGCAAAAGAGAAAAAAAGAGAAAAAGAAAAAGAAAAGACGATAAAATGAAAAATTGAAATATGTCCAATATTTTAACATTATAATCTTCCATCTATTATCTTATCTTAATTTACTTTGTTTTAATTCTTGACACATTTTACTTTAGGTTTTAATTTTTATATTTTATGGTTTAACTTTGTTTTGGAACCCCGGCGCCTTACTTGTCCCTACTCGAAAGAGTAGACAGAGATAAGGCGTCGGGGTGCATAGAGGCCATTTTAAACTTCATTTCAATCACATTTTATTATATTATAATTCTAGGATAAAGATAATTTTCAATTGTATACATTAATTTTAAGGTTTTTATCATAAGACATTTCTATATGTATAAATTTAATTCTATTACTTTAGCAAATGACATTTTTACAATAAAGACCAAAGGTCGCCACAAAATTAATAGTGGCGGAAACCTTGCTAAAAAAAAAAAAAAAAAAAAACTCGTACGCGCCACCGCTATTGTGCTCGACGCGTATGCATTGTTTTACTTAGTTTGAATTTGACTACTAGTGATAGCGGTACGGCCTAGCGTACGTTCGTTGTTTACTATTTATTCATTGTGTATTAGGTATATGTAGTACCTAGTAATGTCGTAACAAACCCAGAAGCGAAAGCACAAAACGTTGACAATTAAAGAAAAATGTGATATTTAAGATCGCTTAAATCGCAATGAAACTTTCAGTAGTTTAGCAAGTGAATACGGCGTAGGCCGATCTACAATTTATGACATTAAAAAAAACCACGAGAAGATTAAGAAGTTCGTGTCAACTACTGACTGCGGGCCAGGCAAGAGACAGACACTCAAGAAAGCTGAACATCCAGAAGTGGAAGAAGCTTTGTACATGTGGTTTCTTCAGGAAAGAAACAGGCATGCACCAATTTCGGGACCCATGTTGGCGATGAAAGCTAAGTTTTTTTATAAGGAAATAACAAAAAAAGATGATTTTGTGGCCAGCAAAGGATGGCTAGAACGTTTTAAAAGTCGTCATGGCATACGTTTAATGACTATTACAGGAGAGAAACTTTCTAACGATGCCACCTGCATAGAGCCCTTTAAATTAAGATTTTTGCAAAAGGTGAACGATTTAAATCTTGACCCGTCACAGGTGTATAATGCAGACGAATCAGGGCTTTTTTGGCGTGTGATGCCTAACAAAACTTTCGTTTCTTGTAACGAAAAAGACGTACCTGGACGAAAAGTGAGTAAAGAGCGTGTAACCATACTACCATGTGCTAATGCTGCAGGTACACACGCGCTTAAGATGGTGGTCATTGGGAAATCTAATAAACCAAGGTCATTCAAAAACATTGATTTACCTGTACACTATTACGGACAAAAAAGTGCATGGATGACAAAAGACCTTTTCAAAAAGTGGTTTGATGAATGCTTCGTACCTGAAGTTAGAAAATGGTTAAAAGATCATAATTTTCCTCAAAAAGCGTTGTTGCTTCTTGATAACGCTCCCGGTCATCCGTCTGAAGAAGAACTGACAACTGAGGATAAATGCATCACTGCGATGTTTCTTCCGCCAAATTGCACTGCACTGATTCAACCAATGGACCAGAACATCATTCAGTTTGGTAAGCAAGACTATAAAAAAAACCTACTTTTGAGAGCCGTATCAAAAGACCAACCAATAGAAAAAACTTTAACCCTTTCACGACCATAGGGACATATGCGTCCCAAGAAATAAAAGTTATCTATACATAACAAATGAAAATTTATGGCTTTCGTTTTATTAATTATGGGTTCCGGAACGTACCTTCTTTTTTTTTCTCACAGCCATTACAATCTAAGTGACATCTGTCAAATTTAGTTGAAGGTTGTTTATTGCAGTTTGTTCGGCGCCATCATCACGAGTTTTGAAAGACTACAAATATAACTGAAAGTAACTTTCTAATTCTGGAAGTGTGAAATAATTACAGCCTGGTAAGTAAACAACTACTCCATAATACAATAAATCTGATTCTTACGTTTTGTGCCGTGACAAACCTATAAATATGTTATGGGACACCTGTGTCCCTACGGTCGGTAGCGGTAAAAAAATTTAGTAAAATAAGAGTTATTTTTTTCAATGTACCCTTGCTTTTAAAGTTATTTTGTTGCAGATTATGTTTCGTAAGGGACGTGGAGTTTTCGAACTCTGTGAAAACGATGTTCTACAAGTGTTGATGGCCGATAACAGTGATGACGAAGACGACTTAGAGTTGGACGACGAAGACCAGAGGCTGCTGACCCAAGATGATGACCAGGGGATTTTTCATGTTGAAATCGAAGATACAACAATGCAACAACCCAGGTCAGAGTCACCGCAGCCATCTACGTCCTCGGTAGAACCTTCATCTATGTCTCAGCCTCAGCCCACCTTCAAGTGGAATCAAAGATCATACATACCAAATTTATTTCAGGAGTCTGATTATCTTTTCGGGAAAGTACTTATCTTAGAAACTGAGGCCGATTCGTTGACACCATTTGCAATATTTTGTGCAACTACAAATTTAGAAGTTTTAGTTGATATTCTGGTATCTGAGACAGTAAGATACGCCCACCAAAATGGACGAGAATTTTCTGTTGAAAAAGAAGAAATGAAAGCATTTCTTGGCATAAATTTGGTAATGGGTTATCACATCTTGCCATCTTTGAGAGATTACTGGTCGACTGAACCCGACATGGGCGTAACATACGTATCAAATGTTATGACAAGAGCGCGTTACGAAGACATGCGCAGAAACCTGCACTTTTGTAACAACGAAGAGCACAGGGGCCCAACCAGCCCTGATTACGACAGGGCATACAAAATCCGGCCAGTAATGGTCCATCTGAATGTAGCATTTCAAAATGCTCTAAATAACACAAAAACCCAGTCCATCGATGAACACATGATAAAGTTCAAAGGGCACAACGTGATGAAACAATACATAAAAAATAAGCCAGTACGTTGGGGCTTCAAATTATGGTGCAGAGCTGATGCAGAAACCGGATACCTGTTTGAGTTCGACCTATATACAGGAAAACGCACTTCTGGAACTGAATACGGATTGGGTGAATCAGTTGTAATACAGCTAACGAAAAAGCTCGATGGTTTGGGTTGCGAAATTTACATCGACAATTTCTTCAACTCGCCTCTGCTGCAGTATCAACTGATTTCCCGAAACACTAAAGTCTGTGGAACCGTTCGCACCAATCGCAAATATCTCCCAAAAACTGCGCCGGCTGATAAAAATATGAAGCGTGGAGATATTTACACCACAAGTTACCATGGCATAACGTTTGTCAAATGGATGGACAACAAAGCAGTTCATCTTTTGACAAACTTTCTCTCGCCTGCAGAAACAGAGACGGTGAAACGTCGAATGGCAGGATCTGCAGAAAAGATCGACGTTCGATGCCCTAAGATTGTATCCCATTACAACAAAAATATGGGAGGTGTTGATCTCATGGATCAACGAAAAGTGTACTACGAAGTTGATCGAAGATCAAAAATAAAATATTATCTGATTGTTCTTCGATCTTTTTGATATTGCAGTAAATAATGCCTACATTATTTACACAAAACTGCATGCTGAAAAACGAATCGAAGGCAATTTGTTGACTTGCTTGCAGTACAGACAAGTAGTAGCTCGGAGCTTGATAAATGATTACAGCATGAGAAAACGATCCGTCCCCACAGCGGCAACAAGTGTAGTTCGTAGATCTTTGAAAAGGCCAACACCTTCACATCCCATGGAAAAAACTGATTTGAGAAAGCGGTGCGTGAACTGTGCAAAAAACAAGGTTAAAAATCGCACTAACAACAGATGTGTCGTATGTAAAGTTCATCTTTGCTTCACTAATAATAGGAACTGTTTTGCAGAGTACCATTATTAAGTCGTTACATTTTCTAAATAAATTCAATATTGTAGGATAAATGCAGTTTTATTTCTCCAAATAAATAAAAAAAATCACAATCACATAACAAACAATACAACATTTATATCTGTAATAATATTGTTAAAATGGCTCCGTAACGGACCATAGGGACACATATGTCCCAAAAATTTCCTGAAAACCTGAGTTTTTTTTTTCCAATTTCTCTTTCATTTATGATTATTTGATCAATAATAAGCCAAAATAATCCGCTTTTATCTTAAAATAACTTTTAAACACCTTATAGTCCTGAAAGGGTTAAAAGAATTTAATATGAAAGACTTGGTTTTTGCTCTTAGTCAGTCGTGGAGTGCGTTACCGTCATCAACTATTAAATCGTCTTGGAAAAAGTTATGGCCAGATATAATCACCACTCCTAGCAACGATCCACAAATCAGTGTAACTTCGGAAGTTATAGAACAAGTCTCTACTGAAACACAGATAAGTCCCGAAGATTTGGAAGTCTGGTGCCGTGGAATGGATAAAGAAGAAAATGTTTTTCTTGAAATGTCTGACGAAGATATTATAAAAGAGGTTTCTAATAATACAACAAACGATCAGGAAGATAACGACGACGTGATTGCAACTGCTCCACAAGTCACAGATCAAGACGCAGTTAACGCTTTTGAGCTAGGTTTACAATGGGCTGAAGAGAATGGTACATCCTACAACGAACTTTTACTTTTGAGAAGACTGAGGGACAAAGCTCTGATCTCGCGTTATAACAACCTTAAACAAAAAAAAATTGATGAATATTTCAAAGCTTCATAATTTGATATAGTATTCACTACATGATTTTGATTAATAATTCTGGATTATTTTGGTAGATATGTATGTGCATTTATGCTTAATTTTATAATAAAACGTAAGCTCTTAATTGTTATTTAATTTACTAAATTCGACTTACATAAATTAAGTCTGATTTGTACTTTAAAGTACATACATATGTACGTATCATATATAGACTCTCGTCATTAGATATGTAATTTGTCGGATTACAAGGTACTCTTACGTAAAAAAATCCGGAATATAGGGGTCTTAGGCAGTGCTCTATAATCCGACACATTCGATAGTCCGACACTGCCCTGCATAATGTTTGCCGGATTACCGGGGGTCCACTGTATATTGGAACCGTTTCTCCAACACTGCCCTTGCTACTAGGGCATGAATTCCGGAATTCCGAGATTTCGTAACTCCGGAATTTCGGATGATTTTTTACAATATTATAATTCCGGAACTGAAGTAAATATCGCAATCCGATACTCATATAATTATTTATAAGATAAGGTACCACAATAATAAAATTTTCATATTTGTAGTACAAATTTTGTACTCTCTTGCGAAATGCACCGTACCGCGCGCGAAGTTTGAATTCAAATCGACGCCATCGCTTGCGTTTCGTTCGTTCACCATTTCGTCAACCAGTCAGCGGCGCTAGTGCAGCGCCGCTTTCGCTCGGGAGTGCATTCATGCTACACAAAATAAATCAAAACTCTTGGACAAAATGTAAGCATTGGCTTTCGTATTTAATTAATTGTATTTTGAAATTTTGAATGTTTGAAGTTAAGTTTTATCGTGCCACAGTGTACAGATTAACTTGAATAAACCAAATAGTGAGAAGATTGAAGAGACGATTATTACTTTGCTGCAACTATTGAAGTACAAAGATAATGCCGTTTCAAGTCAGATCAACGATGAAGGTGATGCCGAAGTTTGTGATATAGGTCTTGATGAAGCTGAAGTCAATGAATCAACAATTCAACACTGCAAGAATAGCTGGATGAGGAACTGACACAAGCATACAATTATATTTTAGGTGTGCTTCCCACAAGTGTTGAGAGCGAAAGAGTATTTTCGTGTGCCGGGTACTTTTGTAACCACCTACGAAGCTCGCTCTCAGACAAAATGTTAGATGCTCTGATACTCTTGAGAACACATTATCAAGAAAAGCGATCTTTTTTGAAAAAGTGATTTAAAGATCTCAATTTTCAAAAAATACGACAACGTAATTTAAGAGTTTTTTAATTTAAGTTTAAATTTTGTTCTTCAATTAAACCTATTTTCATGATCTCTTCTGATCATGATCATGAAGAGAACTTGTTCATTTTGTTCGTTGTGACTTGAATCATAATTTTATTAGATAGTTATTTAATAAGCTACATAGCTATTGCAAATAGCTAGCACTCGTTGATTTTGCTATAATACATATTATTGAAAAGTTGATTATTTTTTGTTATGTTTACTAAGAACTAATAAAAGGCCGTTTAATTGAACTTAGTCAAGAGTTTTGTTGATTTATTTAGTTTTTATAATAAAGATTTCATTTAACAAAACAATTTAATGCCTATTTATTGTTTTTTTTATTTCCTATACTTTTTCTAATTCCGGAAGTGGTTCCGGAATTCCGGAATCGAACCAGTAGTATCGTGACTCAGTTCCGGAATCAAAAATCATCCGATATTACATGCCCTACTTGCTGCTCGTCTGCATACTCTAGTCACTGATTGCTGACTAAGGCCATGAACGTCTACCGCATCATCTTGTATCTGAAATATTAGGTACAATTCATAACAATTTTATGTAGGAAAGTATCGAGTTGATTCTTAATTTTGGAAGTGTGACAGTGGTTGAAGAATGTATGGAGCATTAAACGTGTTTACTAACAATAAAAAACATAGCTAGGTGTATGGTTAAAGCTTGTCGTAAGTTTAAGCATGCTTACTTACTTGATTACGTCCCCAATATCTTAAGAGCTATTAAGATCTGAGCAGTAGACGATAAACCACCTCCGCGTTTGTCCATAATCAAAGAACCATCGATCAGTTGATCCAAAAAAGCGATATTTCACACGGAAATCTTCATCGCTGTACAATTCAAACGGGTTCTGTCTTATTTTGCACGTTTTCACCTTTCTTGCGTTCTGCATGTCATTAATGAGGTTCTCCAGGTAACCAATTTCTCCCACTGCCTCAACTGCCCTGGCCATTTTATTAAATTCCGAAATCAATCAAACACAAAATCAAGCTCACCGCACTACGTTATAGGTTATTCCGAACTTAAACAAGGGTCAGGGTTGGAATAGCGATACAAAGGGCTCTTACGCCAACGTTATGCTAGGTTTAAGTTATTCCGAATCCTGAGTACCAAAACATTTTAAGGTTGGAGGTCCAGTTAAATAATTTTTGGGTGTGCGTTTGAAGAAATTGGAGATGGAGGGGGGGAGTCCCTTCATCCGGAGTATGGGGGGGAGGGGAGCGGTAGGAGTTCCGCCGCGGGTGATCCTTTGCCTTGTGGGACAGCCAGGGAGGGGGAAGCGCCGGAGGGGCCCAAGGTGCGGGCCAAGAGGGCGAACCCCTACTTCAGGCTCGAAATTCCCGAGCCAAAGATCACCCCGGCGAGGAGGGGACGAAAGGCGAAGGGAGTTGGGGCTGCAAGGGCGGCTGCCGGGCATTACACTGGCATGTCGGCCGTCCTGAGCGGCCTGCGCGAGGCCGATCGGCAGGACTCCGAGGAGGGGGAGAGCGGTCCGGAGGATGGCTGCAGCGTGCGGGCCCCGTCTGTACTGACCGACGCGGATCCGGCGGACGTTGTACGCCGGGCCGCGGAGGTCGTGCTAGCGCAGACGGCCAAATCCGCCAACTTGAAGGCGGGCGTCCGGGGCGCCATCAACTCCGCCTGCCATGAAATCGTGGCGGTGGTGGCTAGCCTCCGGCCGCAGGACGAGGGGGAGGTCGTCTGCACCCTGCGGGCGGACAACAAGCGCATGAGAGAGGAACTCGCCCTCATGCGCTCCGAATTGAAGGCCGTCCGCAGGGCCTTCTCAGAGAGGGAAAAGGAGCCGCCTGCGCCGGGCCCAAGTGCGCCGGAGGCTGGCGACGTGATGGCGCTCCTCGCGGATTTTAAGGAGGAGCTCTCCCGCGAGCTTTTCACCTCTCTGGGCGGGATGGTGAACGCCAGATTGGAAGCAATCTGTCGTCGCCTCCCCCCGGAGCCTGTCATCCGCCCACCGCTTGCGGCAGACAGGAGGAGGGTGGAGCAACAGCAAAGGGTGGAGGGGGCGCGGAAGAGCAGCGGTTCTCAACTGCACCAGCAGCGGGGGCCAAAAACTCCATCCGGGGGCACCAGCCGGGAGGCAACAGGGGCGACCCTGATGCCGCCAGCAAATCCGGCGTCGATGCCGTGGCCCGGCGGTAGGGCTCCCGCACGAGCCTCGGAGGCAGCGGCCCCCGCTCCTGGTCCACCAGCGCAGGCGCCGCAGCCGGCGTGGACGGAGGTAGTCGGGCGGGGTGGAAGGAGGAGGCCCGCTCCACCTGCTCCCCAGGCGAGCCGGCCTTCGGGTCGGGCCCCTGCACCCGCGAGGAAGCTGGCGGTGCCCAAAACGGCGGCCGTGGTGGTGGCCCTCAAACCAGAGGCCGAGGCGTCCTACGCCGACGTAATGAAGAGGGCCACCCAAGCCTTCCGACTCCAGGATGTGGGCCTGGAAAGTGTCAAGATCCGCAAGACTGCGGACGGGGCCCGCATCCTGGAAATCCCGGGCGCCAACATGAGTCGCATGGCCGACGAGTTGAGGAGGCGCCTGGAGGCAGCCATCGGGGACACCGCGCGGGTGTACAGGCCCGTTAAGATGGCGCGCTTCCGGGTGTCTGGACTCGACGAGGCGGCCACACCGGAGGCACTGGCCGGGGCAATAGCGGCCCTGGGGCGCTGCGGGCCTGCGGACATCAAAGTCGGCCAGATCCGACATGGATTTGGTGGCGCAGGCTCGGCACTTGTGCGGTGCTCCATCGAGGTAGCCAACACCGCGACCGAGGCGGGACGCATCGTGGTGGGATGGTCGGCCGCCAGGGTCGTGGCCCTGGAACCGGCAGCACTCCGGTGCTTTAAGTGATTGGGAGTAGGGCACACCAGGGCGACGTGCCCATCACCGGTGGAGCGGGGAAACCTGTGCTTCCGCTGCAGCAAGCCGGGTCACAAAAGGGCGGACTGCAAAGACGAAGCATTCCGGGCTGCCAGCGGGGCACAGGATGGGCGGCTTGCAAGCCGCCCAAAACTAGGGGCGTGGCAGCCCCGAATCGCGGGGCTCCACCGGAAGCCGCCGCAGCCGCCGGACCCACAATGAATGGGGCGAGTGAGGGACAGCCCATGGACCAGTGATGCCTGCACACCCACAGCTCACTGGTACCCGTGAGGTGCTGCAGGGCAACCTGAACCACTCCGCCCGTACTCTCGAGTAATTAAATAAAAACACCTAATTTTCTTAATTTTTCTAAATTTTTTCCCTTTAAAACTCCATAGCTTTTCCGAATTCACCCGTTTTCGTCTGAAACACCACCGCTGACATAGCGGGACACCCCCGGATCTCCTGATGCAGAACACAATAATAACACACATTGTCGGGTTTATATTTTGATATTTGTTATTGCATTCAACATTCAATCTCTTTACTGAACACTATCGTGGAGGTCAGAATGATTAAAGCGATCACCTTCCTCCTCCTTCTGCTATTGACATTGGTGACATTCCTTTGTCAGGATCCGGGGGTCGAATTGGATAGTGTGAAAACACAAACTGAGTGGAAGAATGGATTTCCTGGATTGGAAGAAAAGTTGCGTTTGACTGAGCAAGAAAGAGAATACATCCACCACAAGTTTGACAATAAACCAAGGCGTATTTTGAGTGAAATTGGTACAAAGCAGTCCCCGTCATTTCAATTACTGGGAGAAGACACTTCCAATCGAGAATTTTCAGCACCTAACAAGATCAAGCATAGCATCACTGACTACTCAGTCATCAGCACTAGCTTATGATAATGAAAAAGGAAATGGATGCGGGGCAGTTCAAACAGGCACAGGAATTTTGTTTACATATTGTCCAGGGGAAGTGATTGTCATCACTATGTTTGGATCTCAGAAGATGACTTGTAGGGAGATAGAATCCAGGACATACTCAGGACCTGTTATACTGAAATCCAGCAAATGCACACAATCAAGCCAAGAAAACCATGCAATAGGAGTGAAGTCCACATCCTGTCCTAATGGTATCTCCCTGACCTCTTACTTCATTCAAATTGTGGCACTAGCAGTTGTTTTGTTGATTCTAATCTGGATGATTGTTTTCTTGTTAAGAGTGAATAATGGTGTTAAGACAACTGAAGGATTTGTCCCTCTGAAAAGAAAGGGAGCTACTTACTTTGCTGCTTATGAAGAGTGGTTTGATGGAGAAGGAAACAAAAAGACTAGAGCAGTAGAGAGCCAATCTTTGATGAATATTGAAAAAAAAGAATATAGAGTGTCCTCAAATTGATACTGCTTGTCTTACTGTGCCAACCCATAACTGTCAATTCATACAAGGTAGTCAATTCTTTTGATGCATTAAAACTGAAGCACAATTACATCATAGAGATGGTCGATTCAGAGTCCGATTTAGGTCCAACAACTATTATAAGATCACCTGTTGTGCATACTGCACAATTGACCAAATTGTTTGAAACTGCTGAATGGAGCCTTGAGCATAAGGAGGAATACTTTTGCCAATGGTACAAATGTGAGAATTATATTACATGTGGAACTGCTCCTCTTCCTTTTGTGAAGATATCTCCGGCAGCCCAATTGCTATTCAATTTTGGAAATCCTCAAAATGCCTACATCACCTGCCAGAAACTATATGGGTATTGTGCATTTGGATTAGGTTGCAAACTTATTGCCTTCGAAATAACTCCTGACACCAGAGAGACCTACACAATGTACTCTATCACAAAAGGAGGTTCTCATGGTGGTGATGTGCAAGTGCCTCCAGGCTGTGTGTTGGATGACAAGAAGGACAAATCTAGTGGCATGCTAAATGGCTATTATTTGTTGGCTAGTGACAGAAACCAGCAATTTCTGTGTAGTCAAGAATTATTCTCAGCAAAGCCTGAAGCTGGAATGCTAGGAGACTTGCAAATAAATTCCATGAAGAATTTAACATTTATGACAAGTGACATAAGTTGCGTGGCTGATTATGGTGATCACTCATTGTGCAGATATTCCCAATCTTTCATATCTGAGATTTCTAGACTGTGTCACAAGCCAGAAGATATGGGTATGAAAATTGTGATAGACACTATCAACAAGCAGATCTCCTGGCTCATGTCTGGTTCAGCCACAATCAAAATGAAATGTGATAGAGAATTGCCTTTGAGATTATCTTCAACAACATGAGGGAACATGAGAGTGAAGGTGTGGGAGATTGCTCATTTGGATGCATCTCTCACTCTATCATTTATTGCAGATTCCGATAAGGGAGAGGGCATGTTCAAATTCCCTGAATCAGTCCACATGAAGACTAATTTATTCAGATGTGATGGTATGCCATATTTTACTGAGTTATATGACATGATATCATTGAATTCATCAGGTATTGATTTCTCTCATGAATTATTCCCTTATGAGAGTATTGATACTGTGCAGAGAGATCACTTCTCAGACTCTGATCCGGAAGTTGGACACTTCTCTGGTTTGGGATATAGTCTAATACCATGGGCTCCATCTATTGGAACCATCCTCTTGATAATAATAGTGGCCCTCCTATTCCTTTCAGTCATGTGTAGAAGATGATTCATTCAAGCTAAACGACCACTATAGGTGAATGATTTTGTTCGAGTAGTCACCATGCACTCCCCTTTAGTTTTAATTTACTATAGTTTCGCTTAAGTTAGGTTAAGAAAAAACATGGCGGAGTGGGGCATTGCCCTGGCGGCTGTGGCGGAGGCGTACGCGGTCCCTCCGCGCCCCAACTGGGTGGGCTCCACCGACGGCCAGGTGGCTCTGGTGGTCCCGACCATGGAGGCGGCCCTCTCGGGCATCGAAAGGGGGGCGGGCTATGCGGCTGCAAAGTGGGGGGATACACTTGTGGTGGGGGTGTATTTCTCCCCCAATCGGCCGCTGGACGCCTTCCAGGAGTTACTGGGGAGGCTTGAGAGGGTCATCGGGAGAGCCGGTGGGGCGCCCGTCCGAGTTCTTGGCGATTTCAACGCCAAGAGCCGGGTATGGGGGAGCCCTAACACGGACCTCAGGGGGGCCGAAGTAATGGACTGGGCGACCGCGGCGGGCCTCGTCATCCTCAACCAGGGCGGCGCGCAGACATGCGTACGCCGGCAGGGGGGGTCGATCATCGACCTCTCTTTCGCGACCCCTGCCCTGGCTGCGCGCGTTGCCGGGTGGAGGGTGATGGATGACGAAGAGACCCTCTCGGATCATTTGTACATCCGCATGAGGGTCTCCCCGCTGCGGGATGCGGCACTCCGGGCCGCCATTGGCAAGGCCAGGGATGAGGGCTGGGAGGAGTCTCTGGCTACCCTCAACAGGGACCCGTGGGGGCGCCCCTACAAGATGGTTCGCAATAAGATGAAAGGCGCCCCCCCATGGATTCCATGGAGCCGGAACTCCTCCGCGGGGTGGTCGAGGGCCTCTTTCCGGCGGCCCACAGCTTCACCCCGCCCAGAATGGCGCCCCCGTCAGCAGTCCCAGAGCGGCCACTCGTCGTCACCCCGTCACGGACGACGAGCTCACCTGGGCGATCCTGCGGCTCAGGCGCGCCGGGAAGGCTCCGGGTCCGGACGGGGTGCTGGGAGGGGTCTCTTCCTGGCGCTCCAGCGGCTTGGGGACCGCCTCAGATCCCTCATGGAGGAGTCTCTTGGGGAGGGGCGCTTCCCGAGCTGCTGAAAGGAGGGAAGGTTGTGCCTGCTGAGGAAGGAGGAGCGCCCAGCAGATTCCCCGTCTGGTTACCGCCCCATCGTGCTGCTGGATGAGGTCAGTAAGCTCTTTGAGCGAATCCTGGAAGGCCGCATCCAGCAGCACCTAGAGGAGACGGGCCCGGACTTGAGTGACAACCAGTTCGGGTTCCGCAGGGGGCGGTCAACCATAGATGCTGTGGGCGCTCTCAGGAGGTTTGGGCTGCAGGCGGAGGAAAGGGGGGAAGGAGCAGTGGCGGTGTCTCTGGACATCGCAAACGCCTTTGGCTCCCTCCCCTACGAGGTGATAGAGGAGGCGCTCCGGTACCATGAGGTGCCGGGGTACCTCCGAAGAGTCGTGGGGCACTACCTGACAGGGCGGGTGGTGCTCTACGACTACGGTGGAGCTCGGTGTGCCAGGGCCATGTCGTGCGGGGTTCCGCAGCGATCCGTGCTGGGTCCGCTCCTGTGGAACCTCGGGTTCGACTGGCTCACCAGAGGAGCACAGCTTCCGCGCATGGTCACCGTGTGCTATGCTGACGACACACTGGTGGCTGTGCGGGGTAAGCGGCTGGAGGAGGTGCTCCGAAGGGCAGAAGTGGCCACCGAGCTCACGGTCTAACGCGTGGGCCTTCTGGGGCTGAAGGTCGCCCTCCAAAAGACCGAGGCGATGGTCCTCGGGGGGAGGGGCTGGAGGGTGAGAGCAGACACTACCCTCAGAGTGGGAGGGGAGCGTGTTCAGGTCAGGCCCAATATCAAATATCTGGGTCTGGTCCTGGACAGGTGGAGGTCCTTCAAGGACCACTTCACCGGACTGGGTCCTCGCCTCGTGGGTGCGGCCTCGGCACTGAGTCGGTTGCTGCCGAACATCGGAGGGCCAAACGCTCCGTGCAGAAAATTGTACGCGGGCGTTGTGCGGAGCATGGCTCTCTACGGCGCACCGATTTGGGCCGAAAGGCTGAATGGGTGCACCACTGCTCTGCTGCGGCGTCCGCAGAGAGTGGTGGCCCAACGAATAGCGAGGACCTACCGCTCCACCTCCCACGCTGCGGCGTGTCTCCTCGCCGGGACTCCGCCCTGGGACCTGGATGCCTAGCACTTGGCGGACAGATACCGGCGCAGGGCGGAGGCCAGAGCGAGAGATCGGCCTCCGGACCCCGAGGAGGCGAAGAGGGCGGCCCAGAAGGCCCACGATAGATTGAGGGAGCGGTGGAGGGTGGCCCTGGAAAACAGCCACTACGGCACGAGGACCATAGGGGCCATCCTCCCCATAATGGAGGAGTGGTTGGACCGAGAAGGGGGGGTTCCAACCTTCCGGCTGGCTCAGGTGGCGTCCGGACACGGCTGCTTCGGGCACTACCTGAGTATGATAGGGAGGGAGCCGGACACCCGCTGCCATGAGTGCGGCGCGGAGAACGACACGGCCCAGCACACACTGGAGGTGTGCAGCCGCTGGGCCGGGGAGAGAGCGGCACTCGTGGCGGAGACGGGATTAGTGGACCTCTCGCTGCACAGCGTCATTGCGAAGATGCTGAGCGGCGAGAGACACTGGGAAGCGGTCGCCTCCTTCTGCGAAGAGATCATGTCGCAGAAGGAGGCGGCGGAGAGGGAGCGGGAGGCTGCGGCCGATGCGCTCCCTCAACGCCAGAGGAGAGGGGGTCGAAGGCGTCGACATTTTGTCCGCCTCGGCCCCTTAGGGACCAGCGGTTAATCCCACACCGCCTGGGGGGAGCTCACTAATGTTGTGAACCCCCCCCCCCCCTTCCAGGCGGGTTCCCGGCGCAAGCCGGGGTTGCCGGGGGGGCACACTGGTAGAATGCCTAGCGATCCCAGGGTGCCCCTACACCAAACCGGCCCAGAGGGAACCGCCGGAGTGGAGTTTAGTGGGTAGGGCCGGGCTCTCCCCCTCTTTTAATTAAGAGGGATGAGATCGGCGAGTCCCACATACCCAGGGGGATGCGTAAATGCATTCTCCACTCCGTCAAAAAATAAAAAAATAAAAAGGTTTAAGTTATTCCGAGTTTATTAGTAAACATTTTGCTTATTCCTAGGTTGAACCTCGTCATAACTTTTATTCCTCGTTTATTAGTAGGGGGATAACACTAGTAGTTATGTTAGGGCAAGCCTACAAAGTAACGCTGCTGTGTTTTGCTCTACTGAACAATTTGGTCTGAATGAGATACTATGTTTTGATATTGGGCAGCCGATATCCCAGATACTGTTAGTGAACAAAATACCGATTGAAATTTCGGGAAATATTTGTTTCCAATAACTTTTTTAAATAGTAATTAACGCCTTTAGCACACCTACGCATTCGTATGCAAAAATGAAACGGCGAAAAATCTGTCAGTTGTAGACAGCAATTCGCATAAGCTATGTCTCACTAACTCCACAGCGAGATCAGATAGTTGCGTCCTTGCCGGTACTGTTCCGCAGGCGTATGCGAAATGGTCATTCATTACACAGACGCAGGAGTTCGCTAGTAGTGTTCGCATCGCAACGAGTCACGTCACTTTTCTGTCCGAGGGGACAGAATTTCGCAAAATGGAAGCCGAAAATATCGAAATATTATTCGGAATTATCCTGCGTTATATGCTGTGGGACACGTGGATTACAAATATATTTACAAAAAAGAGGTGGCATGGAGAAAAATTCAAGCAAAGACGGGGGTAGAAGGTAAATTTGTTTTTATTGTTTATTATTGTTTTAATTTTGCTTGAAATAGTTAACAAATTGTGTTCTTACATTCAATGCCGCTAAATCTGCTCTATGCCTATTCGGAAGCTTTAATTAAAACTTAACTTTATAATAAAAATGTGAACGTTTACCACACCTTACAGTTTTTAAAGGCCCCTGGTGAAGAATGGTATTTATGTGACACATATTCCTAGTATTTAGTTAGCTATACGTTTTATTTAAAATACCTTGTGTAATTATTACGCGGTTCACTTCATAACCAGATGTTAACAAATAAACATTTTAACTTAAATTTTACTTCAAGCAACCCCTTCAAACCAAAGACCCAAGATCATCATATTTCAACATTTGCTTTTTAAACACAACTAAACGTTTTACCACAGAAAGATCAAACAAAAACATAAATGACTCTAAAAGGAAATACTAATTTTCTTACTATGCAAATGTTAACAATGAACAAATATAACAGGTTTGCAAGAATTTTTACTTGGGAACACTCAGTATATCAAAAGAATCTGTTTAAGTGCCCTCCCTCACCGGGACGCCATGGCCACGTCGCCGGCTACGTATCCAAACAATTAGTATTCACATGTATGGCACCTCACTCACTTGGCGACGGTTTGGCAACGTCAACTGAAAACCCGACGGACTTTCGGCAGATCAAGCGAATCTCTCGACACACCAATATTGTATTATAAGAGAGCAAGTTAAAGGAATTAACAAGGAAATGTATCCACCTTACTACAGAGTTAAAGCGGCAAAACAATTGTGCTACCCTAGTGGCATAAATGTCACAGAAACGTGCGCCGAAATTAACTTGCAAACTCTTATGGATCACAGGATTGTACGATTATGTAAAGTGCAAGATGAAGTACTGAAAACTATAAGTGACTTAAAAGGTCTAGATATAATTGTGAAATGGGGTTGTGATGGAGCGGAGCAAAATAAATACAAACAAAAATTTTCTGAAGAACATTGCAGTGACGAAAGTTTGTTCAGCATTCAAATTAATTCAATAAATACCCAGAACGTTGAAAACATTGTGTGGCAAAACCCTTCGCCAGCTTCGACCAGATATTGTCGTCCCATCAAGTTCGTGTTTGCCAAGGAAACCGTAAATGTTATAACGACGGAGGTGAATAAAATTAAGCAAAAAGTAACTTCACTCTCACCTACTAAAATTGTTGTAAATGACATGGAAGTCTTGGTTAAGCCAACACTGATATTCTGTATGATTGACGGCAAAATTTGTAACGCAGTAGCATCATGTGCGTCCACACAGACTTGCTATTTATGTGGTGCAAAGCCTAAGGACATGAATAACGAAAGCCGCATCTTAGAAAACAGCAATCTTCTTTCTCTGGGCCTGTCACCTCTACATTCATGGATTAGATTTCTTGAATGCACATTGCACATTTCATATAGACTTGATATAACATTGTGGCAGGCTCGAGGAGCTGAGAATAAAAATAAAGTTGCCGAGAAAAAGAAACAAGTACAAGAAAAGTTCAGGAGTGAGTTAGGCTTATTAGTAGATATGCCTAACAAACTGGAAATACCAATGATGGTAATTCAGCCCGTAAGTTTTTCAGAAATCCTAAAAAGTCCGCTGAAATAACAGGTGTCAATGTTGAGCTTATCAAGCGCTTCCATGTCATCTTGGAATGTATAAACAGCGGATTTCACATTAATATTAATAAGTTTCAGGAATTCGCTAAGCAAACGAGAGACCTATACATCAAAGAGTACTCATGGTACCCAATGCCCGTTAGCGTCCACAAAATACTCTTTCACGGAAAAGACATTATTGCTTCTTGTGTTCTTCCAATAGGCCAACTTTCGGAAGAAGCACAAGAGGCTAGAAATAAGGAAAAACTTCAAGAGTAGATACGAACACAGGCTTAATAAATCGTTTACTTGTAACTTCAGACCCCTACATTACAAGCTTACGTGCTGCTCCCAAAACTAGACGTAGCAAAATGTCTCTTGAAGTCTGTAAGTTATTAGACATGAGAACTCCTGACATTGAACACGAAGAAATTCAGTCAGAACATTCAGATTCTGATACCTGACTAAATTCCTTCGTGCTCAGGGTCTTCGTGATTCTTCAAACGAATCTCTGTTTTAATAAATCTGTATTTTTTTTTTGTGCATTCGAATAATAACGTGTTTTTTTGTTGTGTATTGTCATTTTTGTGTTATATGTTATAAAATAATGTTGCAATATATGTCTAAAACCTTGAAAATGTCTTTAAATTTGATTGTATACATTTTATTGCGTAGTAAATTTGTACAGTATGGCTCCAAGACTTTTGTCTCTCTAGATTATGAAAATTACGCACTGTGAGACTTCTTCCAACTACTAATTCCAGACATTTTTTTCCAAGAAATTGTTGACCGAACTAACCAATTCACTACTAACAAAATTGCAATGGCAGACAAAAACAATGAAAAATTACGCTTTACTAGGCTTCACAAATGGGTTCCAACGGATCTTGGAGAGATAAAAAAGTTTTTCGGCTTACTTCTGTTTAGGGGCCTCACGAAACTTCCAAGATTGAATGAATATTGGTCAACTGATGACATTGTTGGTCATCCTTTTTCACGCACAGTAAAGTCACGGAATCGCTTTAAATTGATATTGCTTCATTTTTCACTCCACGATGAAGCAAACAAAGCAGACCGACTCCATCGTTGTGCCTACCTTGTAAACGTATTGAATGAACGGTTTCAGATGCATTATACACCAGGCGAAGACATATGTATTGACGAAAGTGTTGTCTCGTTTCGTGGCAGAATTATATTTCGACAGTACAATAAACAAAAACGTCACAAATATGGCATCAAATTATTGGCAAGAAAAAACCTCGAAACCACAAATACTACCCTATACAATGTGGTAATGAGTTTATGCAGCGAAGGTCACACCCTTTATACTGACAACTGGTATACAAGCGTCGAATTAGCCAGAGCCTTGCTAGATAACGAAACAAATTTGGTCGGGACAATCCGCAAAAATAGAAGACATCTGCCTAAAAAAGTCGTGAATACCAAACTAAAGAAGGGACAGTTAATTGCAAGAGAGAGCCGAGATGGCATCACTGCTATGAAGTAGCGAGATAAAAAAGGAGTCACGGTTCTGTCCACCAAACACTCAGACAGATTCGGAAAGGTAAAAAAGACTCGAGGCCAATTTGTCCTAAAACCGAAGATTGTAATTGATTACAAAACAGCTAAAGAAGCAGTCGACCTTTCAGATCAGATGGCAGCATATTCGTCTCCTTTGAGAAAATCTGACAAATGATATAAGAAGCTGGCTATTGATAACATGGAGAGGTTTCCCCTAGTGAAATTGAAATTACTTGCCGATCGTGGAGAATCAAGCAAATGTGACGATACAACATTAGAGCTGCTGGAATTAGCTTCTGGTAAGTAAATTTTGAGTGAGTCGAACTGAATAAAATACAATTATTTTTAGTGTCACTGTGTTTATATGGATAATACTAGTATCACTGAATAAAAGAAAATGCCTTTTCACTCCTCACATTTGAAATAATGTTTATACTGCCCTGTGTAGAGCGAGAAAAACCGGTTTTTGCTCCCTGTATCAACTTTTTTTAAATATTTCATTCCTGCCCAGCCTGCCCGGCCAACAGGAAGCAAAATTTAAGTTTGCTCCCTGCCGTCACTAATACTTTTAAATAGTCTACGATCTAGATTCTCGTTTTTCAGCCAGATATAATTAAATGAAGCATAACCTATTTTTTAACCCCCGACGCATGAAGAGAGGGGTTTTATAAGTTTGACATGTCTGTGTGTCGGTTTGTGTGTGTGTCAGTGTGTCTGTCTGTGGCATCGTAGCACCTAAACGAATGAACCAATTTAAATTCCGAAAAAGACAACACTGCTACAAGAAGATACCTCGCTTTTGAGAAACATGGAAAATTACAGAAAAGATTTGAGATTAAGTAATGTTTCACTTACTGGAATTAAAGAGGAATGAACCATACGGTTACGTGTCGAAAATTTTGACTTATTTTCTCAAGTAGGAGTAGACGTAATGCATGATTTGAACGAAGGCGTAATCAAATACATAATGTCTGAAATAATTGTTGCTTTCTTGGAGAAACTTAAGTACTTTACCATACAACTATTAAATAACAAACTAGCATCATTTGAATACGGTCCTGATAGGGCAGACATGCCAGTAGCGTTGTCTATAGAACATTTACGTAAGGGGGGCTTACGTTTAAGCTCTTCAGAAGTGTCCACTCTATGTCGGTACTTTGGGATCATGTTTGGAGATCTAGTACCTCGGGATGATAAATATTGGGCACTTTATGTCCAACTAATGCTACTATTAGATGTTGTTATGTGTTCAGCATTTCTTCCAGAAAGAACGACATACTTGCAACATTTGGTTTCAACAATTTGCGAAATGTACACTACTTTATTTAATCAGAATGTCAAGCCAAAGTTTCACAATTTAATTCACTATCATAAAGCAATGCTTAAATTTGGGCCTCTGCGCTATCTTTCATCCATGCGTTTTGAAGCAAAGCATCGTCCTAATAAGTTAGCATCGAAGTCTTCATCTAATAGAATAAATATGACTTTCTCTATAGCTAAGCGACATCAATTGATATTAAATAACATTTTTTTAAATAAAAAATTAAAAAGCCATATCACTTTTGGGACCAATACTAAAGTCACATTACAGGTAGCTTCAATACTTGCACACAAATTTGGTTGGGACACTTTTGATAATATAATGTCGGTGTCTTGGGTCTCAGTATCGTCTACACGTTTTCATAAAGAATCAGTCATAGTTTCTTGCGTAGAACCAGACAATATCCATTTCGCCACAATACTAAACATCTACGTGTACAATAAACACCGCATAGTTTTTAAGGTATTACCTTTGCATTCGATTGGTTTTGATGATCATTATTTGGAAGAAGTGTTCAAGATGCACCCAATGATGAGCTCATTTAT
Organism: Yponomeuta malinellus; assembly: GCA_947308005.1. NCBI lineage: Eukaryota > Metazoa > Arthropoda > Insecta > Lepidoptera > Yponomeutidae > Yponomeuta > Yponomeuta malinellus. The sequence goes on from OX371012.1 coordinate 15,297,500, forward strand.
CTTGATTATGATACTATGCAGTATCATTTTCCTTGTAATCTCGTCAATTTCAGCCACGGTGGACTGACTTTGAAATATATTATTTTGCGTAAGCCATTGTAATGTTTACATTTTATTGATTGTAATTTTTTTGTATTTTTGTATACTTAAAGTAGATATATACCGTTAAGGAATATTTGTTAACTTAGTATTGCATATGTAACCACTTAATTTGAAAAATATAACTTATTTCCTCACATCCATATCATAGCGTGGTATTCCACTCGTCCAAGATCTTTGTTCAATGTGTATTTGCGACTCGCATTTTGCTTGAAGAGTGAGTGAGACGCCATGCACATTGGACAAAGATGTTGGACGAGTAGAATACCACCCATAGGTATAATTCATCTTATCCGTATGAAAGCCAGGGCTCGTATTTCGTAGGGCACTGACTGAAAATCAGCGCTGAGGGATCACTTCCTCAGCACAACGCTGAGTCAGCTGCCTTTTGTGGCAATGTAGATACACCACAGGCTACATCTATAGTCCTGTTTTATTTATTCGTTTTGTCTGTTGTGTATTTAGTTTTCCTTCTGTGTTGTGCATATTATGTTACTTATGTGCTTATTTTGTTTCTGTGATGTATCTTGTTGGTATAATAAATGTCTTTCTTCTTCTTCTTCTATTTATCTTCAATCCATTGTCAGTATCCTTTTCTATTGTTATTATTGCCAATATTGGTATGGAAAACTTAATTTTAAATAGCAGATCAATATTTTTTTAGCTATTAAGTATCACTCAATCATCATTTTTGATTACCTCTTCTCGAATAAGTAAATTGTTGTAGTCGTACTATAAATTGTTTTCAGTAATTAATTCTTACTCCTATCGAATAAGTAAATTGTTGTACTCGTACTATAAAGTGTTTTCAGTAATTAATCCGCTACTGGACACTAGATGTCGACTACAAGCACGTTAAAGGGGTGGGCCATCTAGGCGAAATATTGGTCTATTCCTCCCTAATTTACGACTAAGAAATGTTATTATTAAGGTTCTACCATATAATAATATTCCTGAAACTAAAAGTGGCTAAATATTGATGGCAATGCTAATGCATGATACCAGCATGGACTAGCAAGGTCATCTACATATAGCGGGTTACCAATTTTTACCAGTGGTAACAGCTGGGAATTCTTTTCCTATCTTACCACTAAAGTAGTCGGTGGTAACTACTGGGAATATTTTTTACCGAGTATTTTAGGCTGGTTTTAGTGTCACGCGGGTCGTCCGGACAGCTCCGCAGGACCAATACGTATGGCGCGTCCGCGCGGACCCGTCCGCATTACTCTAAAACGCTCCCTTAAGCGTAATACATCGTACATCGTACGTGATCCGCGCGGACGATCCGCGTGCGGTCCGCGTGACACTAAAACCAGCCTTAGTGATAAAAGATGGGAAGGATATTCCCAGTAGTTCCCACTGTTAAATGATGGGAAAAATCCCAGCTGTTACCACTGGTAACAATTTTGTGGTAGTGGGAATAACCCCATATAACCACTATTTTAGGTTCTGGGATGAGCCGTGTAGGTACCTATAAGTCTATTATATTATTATAATTATGTTGGTTCTGCTCTATACCTAATTTTTAATAAATAAATACACATGATTGTTCAAGTTGTTAATAAAAACAAAACTTTTATAATATTGAAGTTTAATTACTTTTGAAATAAAGATACAGGTAAGTTGGTAGGTACAAAAACTATGACGTGCGTCTCCCGAGCCGTGGTCGATGGCGGAGTGTCGGGCGCGGGCGCGCCTGCATAACGGTCCGACGAGTTCCCCCTCCTCGCCGCGCTGCCTCCTCTCTTCTATGTGTGCGCGTGCACACAGGCGTAGACACAAGTTAATGTTTTATTCAATATATATGTGGCCCCTTTTATTATAGATGTAAATAGAGCGCAAACTACTTTTTAATTCTAGCAAACAAGTAAAAATTTAGAATTCAATTTAATTGTATTATAAATTGTTTTCAGTAATTAAGGCACTGTGCACTGGTCCCACCGCCGGCGAGTAAGCGATGATCAAAAGGTAATCGCTCCCGCTTTATTTACACGGGAGCGATTATCTTTTGTTCGTTTCTTGGGCGAGAAAATCGCCGATAGCTCATCCCTCGTCGCCGGCGGTGGGACCAGCGCCTAAGATAGGTATTTGTTTTGGTCATAGCTACATATGTTTATGTCGTTCTAAGCTGCCGACTCTGTAAACATAGTATTTTAGTTACCTTTTCCATCGAACCACTTGTTTCTACCCTATCATACGTGTCCAGGCCTCGTAGCATGGTTGGCCTTATCACGCGATAAGTGACAAGATAGAGCATCCGTCACTGGCTGACACCGTTCGATAGAACGAGACGACGCTCTTATCTTGTCACTTATCGCGTGATAAGGCAAACCATGCTACGGGGCCAGGCTGTTCAAATCCTTCACGTGTTTCAAGATTTTAAAGATTATTCTTAACTTCAGCCGCTTTCTTATCTTACCTGGGTGACTTATAGTGTGTAATTGAGATATGTTTTTAAACATTTGATTCTCTACTTATCACAACAATAATAAATTCTATATTAAAATAATTATATTATTATACGGCGAATTAGAAATTTTGACTTTATGCTTTTTGTGTTGAACTAAAAATCAAATGTTTAAAAACCGTCAGCTATAAATAGCAAACTTGAACAAATTTGTTACGTTCTGAAGAGTGAATGAGATTTGATAAGGTAGCAATAACAGATTTGTTAGAAAAGCTAACTAAGGTCGGAGGACCTATTAGCGAGGAGAGCGCACGGACCGCGTCCCCGCTCCGTCCGCACGCCTCGCTATAGCGGAGGCCCTAAAAGCTGTGTTAATATTGTTGGCATCTCAACAACGTCATATTGCCATAACAGCAATATTTACTCATTTTAACAAGTACTTTGCTCTCTTATCAATGTACTGTTGTCACTCTGACAACAATACATTGTGTGGCCCACAATGTACGGTCAGACACATTGCTACAGCTACAAAGCTCTGCTGTCAAAAATACAACATTCATGTTGTCAGACTGACAACACTATATCTGCACGGTCGGACACATTGCTACAGCGACAAAACTCCACTGTCAAAAAGATAACATTTTTGTTGCCAGAGTGACAACACTAGATGTGCACGGTCGGACACATTGCTACAGAGACACAGCTCCGTTGTCACTCTGACAACAATACATTGTGTGGCCCACAATGTACGGTCGGACTCATTGCTACAGCCACAAAGCTCTGCTGTCAAAAATACAACATTCATGTTGTCAGACTGACTACATTTCTTTTGACAGATTGACAACATTATTAATTTATGTTTCACAAAACAGGTTTTGTCTTTATGGCAACGTTGTAATTACAACATTCAACAAAGTTCAAAATTGTTGAATTGTAGTTCAACAACGTTTCAAGGTGCATGAGGAATGTTGTTATATTGACAATATCCTGGGTGACAATAAAAACGTTTACTCAATAGCAAAGTAGCAATGTGGGCTGTGTGGCAGCAAAGTTTTTTTGTTAGATTGACAGGATTTTTTTCTCAGTGTACCAATTCAGCATTATCAGGCTGTAAAAGCATTGGTTTTCTTAAAACTCTGAACACAGACGATATAATTCCAAATACGTTCTCAACAATCCGTCTAGCTCTACTTAATCGGTAATTAAATATTCTCTCCGATGAACCCTTTGGATGTGTCCCACCATATGGTTTCATCAAGTTTTCACTTAAAGCAAAGGCACTATCGCCTACAAAAAAATATGGGATGGAAATATTTCTATCGGGGAGTGGACGCGGCGATGGCAGGTTTATTGTGTGATTCTCTATCATATCATATAATGTGGTATCTTTGAAAACTCCGCCATCTGAAATTCTCCCTTGGCATCCCGTCTACGAATAGAAAATTATAATCTGCATCAACTAGAGCAAACAAAACGGTGCTAAAATTTTGTTTATAATTATAGTGCTTCAAGTATAACGTGCTTTCCGTCTAATGCCCCTGAACAGTGTGGAAAGTTCCACCGGTCTTCAAACTCCTTGCTTATCTTCAACCAGGCTTCGGCTGTCGTTGGTACCTAAAAAGAAAACAATTAATTATTTTTTGCATTTTTAAGAGTCACTTCATCGCTCGGACTTGGAAAACACTGCCGACCAAAATGTGTTCACCCCTCCAGTACCACCAAATGAATGTACTCCAAAGAGCGCTAAACAAACCAGGAGGGGTGACAATGTGCTCTCAGATGTGATGGAAATACTGAAAACAACAGCCAATAAATTGGACAATTCGATAGGTATTCCTGATACAACGAAAAGTTTCGCTTCCTTTATAGGGGCTAAAATGACTAGTTATTCTCCACAAACTAGGACTTCGGTGGAACAGGGGATATAACGATTACCATGCATATGGTTCACACCAAGATGATTATTTATCCAGGGCAAGACAGAACTGTGTGGATCTGACCGGATATTCTAATCGTCCCTCAACATCGGCCGGACCACCATCGGGCACAAACGAAGCGGGACCCTATGGTTATACTACGGCAAGAAATGAAGATACTACTGACTATCCAACCAACCAGCCTCCCTTGTCGGTCTCTTCACAAGAGTCTTACACGTCTTCTATGGATGACTTTAATGATTTAATGTGATAAATAAAGATTTTCATAATACGTACCTTAATGTATTCTTTTAATTCCTCCATTATTGCGGCGCACACTTCAGGTACAATAGCACTTATGGATTGTTTCGATACTCTAACTAAACGTATACTGCAGACTTGTGTAAGAGTCCCCGGAACCTAAAAATCGAAGTGTTATTGCTAGCCTATCTTGGATTGAAATTGGAGCTCTTAAATTTGTATGGTTTCGACTAATTCTTGGTCCGATCATCTCGAGTAAATTTTCAAAGTCTGTTGGCGTCATCCTTGTAAAATTTTTGTATTGTCCACCTTTGTGCTGAAAATTCATATCAGTAAGCAGTTCTCTACCTTCTCTCCGTTTATACAATTCTGTCCGCCACCAACGTCGGGGTCTTCGGCGTGTTTTCATGTGTTGATGTATTATTAATAATGAAGTACTGATAATCGTCATAGCAAGAACGTGGTCTTCGGACTCCATACTTCGTGTGATCTACCGGTTTTGTAAGTGACGCGCACGAAAAAAACGTGTATCGAAGGGCCGTGTTCGCGGCAGAATGGCGGAAATAGCGGTGGGCGAATCGAGCCCTCAATCCGGATTGATTCGATTCCATTTCCAAACGAGCCGACCCGAATCGTCTTTCTGACGGAATCGGATCAACTCGCATCGCGATTCGCGACGCGCGAGATGCTTTGTTCAATACGAACGCGCGCCCGCCGGCGGAGGCCACAGACCCGCCTCACATCGATACGAGTCGGTGACTCGGATCGATCGATCTATCGATGGCGGCCGAGCGAGGAAACGGAACCGACGCGCGCGCGATCGAACCGGACGGAAGTTAGTTCCGTCGGAAGTTAGTTCCTTCAGATCAGACTTCTTTCCCGCACTTTCTCACTCAGTCAAATTAAAACAATGGCTCCTCCTCGAAAAAGTGTAGCATGGGAGTTTTTCTCCAAAAACACGGAGGACACCAGTAAAGTGTCGTGCAAGATATGTGGTTGCAGTTACAAGTATCTTGGCAATACTACCTCAACGCTGATGAAACATCTAAAGCACAAACATATAGTGCAATATAGCGAGGCCATTGGACTTAATTTGCCTCGAGAATCTCGCGATGCAAATGGACATATAATATAATACAGAATGACAATAGAAGACCAGGCGTATCCAGTGACAACAATGTAGGTGTGATGCCGCCCTCGCAAATTAGGAATGGTAAGTGGCCACTCTCGTGTCAATGACTTATGTGCTAGTACTATTTAGGTAATAGGTAGGTCTATGTAGTTTACCTAATTATGTACTCTAAAAACATATCACACGTCCGTACCTACTGTACTGCACGTATTAAAATAACAGTATATCTACTTAATTACTTAATTGATCAATTATAATGTCAAAATTTTGAGTTTTGAGCTGCTTTTGAGAGTAAATAAATAGTTAGATTAAAATTTATTGATATTTAGATAGATTAATCAATTTTGACGCAGAAGCGACATTAAACCATCTATGCCTAAGATTGTTTTGTCTCTGAGAGAAAATTAAATTGGATAAACCTTTTTATTAACAATTAGGAACACTGACATTATACCTACATTGGGCTAGTTATGTTACCAATATTTACATAACAAGACTTAGGGGTAGTTTCAGATGCTTTTTAGTTATTATCTGACTCGGCTCACGTATCTGCAATTCTGCATTGATGTTTTGTACTATTTGTACAAAATATTATTAAGGAACAAATAGTAACTATTTCTCTGGTTCTAGTTAAAAAGTCATAGTTAATTTTGTTACAGAGTTTGATGAAACACTACCAAAGCGCCCAAGACAAATGCGTTTAACTGCACCTACTAAATTAAACCAAAAATCTGGAGACGACGCACTACTGGATATGATTGTCTTGGACATGCAGCCACTGCAGATTGTCGAAAACGAAGGGTTTAGAAAGTTCTCAGGAACATTGAATCAGGATTACGTCTTACCATCTCGTAAAAAAATTTCTCAAATGTTAGAAGATAAATATAACATATGTAGTGCAAACTTAAAAGAAAAGTTAAACAATGTGCGGGCTATTGCATTGACCACAGACATTTGGAGTTCCGACAGTCAGAAGAGTTTTATAAGTGCGACAGCGCATTTTATTCAAGACGCTAAGTTGCGGTCTATGGTGATTGCGACGATTGAACTCTCCGAGCATCACACTGCAATGAATATTGCAAATGCTTTGCGACAGATAATGACTGAATGGCAAATTTTCGAAAAAGTCGTAAGCATAGTCACCGACAATGCTTCAAGTATGAAAAAAGCGGTAAGTGATTTCCTGCATAAACGAAATCATTTGTGTGTTGCACACACTTTAAATCTTGCAGTGAAAGACTGCATCAGCAGAGACAACGAAAATGGCCCACCGAATCATTTAAAAAATACCGCTGTGCTTGAGGTCATATCAAAAAGTCGTACGATAGTGACACACTTTAAACAAAGCATAAAATCTTCGAACACGTTAAGAGAAATGCAGGGCCAAATGAACTTTGAAGTCCTAAAGGTCAAACAAGACGTCCAGACGAGGTGGAACTCTACATTCTACATGTTTGAAAGATTGCTAAGAATAAAGGTTCCTCTATCCGCGGCATTACCTTTGCTCGACTCACCCCCACCGAACTTGACATCAGCTGATTGGTTGATATTGGAAGACTGTGTTGTGGTTTTACGACCTGTAGAAGCCATCACAAGCACGTTGTCTGGAGAATCCTACCCAACTTTATCATGCATCATTCCTTTGGTAAGAGGACTACAAAGTGCTCTTTTAAAAAAGAAGCCGCATACTGATGCTGGCAGACACCTGCAGATGTCAATGTTAGAAGTTATAGATAAGAGACTAAGTATATATGAATCGAACAGGACAGCAGCGAAAGCTACTATTCTTGACCCACGGTTTAAAAAGAAAGCTTTTGGCGTAGAAAGCTCTGCAGAGAATGCGACAAGATATGTGCTGGAAGAAATGGCCCAGTACCAACCTCAGACCCCGCTTGAAGAAATAATAACAGATGGTGCCGCTACTTCAAGCCAAGCTACTCCAAATAATGCTCAGGGCGACGAAGAACTTTGGGAGCACTTCGACAAAAAGATTGATGAAGGCAACAGAGTGCAAACACCAATATCTTCTGCTACAGTTCTCCTAAAACAGTACTTAGAACTTCCATATTTAGAAAGAAAACAAGATCCTTTGATTTTCTGGGAAGAACGGAAACAGCTGTTTCCTAGTCTCTATATAATGGCACAAAAATACTTGTGCATACCGGCGTCGTCTGTGCCGTCAGAACGCCTTTTTTCTAAGGCAGGGTTGGTCACCAACCAAAGAAGAAATCGGCTATTGCCGAAAAAAGTGGATCAAATATTATTCCTTAATTCTTATTGTGCAGACAAAAACAAATTCTAATTCTAATATAAGGTTTTGTGATTTCTAATAAAACTCCGCATAAAGTAATTATGTACTTTTTTATTTACCTCCTTCCTTATGAATATTCAAGAATATGACTATTTTATTAACATCATGCATTGCACAAAAGTACTTTATAGGTAATGTCATCCATAACTTTACTAAAAAAATATCACTTGATTAGGAACTACTACCTAGTTACTCTTTGAACCGGCAAACATAGCCAGCCGCCGCGCCGGCGCGTCGCCCCGTCTCGTGTCTCGTCGTCGCCGTCGTTGGCTCGACTCGCATCGACGAGCCCCGCCCGCCACCCGCCTGCTCTGCTCCCGCGTGTTCGCATCGCATCGGCTCGGTTAACGCAAACCGCGTACTCGTATGGGCATACGAGTGATACGAGTCCGAGCCGACTCGTATCACGATCCGAGTCGGCTTCAAATATGACCCGGGTAATTCGAGTCGAGCAAAATCGCGATTCGTATCATCGCTAGGCGGAAACAGACGAACGCGGGAGGTTCGTAGTGAATGCGCGTTAAGAGCGCGCTATGCGTCCACACTTGCAGCGAACATGCAATGAAAGGCAGAATTATACATTTCATGTTACGTTTCACCAGTCTGTACCCACCTTTAGCATTTTATTCTCTTCATTGTAACTGAATTTCTGTTCATTATAGACCTTAAAGCAGAGCCTGCCTTATTAGGCTCTAATAGTTCGTGGCGTTAATCCATCCTGCAAACAGCGAGCATATTAAACAAAATTGTACTTTTATGATTGAGCTAGGAGCACGAGAATTGGGCGAAAACCTATGCATTGTTCGAGGCCGCATCGCAAATCTTTGGTAGCCTAGTGGGTAGAACATCGGACTCGGAAGCGAGAGACCCAGGTTCGATCCCAAGTGCGGGCATGTACCTATGACTTGGTTTTCTAAGTTATGTACATTGTGAAGTTATAGTAGCAATACCACACGCTAACGGTGAAGGAAAACATCGCGAGGAAACCTGCGTATCTGAGCTATTCACATACCTCAGCGCTTGAAATCGCCAATCTGCGGTGGGCACGCGTGGTGATTAAGCCCATACTCTCTCCTTGAGAGAAGGCCTGTGCCCTACAGTGGGACGCATATAGGCTGATTATGCATATAATCTCGTCAAGTGAGCGCCAAAATATATTACGTCTACATAGGGTTTGACGTAACACGTTAAGGGCGAAATGCACTTGTAATACGGAAAAAGGACTGTAGGATGTTGCTCACATGTCATGGTCATCGTCTGGTTTATCACCTACGGAAGACATGAACCAGATGCAAGACGACCTCCAGCTATAGGATTATATAATACATTAGTTAGGCGTGACGATCATAAATTAGTTATGTGATATAAAGCTTTGTTTAAAACGAACTTGATTTTTATTTTTAGTAGTATAATGATATTACTTAGTATTATTTTTAGGTAAGTTGCACTCAAAAAACAAAAGAGCCGTTCAAGTTACTAAATACTTTATACTTTACTTTATACTTTATTGCACACATAAAATTACACGAATAAAACAAAACATTTTGTCGAAAATTTTTTGTGACCCTGACGTAAGTTTTGAACGGCGTGTTTCGGTAAAATTAAACGCCACGTAACAATCTTTTTTGTCAAATCTTTTTTTTACAAACTTTAATAGCTGATCATGGTTTTGTAAACGCTGCGTTAAGTTTTATTTTGATTTAGTCACCTCGACAAAGCAGATTTTACATTTCATCAATGCGAACAATAAACCTTCAAACCGTGCGTTAATTTACCATAAACTCCACATTAGAATCTTTTTGTCGAAACTCTTTTTACAGAGTGACTATGTTACCGTGAACGTTATGTCTTTTGGTTTTGTCATCCCGACACAGTTGGCTGAAACGATTCGATAAATGTGAAATTCATACTCAATCAGTTTGTCACCTTGACGAGTAAGGTTTTAGATTTTATCAAAGCGAACAATAAACCTTTAAACTGTGCGTTCATTTACCATAAACTCCACGCTAGAATCTTTTCGTCGAAACTCTTTTTACAGTGTGACTAAGTTATCATGAACGTTATGTCTTTTGGTTTTGTCATCCCGACACAGGTGGTTTATAGGAATCTTTAAATGGAAAATTCATACTTAGACGACGATCATGTTTCTGTGTACGCTGCGTTTAGTGTTATTTTTATATGTCACCTCGACAAAGGAGATTTTAAATTTTATCAATGTGATCAAAAAACCTTCAAACCGTGCTTTGATTTACCATAAACTCTTCGTTACTATATTTTTGCCATAACTCTTTTTACAGAGTGACTAAGTTACCGTTTATGTAGTGTTTTTTGGTTTAGTCATTTCTAAATAGTAAGTTTAAACGATCCGTTAATGCATAATAGATACTTCGTCAATTAGTCACCTCGACAAAGGAAGTTAACATTTCATCTATGCGAACAATAAACCATCGAACCGTGCGTTGTTTTACCATAAACTCCCCGTTACAATATTTTTGCCTAAACTCTTTTTACAGAGTGACTAAGTTACCGTGTACGTAGTGTCTTTGGGTTTAGTCACCTCGACATGATACGTTTAAACAATCAGTTAATGCAAAATTGATACTTAATCAATATTACAATTCACAAAGGCCTTTGTGCTTTGAGTATACCGGAACAGTTAGTATTCGTTGCCGAAACGCAGCGTTACAAGACGTTGTGTCTGCGTTCTATTAACATTGAGTATATTACAGTGCCTTTTTGTCACTGTATTCACTGCTACGAACGCTTCGACAACGCTGCCGCGCTCGCTTTTTGTATAAAATACGTTTTGGTTTTTAGTGTTGCCCGTTCAGCTTTTTTGCTCTAATTCAGGATTTTTTCGTTGCGGTGGTTTTGTGGTGACCATTTTGTTGCACTGTTCTACAGTCTGAAAATTAGAATTACCTTTTTACTTTCGAGCGACGAAGGAGTAAAAAGGTATTGTCATGGCAAAAAATCGAAGTCCAAAAATTATAAAATTAAAAATATATGTATGTGAGTGTGTGTGTCCGTCCGGTACTTAAGCGATAAAACCACTGAACAGATTTGAATGAAGTTTGGGCTAGATTAATATTTATCTAATATCACCAGCCGTTTTTCAATTTTTTTTCGTAAAGTTTTTTTTAAGTTATGCCACCATAGTAAAAAAACACTTTTTTTTCTCAAAAATGGCTCTGATGATTTGATGAAACTGCATGCGGCATGACGGTCTAAATGCGCCATACGACATACGAATCAGAAATATCTGAAATGAACTGACCCGAAGATGGTATTTTGTTACCATGACCACGGAATACAAAGTAATAAGTCCAATTGTAAATCTTTATTTTGTATCCACAATTGGTAAGCCCTTGGCATCATCTCACCTGATGGTAAGTACCGATGGTGCCGAAGATGAAAGTGGGCTTACCAAGATTCCCCAACGCAATGGGGAACTGGCTATCTTATCTTCATGTCGGAACACATCAGTGTTGTTAGCATTGATGTTTGGCGGCAAGACTTAGATAAGATCTAAACCATTTAGGGACCTCAAACACACACCAAAAATTAATTAAAGTCAGTTCAGCCATATAGGAGGAGTTCAGATCAGTTTACATAGGAAATGTCCTCAACACTAGGTTACATGCTAAAATATTTTAAAAAGTATTAATGAAAAGATAAGTAGATAGATATTTATCACTGTGAGAGATTACAGCACAATCAAAATATTTTAGCAATTTTTGTATGGGTTTAACAGTACGAAATTTCCAAAATGCTGCAAAGTTAATACTTATTGGATGGCTGGATGAGCGCAGCGCAGGACCGGTCGTTATGGAAATCCCTGGGGCTGGACAAAGGTCCAGCTGTGGCGTCTTTTGGCTGATATGCATAAAAATTTTTAGTTGGAATTTAATTGGCATTCTAAGAAATGCTGCATTAATTTGTAGGTAACAATCCTACTGCTACAACTCCATCTGACTTGTCAATGAGTAGGTAATCATTGCTCTCTAGTAGCTCGTATCGGATCGCCTGACAATCTTACTATTTTTATTATTTTATTTCATTTCTCGCCGTGGATTGAACCCTAGCGTAAGAGCAGGGAAACATTTCAAAACATTTATCCCCAAATTTTCATAACTGTTTCCGCGATAACAAAACGCCTACAGTTTTTTTTAATAATGACATTTTTTAGTTTCCTTTTTCACGCATTTGGGCTTTTTGTTCTTTAATTATTATTATTTTTTTGTTTTGGTAATGTCTTGTAATGTCTGCGCAGTCGGGTAAAAAATGGGGATACTTTTGTCAATTCTAGCCTATGGATCTGGCAACACTGGTTATTCGGCGACAACCAGTGTTGCCAGATCTCCTGATTTTTCGGGGGATTCACTGATTTTCCCCAAATTCTACTGATCTACTGATTTCAACTGAAATTCTATTGATTTTTTAAAATATTCGCTTTACCTAGTAAAATTAACTAGATAAGTAAAAAAACTGCGTGAAACCGTAAAATAGATTTAATGCCATTGACACATAGCTGATTATTGAACTAGTCATATCTTGCACTAAAAATAGCTAAATAAGTCTGTTTGAGACACATGACACGATGATTACGCGACTAAACTAAATATCACAAAAAAAAAACATTCATAGAAATAGCGACACAATCTCTATTTTATTTTAACTGTATGTATTTATAAAATGCTATTTTAATGGTTAAAATTGTTTTATTTAACAAAATTGCATCTACTGATTTTTTGAAAAAAATCCCCATACATCTACTGGTTTTTACAAGACCCATCTTCTGATTTTTTAAAAATTGATCTGGCAACACTGGCGACAACTGACAGATATTAGTATCTCTTTATCGTCTGTGGATATAGATATGGCAGGCATAGCGGCGGCATGCGTGCGCATGGCATTGGCATAATTATTTGTAATTTGGCATTTGTTTGTGCGTCGTTCGTTCGTTGCGTCTGCGTCTTATTGAAAACGATTTGCTCAGTGATTAAAGTGTGTTATTATGAGACTAAGTGTAAAATCAAAGACAATAAAATTATTTCAGTACTATAAAACAGTGAAAAACTCAGTACCAAACCCCGCCATCTTTTACAAAATGTGTGACCTTAGGGAATTTTTGCGTGTCGCAGACTTGCTGCATCTATACGACCATCTTCGCGGTAAGTAAAAGTGTTAGGTTTAGAATGTAGAAGGGCCTGTAGCAGGATTGTAAGCTTTTATCAAGTAAAATATCCGAAATCCCCTAACGGCTGGACTGAAAATGTTATCAAACTTGCAAGTAGGTACTACCTAGTCACTGACGCTAGCTGCATGTGACTCAGTGCTAAGTGGAAATCTATGGTGGAAGAAGTGTTGTATAGCCAGCCCTCTTAAGTGCACCTCAACCCACTTTTCATGATTTTTGTTATTATCCCATATTAAATTACTGCAACGACTCCACATTTGCGATGCCACTGCAAAATGTGCTTAAATCTTGATAATAATTGGTATATATTTACAGAGCAGGGGATGACAATGGATTACTTAAAAATTGCAAATGAAAATGAACTGATGGCATTAACTCCTACAATACTTGACAAGCTAAGGCTAAGAAATGCACTAAAAAAATACCAAAAGGTTTGTAGGCTTTATCTCACTTTGCTTTTATTTACTAACTAGGTTTTGCCCGCAGCTTCGCCCGCGTAGATACAGTTTTTATGATTGCATTCGAGGGTGTGCAGTGCACGAGCCGCATGCGGCTCTCAAGCGGTTTTTTGGGATTTGTCCCATGGTATACAGAGTAGTGCAATACCCATGTGTGATCGGTTGAGACGAAAAAAAAAACTAAATAAAGCATTAGATATCAGGTGCTGGGCAAGCCAACTATCTAAAATAAAAATTATTTCTCAGGCACTAAAGCGTCTGAGAGGTCACTTCACCTATCTAGTGTAGGTGGGAGTTGCTACTAGACGGTGCGTAAATCATCTAACATATATGTATAAGGCATGTATTGCTGCTTTTAACATCTGTTCTGCAGTATTAAAAATGTACAGAAAAATCTTACTTAAAGTATTCATTTTAGGGTATAGATTTCTTAGTATGAAATCAACAAATCAATGTGGCCTATCGTTTAGAATAGTTTATTTCGCTGGCCGGCACTTTTATGTTTGGGCCCAACTTAGTATGAAACGTGAGTGGTCTCCGTTAATATTAATGTAAGTGTATTATATATATATATATAGCTACAATGCGGTATACTCACTGATTGACTCATCCATACGTTTTCTCCGAAACGACAAAAGCTAGACGAAAATTATGTATGAAAAAGTTGTAGGAAATGTATGAACAGTGCAGGAATTCAGAGAGATGAACTGAAAAATTATTATGATTCTATAGCTGCTCTTTAGGCAAGGAAAATTATAATCTGCGCTTTTCCTTATTCTAAAACTCTATCAGAGACACAAAATGCCCGGATAGATAAGCTAAACCAGCTATTGTATAATATGTGACCTTTGGCCATCGAGACAAAGTATCGTACTTTAATACGAATAAATTTGTTCAAAACTTTATACTGACTAGGGACACAATGCACGTGCCCATGTCTTCAAAGAGACAGATTGCCAAATTGTTGGCATTCAATATTTATGACCCTATTATTGTTAAGACAATAAAAGAGGGACCAGTTAACAATACAAACTGTAGAATAAGTTCTACTAGTAAACGTCTATACTCTGAGGTTATAAAAAAACCTAGCATAAGTAGGTCACGCTTCACTGCTGATTGAAACTATCAGCGCCAACTACAGAAAAGCCCTTCTTAAAAGAGGTTATCTTAGCAAACCAAAACTTACAGGGTGGCTTTTCTGGTAAATTACTAGAATTAGACTCTCTCACAACGAAATTTGTACGTCTACAATGGCAAAGCATGCAGAACAAATATCCGACTGTATACCATCGTCTTGAAAACTCATGTTTGACAAATAAATATCTTTATCTTTTATCTTTATCTTTAGAATTATTCTTAGAACAATATAGCGTGGATGTACTTTGTGTCACGGAGCACTGCCTACTAGAGTCTCAAATGAATTTTGCTATACATAGGGTCAAGTGTTGTACCTATGGACGGCTGTACCTGTGGACACCATCAATTCGGAATAATCTAAACGCAATTAAAATATTTTTCGAACGCATCTAGGGTTGCCAGGCGTCCGGCTAAAGCCGGATATAGGTAGGCTTTTTGATCGAGTGTCCGGCCAAATTAAACGGTGTCCGGCCTGTCCGGCTTTTGTTAGGCTTTACCTCGCACCTCGGTAGATTTTCGTAAAATGGGCCTGGCAACACTGCGCTAGATGTCTCGTTTGTTCTAAGTGGTACGCAAGTCGTTCGTTAGATGGCACTGTCGTATAAAAATAATCGTGGGCTGCCTCATTGTTCATGCTTCAATCCACAGATTATATAGCAATCTTAGTCAGTCAGTGGTGTTCACTCCTTGATTGTTAACGTATGTTGCATCGTGCGCACTTACAGTGCCGCACAGGTTCGTAGCGCTTATTTACCGGGTTTTTGTATTCAGAGGCAATAATTTTGGTAAGTATTGTTTGTACTGTACTTTATTAATACTACTCTAATTCAGATAGGTAATATGAGCGGTGCAATGCAAGTCCTGCGACGCCAAACAATGAAGAGTAAAACAATAATTTTATTTATTTTCAGATCTCAACATGCCAAAGAGAAAATGCATATTTTCAAAAGAATTGCAACAGTCATATAAAATGTTGAAGCCGACAACAGAATCGTGGGAGGCTAAATGTGTGATTTGCGACCAGATAATATCTATAAGCAGCAAGGGAAAATTTGATCTCGAAAAGCACTTAAAAACCGAAAAGCATCGCAAAAGTATTAGGACCGCTGCGTCTTCGTCGAAAATGGACAATTTCGTTACAACAAGATCGGGACCAAAAAAAGAAGTGCAAGCAGCTGAGGCTACTTTAGTCTTTCATACGGTAAAGCACAATCAGTCATTTAATTCATTAGACTGTACAGTACCACTTCAAACGTGCCTTTATGTTGATTCAAATATTGCGAAAGAAGTAACCTGTACGAGAACAAAGGCAGAAGCAATTTTGAAACGCGTTCTTGCGCCATGTGTTTTAAAAAATATATTGGAGGATTTGTCTGATATAATGTACATAAGCGCTTCCACTGATGCAAGCAATCATGGTGCTGTCAAGTTGTTTCCGCTGTTAATACAGTATTTTGACTATCAGAGAGACGGAATTCAGGTTTCCCTAATAGATATTAAATCACAACAAAATGAGACGTCCGAAACGATATCTAATTACGTCTACAATTCTCTGCGTGACAAAAACCTCTCGGAAAAACTAATAGCATTTTCGGCTGATAATGCTGCTACTTTGACGGCAAAGACAGAGGAGGGCAAAATAATGTTATGTAGAGGACTTCACCAAACTTTTGACATCTAGTTTTGATACGTACGCTCCATTGAAAACAATCGTGATCAGGGAAAAACAGAAGCCTTGGCTCACTAGCAACGTCAAATACATGATGCTGTTACGAGATAGAGATCACACCAAATACCTCAAAACAAAATGTGACATGCATAAATTAGAATATAAAGACATGAAGCACTTGGTAAACGCCTGTTTATATCAAGAA
This sequence comes from Yponomeuta malinellus, assembly GCA_947308005.1. Classification (NCBI taxonomy): domain Eukaryota; kingdom Metazoa; phylum Arthropoda; class Insecta; order Lepidoptera; family Yponomeutidae; genus Yponomeuta; species Yponomeuta malinellus. The sequence continues at coordinate 15,314,295 of OX371012.1, forward strand.
AAGCGTTGTTTTTTTGAGACTTATGTAAATAATAATCTAAATAACCCTAAAAAGTTATGGAAGTCTATTAAAGAAATGGCTCTTCCACATCTAAATAAAAAAAGCTACACCAGACCACTTTGATGACTATGAACCAGGGACAGTGGAACACTCCTGGAAAAAAGCGACCACACCCAGCTAAAGTATCCAACTTGGATAATTGTGATATTACAGCCATAAGAAACAAAATAAATGAATTCTACGGTGTGAAAAAATAAGTCCCGACACTGCGAACCCTGCACACTGAGTTGAAAGAAACAATTGGATTTAGTGGATGCCTAGAAACGCTTATAAAAATATTGCACAATATTGGGTTTGAGTTCCAAAACAATAAAAAAGAAAGAGCTTTGCTTATAGAAAGATTTGAGATAACTGCTTGGAGACACAGGTACTTGAGAACAATACATCAAAAGAGACTTGAAGATAAAGAGATTATTTACATTGATGATTGCATTAGAATTATAAGGTTAAAAAGTCATGGCAAGGGGAAGGCCCTTACGAGTGGTGTCATCAGTAACATATCATCAGGAAAAAGACATCATTGTGCATGCAGGGTCTGAGGAAGGTTTTGTACCGGGTGCATTATTGGTATTCAGCACAAAATCCAAATCAGCTGACTACCATGATGATATGAACGCACCTAACTTCATGAAATGGCTAGAGGAAATGCTGATACCAAATCTGACAAAACAAAAAGTGTACTCGTGATGGATAATACAAGCTACCATGTGAAATAAATTAATAAACCACCTACTATTTCTGCCAATAAAGTTACTATCCAAAAATGGCTTCAAGAGAATGACATTAATTTTGAAGAGTATTATACGAAAGCTGAATTAATGTGTCTTGTAAGAGATAATAAACCTGCACAAATATATGAAGCAGAAGAAATACTCAAAAAATATAGCCATATCCATAATCATTAAATTTTATTGCTGCCTCCATATAATTGCGACCTGAATGCAATCGAACTGGTATGGAGTCAGGCAAAAAGAATAATCGCAAGCAAAAATATAGGAAGACCAGGGACAGAAATGCAAAATTTAATAAAAGAAAGCTTTCTGTCTGTGACTGCTACTGATTGGAAGAAATATACAGATCATGTGATACACGTTGAAGATCAATATAAAAAAATGAATCGTGAACTTGATAGATTCATAATAAATGTTGGAGACTGCAGCAGCAGCAGTGAGCAAAAGAATACAACTTTGACTATGAAACATGAGGTGAATACCTATTTTTTTTAAATTTCATTTAATTAATTTAACCTTTAATTTAACCCCAAGTTTTATTGTAAAAATTGTTTGTATTCATGAGTACAAACATGTCATAAAAACCATGTAGGCAGATTTTTATGCCTGCCTAATAAAAAAAAACAAAAGTATCAACTCCGTTAATTCGGTGTATAGTCAATGTGGCCACATGTAGATTTTTTAAATTTGCCGCCGTTTTCTTGGGACATCTTTCGGTAGTCACACTCTATCAGTTAATTTCATGGTAGTTTTGCCGCTTCAATTTCGTTCATCGTTTTTATCCCGTTTGACCCCTGAATCCCTATTCACCCCATTTTACGGTACCTATGGACTGTCCATAGGTACAAATATTGATTGTACCTATGGACGTCTAGCATGCACCTAGGTATCAATAATTTATACAACGTATTAACAATGTTTTGTGATATTTTCAGTGCCTCGCAGTCAATCTGGGAAGAAAAGAGATATTATATGTCCTGATGCCCTCACAGACGCCGTAAAAGAAGCTAAATGTGGCACGACTTCTTTAAGAAAAATTGCTGCAAAGTGCAATATTCCTAAATCAACCATATTTAAATACATGCAAATGCATAAGAGCACAAAATTAGACCAAACAACCATCGAGCTCCTAAAATGTGATGTAAGAAGAGTATTCGACAAAGATGAAGAGCTTCAGTTTTATGAATACTTGAAAAAAGCAGCATATTTATACATGGGCTTAACTACTAAACAAGCGAGAGACCTTGCATACCAGTTTGCTGTAGCCAAAGAAAAAACAAATGTGCCTTACATTAAGTATATCCGTATCAGTTTTGTATCCGTCCAATTACAGCTCAGAAAATCAAATCTACCAACTGTTGAGAATGATGGCACCAGTGTTGCCAGGTGAGGTAATTTATCATCATTTGGGTTATCATGGAAGGTAAAATGGCAACCAAATATTGTAATCAGCGCTTTTTTAAGGTTCCGTAGTCGACAAGGAATCCTTATAGTTTTACTATGTCCGTCCGTATGTCTATCCGTCTGTTTGTCCGCGGCTTAGCTCTGAAACGATTAGTACAAGAAAGCTAAAATTTGGCATAAACATATAAAATAAAATAAAATCTTAAGAAATTTTTTCTATAGGGTACCCTACCCACCTAAATTAGGGGTGCAATTTTTTTCCCGTCTACACCATAAGGTGGGGTATAGTTGGATTGGTCGTTTTAGTATTAAAATATTGTGGATGTAGAAAGTGAATTTTTTTATTTAGGGTTTATCTGTCCCCCTCCTGGTTAAATGGTTGATATTAGAAACGCGAAAAAATTCAGGGTAGTAGTCAATGAACTTAAAAAGAAAACTATCACGGCTAAGTAGGCTTTACAAGTTAATTATGTAGTAATAGACGACCAACTTATAAAAGGAAAACTTCGTACAAAATCGATTGAACATTACGTTTATGAAGTTGTTACTTCTATTATGCAGTTAAAACCCTCTCTTTCTACGGAACCTTACACTGCACGTGGCCCGACACGAACTAAGCCGGTTTTTTTAGGTTCTACTTGTTAGGTTGGTATAGGTTTCGTTTCCCAGTTTTTCGGTGACTTGATCGCAAATTATAATTTTTTTGCTTAAACGTGTTTTTAAGCTTCGATGGAATTTTATTTTGTTGAGCGTGATGCTGTAAGAGTTCGATGAATATCATAGTATGTGTTAAATGACCTTATTTTAAATAAAAGGCGTTCTCATATTTTTGAAACTGATTGAGCTAATTTTACTAAATAAGTGTGTACGAGATTACAAGCGTTAAATTAAAAAAATATCCGCTAAGTGCGAGTTGGACTCGTGCACCCGAGATTCTGTATATACTTGTGTGTAAATATTTTCAGAAAACCAGTATTTTCTTTTTGAAAGTTGAGATAATACTCGTAATAAAGTGTTTTTTATTCACGAAGAATTTAGAAAATTTTGCAAGCTTGTTGGTGTTAAACAAACTTCTAACCCACCCTATTATCCAGCGACTAATGGTTTGGCTGAAAGATTTGTAGAGTCATTTAAATCACATGTGGTAAAAATTGTACTAAGTGGCCAGATGTTATGTCTCGTTATTTGGGAGATATAAGGGAAATGTAATTTATTAATAGATTAAGTTTGGTTCAGATAATGCGTTTTTTTAGCGGCAAGACACAGAGTATATTTTTACAAGAATCAGCTGTCACTATTTACAGCCCACGACCACAGACAACACTCTCCCTACACTCTCCTCTCACCCTCATTGAAGAAAATAAATTTCTAAATTCTTCACTGGTCTATGTTGGACCATTATCCGTTACGAGGTGTAATGGATAACCATAACATACAAAAATACTTTTGAATACTTAAACCGTTTTTTGTGCTGTAATGTTATTCATGACAAATGCCTCTGTCCATTTTGAATATGCATCTACAATGACTAAATACATTTTGTTATTCAGTGGGCCCAAAAAATCTGCATGTAACCTATGCCAAACCATGGGTGGCTGAGGCCACACAGTTAATTTGGTTTTTTCTGGATTTTTATGGTTTTGCAAACATACCATGCAATTTTTTGTTATGTGCTCTACTTCTTTATCCATGCCTGGCCACCAAAAATGTCATCCTTGATATTTCCTTCATTCTAGTGAAGTATGCAACTCGGATGTAACTTCCTCTCTAATACTATATGGAATTATTACCCTGTAACCCCATAACAAGCATTCTTTCTCTATCGAAATTTCATATTTTTTTGAAAAATAAGGTTCATATTCTTGACCCAAGTAATTTTTTAGTTGCCAGCCATCTCTACAATATCTAATAATGTCACATAAAACTTTATCTTTTTTTGTTTCACTCTGTACAGTTTTCCAATTTAGCGTATTTAATTTTGATTCATTTAAGTAGTGAATTGTATTATTTTCAAAACTCTTTTCACTTATTTCTTTATTTTTTAAATTATCATTATTACACTTTGTTGCTACCCGAGACAAATAATAAGCTAGATTGTTTTTGGACTTTATGTGTTGAATCTCATAGTCAAAGGCACTCAGAAATATAGACCAATATTGCAGACGTTTTGCTGCCATTTTCGGTATTCCATATTTTGGCCCCAAAATTCTAGTAAAAGCTTCATTATCAGTCTGCAATATGATTTTTTCCTAAATAAGTAGTTGCAAAATTTTGTTACACCAAAGACTACTGAAAACGCTTTTTTTTCTAAAATTGGGTATCTCATTTGGGTTTCATTCAATTTTTAACTAGCGAATGCTACAGGTTTTATCACATTATCACTGTTTTTTACAGATAAAATTGCTGCTACTCCACTGTCAGAGGAATCGCAAGTTAATATGACAGTAGCATTTTTATCATAATGTGATAGTGTGGATGTATTTGACAAAGCTTGTTTTATAAGTTTGAATGATTTGTCACACTCTTCTGTCCATTCAAATTTAGCTTTCTTTAGGCAGTCATACAGTGGCTTCAATTTTACTTTTAATTCCTTTGACCAAGGGCGTACCCAGGTAGGGGCATGGGGGGGGGGCAGCTGTCCCCCCCCCCTAGAAGATAAAATAAACGTCAATTTTCCTGGCAAGTGGCAATTAAAAACGTGTTACCTACTTTGCGCAAAATGAAGTGTTGGAAACAAAATATCTTTTCAGTCAGATATTTTGATTTAATATTTTTTATCTATAATTAAATATTCTACAATATTCGATATAGTATACTGTTAGCGACGCAATATGATTTAAATCTCCCGCGAAACCGTCGCATTTCGTAGTTTCCGCTCCCGACGAGACAATCAGAGCCATCTATGATTAAAGCCGAATATAATTTGGAGAAAACAACATCTAGCGCTATCTAGTTACGGACGACAGTACTTTTTCCAGTAAAGAGAAATAGCATCAATTTATACGGTCAATAGCGACATCTTGTATTGAATAGCAATACCACGAAGAACGTTCTAAAATGGACTATTCTGGAAAGGAAAGACAGTGATAGCAAGTATGAGACAAGGATGGAAATAGAGTCGAGTATTTTCTACGTATTTCGGGAGCTCTTCTAATATTTGAATATATAAGCGGGATCGTGAGGCAGAGCAAGGCAATTCAGTCCGAATACAATTCAATTCAGTTCGCAGTTTAATACGAGCGAATATTCCATGCGCCATAGTGTCTTATAGTTTAGTTGCGGCGACACGAGATTTACGTTTACTGCGCAACAACTGGAAATTGGAAATATTACTCCGTCAAATGGATATCAGGAAATTCTTTGAAAGAGGTGAGTCAAAACAAAACACATATGTACCTAATATGAATATTTAATTTGTTTAAGGCTCTCTTGTAAGTGTATATCTTTAGCATATTACTTACAATATTTAAATTTATTAATTACAAGACGTGGTTTTGTTATCATTGTAGGTATCTATGTTCTATGCTCTTTCATTTATCAAACATGAAAGAGCATAGAACATAGAAAATTGACGTATAATTTGAATTATTGTAGGTACGTATATTTTTTTGCTGGAAGGAAAACATTTAAAAGTAGTTTTGTTTGGTGGGGGTGGTCATGTTCGGGGCAGGGTAGCAACCTGTATAATAATAAAACAGGAATAAAAATTATCCTACGTTCTAGGGTATTATTTATCCAGATTCCAAATTTAATCAAATCGCGTCCAGCCGATACAGCGTGATAGAGAAATAAACGTCCAAAGATACAAACAAAACTTAAACCACTGGAGTTTGGGGTACCCAGGGGAAAGTTTTTGTTAAGGAAATAGGGCATCGTCTCAGGAACCGTGGCTTTGACTACCGCTCAGGGGCATTTTTGATGCAAAGGATATCCCTCGCTGTGCAGCGCGGTAACGCTGCCAGTGTTATGGGTACCTTTGGGTCGGCCATGTCTCGGGGCGGTTTATTTAATTGACTGTACTTGTGTGTATGTGTGTGTGTGTGTGTGTTTTTTTTTTCCTTTATTCTTATGTTTTTTATATTTTTTAATTAATGAAGTAATGATGTAATTTATTTATATGGTGGTAATTTAATTTACTTGTATTGTTGTAATTTATTTTGTGCTGTGACATTTCTTAATAAAAACTTGTTTTTATCATTTATACTATTAGTAGAAATGAAACTTACATGTTATTCTACAAATGTGACGTTATTTGGGAAAAGGGACCTTATGGTCGATTTTAGTTTCCGAGATGTTCACAGACAGTTTTATAAAATAATAATAAGAGTACAATTTTTTGTTTATTACTTTGTAGTAACCAGCAAACACCTAAAAGTGTTTTTAATTGAATCACCTTTTTAAATAGCTTCCAAAGAAAACTTAGCTTTTTCAAATTTTAAACTTTAAACATAGTTTTCTCGCAATCGCATTTTATTGTCCAAAAATGTGCAACATTTAAAAAAAATATCTATTTCACCCTCAGATATGATATTAGTACTATATGTGTTTTTATGTATATTTTGGATTTATTAATAACTCCATACCGACAACAAAGTCCCTTTTCTCTGGTAACGTGACAACAAATGTATTATTTCAAATTACCTAGTTTTGATTATTTGGCGTTCAAACCACAAAGTTGCGTGAATATTGTAAATACACTCAAAAAAGTATTGTGTGCATGCCCCGAGCACTCATGCTCACTATCGAAGGCTCCTTCTTGCGGTATCCGGATTTAACGAAGCCGATTAGCTTTAAGAAGGCGCCCAAGCATACGGTGTGTCATCACATCGAGACCTCGGGCCCGCCGGTGTATGCGCGCGCAAGGCCGCTGCCACCAGATAGATATAAAAAGGTGAAGGACGAGTTTGAGTTCATGCAGCAATTAGGGATCTGTAGGCCCTCGAAGAGCGCGTGGGCAAGCCCTCTTCACATCGTGCCAAAAAAAGACGGAAAGGAGAAAGAAGGCTCTGGGCCCAAAGTTAACAAGTTGAAATTAGGTTCAAAAAATTAGTTATATTTTTGTGGTTTAAAGTACAAAAACTCAGATAAATTCACAATCTTATATTTATATAAGTAGTTTATCAGTTATCTTAGCACCCATAACTCAAGCTCGCTAGATGGCGCTGTATGAATTTGTCCACGGTTATTATCATTACGTGCGTCCCTTGCACTTGCAACTGAACGGCACCCCCTTTAACACCGCGATTATCTCCCTGACCTCCACCCGCAAGCGAGCTGGACGATTGCTGGACGGCAACGTTCAAATTGGCTCGCGAGCCAAAAGCTTCTCGCTGCCGCGTTGTGCGGCCGCGACGGGGTTGTATTAATTATTTATTTTAATTATTAACGCGTCAAAAGGTTGAAATATCATTATATTACAGCAAAATTATCAGAGTGACAACTGAAGAACACATAACCTCATTTTTATTGTATCCCCTATATCTCAGCTCCTGGATTTCCAAAAATCACCGAATTTTCCACGATTGTTACTTGACATGTACTCTTTAAATATACGTTGCTTTCGTCTTGTTAACACCTAGGCCCAGGGTTATATGACCGACCATCTTTCTCCTTTGCGACCTTGCGGCGATTATAGGCAACTTAACGCGCGCACCAAGCCAGATCGATATCCGATTCCGCGCCTACAGGATTTCACATATTTGTTAGCGGGAAAAAAGATATTTAGTAGAGTAGATGTAAATCGTGCTTATCACTATATCCCGGTCGCGGAGGAAGATATCGAAAAAACGGCCATTATTACGCCATTCGGGCATTGGGAGTTCCCCAAAATGACCTTCGGACTTAGGCCCGTATTAATAGTCCGATCTCAATACCGCTCTCAAGAGCAATCTCAGCTGAGTCACTCTCAAGATGCGGACAGCATCTCAAGTTCGTGGCTAATTAATAGACGGATTTTGAGCGCGTATCACCTGAGAGCGGTTTCAAGTTCAGCATCTCAAGATCCAGAGATGTTGAGATGCTGTACTCAAAGTAAGCGCCATTTTTTTAACGAATGGCTGACCGAACGAATAAACGTTTTGTGACTACTGTTTCGATTTATAATTTCAGTTTAATGCCATAAATAGATTTATACTAATATTATGGATCGTGACCAACACAAAAATCAGTTTGTAATAATTAAGTACTTAAAATAAGTTCAAACTTATTGTTTCATCAACTTATCGTAAAAAAAATAAAGATATTTGACATCTTTAACCGAGTCATTGGAAAAACAAAACGCAGACGCGTCTGTCATGCATGTCAAAAAAAAAAGGTTTTCTAGCATTGTTTATGTTTACAGTGTCGTTCAGTGTGTTTGTTATATCGTTTTATTTGTGCCAATTTTGTATTTGTAGTCATGTCGTCAAAAAAACATGTTTTTACACCGATGGAGAAGAAGCATTTCATGAACATATTAAAAAAATTTAGCTCCGTTATTGAAAATAAAAATACGGACGGGGCAACGTTACGGGCAAAAAATGAAGCTTGGGAAAACTTAACAAGCCAATATAACGCGAGTCCTCATGCAACGAGCCAGGTAAATGTTACTTTCTTTCTATTGAGTGTAGAAAACGACTACCAACCGCTTCTCAAATACATACAATAAAAACTTAACCTAAAATGCAATTTCAGGTATCAACCAAGCAACTCAGGCGCCTTTGGATGAACCTCAAGCAGCGCCAGAGGGATGCCCTCACTAGGGAGCGGCAGCAGGTCCAAAGGGACGCCCTCAATGAGCAGCAGCAGGGCCAGAGAGATGCCCTCACTAGAGAGCGGCAGTATCGCCTTGGCACTGGAGGAGGGCCCCCGATTGCTGATGCTACCATTGACCCCGACGTATCGCAGGTGGCACCAGCACTTTTAGTGGGAATTCAGGATGCCATTGATTCCGACACCATTCAAGGTAATTTTATTTTATTATGGTATACACAGTTATATCAATGAAAACTCTAGTAATATTAAACAGATACACGTTTCTTTTCAGAAAATACAGAAATTATGTCAGAAGACATATTTGTGGATTCACAGCCCGTCTCAGAACCATCCACGTCCCAACAACAATATCCAACAGTAACAACTCTATTCGTGCTGCACCGCGAGTTAACTGTGTGTGTCCTGAGGTGAAAATATTATCGAGTTTTTTGCCGATTATAATACATTCATTTCAACGAGATTGGCTGTGTGTGTCCTCAGACGACCGCACCTACCTACAACTCCAAATAAAACAGACCTACCTCGCGCACGCTCTGCCACTCTATTCGTGCTGCACCGCGAGTTAACTGTGTGTGTCCTGAGACGACCGCACCTACCTACAACTCCAAATAAAACAGACCTACCTCGCGCACGCTCCGCCACTCTATTCGTGCTGCACCGCGAGTTAACTGTGTGTGTCCTGAGACGACCGCACCTACCTACAACTCCAAATAAAACAGACCTACCTCGCGCACGCTCCGCCACTCTATTCGTGCTGCACCGCGAGTTAACTGTGTGTGTCCTGAGACGACCGCACCTACCTACAACTCCAAATAAAACAGACCTACCTCGCGCACGCTCCGCCACTCTATTCGTGCTGCACCGCGAGTTAACTGTGTGTGTCCTGAGGTGAAAATCTTTCCAAATTATCGAGTTTTTTGCCGATTATAATACATTCATTTCAACGAGATTGGCTGTGTGTGTCCTCAGGTGAGGATTTTTTCTAAATTACCGAATTTTTGCCGTTTAACTAACTAAATCACATCAACCTTTACCTTTATTGTCAATAGATTTCCATCCAGAATTCACTTTTCATATCGCGGGACGCAATTTTTTCGCTTGAATTGAGTGTTTTGTTTTGTTTTGTTGAAGGAGGTTTTTTATATTTTTATTTTTTATTTTTATTCGAATCCGGTTCAGGGTGAGAAACTTATCGTTTTTTCGTGAAGTCGTACCTCGTTAGGGATCGCACGTCGGAAACCGGGAGCCGACCCAGCTACGTAAAATTTTCACATTTTCAAATTTTCATTGCCGGGAGTCGAACCGCAGACCACCTGCCTCCAGGGTCGCGCCGTTCTCGCCGCAGAGTGCTCCTGCGCCGTTGGTAGCCGCGCTTCCAAACATCAGAAACTTATATCAACTATACTTGAAAAGAGGCAGGGAAGACAAGCAGCCACAGTTAATCAGTGAGAAGATTTTCAGGAATATATTTACAGGCGATTATAACATGAGTTTCCATGTGCCCAAAAAAGACAAGTGCGTTTTATGCACTAAATTTGAAAACATGGAAACTAATTCGACTGAAAAGGAAGCAAACGATACTGAAAAGGAAGCTGAACAGATTGAAAAGGAAGCAAAAAAAATTGAAGGGGAAGCAAAGAAGATGAAAGCACATATAAAAGAAAAGAAGGCAAATTATGCTCGGTTTAAACTGCATCAAAATATGAATGAACCTGAAACGCAGTATCAATCTTTCTTGTCTAAATTGAATAACAAAAACAATTGAAAGTCGATATTCAAATGTTTCACATTTTTTAAAAAAAGAACATCATAGAAACCATTTGAAAAAAGTTTCATTCGAAAACCTCAAACCATGAAGATTCTATGTCAATTCAAAGAACCTATTGCAATAAAACGGCAATTTCATACTTTAAACCCCTATTATTAAACAAGTTACTATTTTTTTTTTAATTTGGATTTTGTTTTTTGGCTCTCCTGAAAAGTAGACCTTTATCCCTTACAACATTTGACATTTCCACTGTCGAATTACCTTTGTGAAGACTGTTTGGATAAAGCATATCCTGTAGATTTAGAAAACATATAATTTTGTAATTTTTTACCAGTTTTTTCAGTACCAATGAGTATTATATAGAATAAGTTACAAAAGTCAATTAAAATATTAAGTTTTCTAATATCTTGTGTAAACCAAAGTTTTTAAATAAATATTATGTTTATTTTTCATTACTTATTTGTGTATTACTTAAATCCCGAGAAAATAAATTAATTGAACTGCTGTATTTCTACTTAAAATGTTGAAAAGGGGCGGCAAAATGCTCCCCATGCGCCCACTGACGTTAGGCAGAAAGACGCGCCCACTCTAGGGTTAAAAGCTAATTTAAACGAACTTTTTAACTCTGAAAATTTTAATGAACAAACAGATTCGGGTTTGTTCACCGCAATGGCTTACACTTTCAGTTTTTGGAAATGCGATAACCAATATTATTTATTTAATAGTCATTCGGTAGAAGAGCACGGTATTACGACTGGTTCTGGTCTAGCACGTCTCTTTTTGTGCGATAACCTTGAAACGTTAGTGAAATTATTGTGTATAAGGCACAACAACGATTTTAACGAACAGTATGCTGTTCAAAAATTACGCGTTACAAACTTTTCAGAAGAGCACAACGCCGGTGAAAGCTCACATACACCAACTAATCCAAACCCAATTAAAGTTGTCAATCTTAGAAAACCTGGGATGAAACCGCTTTGTAATGACCCGCGCGATAATGCCGCAAAGAAATATAAAAAGAAACAACCCGGATGTAAATAAAAAAGCCGTAGGTCGTTATATCGAACAAAAGCCACAAGTACACAGGGCCGCCGTGGATCGATACACAAAAGTTAATCCTGAAGTAAATAAGGCTGCCGTAAAAAAATATACACAGGAACATCCTGAAATAAATAGGGCCGCCGTAGATCGCTATAGTCAGAGTCATCCGGAAGTACACAGGGCCGCCATGCATTTTCCACATGTTACATGGAAAATAATCCTGAGGTCATACAAACTACACGCGCAACTTTCGATCCGCGTAATAGGAACGTAGATCCTGTGTTTCCGTTCAGGTTCAACTTTGATTGGCGGGAGAAAAGGTGACGATTTTAAACCCGGTGCAGTTATTTAGCCTAAAAAAATCCTCTTTGCTGGCAGCCGATGTCATTAAATGTCAATTTTGTAACGCGCCGTTGTTAAACGAAGAAAAAACTAGATTAAAATGGTGCTGCGGGGCCGGCGCGAACAACGTTCAAAACTTTCCACCGTTAACGGACGTCACGGTTTTCAACACCCAGGACACACAGACAGGGGATATATTTCTTCAAAATTCAGGGCCGCGTTTATCACCGCGTATTTGATTTATCGTATAAAGATTCAACAAATCCCATCGGTATGTATATCGACGATAGTGAGGAACGCGCTCGTTTGGCGGCGGATCTAAAACTCGAACGGGACGTATGTAGGTTGATAACGCACTTCATGCACGAAGTCAATCCCTACAATGATTGCTTTAAAAGGTTAAATCAGGAAACATCAGATGACGCGCACTTGATTTTTGAATCCACGTCACGTCGCACCCATGGTAACATTTTGGGTGATACCCCGTTAGGTCGAGAAGTAGCCGCTATCATAAGCACAGAACGCGAAGGTTTTATTCCACGTCATATTGCCATTTGGAAAATCGGGGGTGAAAAACCACACACCATAGATGTTTTTCATATACTTTATGAACCGTTTCAACATCCGCTATTGTATCCACATGGGAATCCGGGTTGGGAGATAGGTAAAGTGGATAATAAGGGTGCAAAATTATCTCAGCTCAAGTACACTCGGTGCTTGCTACTTTCAGAACCGCGACTTTCGCAACTCGGTCGGCTCTCAGAAGAATAGCTGGTGGATATGTACAATACAGAATCGAGGGGGAACGGTTACGTTTTGTTTCTAGAACGCAGAATCGAAACTCTGATCCGGTCCTTCGTTCGGCACCGCTGCCAAAAGTAGAAAATAGTTTAGCGCGAACCGTTGCTAATGATGAAACAGTTCAAGGTGAGGGCGGTGTCATTCCGGGTAAAATTTATTTGCCATGCTCTTTTACCGGTAGCCCTCGCTACATGAAAGTCAAGTATATGGACGCCATTGCCGTTGTCAATAGATTGAGTACTCCATCTTTTTTCCTAACTGTAACATGTAGCCCTAAGTGGGTTGAGATTAAGGAATCGCTTCCTCGGGGCCAAAATGCATCGCCACTTGTATGCGCGAGAGTTTTCAATTTAAAATTAGCTCAATTATTACGCGATCTTCGCTCTGGAGCATGTTTGGGAAGTGTATGTATATTATGCATGTAATAGAATTTCAGAAACGCGGCCTCCCTCATGCCTACATTTGCTTTAGAGTAGAAGGTGGAGGCCCCGTGCAAAACATTGATATTGACAAATTTGTTCGCGCCGATATTCCTTCTCCTGAAGAAGCCGGTGGTAGACTCCGTAAGAGTGTTCTAGAACATATGATTAATGGCCCGTGCGGTCCACCTCACGGGAGAACTGCCCTACCATATTGGGACCGCGAAAAATAAAAATGCTCAAATTTTTTCCCTAAGCGCGAAACTGATACGACGCACTCTGATAGTGAGGGGTTTATTCATTTACGCCGCGATGGTAATAATACTGGCACCATTAAATATCGCAATCGCGATACTTGCTACGTTCCTGACAGATCACTTTTGCTTCCTCAACATTAATTAATTGATTAATTGTTTGTTTGGTTGTTGGTGTGGTTGGTTGGTTGTTGATTTGGTTGATTATGTCTCAATTTGTTTGATTGCTTTTTTGTTTAACTGATTGATGGATTGTTTGGTACTTATAACTACTTCAAGTATGCCTGCAAAGAAGACATCTACCGAGGGTGCTCGACGTGGACGGCCTGCGAAAGTCAGACGCCTGCGCCCTTCTACATCTGCCAAGGTAAGTGCAGAGATGGACGTATTTGTAGATATTGTATCAGAAGATGATTGTGTGGCCTCAGGTACCATGTGCCAAAGTAATGGGAAATTTCCTCGGGGTGGTTCAGTTTCGTGTGTCGCCATGTCAGCAACGGCCGCGTGTTTTTCAGTAATTAAAGGTAGGGCACCTTTCACGACGGCTGAAACAGACACCATTCTGTCTGCAGGATATTTACTCTTTCAGGAAATATTTCCAGTAAAAGACCCCCGAACGATAGAACCGTCAGAACTACCGACCCGCGTAAAAATTAATAACTGCGTCGCGAACATATCAGAAGTATGGAAATTTAATGGCTTGTACCCACGACATCTACTTACAATGACCGCGTAAATTAATTAAAAGCTAATTTAAACGAACTTTTTAACGCTGACAATTTTAATGAACAAACAGATTCGGGTTTGTTCACCGCAATGGCTTACACTTTCAGTTTTTGGAAATGCGATAACAAATATTATTTATTTAATAGTCATTCGATAGATGAGCACGTTATTACGACTGGTTCTGGTCTAGCACGTCTCTTTTTGTGCGATAACCTTGAAACGTTAGTGAAATTTTTGTGTATAAGGCACAACAACGATTTTAACGAACAGTATGCTGTTCATAAATTACGCGTGACAAACTTTTCAGAAGAGCACAACGCCGGTGAAAGCTCACATACACCAACTAATCCAAACCCAATTAAAGTTGTCAATCTTGGAAAAAGTGGGATGAAGCCGCTTTGTAATGACCCGCGCGATAATGCCGCAAAGAAATATAAAAAGAACAACCCGGATGTAAATAAAAAAGCCGTAGGTCGTTATATCGAACAAAATTCACAAGTACACAGGGCCGCCGTGGATCGATACACAAAAGGTGATCCTGAAGTAAATAAGGCTGCCGTAAAAAAAATATACACAGTAACATCCTGAAATAAATAGGGCCGCCGTAGATCGATATAGTCAGAGTCATCCGGAAGTACACAGGGCCGCCATGCATTTCCACATGTTACATGGAAAATAATCCTGAGGTCATACAAACTACACGCGCAACTTTCAATCCGCGTAATAGGAACGTAGATCCTGTGTTACGGTCAGGTTCAACTTTGATGGGCGCGAGAAAAGGTGACGATTTAAACCCGGTGCAGTTATTTAGCCTAAAAAAAATCCTCTTTGCTGGCAGCCGATGTCATTAAATGTCAATTTTGTAACGCGCCGTTGTTAAACGAAGAAAAAACTAGATTAAAATGGTGCTGCATGGCCGGCGCGAACAACGTTCAAAACTTTCCACCGTTAACGGAAGACTTTTAAACGCATCCAAATTTCGTTAACCATCCCCGAGCGTTAACGAAAGTGCGTTAGGTGTAACTCGCTGTTTTCAACACCCAGACACGGGTATATATTTCTTGAAAATTCAGGGCCGGGTTTATCACCGCGTATTTTATTTATCGTATAAAGATTCAACAAATCCCATCGGTAAGTATATCGACGATAGTGAGGAACGCGCTCGTTTGGCGGCGGATCTAAAACTCGATCGGGACGTATGTAGGTTGATAACGCACTTCATGCACGAAGTTAATCCCTACATTGATCGCTTTAAAAGGTTAAATCAGGAAACATCAGATGACGCGCACTTGATTTTTGAATCCACGTCAAGTCGCACCCATGGTAACATTTTGGTTGATACCCCGTAAGGTCGAGAAGTAGCCGCTATCATAAGCACAGAACGCGAAGGTTTTATTCCACGTCATATTGCCATTTGGAAAATCGGGGGTGAAAAACCACACACCATAGATGTTTTTGATATACTTTATGAACCGTTTCAATATCCGCTATTGTATCCACATGGGAATCCGGGTTGGGAGATAGGTAAAGTGGATAATAAGGATGCAAAATTATCTCAGCTCAAGTACACTCGGTGCTTGCTACTTTCAGAACCGCGATTTTCACAACTCGGTCGGCTTTCAGAAGAATGGCTGGTTGATATGTATTGTAGAATCGATGGGGAACGGCCGCTGCCAGAAGTAGAAAATTCAAGTTCAAGGTGAGGGCGGTGTCATTCCGGGTAAAATTTATTTGCCATGCTCTTTTACCGGTAGCCCTCGCTACATGAAAGTCAAGTACATGGACGCCACTGCCGTTGTCAATAGATTGGGTACTCCATCTTTTTTCCTAACTGTAACATGCAACCCTAAGTGGGTTGAGATTAAGGAATCGCTTCCTCGGGGCCAACATGCATCGCCACTTGTATGCGCGAGTTTTAAATTTTAAATTAGCTCAATTATTACGCGATCTTCGCTCTGGAGCATGGTTTGGGAAGTGTATGTATATTATGCATGTAATAGAATTTCAGAAACGCACATGCCCACATTTACTTTAGAGTAGAAGGTGGAGGCCCCGTGCAAAACATTGATATTGACAAATTCGTTCACGCAAAAAGTCATCCGATCAACGCGCTGTTTTCGATTATATCGTTAATCTCATCACGGACGATAGGTTTCGCATCGAAAATACAACTGCCATTTTTCTGGATGGTCCGGCAGGAATCGGTAAAACGCTTTTACTTAATGTAATAGTCGCACGCACACGTACGTAGCTCGCGAAACGGGGTAGTTTTATGTACAGCGAGCTCGGGAATAGCCGCTCAAAATTACGAAGGTGGCACAACCGCCCATAGCATGTTCCGTTTCCCGCTAAATATCGTCGATGATCTCGGTCACTGGAATGTCACCAACGGTTCACAAAGGGGACAGTTAATTTATCATGCGTCCGTCATTATTTACGACGAAGCCCCTATGGCACACAAATATTTGATCCATCTGTTGGATCGCTCCTTAAGAGATTTAATGAGAACTGATGAGATTTTTGGTGGAAAAGTTATAATTTTTCAGACGATTTCAGGCAAATTCCACCGGTTAGTAAATGCTTGGACAGATGCTGACATTGTCAACGGCTCTGTAAAGTTATCACCCCTTTGGCAAAAACTCAAATCTTTTGCGCTGTCAACCTCCCAGAGAAGCAAAGAGGATGAGGAATTTGCTCAATTTTTATTAAAAGTTGGCAGCAATGAAATTCCGCCCCCAAGTTGTTCAAATTGGACCTAGAGCTCAAAATTTAATCGATCTTTCAATGATTTCATACGTCACTGAGCTAGACGATCTCATCAGCTTTGTTTTTCCACAGTCTGAAGTTGATCAACCAGACGTGTGCGCTCAAAGAGCGATTTCGTCCACTCATAATAGGAGTCTCAGAGAAATAAATGAGAAAATTCTTGAGAACGTCCCAAGAGACGTATTGCATTTTTATTCAGCCGGCGCAGTAATCTCTGAAGATAACGACTTGGACGATTTCTTTTTAGGTCCCTCAGCAACTTCAGCAACCGGGGGTGCCAGACCATGACCTGAGATTAAAAATCGGATGCGTTTGCATGGTGATCCGCAATCTTAGTTTTTCCGATAGATTGGCGAACGATACCAAAGTTATAGTCATTGCAACAACGCCGCGATTTATAACAGTTCGAAAACCGGGCGACCACGAACACTTTTATATTCCGCGGATTTTGTTCAAAACTCCTCTCGAACCTCGTAGCCCCATCGAAATGAGTCGCCGTCAATTTCCATTGCAAGTATGCTACGCGATGACCGTTCACAAAAGCCAGGGACAAACAATAAGTAGAGTAGGCATAGATTTGCGATCCGACGTTTTTAGTCACGGCCAATTATACGTTGCATTAGGACGTGTGCGGCGTAGAGAGGACGTTAAAATCTTAGTGCAAAATGAACGGCTGGCGGCATGAATACTACTTATAAACAACGTCGTCATAAACGCACTTCTCTAATCATCTCTGCCTATGTATGTGTGTATTTACGTAATGTCTGCACGGCTTCCTTGTTTTACCTGTTCACCTCTATTTGAGTTGGTAATTGAGACTTTTTCAAAAATTTTCTAACATGGCAACACTGTTCATATTTAGTGTTTATGTACTAATTGATATATTTTGTATCTATCATAACACCAATACTATGCAATGTTGTCTCCCTACACGTGCTGTTAGGACTTGGCACAGTGAGTGCCTCTTCTGTGAATGATTACACGCCTTTTGTGTGTGATCCCTGTGGCTGCCCCCCGCTAAGTTAGGCGAATGAAGGCAAACTATCTGTAAGGTGTCACATTCTGTTAAGAAGAACACGGACACAATACGTCAGTGGGGATCATGGCAGAAACAGGAGACGGTGACACGCGACTGATATCATCACTTAGCGCAACAAAGCCACAAGCAAAATACATTCTTCTTTTACCGCCCGAAAAAGACAGGACACCGAGACGTGACAGAATCAGATTATTGAGACCATAACTTGGCACATGTTTCGATTTACACAACTAAGGAATTTTGTAAAGCTTCATAATTTCGCAATTTTTAATAATTTGGACACGTTTGTAGCAGCTATAAAATTATTATGCTGAGTTTAATTTATAAACCTATATCGAAATTTAAATTCTGAAAAAAGGCCTGTGCCCTGCAGTGGCATGTCTAGGCTACATAAAAAAACATCTTAAATTCCTCCTAACAGAGACTTGCTTATTATGAAATGTGCAATGCTAAGTAGCATTAAGCTCGCCTATGTGCAAAACTATGTGTTTAAATGCAATATTTTTTTAAAATAATAATGTCTTAATATATTTTTATTTATTGATTACATAACATAACATAAACTCACGCCTGTATCCCAGAGGGGTAGGGAGAGATCAGGGATTGCCACTTGCTACGATCCTGACAGATCACTTTCGCTTCCTCAACATTCATTAATTGATTGATTGTTTGGTTGTTGGTGTGGTTGGTCGGTTGTTGATTTGGTTGATTATGTCTCAATGTGTTTGTTTTTTTGTTTAACTGATGGATGGATAGTTTGGTACTTATAACTACTTCCAGTATGCCTGCAAAGAAGACATCTACCGAAGGTGCGCGACGTGGACGGCCTGCGAAAGTCAAGCGCACTGGGCGCCCTTCTACATCTGCCAAGGTAAGTGCAGAGATGGACGTATCTGTAAATATTGTATCAGAAGTTGATTGTGTGGCCTCAGGTACCATGTGCCAAAGTAATGGGAAATTTCCTCGGGGTGGTTCTGTTTCGTGTGTCGCCATGTCAGCAACGGTCGCGTGTTTTTCAGTAATTAAAGGTAGGGCACCTTTCACGACGGCTGAAACAGACACCATTCTGTCTGCAGGATATTTACTCTTTCAGGAAATATTTCCAGTAAAAGACCCCCGAACGATAGAACCGTCAGAATAACCGACCCGCGTAAAAATTAATAACTGCGTCGCGAACATATCAGAAGAATGGAAATTTAATGGCTTGTATCCCACGACATCTACTTACAATGACCGCGTAAATGATTTAAAAGCTAATTTAAACGAACTTTTTAACGCTGAAAATTTTAATGAACAAACAGGTTCGGGTTTGTTCACCGCAATGGCTTACACTTTCAGTTTTTGGAAATGCGATAACAAATATTATTTATTTAATAGTCATTCGATAGATGAGCACGGTATTACGACTGGTTCTGGTCTATCACGTCTCTTTTTGTGCGATAACCTTGAAACGTTAGTGAAATTTTGTGTATAAGGCACAACAACGATTTTAACGAACAGTATGCTGTTCATAAATAACGCGTGACAAACTTTTCAGAAGAGCACAACGCCGGTGAAAGCTCACATACACCAACTAATCCAAACCCAATTAAAGTTGTCAATCTTGGAAAACGTGGGATGAAGCCGCTTTGTAATGACCCGCGCGATAATGCCGCAGAGAAATATAAAAAGAACAACCCGGATGTAAATAAAAAAGTCGTAGGTCGTTATATCGAACAAAAGCCATAAGTAAACAGGGCCGCCTGCCAGCAAGGCAGCCGATGTCATTAAATGTTAATTTTGTAACACGCCGTTGTTAAACGAAGAAAAAACTAGATTAAAATGGTGCTGCGGGGCCGGCGCGAACAACGTTCAAAACTTTCCACCATTAACGGAAGACTTTTACACGCATCCAAATTTCGTTAAACATCCCCGAGCATTCAATAACTTGTTTGCTTTCAGTGCGTTAGGTGTAACTCGCGGTTTTCAACACCCAGACACGGGTATATATTTCTTGAAAATTCAGGGCCGCGTTTATCACCGCGTATTTGATTTATCATATAAAGATTCAATAAATCCCATCGGTAAGTATATCGACGATAGTAAGGAATGCGCTCGTTTGGCGGCGGATCTAAAACTCGATCGGGACGTATGTAGGTTGATAACGCACTTCATGCACGAAGTTAATCCCTACATTGATCGCTTTAAAAGGTTAAATCAGGAAACATCAGATGACGCGCACTTGATTTTTGAATCCACGTCAAGTCGCACCCATGGTAACATTTTGGGTGATACCGTTTCAATATCCGCTATTGTATCCACATGGGAATCCGGGTTGGGAGATAGGTAAAGTGGATAATAAGGGTGCAAAATTATCTCAGCTCAAGTACACTCGGTGCTTGCTACTTTCAGAACCGCGATTTTCACAACTCGGTCGGCTTTCAGAAGAAGGGCTGGTTGATATGTATTGTAGAATCGATGGGGAACGGCCGCTGCCAGAAGTAGAAAATAGTTAAGCGCGAACCGTTGCTAATGATGAAACAGTTCAAGGTGAGGGCGGTGTCATTCCGGCTAAAATTTATTTGCCATGCTCTTTTACCGGTAGCCCTCGCTACATGAAAGTCAAGTACATGGACGCCACTGCCGTTGTCAATAGATTGGGTACTCCATCTTTTTTCCTAACTGTAACATGCAACCCTAAGTGGGTTGAGATTAAGGAATCGCTTCCTCGGGGCCAACATGCATCGCCACTTGTATGCGCGAGAGTTTTCAATTTAAAATTAGCTCAAATTATTACGCGATCTTCGCTCTGGAGCATGGTTTGGGAAGTGTATGTATATTATGCATGTAATAGAATTTCAGAAACGCGGCCTCCCTTATGCCTACATTTGCTTTAGAGTAGAAGGTGGAGGCCCCGTGCAAAACATTGATATTGACAAATTTGTTCGCGCCGTTATTCCTTCTCCTGAAGAAGCCGGTGGTAGACTCCGTAAGAGTGTTCTAGAACATATGATTAATGGCCCGTGCGGTCCACCTCACGGGAGAACTGACCTGCCATGTTGGGACCGCGAAAAACAAAAATGCTCAAAATTTTTCCCTAAACGCGAGACTGATACGACGCACTCTGATAGTTAAGGGGTTTATTCATTTTCACCGCGATGGGAATAATACTGGTACCATTAAATATCGCAATCGCGAAGTAACCGTCTCAGATTTGTGGGTAGTTCCATACAATGCAGCCCTTCTTCTGAAATACGACTGCCACCTTAACTTGGAGGTTTCTTCTGGCCGTAAAATCGTAAAATATCTTTTCAAATATATGACCAAGGGACCAGACGAAGCCAGAGTCGCTATCGTTCCCGAGGAAATTAAAAATAACGAAGTAGAACAGTATGTGACAAAACGGTAAATTGGTTCGTGCGACGCGGCGTGGAGAGTCTCAGAGTTCGATTTAACTGCTCGCGAACCCAACGTCAAACAACTCGCGGTCCATCTCGAAGGGCACCAAACGGTCATTTTCAAACCGGGTACGGAAACATCGAACTGTAGAAAACGCGTCGTCAGATTTGTTAACTTATTTTAATCGTCCTCTCGGAGAGGAATTTGAAAATCTGACTTATTTAGATTTTTACGAGCGGTATTTAGTTCACACGCGGCGGCCGAAAACAAAAACTGTTCAAATTCATCAAATGGGCAATCGGTTCGTGACAAAAAGACAAAGACGGGAAATGGTTACGCGTTAGTTTTGGGTCGCGCCAAATAGAGGTGAACAATTTTATTTGCGTCTCCTTCTCGCTTTGTACCCCCGTCGTAATTATCGCGATCTATTAGTTCTTGGTGGGCCAACTTGTAACACTTTCCAGGAAGCCGCAAAAGCAGTAGGTATGGCAGATGATGAAATCGAATACGAAACAGCTTTCTTAGAACTGCCGGTTTCCTTACCGGGCCGCGTTTGCGTCGGTTTTTGGTGCTATTGGCCGTAAATGGTGTCGCGCTTTTGTGAGAAAAATTTAAAAACCAACTATGCGAAGTCTTTCTTGAACGGTTACCGGACAACCATGAAAGAGCATACGAGCTCAGTCTCATTCATATCGATAGACTCTTACGTAAACACGGGACTTTTTTGGTAGAACAAGGGTTACCTGACGTCGCCGACGGTACAACGGAACTAGATAGGGAACGGGTTGAGTTTTCCGAAGTCCGCCTTAATTAATTTATAGAACTATGGACCCCGCGCTTGTCATCCGATCAACGCGCTGTTTTCGATTATATCGATAATGTCATCACGGACGATAGGTTTCGCATCGAAAATACAACCGCCATTTTTGTTGATGGTCCGGCGGGAACCGGTAAAACGCTTTTACTTAATGTAATAGCCGCACGCACACGTACGTAGCTCGCGAAACGGGGTAGTTTTATGTACAGCCAGCTCGGGAATAGCCGCTCAAAATTACGAAGGTGGTACAACCGCCCATAGCATGTTCCGTTTCCCGCTAAATATCGTCGATGATCTCGGTCACTGGAATGTCACCAACGGTTCACAAAGGGGACAGTTAATTTATCATGCGTCCGTCATTATTTACGACGAAGCCCCTATGGCACACAAATATTTGATCCATCTGTTGGATCGCTCCTTAAGAGATTTAATGAGAACTGATGAGATTTTTGGTGGAAAAGTTATAATTTTTGCAGACGATTTCAGGCAAATTCCACCGGTTGTAGTAAATGCTTGGACAGATGCTGACAATGTCAACGGCTCTGTAAAGTTATCACCCCTTTGGCAAAAACTCAAATCTTTTGCGCTGTCAACATCCCAGAGTAGCAAAGAGGATGAGGAATTTGCTCAATTTTTATTAAAAGTTGGCAGCAATGAAATTCCTCCCCCAAGTTGTTCAAATTGGACCTAGAGCTCAAAATTTAATCGATCTTTCAATGATTTCATACGTCACTGAACTAGACGATCTCATCAGCTTTTTTTTTCCACGGTCTGAAGTTGATCAACCAGACGTGTGCGCTCAAAGAGCGATTTTGTCCACTCACAATAGGATTCTCAGAGAAATAAATGAGAAAATTCTTGAGAACGTCCCAGGAGAAGTATTGCATTTTTATTCAGCCGGCGCAGTAATCTCTGAAGATAACGACTTGGACGATTTTTTTTTAGGTCCCGATATGTTGCATAATGTTCAGCAACCGGGGGTGCCAGACCATGACCTGAGATTAAAAATCGGATGCGTTTGCATGGTGACCCGTAATCTTAGTTTTTCCGATAGGTTGGCGAACGATACCAAAGTTATAGTCATTGCAACAACGCCGCGATTGATAACAGTTCGAAAACCGGGCGACCCCGAACACTTTTATATTCCGCGGATTTTGTTCAAAACTCCTCTCGTACCTCGTAGCCCCATCGAAATGAGTCGCCGTCAATTTCCGTTGCAAGTATGCTACGCGATGACCGTTCACAAAAGCCAGGGGCAAACAATAAGTAGAGTAGGCATAGATTTGCGATCCGACGTTTTTAGTCACGGCCAATTATACGTTACGACGTGTGCGGCGTAGAGCAACACGAAACGCACAGCCACAGCTAATAAAAGCAGACCTCCCTCGCGCACGCTCCAATCACATAAGCCACCTTCCAGCACTCCAATCCGAGCAGCATCGCGAGCTTTACGAGTACTGTTTGTGTGTGTGTGTTTTTTCGAGACCAGTCCAGAGGTGAAGACTTTTCTAAATTTCCGAATTTCCAAAATTTTTGCCGTTTATAATACATAATATTTAACGAAATTACTTCAACCTTTACGTCAATTGTCAACAGATTTCCATTTAGAATTCACTTTTGTTATCGCGGGACGCAATTTTTTCGCCCGCCACCCACCCCACCCCCACCACCCCACCGACCCTTGGCGGTTACCTTTGGCTCGAGCACTTTGCGGCGAGCCCCATTTCGGGAAAACGCGTATATCTCTGGAGGTAGGAGGCCTAGGAGGTAGCGGTTTGGACCAGGGGACGCGGCTTCCGGTAGGCCACGGTTCTGCGGACCCGGTTTGAGGTCTCGCCCTGAACCGGATTAGAGAAACCGTTAAATTATATATAGACCTCAATACACCTCCACACGGGCCGCCTTCCAGCAAGTGTATTACCTTGCTGGAAGCGCAGCATTACCAGCCCCCGTGAGTGGGTGTTTAACTTGGTCCCGACCGGGCCCAAGCGTCCCAAAAAATTTATTAACATTAATAAAAATCTAAATTATTAAAACTTGGACGTTGTCGACCCTTACACGGCATATGACGGATGGTGTATTGATTATAAGTTAGCTTAAGATTTGACAGTGCTGGAAGCGCCGCATAACCGGCCTCCGAAGGTGAGTGCCTGGCTTGATCTTGACCGGGCATAAGTGTCTCAAAAAATTTTTACCATTTAATAAAAAAATAATTTATTACAACTTGGACGTTGCTGACCTGTACAAGTGGACGCTACGGCATTTGACGGATGGTGTGTCTAGTATTAAGTTAGCTTTAAGATTTGACAGTATTTATTAGATACTAGCATAAGTAACTGTACGCTTGGCGTATCAGAACGGCTCTACACACAGCAGAAATATATTAAATTTGTAACTTCTGTAAATTTGTAAAAATAAAAACTGGTAATTAGGGATTCGTCAGCTCTAGGATTACGAATGGACAGAACTAGGTTTTTGGCTAGACCAAAATGTTTCGCTCACCCCCGAAAGCCGACGCGCCTGGCGTGGTAAAGCCGAAGGCAGCGCCTCTGGCTGTGTCGACGCCAGTCGCGCCAGTAGAAGAAAAAGAAGAACGACGACCGCATCAAGTGCGCAAGAGCATAGATGCGATAGAACAAAAGGCATCCCCTGATACTAAATACAAACTGACGCCCACGACAGGTGCAAGGCAAGCATCTCCAGGAGAGACTAGCCAGAGTATGACAGTTGAGGCCAAAAAGTTGATGCAGACCGCGCTGGCTAGAAATATCGGGCAATATAAAGACTACCA
The DNA here is from genome assembly GCA_947308005.1 of Yponomeuta malinellus. Lineage (NCBI taxonomy): Eukaryota > Metazoa > Arthropoda > Insecta > Lepidoptera > Yponomeutidae > Yponomeuta > Yponomeuta malinellus. The sequence continues at coordinate 15,339,385 of OX371012.1, forward strand.
TAAAGAAAGAGGTGATAAACAGTCTTAAGAAAATGTACGAGATAGTAGTTAAAATGGATAGATTGAACGAACCGAAGAAGGGGAAAGTAAGCAAGACCGGGAAAGTAGAAGAACCGAAAATAGTAGAAACAGGGGTGATCGAAGAGGAAGAAGTGACGAACAATAAAATACTTAATGAAATAAGGGAAGTAAAGGAGTTGGTTAAAACCAGTACCAACAGAGGCACAGAGCAGTTGGAGGAAATGGTGAAAATTCAGAAAAAAGTAATGGAAGACATAAAGAAGTGTGGTCAAGATGTAAAGAAAGCCAACGAAATTAGAGAAGAACAAAGAGGAGAAAAACAGGACAACACAGATGAAATAAAGGTAGGGCTTAAAGAAGTCAAAGAATTCATAAGGAACGTTGAGCTCAGCACCGCAAGCAAGACAACCTATGCACAGTAGGGTGGGTAGATTTTATCAAATGTCGAAAACGAAGTACGGGTAGGTCTCAAAAGTTGCATTGGGTGATAATAATAATAAAAAAAATAAGAAAAAAATTATCGCATATAAATTTTAGCCCTCTACCGGTACCTAAATAAAACGAAAAAAGCTTATTTTCGACTCCACTTCAAATTTGGTTTACTTCTACGTTTTATCACTTTCACTGCATACATCGTACATTTTTTGTAACATGGTATAATGTCATAAGCAATATGCAAGGTTGCTGCTTCGTGCACTCATTATAGATCGAGATAGATACACTTGCATAACATGAAAATTCCTAGAATTTCGCAGTGCACTCGTGACCTTGACTCGGGAAAGCCACTATTATTTTTAAAGAGTTTGCATGATTGATTTGTCTCCTGTTAAAAAAGGCTAATTTGGACTGTATTTTCCTTTTATTTCCAGTTAATTAGGAGTAGAATTGGCATTACTTTTGTGTCAAATAAACTTTTTCAGAATGAGTTCAAAAGTGTTGAAAACTCGAAGTGCCGTAAATTGTCCTATTTTTGGAACACCCATTGTATTGAGTGCGAATGTGTTACCTACTGTAAGTGACGTAATAAAGTCTGTTTTGTATGTGCGACATAATTTGCAAGAAAAAAACAAAGGAAAACAGACATCTGTTACCGACGTTCTCGGCTCCGTCGGCCGTGAGATTGAAAAGATCTGGAGTCCTGCTTCGATTCCGTGAGCAGTAAACGCATTAAGGACTTGCTGAAGAGGTATTATGATGAATACATAAAGCTTATTCGCTATCCTAAACAAAAAAGAACCGATTCTTATGAGGAAAAACTCCAAACATTTCGACGAACTGCTAAGAAAAGTCTTTTTGATCTCGCGGCTTGTAAATGCAGTAGTTTCGGTTCCTGCACCTGCTCTAAGGATGAGAAGGTTCCTATTATTGAACGGTCGTTCTTGTTAGATCAAAGGACAAAAAGAAAAATGATGATAGGTAGTCTCGATCACCATGCAACCCAAAAAATGCAGCGAGCATTTCAAAGGCGCATGAAAGTTGGCAAGACTGAAAATGTTCGCCATAACGTAGAGCCAAGTGTAACGGAAAATTCATACTATGAGTCGAGAGATGAGAGACTCCATTGGCGATAGAAAACCAGTACCGTCCACATCAGCAGCAGTGCAAAAAACCATTGTAAAATACAACACCGTAAGTCTACCAAGGTGTGACCGATATGGTAACCTGATAACGAAATATATTCTTTGCTCACCCCGAAAATCTTGTGTTAGCCATGATAACAGATGACAGAGAATTTGGGAGGGAATTGGCCCTGAGGCGTATAATTAAAGCTCGAAAAGAATCACCCAGTAAATTGAGAACATTCAAAATACCGCAACTAAACTTCAGTGCGAGCGATTACCTTGAAATTATTCATTGGAACGAGTTATCAGTGACCTCACCTCCTACGTTTCACAGGATTTCAGACTCGACTTTGCTGCAAATGTTGCGTAATAAAACTACGATAAGTTTAGAATTTTCCAAATTTCCCTGTCACACCCAAGCTGTGAAGCGCTGTGAGAAGCTGGTTACTGAAGCTTCTACCACAGTATCAGGAGAGAAAGCGCGTGACGGTCTTATCCGTACGAAAATTCAGTCTAGATCTCTAATGCCGTCGTTTGATTGCAAGGCCGAATTCAGGTGCTAAAGTGGGAGATTTTCCTCTGATTGACATATATTTTTTATCGCAATGTGTCGGTTAAATGTAAATGTCTGTTGTAAATATTGATAAACATTGTTTGAATAATAATAAAACGTATTTTATATGGAGTTAACTTGTTTAATTTTCATTTATTATTCACTTGTATTTGCTTAGAAATAATCAAGATTTTTTAAATTTCAAACGCAGGTAGAGTGCTATAAGTTATATTGAAAAAAAAAACTAATTACTACATTTCATTGTTCTTATCATTCTGCAACTTTTGAGACCTACCCATCAGCAAAAACACAAAAAAAAATCCTTCAAATCGACCCACCCTAATGCACAGGTGGCAGCCAAGCATCCGAGGCCGGCCCTGTTCTCGATCGTGGTGTCATCGGACGAGACAATGGACATCAGCCAAGAAGTCATCGCCAAAATAAGAACTGCGGTCGATGCAAAATCGACGGACATCAGAGTGGACAAAGTGAGAAAGGCCAAGGACCAAAAAGTGATTGTTGGATGCAGGACAAGGGAGGACCTGGAAAGGGTAACATGCAAAATTAGGAACTCGAACAAGAAATTAAAAGTGGAGGAGAAAGTAAATAAGGACCCATTGGTGGTATTAATGTATTGGATGTGATGGACGACAATACAAATGAGGACATAATTGAAGCTCTCAAGAACCAGAACCAGCACATCTTTGGAGGTATACCGCAGGAAGAATATAGGGCAAAGATCAGATACAACAAGAGAACAAGAAACCCCCAACAAAAACATGTAGTACTATCGGTGTCGCCGCAGGTTTGGCAAAAACTGACGGAAGTGGGGCTGGTCTATATCGACCTACAGAGGGTTAGAGTTATGGACCAGTCCCCGCTGATGCAGTGCTCCCGTTGCCTAAGATTTGGCCACGGGAAGAAACTGTGTACAGAGCCAGCAGACCTGTGCTCTCACTGTGGCGAGCCACACTTGCGAGGGGAATGCCCGGCATATAAGGGAGACCTTCCTCCGGTGTGCAGAAACTGCAATGTGGCAAAATATGAAACGGTGGACCACAACGCTTTCGACATTACGTGCCCAATTAAAGTTAAATGGGATGAAATAGCGCGATCGTCAGTGGCGTATTGCTGAGGGCGTGCCACGAGAACACCGCAGCCCTGCCAAACCGTACACTGTGTTCCGGGCCAATCTACAGCGCAAACAGCTAGCCACAAAAGAACTGCTGCTCGAAGGCGAAAAAAGAAAGGTAGATGAAAACATCGTAGCTGTAGTTACTCGATCAGGGAATTGGGCAATTGGAATCGTTTCGATCTATTCTGAGGATAGCTCACCAATTGAGCCGTACCTAGAAAAACTGAAGTGTGCAGCAGACACATTAGGAATGAGCAGGGTTTCTAGTGGAGGGGATGGGAACGCGTGGAGTAGGATGTGGGACAGCGGAAAGGAAAACAGGGCGGACACAAAGCATAAAAAGAAGAAAGCTAATTGGAAAAAAATTACAGAAACATTAGATAAACTGTTAGAAGAAAGTAATGTAGCCATACAACTAAGATTAGAATTAAATAAAGAAGGAATGCTTAAGGACATAATAGGTAAATACGCAGATAATATAGAATATAAGCATGTAAAGTAGTAATAATAATTACAAGAGATGTAAATAGTCAGTAATTGTTAATGGAACACTGTAAAAAACTGTAAGATAGGTAAGAAATGTTAACACAAGTTTATATAAGTGAATTATATTAATACGTGTTAAGTGTATAATTGTATAAAAAAAAAACCATTTTGCCGCCTGAATATGCACAATCAGTGCAGGAAACATTAAGTAAAAAAAAAAAGAACACAATTACTGACAAAACCACAGATAAACTAATTAAAGATATTGTTACCCTGTTGGCTTTCTTTGCTTAAGACGCACATCCGTGTTAATAAACAGTAGATATAAGTTATAGTATAAATTATAAATAAACTAGTTAGAATTATTGTTGCTGTTGCTTGAGACGCGCACTATTGTTACGCTGTTATTGTTGGACATTGTCACACTGTTGGCTTTCTTTGTTTAAGACGCACACCTGTGCTAGTAAATAGTAGATAGATATAAGTTATAGTGTAAATTGTGAATGAACTAGTTAGAATTATTGTTCATTGTTACTGTTGCTTAAGACGCGCACTATTGTTACGCTTTCTCTGTTAAAGACACACACCTGTGTATTCCACAATTAGAAATTAATAAACAGTAGATATAAGATATAGCATACGGTATAAAACTAAATATAAGAACCTCCAACTAGCTCTAAGAACGCTAAAGTCTCCGACTAACCTTATCGGAGGTGCCCTAGTAAGGTGGACGGGTTTAGACCGTAGGCTACTGGGCTAAATTCCCAGTAGAGTCGGGCATGCCGCCGTGCACGGGCACGGCGGTATACATGAGTATGTCCCTCCTCCTCCGTAAAAAAAAACCGCCGCGGCGAGGCCGAAGGGACCATACATGTTCCCACGCGATAAATCCTAACCTCAAGTGTCGCTCCATCCGAGCAGCAAGTAGCTTTATCAGCAGCACCGCTTGCTTAACTGTGTGTCCTGTCAGTCAGTATGTATATCGCGCCTTGCCGAGACCTGCGGAGGTGAACATTTTTCCAAATTTTTTGTTAATAATACAATTTTTTTTTTCAACTTTATCGTCCAATAACTTCATCAATTATCGTCCGATTTACATACAATTTCCACCGTTGTTATCGCTTCGTTAGACACTGCTCTCGTATTCAAAAATCACTCGAATTTTCGCAGTATCCATCTTTCTTGTCTAAATTGAATAACAAAAACAATTGAAAGTCGATATACAAATGTTTCACATTTTTTAAAAAAAGAACATCATAGAAACCATTTAAAAAAAGTTTCATTCGAAAACCTCAAACCATGAAGATTCTATGTCAATTCAAAGAACCTGGTTAACTAAAACACTCACACTTTCTAATTAACTTCACTTTTAATTGATTGAAGAACCTTGAGGTAATAAGCCACGTTCGGCTTGTATACAACACGTGGAGACCAAACTCTACCGCGATTCAGAAGACTACCAGCGCCATCTAGTGAGTTTGTGTAACAATTTTATCGTAAGCTAATATTAATTTTGTGAATTATAGTTAAACATTCCGCCGGCCAAGGACGATTACAGTCCTTTAAATATGTAAGGAAAAAAAAAAAAAACGTAATCAAACTTAAACAATAAATAAACAAAAATCACTGTGCGTCAGACTCATCCAGGGGGAGAGGGCACAATTTTGCAATTGGTCTCTTGAAGACGCTATCCTTATATTTTAAAGTAACGACTCTTGTGATGCCATCTGTTCCTGGGTGTTTCTGAATTATACGTCCCAAAAGCCATTTTCCCGGTGGGAGCATATCATCCTTTACTAACACAACGGTGCCAATAGGAAGATCAGATTGGTTAGAGTTCCATTTGTAACGATGTTGCAATGTCGTTAAATATTCGTTTTGCCAACGACGCCATAAGCATTGCATCATACGTTGAATTATGTGCCATCGATTCAACGGACTGAGTTTAACATTGAGCAAGGAAGGCTCAGGAACACCGATTAAGGGCTCTCCTATAAGAAAGTGACTAGGAGTCAATGGAGGTTCATCTAGAGTGGAATTTATATGGGTAATTGGACGGGAGTTAACACACGCCTCAATTTGAGTTAAAAGAGTGGTTAGCTCTACATATGTGAGAAACGCGTTTCAAATGACCCTAGACGCTTTTCACTCCGGACTCCCAGATACCGCCAAAGTGTGGAGCACGAGGTGGTATAAATTTCCATTGAGTTTGATCATTAGCAAGGAGTTCAGAAATTTCATTTACAGTCTGAGACTTTGAGTCTTTGAATGCTAAATCCAGTTCACGCGACGCGCCTACAAAGTTCGTTCCATGGTCACTCCAAAGTTCCCTGCAGTGCCCACGTCGAGCAGTGAAACGCCGAAATGCGGCAATAAACGCAGCAGAGGTAAGATCAGTTACCAACTCTAAATGAATGGCTTTTGTTACGGTGCACACAAACAAACAAACATAAGCTTTACAAGTTCTCTTGCATCTCCCAGAATAAGCTTTCAATGTAAAAGGTCCACAAAAGTCTACTCCGCTTATACTAAAGGGACGACTAGGTTTAACACGAAATTTAGGTAAGTTAGCCATTAAGGGAACCAGTGGATTAGCCCTTTGCTTAAAACAGGGTATACATTTTTTAATTACTGTTTTCACCACATTCTTTGCTCGTGTAATCCAAAATTTTTGTCGCATTACATTCAAAGTGAGTTGGTGCCCTCCGTGCAGAGATTTCAAATGTGCGTTCGCAACGATAAGTTTGGACAGTGCACAATCACCACTTAAAATAATAGGATTTTTCATATCCTTTGGAATCTCCGCATTAGAGAGTCGCCCTCCAACACGAACAATACCTTTGTCATCGATAAATGGATGCAGTACATATATTTTACTAGATTTTTGAACTTGTTTACCCAAGGACAAGCGATCGATTTCATCTCGAAATGAAATGGATTGTGAGGTTTTAATACAGCGATTAAGAGCATCATCAAGCTCACTCGTGCTTAGATATGTGGGCTCAGTAAATAACTGCTTAGTTATCCTAGCTTTACTTAGTTTAAAATAACGACAACAGTAAGCCGTCACTCGGACCAATTTTGACAGTGTTGAGAATCGTTTTAGGTAAGAAATCGCATCATCATTTTCGATCAAATTAACATTGGATAATATTTTAGTAGATTTCATTTCCAAATTTGTTAGAGGAATATCAACAGGAGAATGTTCAATCTCATCTGTACCATACAAAAATTGAGGGCCATTCCACCATAGTCCTGACTGCTGCAGATCATTTGGGAAAACTCCACGAGATGCCAAATCAGCGGGATTGTTGGCAGAACTGACATGATGCCATTGATTATTATTAGTGAGCGTCAAAATTTCTGAGGTGCGATTTGCAACAAATGTAGTCCATGTATTTGGTGTTTTACGCAGCCATGCTAGGACGATGGTAGAGTCTGTCCAGGTATATACATCATCATTAGGTATATTAAGAACAGTCTTAACATGTTGAATCATTTTGGCCAAAAGTACTGCACCACAGAGTTCAAGACGTGGAACAGAAATCTGTTTGACTGGGGCAACTTTAGATTTTGCAAAAATCAGATGGACTTTTATTTCGCCATCGTCGCTTAAAACTCTGAGGTACACCACTCCCGCATAGGCTGTACAAGAGGCATCACTAAACCCATGCAGTTCCCGTTTAATCGTGTGATCTGAAACTCCAAGCCATCGTGGGAACTGAATGTTTTCAGCGTGCATGAAACGATCAAGGTAAGTAGTCCATTCTTCCTTAAGATCATTAGGTAACTCTTCGCCCCAATCTAAGCCCGCTAACCACAGCTTTTGCATGAAGATTTTAAGTAGTATAATTGCAGGTGTTAGCCAACCTAGTGGATCAAACAATTTTGCTATAGTGGACAATACATTTCGTTTGGTAATTGTGTCATTAAAACGTTGTAAATTTAGATTAAGTTCAAAATTATCTGTTTCAGAGTTCCACGTAATACCTAGGGTTTTGATTGTGTCTTCAACCTTGATATTTACAGCACTTTGAGAGTCTTTGTCAACATTGGGAATTTGTGATAACACTACTTGACTGTTTGAAGACCACTTGTGTAATAGAAATCCACCACGAGACAAAAGTTCGGTCAACCCTTTTTGTAACTTCACAGCGTCTTCTGAGGTGGACGCGCCAGTCAATAGATCGTCCATGAACATGTCGCTTTTCAGGATTTCAGCTTCAGTAGGGAAATCATCTTTTTCATCTTCAGCCAGTTGATGAAGTGTGCGAATGGCTAAGAATGGGGCACAAGATGTTCCATACGTCACGGTAAGTAGCCTATATTCTTTTATAGGTTGTGTTGGAGATTCTCGCCATACAATTCTTTGATAGTCGACGTCATCGCTAGCTACTAGAATTTGACGATACATCTGACGAATGTCCGCGACTAAGCAAATTTTATGCTGTCTCCATTTAGTTATTAAATCTCTAATATCCTTTTGAAGAGGACAACCAATGAGAAGTTTATCATTTAATGATTTTCCTTTTTCAGGTGCAGCACTTCCGTCGAAAACTACACGCAGCTTCGTGCTTAGACTCGTCGGCCTAAGAAAAACGTAACACATTTTTTAGCATTTTTTTGGTCTTGCCTTTTGGGACAACTCTGTCTCAGTTGCGCGTTTGACGTTACCAGATGCGCGGAGACATCTGTCTGCTGTTAGTGTAAAGGTGAAGTAATTTTGGCAAACAAAAAAAAAAATTTTTGAGATTGATATTTTTTTCAAAATTGGTACCATTTGTTTCATTCAATCATGGTTAGAATGTTGTCTTAAAATACGATGATCGAATTCAAAGCCACCCTGTAGTTTGATGACAAGAGTAACAATTTTTAAGTTGAAAATTTCTGTTAATTAAGTTATAACTTTCTTGAATAATAAAAGTAATAGATGTGGAGTTTTTTGTTACTTCTTCTCCAGCCAGCCAGCAGAGAACTCGCAAAGTAGAGAAAGACAGTACGCGGTGTATTCCCCGTCGGACCCACTGCATCTAAGGATTGTATGGCAAAGAATGGAAATTCTAGAATATTGTAGATTCGATATGCATTGGAAAAATATGATGGCATCATTACATGTCGTTTCCTTCGAAAATCTTACGGGTTCAACTATGTTTTAATTCTCGAAATTACCCAATAAATGCATTTTTCCCATACAAAGACGAGTTCCAAACCTGAGGGATAGATGAGGACAAACCCATGATTTCTTGAAAGTAAAGTCCCCGTAAGGCGGCGTAATTCCCTTTTGTCCCTAGCCGACAAATAATTCAATTTAATAAACATTCATACAATATTTACTTTAAATTCATACAGAGACCCTCTGTTCTCATTTATTTCTTAGAACAAAGTCCGAATGACGTATCAGAGGCCGCATGTAAATGTTAACTTTAGCTTTAATAATCACGCCCTATTATCATATGAATAAGGTCGACGTTGCTCTAGAAAATACAATACTTTTGACACAGCAAAATGGCGTTATGCTGTTTAGTTTCGACCGACAGTTATGATTTCGACGAATTTTGCTTGTAAATGTGTGTGTAAGAGTTACACGGTTGGCATGACTTAAATGACTGTGGGAGAGCTTTTAGTACACAAAAGTAGAGCTAAGAAATTTTATAAAAAAATAGACCAAGTCAATAACGAGATTGAGACCAGGCAAAATGCTTTAGGTGTATGCATTGACTATATGCAAAATTTGCCACTGCCGCAGATATGGGTTAATGAGTTTTGCATCCACAATTTAAAAAAATATAAAGCTATGTTTTACTCATATCATGAGGGCAGAGCCAATAAAGGTACAAATGAAGTTTGTTCATTTTTACAACACTATTTTGAAAATTTTGTACCACCTGAGGTTGAAGATCTATTTTCAGACGGATGTTCTGGCCAAAACAAAAATAACACTGTGGTCAGATTTTTTCTTGCTTTAGTACAAACTGGTAGATTTAAAAGAATCGTCACTATTTTCCAACGAGAGGTCATTCCTTTTTGCCTTGCGACCGAGATTTCAGTCTTGCAAAAAGGAAGATTAAACGATTTGACAGAATTTACCTTCCAACGGAGTATGCTGTCCGCATTGTGAAAAGTGCATATGATGGCAAAATATCAGTATTTGAAGTAAACACTGAGATGGTTACTGATTTCAAAAGAGAAGAAAATGCACTTTAATCTATTATTTTTTTATGATTTTCATTATGATTGCTCTAACCCTCATCATCATCATCATCAGCCTATACTTATCCACTGCTGGACACAGGCCTCTCCTCTTGCACGCCACTGAGCACGGTCTTCGGCTACTCTCATCCAGCTCTTGCCAGCCACCCTGCGAAGATAATCGCTTTACCGAGTCTGAGGACTTCCTACACTACGTTTACCGATCAGCGGTCTCCACTATGTGGAACACATAAGATATTCCCCTCAAGATTTGGAAGGACGCAGGAAAAACCAAGATCGACTTTTCGCCGCCCAAGGCCAGACCGTCTCACTTCTGCACAGCAGAATTCCTCTAATACAGCCCGATCCAGACAGACGACATGGCGCAGTCGACCTACACAATCAGTTCCCCAGTCCAAAACCCAAAAGAGAGGACAACCGACGAAGAAGAGACCTGAAAAGAGAGGAAATCAACCCCAACAACGTCGTCGGTACTGACGCAATCTTCAGAGGCGGTCAATTACAACTTTACCAAGAGCAATGGAGGAAGATAGGTGCCCCAGATTTTGTGCTAAGGATAATAAGCGGATACGCCATACCCTTTGTAAGGGAACCGCCTCTCGTCCCTTTAGAAAGGAATTTGCTGAAAAAATTCGAGTCAAAAACTTCATGTCTGATGACCAAAGAAATATTCTCATTGCTAAGAATGGGTGTAATAGAGAGATCCAACGCCAAAAGAGGATTTTTGTCGAAAATCTTTCTGATTCCAAAATTAAATGGAAAGATACGTCAGATTTTCGACCTCCGACAGCTTAATTTGTATTTAAAGCCTCGCAAATTTCGCCTCATAAATCAGGTTCATGTCCCCAGGTTTCTGCAAGAGAGAGATTTCTAGGGAAAATTAGATATTTCCCAAGCGTACTTTCACATTCCGATCAGAAAAGGCCATCGTCGTTTCCTCTCTTTTGCATACGAGAACAGGCTGTATCAGATGACGTCTTTGCCGTTCGGCCTGTCGAGGGCTCCTTTAACCGTCGCTCGAATAAGCAATTGGATAGCATCCAATCCAATCCGTATACCTCCAAACACCACCGTTCGCATTGCGGGCCACCCCCGCGTCGATTGACACCTGTTTTGCGGCGATACGGTGAAATTTTTTCTTGGCTCCATACTAAGTGTGTTGCGAAAAGTTCACCTTAGCGATCCAACATTTTCATACAATACCGAAAAACTTTTTCTCAAATATCCACTCACCTACTTGTGCCGTACCTTTTTAGAAGCACCGCGTCTCCAGCTTAATTTACCTGAAAATAAAATTCTATTAGTTTCTGTCTTTTTCGAAAAATTCCATAAAAACACGTTAAATTAAAAAAATATTCCCTTTAAAATCCAAAACTTTTCTCCGTATACCTCCAAACACCACCGTTCGCATTGCGGGCCACCCCCGATTTCCCCGTATATCCAGGCTCGATTCGTTCAGCAGTAGCATCCTATGAATACGAAAATAATGTTTCACTAGACTTTATTTAAAAACGAGGCAATTGGAAAGGATCTAAAAACTTTTTCAAATATTATTTCATATTATAAAGCAGTTAGTAAGCCTGTTACGCATAGAGCCCTGAATAATTGCTTTGTGTCCTGTTGAATTCTGCTACTTACTGTAATCTGTTCATTTAAAATTTCCATGACCATTTACAATCGTAATAAATATTTTTTATCTTTCTAAGAGGACTTTTCTTGTGAATTACGCCAAAGAAACCATTTATCTTAATGGAAGAAACAGAATATTTACCTACGTAGAACCACCGGGAGTATCACATCACAGTACGCTGAACTAGGTGATGCCAGCAGAAGATAAACACCTCTCCGAAAGGTCAAGCCGAAGGCACAGAACTGAAATAGAACTGTTTTATTATTTCAGGTTAAAACTATTATTTCAGGTCTTGCCGAGGCTTGACCTGAGCAAGCTCTTGCTGGCTCTCAGGACAGGTACTAAGGAAGACGCGCGGGCGTCGCGGGCCTGCAACCTCCCGCGCGCCCCGCAGCCGGCACACATTGAAGGGGGGTCGATGACCCTGGCTAATCATACGTAGGTAAGGGTTCTGTGTAATATAGGTAAGATAGTTAATCTCCGAAAGGTCAAGCCTCGGCAAGACCTGAAATAATAGTTTTCCTCCCTTAGGGGTAGAAAATCTATTTTTGTTTTCTCGCTGTGCGAAATTTTTATTTGGTTGACGACCTACCTTCTTTAATTTTTCTCTCGGTAGGAATTTCACACAATCTATCAATATATCCGATGTTATTGAGAACAGAAAACAAATTTACAAATTCAATGACAAAGTTGACCAGGACAGATATCTGATGAGATACGAGATTTACAAGCCCTCATGAGCGTTTGAAAAGGGGACAATAAACACCAACACCAACCAGAAGAAATCGTAAAATTAGATGACAAACTTTGAGGGATCTTTTTACAGCTACAGCCATATTTGGGGAAGAGTCCCTGCAGCCCTATTTGGGTCAAGTTTTGGCAAGATCTTCGAAACTCGAATACGTTGGTTGACGTAATGCATGTACCGGAACTTCCCGGTTATACGTCTAGTGCTGAATTCACATCTTCACGCAAATCTCAAGCTACGTGTGCACCCCTACGTGGTGGGCGCATTCGTTCCTCTTCAGTTTACAGTACGGGGAGCGAAATGATGAGTTTATGTGGAAGAATGACCACGTCATCTCCCTTGCGGGTCGTTCTCCGGCGCACGATCGCACTCGCCACTGTGCTCTATTAGCCCGTTGGCCCTCGGTATTATGTGCGATACAAATCCTGATATAAATGCAAAAGTTTGGCTATACAAATCTCTCTATCCCTGCGAGTGATTAACTCAATATGGAAAAACCGTTAAACTGAAGAGCGACAATTTCAGGGTTATAGTTTCCGGAACAATACGACCTAGGGTTACATGTTCTGACGTACTCCGAGACTATCCGCAGATATATTCTTTTATGGGGTCTAATGGGATCATAGCTGGTCCCGCCCCAAGGGCTTCGTTTATTTTTTTCGAGCTCCAAAAACCATTTGTTTTATGACTTTTAACTTCAACAGTTGCATCTTGCATTTCATGCTGGTTAGACGTGTCTTATTTTACTAGACTAAATTTATAAGTGTACACGAAAATTTAGATGTGGTTGAATAATCGCGTTACACCAAGATGGAAGAAATATTAGCCAGATAGCACAGGAACCACACATGTCGGTAAATCACCTGCATTAATTCAATTCAAATATTTTTATTCATTATAAAAACAAAATATTTACTTAATGAACGTCCAAGTTGCTACTTTCACAATTAATATATAAAGTGGAGAAGAAGTAACAAAAAACTCCACATTTATTACTTTTATTATTCAAGAAAGTTATAACTTAATTAACAGAAATTTTCAACTTAAAAATTGTTACTCTTGTCATCAAACTACAGGGTGGCTTTGAATTCGATCATCGTATTTTAAGACAACATTCTAACCATGATTGAATGAAACAAATGGTACCAATTTTGAAAAAAATATCAATCTCAAAAATTTTTTTTTTTGTTTGCCAGAATTACTTCACCTTTACACTAACAGCAGACAGATGTCTCCGCGCATCTGGTAACGTCAAACGCGCAACTGAGACAGAGTTGTCCCAAAAGGCAAGACCAAAAAAATGCTAAAAAATGTCTTACGTTTTATGGTATCGGTTTATGGTTCTTGGTCGCTCGTGTTAGGCATGAAATTGCCTTTAATTTGTGGTAAAATACTCCAAGACTTCCTTAAAAAAACAATCTTGGTCGAAAATTTCTTGTTGGAAAATGGCGAGAGCACAGAATAAAACTACAAGACAAACAGGTTTTTTGTTAGAAAGGTAAATGAAAATTGTATTTACGTGTTACTTTATGCATTTATTTCAATCATTACACGTAGTTTTACCTAGAGAATGCTATAAATACTTTAAATTTGGCCCAAGAAAATGTTCGATATAGCAACTTTGAAAAAAGTTGTTCTTTCTTTCGAAATTTTTGATCATTGTCGGAGTATTTTGGATAAAACCCATTATATTTGGCCAGTACGACTATCGTACTTTGTTATTTTCATCATTTTTATGTAGAATTACTAAGTAATAGAGAAAAAATTACAAAAACAAAACATTTGCCGTTGTTTTCCGAACTGTTCGTATACCGGAAATCGACCATTATGGTCACGACTTCCGGCCTTGTCATCCGATTCTATAGTGATGTGCTATGATTAGTTCAATTGATTATCGACATTTTATCAACTTTAACACACACATAGTATAAGTTTCTAGTGAGAATACGGAAATTTCAAATAAGGTTTAATATTTATCTCGTAGTTTATAGGAAAATTATTATTTATTTATTTTATAGATGTGTAGATCCGGGATCCCCCAAGAGTTTCTTGAATTAACGCAAGACGATGAGGAAGACGATGAGAGCGAGGGGGAGTTGGAGGTCGGGCTGGAGGAGGAGGAGGAGGAAGAGGAGACTGGGTGGCAAACCTGATGGTATGTTATAATAATTATATAAATATTAATTTTGTATTACTTCTTGTTCGTTCCGTTATTTTAGGTTTATACTTCTTCCAGGCAATGGACATCATGGTGGAGGAGGAAAACGGGGAGCTAGTGCCACTGGAGGCACTAAGCGTCCCGCCTTCTACCTCTAGGTACAATACTTAATTTTTTTTTCTATCTAGATTATGCAGAGGTAACTCCACCAATCCGGACTTGGCCCCCGTGGTGGAGTATGGCCTATACCTTCCTCAGGGAAGAGACCCGTGCCCCTCGGTGGGGACATAATGGGTTGATGATGAACTTTTTTTGCAAGTGGATAAATAATAAATATATGATTGTTTACAGATATGTACGAGATTTTTCTTCCCGGGATGAGAGGTAATTATTATCGTAGTATAATATTCTATATTTATAGAGAACATTAACTACTTATTTTTTCCAGCAGGCTCTCCAGCAGCAGCAGTGGGGATGACGAAGTGCGCAGGGAAATTTTGCGCAATATCAGCCCGCTGTAAGTTGAATTAATATTTATATTGCTCAAATCACATTCCATGTTTTTTAGTATCTATAGAACAGATTTCAGGTTAATTTTACGTTACAGATCTGTTCACGACGACGAGCTGCCGCGCTTTCGGGTGGAGGAGCTGCCGGACGCGCCGGGACCTGCCGCTGCTGCTGCTCGAGGACGCGGCGCCATCGAGGAGGGCGAACAGGGCGTGGACGCGGCGGACGAGGTATGAGGCGTGGCAGAGGAGGTAGTGGATGGGTGCGCGGGCAGCCCCTAGTTGACGCTTTGTTGCCGACGACGAGCTGCCCGTGCAGATGCGGCAGGATATCGGCCGCTTACTGGCCAATCGTAACAGACGAGAACGAGTTGCGCGTGAACGCAGAATAGTTGTAAATATGAATGAGCAGGAGGAAGCGTTTTTTTACTGTGAAGATTTTCAGTGGGAGCCGATGGATGGATGGCAAGGAAGGAAAGAAACCTTCCTCCCCGAAAATCCGGGGCCTACCAGCGTTTTCGATAACGCCTATGATGCATTTCGTGCTTATTGGGACACCGAAAAAAGGAAAACCTAAAAGTAGGTTTCGGCTGGGACTTGATGATTTCAGCTATTGTGTTATTTGTGCTATTTCAAAAGCTATGTTTTCCGATGTATCACTACCCAGAAATCGACAGCACCCCAGTAACACGGTCTTAAACTCCAACTCCACACAGGCACCCGCCACTCAAGAACAAGCCCCGAGGACCCGCACCAACACAAATCTGTCGCCGGTTCTCCCTCCAATCGTCACCACCCCCTCCCCCCAACTTAACACCACCACCCAGAGCCCCAAACAGCAACGGGCTCGAAGGCGCAGGTACTTCACATTCACCCGCAGTCCACCAGCGAGGCCACATTAACCCTATCAAAAGTATCAACACACGCTCAACAGCCCTAGTTTTTAAGTATAAGTTAGTTTTAGGTATAACCAACTCCCTATCACAGCCACAAAACATGTCGTTTCCATAAATCCACCAAAAACGGATTGATATAACTTGCAACAATCGCGCTCACAGCACAACGCCTAACGGGTTAACCCCGGGTTAGTGGGATGGTGCAAGTGGCGCTAAGTATTTCCACTTATTTTCTGGCCGATACACTTTGTTTTTACATTTTGATTTATTTATAAGGTACTTTTTTATGTACCTAGCTTACATAATTATGTTCCACTGCAGGGCACAAGCCTTCTCTCAGAGTGAGAGTACATGCCAATACCATGCACACCCACCGGGGATTGGCAATTTAAAGCACTGCGGTATATGAGCACCTCAGACACTCAGGTTTCCTGACGATGTTAGCGAATGGTATTGCTATTACAATTCACAAATGTACATAACTTAGAACACAAAGTCATTGGTACATGCCAGGATTGGAACTCACAAACCCATCTAGTAAAAAACATACAATTACCTATTTCTCAGTCCATTCATATAATCTGCTTATTTCTGCAGGTCTCCGATAGTGATCGCTTATGCCAAGAATGTGTAAGGCTTGTGCTAAGAGAAAGAGTTAACCGTGTTGAGAACCCGAACCATCGGTCAACGAGACAAGTTGGACACTCCTGTGTTTGCATCAGTTGCGGTACATCATTGGGGAACCGGAGTGGACCGCCGTCATAGACTGCTTGCAACGAGTGACGAATGGATCTACGAGTATGTAGCAAATCAAATAATTCCACGACAGGTATGATATTATTATAGCTGTTCTATGCAATTGAACGACAAGCCAATACGTGCAAGCCAACCAAGTCACCTCACGATGTTTTTCTTCACCTTGTCTTTCCGTTTCCAGAGGTCGTGCGACTCGGACCCACGACCTCTGGCATAGTTATCAAACGTTACACTGCTAGACCAATGAGGCTGTTGAACGGCTGATTCTTTCTTAAGTGTCCAATCCACCTCTTTTTCCCGACTCTCTTGTTGGTTTGGAAGTTAATACACTTGACTACCAACACAGGTCGTGGGTTTGATTCCCACTGGAGGCCATACTTGATTTGTACAAATTACCTCAATCTGGATGTATTTTTGTGATGTCTTTGCCTGGTTACCATAGTACATTGTATCCTTGTTTGGGATCCGTGTTGGTTGCTGACAAGTGATTGTGTTGTTTGGAAGTTATTTGTTTCTTTGGCCGATTAATATTGTCGCGCTCAGTGGTATGACCGCTTTGCCAGACATTTAAAAACGACTGCAAGCGAATGCTCAAAATGAAAATTGGATTTACATTACATAACAATTAAATGCTCGACAGTCAGTAAAGCAGTACTGTAATGTTATGCTGAATCTGCTACATAAAAGGCGAAGGCTCTCGGTGACGCACTGACTTAAGACTATAAGGTCGGTAATAATTGTTTTTTTACAATAAAAAAGTTGTTTTAACTTGGTCTTTTCTCTTCCCTATTGTGTAATTCTATTACTTATCCTATGATGCGAAGCGGGTGAAAAGTAGATGCTTAGTCGGGCGTTTTGATGTGAAGTGGTAGCCCACAGGATACATGTTGTTTCACATGCGTGCGAGATATTAATAGTGCAATGTTAACATCAGTTTGTTTCACATCATAAGGTCCTGAGGTCGTATCCCAGCATGTATGAATGATAAGATGTTGTGGAAACCCGTGGCTTAGTTATTTCAATGTATTTCCTATGGATTAAGTCTCGGTTAATGGAGGGTAACCCCCTGTTTCCCGTGAACATGTCTGTCTACTGCTAACCGCTGTTAGTTGGCCAAAGTATACGGAGAAAACCGACATCATATTGTTACCCACTGTACAAGAAACCGGGAGTCCAGTAAGCTCAGACAATACGTATGTAAGCCAGCCAAGAGATCACTAGCTGTATAAATAATTCCACATTAAAAAACGTTTCACGAAGACTTATTTTCACAGATATTATTATATAATCAACAATTATTAGTCCTTCAATCAGCATTTTGAAGGTTATGTTTAATTTATGACATTGACATTTGAGTTTTTAATTCCTCTGGGTGGTAACAGTAAGATAAAAAAGAAAAAAATCATTTAATTCAGAATTTTGGGGCAGTATTCTAAAAATTAAAAATTATTGTATGAAGTTACATTTTAAATAAGCTTTCGAATGACCGCAATTTCATAGCAATCGTTGTACGTAGCGTAGGCGTTCGTCTCTTTTCCAAGCAAAACGTGAAGATCTTCGAAAATTGCTCCACAAAATTGGATTTCGTATTAAAAAAAACTGAAACTGTGGTGGGAACGTAACGAAGTAGTGGTGTTAAGGACGGCATGGCATAAAATTAAAAAAAATGAGCGTGGACACAAAAAGCCAGTTGTTTATTTAGATGAAACCTACATACACTCGTCTCACTCAACTTCCAAATGTAGGCAAGGTCCTGGAGCTGACGGTGATTTGGAACCCGTTTAGAAAGTGAACTTAGGTGGTGAAGATACGTTTCGATCTATCTCATTTACAGAAGAAGAAGCTACCTTAGGTTTTGGATCCCAAGTCGTGATTGCTTTGTGTAAAAGCATTGAAAAAAAACAGTTTTTTGCAACAAGATAAGATAAGATAAGAATATTCTTTATTGCACACAAGAAGCGAGACATAAAATATGAAAGTTACAATGAATAAGTACAATTTCTTTTGTCTCTTTTTTTGTCCAGAGTTATTTTACATTTTGCGGGAAAATTATGGAATTTTTTGATTGGGTACAATCAGGTCTAATAGAATAAGAGGAGCAGAAACTATTTTACCTACAGAGAAAGTAATGAAAAAAAAGATACGTGGCTCTTATTCTCAGGTGGTTTGCAATAAAAACAGATTGGCTATAGTTCGTTGGAATGATAACAAGGCGGTTACTTTGATTAGTTCTTTCGTTGGAGCGGAACCTGTAGAGAAGATAAAGAGATATTGCAAGGAAGCAAAAGCTAAAGTGGACGTGGACTGTCCTCAAATCGTGAAGGAATATAATAAACACATGGGTGGCGTCGTTTTAGCCGACATGTTGATCTCACTCTACAGGATTCCTTTGAAGTCCAAACGCTGGTACTTGGGTATCGTGACGCAGTTGATTGATATATGTATAAATAATGGGTGGCTATTGTATCGACAAGACTGTGCAAAGGTGGGTAAGTCCCCAATGATACTGAAAGAATTTAGGTTCGAACTTTATGAAGGGTTGAAGAAAGTTGGAAGAGCCGAGAATCCTGAAAAGAATAAAAAACGACCCACTCAAGCAACCCCTTTGGAGGTTATTAGATTTGATAATATTGGCCATTTCATGACTGACTGATCAGGGCCGATGCCGCCTATGCAGTAAATTTACAACAGTTATTTGCATGAAGTGTAACGTCCCCTTATGCTTTGTCACAGGAAAAAACTCCAGAAATTGTCAGTTACATTACCATACTAAACACTAAACGTGTTCATTTCAAATACATTAATTAGTATAAGCCTAACTTTGTTACTGTGTGTCCTTTTTCATAATAAACAATTGGAATAATACAGTTTATTTATTTCTACCTTATATTTCTATAGTGATAGATTGGCAGTGTATGTCTCGGCATACACAGCAGTGGGATGCTGATTGTCCGAGTACTTGGCAGTGTATGCTATGACATACATAGTTTTCCCGGAAAATGCAGGAAACTAATTTTTTTTCTCGCATTTTTTTGGAACGCTTTGAAGTGCAATTAACTAATTTCGACAACCAGATTCTTCAATCATCATCAACCCATTATGTCCCCACCAAGGGGCACGGGTCTCTTCCCTGAGGAAGGTATAGGCCATACTCCACCACGGGGGCCAAGTCCGGATTGGTGGAGGCTTGTAGACTAGTGGCTCGTCTACTGTCAGAAGTTGTCAAGCCGCCCTAAGGCCTCTGACTTGGCTTAACGACTGCCATCTATCGAAGGCAGCCGGCACCAATAGCTTAACGTGCCTTGCGAAGCACGGAACCGCTCGGAAAAATGCCACTAGCGTTAGGCATAAACGGCGACCCATCCATGCACTGAACGCGCCCTGTGTTGCTTAATCGTTTAAGATCACTCAGGCAGCCGGGGCTACGAGCGTAAAATACTTGTGCGAATTCGAGTAGGAACGGCTAGTTCATTCAATCGGTCCAAGGAGCTTTACGAAACATGACGTCAAAGATGGTTGGAAGACCTGAAGGAAAGTTTTATTTAACAAGATCAGTTTATATCGATGTTTCTACAAAGAAACACCTTTTTGTAGCTATCACTTACAATTATGAGATTATGCCTGGAGAAGAGTTTTTTGTAGCTTTAGAGATGCTGACCAACAGCACGAGACCAACGGGGACGCATAGGATAGTGTTGGTTTCGGGGACTGGGCCCCACGTCCCGATATTTAGATCGAGAGTTCACTATTCAGTGGAAACGAACACTACGGAGTTTTCAGGAATAATCCATGCCACGTATGGCATGGCTAGGACGGAAGTGAATGGAAAGAGTATGCCAGTTGCCCGCTGCAAACGCGGATCATATGTTTACCTTTGACAGCATTAAGACGGACTTGGACTCTTTAGGTCTAAAGTTCGTACAAAAGAAGGTCGCCCGCCTGGCGGTAACGCAGAAACCGCGAGGAGAGTTGCCGAACGTGGGATCTGTTCTGTCCGAGGATGGTGAGTCTCGCACTATGAAGGACAATGTCGCTATCAACGCTAAGGATCATGGTGTAACAAAGAAAGAAAGTAAGGAGAAATCGCGGCGTACTGAGAAGAAGAGCCTGTATCCTTACAAGAATGTCATTGAAGCTGTTGGAAAATATATAAAGAAAAATCCAATTAACGCTTCGCCTCAGGAGAACGATTGGACGTTACTTTCCACCACACCAGAAGAGATACACACCAGATTCTTAAAAAAACGTAATCCTGAACTCTGCCAAATTAAGGGTTAATAATGTTTGATTTTGTTTATATCAGTTTATATTCAAATTAGCCACTGTTTCCATCCATTCACACCATTTCATATATATCCGGTGGAGGTTTTCTAAGTGAAAGTGAGGACGAGCAGGGGAAAATAGTACTGGATGGGAACTTTGCACCAATACCTCGAGGTCCAAAAGAAAATGAATTCGTGCAAGTCTCATTTCCATTGAAGAAAACTTTTGTCTATTACGTCGCAAAAATTTTGAAAAAATTGATGACAACGATGATGATTCCGATTTCTTTGTAAGCTTTTTGAGGCTTAAAAATAGAACGCGCCAATCATTTTGCGAGCCTTTGGTACCTGATAATTCAGGCATTATCTTTCTGACGCCGACTTTGGTACATGGACACATAATACACTGACCGTTATTTAAAAACTATGAAGCTAATTATTAATTACTAATTATTAAACTATTGCAGATTCTAAAGAGTCAGTACTATTATGGTCGACAGAATACCTCGGCACATTCCTTTGATATCAGATAAAGAGTTAATGGCTAAGGGACGAGGAACAACTTTTACCTCAGTATGAGAAGATGGGAAGTTGGCGATTACCAAATGGCAAGACCATAAGTCAGTGTATCTGCTTTCTTCTTGCTATGCTGCTGAAAAAACCAACGCTGGTCGAAAAAAAACAAAGTTTACTATACAGTGACTCGTCTAGAAGTTATGAAAGAATATACTCGTAATTTATCCATCGGTGGAGTGGGTTAAGCAGATCGCATGTTGTCTGACTGCCCATCGAGAGCTGGGACTAAAAAGTGAACAGTACGAGTAGTATTTCACAGGTTTCATTTGGCCGTCACTAACTCATGGTTTGTCTATCGCCAAGAATGTGTGAGAAACGGTGTAGCTTGCAAAAACACAATGCAGGAATTCAAAATGGTTCTAGGTTACTACTTTACGAAGCTCATACGTGTCTGAGACCGACGACGGAGTGCTGGAGCCCAAACACAAGAAAAAGAAGGTGGCAATCGTTTCTCAACCTTCAGAAATAAAAAGGATTCAGAAATCTGATCACATGCCGATAAAAACATCTGTTTCAAATAGATGTCAGTAGGTAGTTATTGGGCATTCTGGATCACCATTTTTCGACATCACGCTCACGGCTCCGCCGTTCACTCGATGCCAAAAAAAGGCGATCCAACATGCCCAACAACTACGTTGGTCAAGTCGATAATTCCTGTTGCGGACAATAATTATGAAGTTAAACAAAAAATTTTCCGGGAGTTCAGGCATTATTATTTTTTTCTTAAATACTACAACGACGAAAGATTTTAGATTTGTTCGTCGTGTTATAATCATTCCATCCAGGTATTGAGCATTCTGGCTCACCATATTTCCACACGACGACGAACTAGATCGATTGATAAAATCCCAAAGCCCTCTTTAACGCACCGTCCCGTTGGCGATGATCGATGCTAACTAGCGATGACAAAGTAAAATTAGAGGTGGGTTCATAAATGTCTGTTCAAACAATTTCTCGGCATAATTAAAAGGGAACATTAGGGGTCCGAATAGTAACCATGCAAACCATAGGCTTGCCTAGTACTTTTACCATTCTCTCAGTTTAGTCGACCTAGCGCAAGGAAACACATTTACAATATCTGTGTAATTTCCATTTTTATGTGCAATAAAGTGCTCTCTATCTATCTATCTATCTACGTGCTGAACCAACTAAGTTTACTTGCCAAGTATAACATATAAAATATGAACAAAGAAGATTCCCTTGCTGCAGGAATCTAATCTATTAACCTGTATTAGGTCTAATCTATAATCCTAGCTTCCATCAAGGATCATGTAGGTAGGTACCTACCTGCTAAACATTTTCATGGATCACACTCGACACATGTAACCTACATAACGCAATCACATCCGCCAGCGCTCACATACACAAGTTAAAAAATAATTGCAGATATGACTAAAATATTAATATATTTAACACTTAAAATAAAGCTGCAGACTGCTTATTCATCAATTTCCTATTATACATGGTGTACTTTAACTCAAAAATCTGCAAAATTAATTAATGTTGTTTATATGCGTAGAGTGTTGATTTGGTTATCTATCAATCAACCTACATTCTATTCACTATAAACTAAGTAATGAGAATATTTTAGTTCTTATAATTTTCAGGATTCGTAGAAATAGAAATATATTCAGATAGATAGCTACTAAATTTAAAATTATACTACTCTATGAAAAAAAAAAATTCAGGTTGCTCAGTATTATATTCTTTTTGTTGCACTAACCCGTGCTAAGGACAATTTAAAAATTTAAGTCCCGGCATGGGTGGAATTTTTAGCCTCTAAATAGGTTTTTAAGTTGCTCGGTATGATAAGTACTTAGAATCTAAAGTTCAAAGTATTAAAGGATCGTAAAAGCATACAATACCATTAGTAATCGTATCATGGATTTCGCTTTTCGCGACCACCGTTAATTTTATACCACCTTGTATTGTTTAATTTCATGCTAACATGATATGGATATTCCATTTTTATCCATGTATGGCACGGTCCGAAGGAAGGCTAATGCAGTGTATTACTACTAATAATATAAATGCGAAAGTTTGTGAAGATGGATGGATGGAGAGATGTTTGTTCCTCTTTGACTCATAACGGATTTGCCACACAGATACACCATGCACAGGATTAAAATATAGGCAACTTTTTATCCGAATACCACGCGAACTAAGTCGCGGGCATAGCTAGTGTTAATAATGAATGTTCCACTGTAGCGCCTAAACTGCTGAACCGATTTTGATGAATGGTCGTGTGTCAATAAATTCAACGTAATAGCGAGAGATAATAAAATGTAGTCTGGTTCCTCCTTTTTTAATAGTTAGGATAGGAGGTTAGGTTAGGATGTTAATTTTTATTTTTTATATATTCTTCTTTACTAGTAAACAATGAATGTATGTGAATGAATGTATGTTTTGAATTTCCTCTGTGCTTTCTCACTTCAATAAACAATATCTACCTATTTAGTTTAATGTCAGAAGTAAGGACGTTTGTTTAAAAAAAAAAGGCATATCCATATCATGACAACGTCATGCAGCAATATTCCAATCACTGCGTGTGTCATGACTAAGCAATTCTATGTAGGTTGTGTACCCGCGCATTACATTTTTGCACCAAGCTAAATGCGCCTGGGCATTTTTTTTAAAAAACGTCAACAAAAATTTTTACGTGTCCCACAAGTTTATGAATAATTTTCTTAGAAATCGGTCTATTTCAAGATATTTTTAGTATTTTTTTTTATTTATACTTATATTTTTGATGAAAACAGAGTTTTGTTTGGCTTTTCAATGTAATAAATTATAAAATAAGACTAAACTAGCTCTCGAGACCCCTATTTAAATGTTAGTCCTGCAGTATCTGACCAAGTTTTGATACTAGTTTATTTTTTAACTCGGTTTGTATGAAGGGTAAAACTGGATTATATGTTTAAATATGTGACGACCATCATATTTAAACGTTAAATGGGGGTCTTTTAATACAGAAATACTAAGTTTTTATCAATTAAGTTGTGTCCTACGATTTTGGACATGAGTGGAATTCCATTTTGTAACTGCTATATCGCCGTATTATTTTTAAAAAACTACTCTGTGATCACAGAAATTTTATTCCTGGCAACATTACTCATCGATACAACTATTTTGAATTAGTTGTCAAAGAACTTCCTATTCACTATTCGTGTCTGAACTCGCACAGCGTTACCGTGGAGTTTTTTTCTTCAGTTTTGTAACTGCGATTTTGGCTGGTAAGTTTGTGTTTTTGTAAAGTAAAATAAACAAAATGATAGCTGTTTATTGTATTTTAATGAATTATTGAGTCACCTGTGGCCACAACTGTTTAAAATGACAACACACGCAATTTTAGATCGCGTACCATGGGTCCGTTACTTCCATTTTGTTTGGTTACGTACATGTGGAATGGAAAAGTTACAAAATGGAAATATAAAGGCAAGTGTTTACTGTCAATGTTGACAAAGCATCAAGGGGTTCTAATTAATCTTAGTTTAAAGAATGTTTTTTTTTTTAATATGCTCACACCTTCTGCTTCTGGAATACGGGGATGACTTTAATTTGTTTTAGAGCTGTGTGCGGTCTTCTTCTTTGTGTATTTTTATATGATGCTCGATATTATGATACATCCTACTTTACTAAAAAGGTTAAGGTTTCTATTTGTGATATATTTTCTGGATATACAAACCTAATAGACAGTTTCTGAAATGAGAATTTCACTAATAGTTAACTGTAGTGCAGTCTCTTCGAATTTGTCAGAAAAGAGCGTGACAGAACGTTACTAAGTATTTACTTAATGAAATTCTCAATTCAGAAACCGGCCTTTAGTCTTACAAATCCTAACGCGTTAAAAAAGAAAAAGTGTAACAATTTTTTTTACATCCGCACTTTTTTAATGTACCTATAGGATTTTTTATAGTTTCGGTAGGTTACAATTTGTAAGACTTAGGTGTATGTATAATATATTATCCGGAATAACATACTATATAACAAAACTAAAAGGGGACCGTTTTAGCAACACGCAAAAGTACAACTTGTTTGTTTACGATGTTCTCTTGCTTATTATTTCTGCTTTTGCCTCGGTTCTAATCTTTTCCTTTAGGTAAAATTAAGTTTATGCTAATATCTATATCTTCTGTTGGAGAGGGATTAAGGACTTAAATTTGCATGGGCATTATTAACTGGTTTTTTTTTCTACGACTTTGGGATAACAGGCTAAGTTTATGTTTATATGTTTGCAAGCAATCATATTATCAAGTAGCCTCAATCGACAGCACAATCGCAGATTAGTAGTGCTATTTTAATTTAAAAAACAATGTTACACGGTTTTTACAGTCGTTAAATATTATTGCGACCACAAGGTCAGAAAAGACCCCAAAACGTCATATGTAAAAATGTAACAATTTTAAAATAAAACCGTTGTAAAAACCTTGGAATATTGTGTTTTATTAATGTGTAGTGCTCGGAAATTACTAAAATATACTTACATATTTTTTTAGGAAAGTGCTTAAAATGGCCCTCACAAATGCTGAAAAGCAAAGAAGATATAGGGAGAAATTAAAAAATAACCCCGATAAAAAAGAGGAAATACGAAAGAAAAATCTAGAAAGAATTAAATTAAAGACTAAGAAAGTTCAAGAAATGACAGAAGACGAAAAAATTGCTAAAAGAAACATTTGGAGAAGGCAGAAAGAGAATCAAAAACTGAAAAAGGTTGCACTAAAAACAATGGAAACGACAAATGAAAGTAAAAAACCGTCGAAAAATCCTAAGTTGTATTTGCGTCTCAGTAAATTAAACGGTCGCCTTAAAAAATCTTTAGGTGCCATTGAAACACAAAACAAAACTATACAAACATTGCGGAAAAGAATCTTTCGTCAAAAAAAAAGCTTGAAGTGGATATTAAGAAAAGAGACAAAGAGATCTTATCATTGAAGAGCAGAAATGAAGTGCTAGAAAGCATGATAAAGGCAATACATAAGAAAAGCAATTCCATTGAAAAAAGGCACATGAAAGAAACTGCTTTAAATAATGTAAAGAGACAAAACATCGTATCAGAATCTCTTGGCGTTTTTCGAGTACGTAAATACAAAAGAGTAGGTCAAAGAAAAAGCGAAAAGATATCAGAAGCAATGGCAAAATTCTTTGTCAGGGACGACATCAGTAGAATTACTGCAGGCAAAAAAGAGTGTCGAACTCGAAATAAAGAAAAACAACAAATACGCTACTTGACAGACACTTTGAGAAACTTGTACAAAATCTATAAAGAAGAAGGTGGCCAACAATCTTTTGCTACATTTTTCAAGTACAAACCGTTTTTTGTTCTATCGCCTACAGTGCAAAGCAGGGACACGTGCATGTGCATAAAGCACAGTAACACGAGCTATCTGTTGAATGCTTTAGTATCTAACCAACTTCTTGGCCGTGGTACTACATTAAAGGACGTTTTAATGCGCATTACCTGCGATATAACGTCATTTGACTGTATGCATCGTAAATGCGCAAACTGCGTCAATTCAAATATAAAATTTGACGCAAATGACGACCAACAAAATAAACAAATAAAGTGGTTGTGCTGGGAATCTGAAAAAACACACTTACATAAAGAAAGAAAAAGGAAATGGTGAAACTAAAGAGATGCAGACCAGGAAGGCTACGAAAAAAGTTAAGACGGGCACAATAAAAGAACTGATCCAGACCTTCAACAAGGAGATACAATTGTTTAAAAAACATTACTTCAACATGAAAACTCAGCAGAGCCAGTACCAGGAATGCTTACGACAGTTGAAGTCAGAATGTGAGGTTATGATCCTATGTGATTTTTCCGAAAACTTTACTTGCAAACTAAGGGAAGAAATTCAAGCAATGCATTTTGGGGCTTCCAAGCAGCAAGTCACCCTACATTGTGTAATGGTTTATTGGAAAGATAAATGCCAGTCAATCTGCACGGTGTCTGATAGTGCCTGTCATGAGCCAGCAGCTATTTGGGCCCACCTATTGCCAGTGATAAAATTTATCAAACAGCAAACGCCAAACACCAAAGTATTCCACTTTTACTCTGATGGGCCAACGAGTCAATATCGACAAAAAAAGAATTATTACTTACTGAGTTTGTTTGCTCGTAAAATGAACCTTAACTATGCGACGTGGTCTTTTACCGAGAGTGGACACGGAAAAGGTGTAGCGGATGGTATCGGCGGTGCAGTGAAGCGGAGTTTGGATCGCCAAGTCTTATACGGTCATGATATTAGTAATGCTGATGACGCCTACACCAACATTTGCGCTGCTATGACCGCTGTAAAATCTTTTTTGATCCCCATTCAAGAAGTCGAGAATATGAAGAAAGTGGTACCTACAAACCTTCGACCCTTGTCTGGAAATAATGACGTGCATCAAATTATAACTACCAAAGTAGAAAATGTAATCTTACACAGACCTCTAAGTTGTTTTTGTGGAAGCGAGCCGGGCATGTGCACTTGCTACCAACCAAAGAGACATAATTTGTTACCTTTGGCTATGGAACATACCTCGAAAGGTAGTTGCTATTAATAATTGTGTATTTACAGTATATGAATTGCTCATTTGTATTATTCTTTTACTTTAGATGATGACACTGAGATGATGACAGTGCACCATGTACCAAAAGACACTGAACTTAGCGTTCCCATCGCTACTGTTGAGCATACACCTCCAGGTAACTACTATTATTTTTTATTTCTGATCTCGTTATCGTTAATATTTATTTGATTTTGACTTTTTACTGTAGTGATAATAATTTGTTATTATTTGTATTCTAATGTATAAAAATCTCGTGTCACAGTGTTGTTATCGATCTCCTCCGAAACGGCTTCACCGATGTTTAGGATTTTTTTTGTGTATCTCTGGTAATTCTGAGAATAGTTCGAAGGCTAATTAATATTGCAAAACGACGTTTGCTGAGTCAGCTAGTTATTATATACATATTATTATGCTTCCTAGTAAGTAGTAACATTTATCTTAATGCGATATTTTCTTTGTTTTAGATGATGATATTGAGAGATCTACAAGATGACACTGAACTTCCCGTCATTATCATTGATGATGGGATTATTACCGTTGAGCATAAACCTCGTGGTACCGATACTTTTAAATCTATTTTTATTGACAATGCTTGCAGTAAATTACTTATGATAATACTTACTTACGATACTTTCGTTAATACTTTATTGCTGGAAACCATATCTGGTATTATTTCCTCATATGCATACAAAAACAGTTCTCTAATCTAATCTACATCTTTTTTAATCTTAATAAAATCTACATTTTAGACGAAAATACCGAGATGATGACAATGCAAGATCTACAAAAAGATATGGAACTTTCCGTGCCCAACGTTACTGTTAATGATGAGATAATTACCGTTGAGAATACGCCTCCGGGTAAATATAAATTATTAAACCTAATGAGATTACAATGTTTTTTTAACATAATATTGTTTCACTTAATAAATATTTTATGTTGTTTTAGACTACTATGGTAAAGAAGTATTTACAGAACTAGATGATGAAAAAGATGAAGAACCCACGATGAATACACCACGTTGTGGTGCGCTAAATACCACTTCTCTACTTAATGTTTCATCAAGAATACACACCGGAAAGAGAAAAACTACAAATACTGTAATAAAAAAAAAGTTAGTGTTAATGCCTTCTTCGAGCGATAACAAAGAATATTATCGTTCTCATTCCCTGAAAACAGTTGTGGCGAGATTTTTCTATTGTCATTTATGTAAACGAAGAAATTTTAACTCGAAAAACCAATTTTGTGTATGTATGGTATGTAAAAATCAAGTCTGCGTACAATGCAGTGGAGCAGCCGGTTTCGATTACATATGTGTTAAATGTCTAGAATAGATTGGTAGGAAAATTTTTTCTATTAATGTACACCATAGTAATTTTCTAACGTAAACACGAGCACTAGACTTAATAAAGATAATTTTAATTTCAATAACGAATAATCAATATTTTTGAGTCGTAACTTAATAATTTATTTTGTAAGTTTACGAGGGTAGTAAACGTACAAACTTAAACATGTATGCTTATGGCATTAAGTCCGCCGTATTGTACATTTGTTTTAAGTGCAATAAAAGTATCAATAAATAAATTAATTTTATATTCGTGCAAATTCAGTCTTTCTTTATAATGTACACACAGCTTTACATTTTCCATTACGTAACTGTTCGTATCCATTTTGTAACTGTCTCATGTTTTAATTAAGGAAAACATATTTTTTTCGGTTCTTATAAAGGGCACTAGCTAATATTTTTACATTTTTGCAGTAGTATGAATAGAACCTATTCGATAAAAAAAAATACGTTTCCTAAAGACTGTTTTACCAACATAAAACATAACATTTTCATAGGCAAGCTATCCAAAAGTAACAAAGTGGATTTGTTCTTAATTATATTTAAATAAATAATGATTTTCTTTATTGCTGGGTTTTATTTTTCACTCCATCTCACGTCTGTCGAGCAATTAAGCACACTAAATTAGTTGAAGATTACTGTGGTATTCATTTATTTAGGTTGAAACAAAGTTACAAAATGGAAAGCAAAACAACTTTCTCATCCCAAAAAAGTCAAAAAGCCTTTGAAAATGCAATTTGATTGTTATTTTGCCGCATTCTTAGACATCTTTGAAGAATAGCGAATAATTTAAAATAATATAAATCATCTTAGAATGAATGTTTGCTTACTTCACTCCATTTTGTAACCGGGACTTTCTACGAAAATGCCCGCTTACGAAATCATACTAGCGTTGGCTTGCGGCTCCGCTCGGGGGCTATGCTATTATCGTTAAAGGAATTAATACATTCTTCCAGCTTTACCATCAGCGCGTCCAAAACCGAAAACATGAAGAGTATTGCAATTTAATATAACATAAAATAGGTAGGTACATAATATGACTTAGTTTAGTAAAAGGTTTAGTTGTTTAGTTTTGTAGTAATTATATTAATTTTCCATTTCTTCTGGATTTAAAATGGATGTAATTTAAATAGCTTGATTATAAAAGATGCTCAAATAACTATATTTGATTACATTAGATTGAAGTCATCCTTGGGTAGATTTAAAGGGGTTTATTATTGTATAATTACTTTGTGTATTATGTATTTTTTATTGCATCGAAGTCAAGTATGTATCACGAAAGTTTTGTAGAGCAATAGGTACATTGAAACTACCCAGACTACTTTTTGTCTTTATAGTGTCCTAGGATCTATAAAGGGACTAAACCGTATGTTGATACGCAATTTAATATTAACCTCACACCCTTATGATGAATATAAAAAAAAATATAACCACGAAATTCTTTAAGACAATACGTACAATATTTTATATAGTGTTAGTACACACACATGCGCACAAAATCCTCGTCCGACACACCGGTGCATTGTCATCAAAAAAATTTCCTTTAAAAACGCCTGAAATATTACGAAAAAGTATCACTTCTCTTCGTGCTTCAACGATCGTCCAGTCGCTCCGAGCTACTTGTGAAACCGCTGCTGAAGCTCTGCTGCCGTTGTGCCCTGCTTCTTCAGCCTGCTGTCAAGTTCTGCTTCCCTGCTGCTACACCTACTGAAAATGTTCGTAAGTTTACTCAATATTTTTCTTGATTTTTGCAGCCCATTCAAATAATATATTTTTTCTATTTTATTATTTTTTATTACCACAGTCTCACTCAATAATTATCCATCCGTGGACTCAACATTTTTTTTCTTTTTGCCTCGCTGACTTAGATTAGTTTTTTAGTTTATTAGCCACCTCATTTGCACTTTACTTCGCTTCATAGGTAACCATATTTTTTTTTTTTATTGATAACATTTTACTAATTTATTTGTTTGTTTTCAGGTCTGACTCTGAATATTGCTTCAACGCCGCCGCCGCCGCCCGCAAATCGAAGGCTGCCTACGAGTCGGAGGACGAGTATTTTGAAAGGTATTTATTCACTTAAAAATATATATTTTGTTCTAAAAATGTATCGTTGACCGGTTATGTGTGTTTGTTATGTTGTGTGTGTTTGTGTGGAGTGCTTTAGTATTTTTCCATAAAGCACATAGATCACTCTAAACAAATTTAGAGTTATTTGCAAAATCAGTTTGAACCCATTTGTGTAAGGTCATATGGATGGTTTATGATTATATTAATCCATGTGTGTAACTACGTTTGTAGCGTTTAAACTACTGATCCGCTTTTGATCAATGATACGGTGACAATCGATTCGTGTTAACAGCGCAGGTGATAAGTCAGTTATTTTTAATGTTTTTACAGTTGTACAAATTCAAATTCAAATTCAAATATTTTTATTCATTGTAAAAACAGAATGTTTACTTAATGAACGTCAAAGTTGTTAGTTTCACAATTAATGGATTATGTGGAGAAGAAACTAACAAAGAAACTCCACATTTATTCTTTTCAAAACACGTTTTAACTTAATTAACAGAGTTTTCAACTTAAAATATTAGTCATGAATGTGTTGAACACTAGTCACAATCGTCCTTTAAATAATATTAATCTACTGTTTAATGCCAAACATCTTTGTCTTCTAAGTAATCCTTGATGTTATAGTAAGCCTTTTTGCACAGAATGTGCTTAACACATTTTTTAAATCGCGTTGGAGGTAACTCTAATATATCTTGAGGAATTTTGTTGTAGAACCTTATACAGTGCCCCATAAAGGATGTGTTAACTTTTGCAAGTCTAAATAGTGGAAATGACAATTTATGTTTATTTCTAGTATTAAAATTATGGTGGCCACCAACATTTTCGAAGTCTTTGATATTTTTTCTAACGTACATAATATTTTCATAAATGTATTGACATGCAACTGTTAAGATGTTGGTTTCTTTGAAGAAATCTCTTAGCGAATCCCTACTACCTAACTTGTAAATAAATCGGATGGCTCTCTTCTGTAAGATGAAGATCGTCTCAATGTCTGCTGCCCGACCCCACAGTAGTATGCCGTAGGACATAATACTGTGGAAGTAACTAAAATAAACAAGCCTAGCAGTTGCAACGTCAGTGAGCTCTCTAATTTTTTTGACTGCATATGCTGCAGAACTAAGCCTGTGTGCTAGTTTTACAATATGAGGACCCCATTGCAATTTTGAATCGATTGTGATGCCTAGAAAAACGGTATCTTCTACAAATTCTAGTTTTTCTTTTCCGAGTACAATGTTGTTTTCAACTAATCTTACGTTTGGTAAGGTAAACTTTATACATTTTGTCTTTTTGGAATTTAGAAGCAGATTATTTGCCGTGAACCAATCCAACACACGCGAGAGAGCATCATTTGCATCGTCAAGATTATTTTCTTGTCTCTTAATTTTAAAAATAAGTGACGTGTCATCTGCAAATAATACTATCTCGGACATGTTTTGTACCATAAACGGCAAATCATTTACGTATACAAGGAAAAGGAACGGCCCCAAAATTGATCCCTGTGGTACTCCCATTTTTATTTGTGAACCTGTGGATTTTATACGATTTATCTCCGCTTTTTGAACCCTTCCTTTTAGATAAGATCTCATCAGTTCTAAACCTTTCCCCTTTACTCCGTAATGCTCTAGTTTTACCAAAAGTGTCTCGTGGTCCACGCAATCAAATGCCTTTGACAAGTCACAAAAAACACCTATAGCATCCCTACGATCCTCCCATGCACTATAAATATGTTTAACTAGCAAGACACCAGCGTCCGTCGTCGACCGTCCCTGCGTGAAGCCGAACTGCTGGTTATGGAGAAGTTGATAATTATTAAAGTGCGTAAGTAGTTGAACTAAAACAATCTTTTCGAATATTTTGCTCAATACGGGTAGGATCGAGACTGGTCTGAAATTTGTGGGATCATGCCTATCGCCACTTTTAAACAACGGAACGAGCCTACTGTATTTCATTAGGTCAGGGAATGAACCCTCACCTATACATTTGTTAAAAATTTTTGCTAAATGAGAAGCGAGGACATCTATTACTGAACTAACTATGATTACTGACATTCCCCACAAATCTTCCGTTTTTTTAAGATTTAATAGTTTAAACGCTTTAATTACGCTATGGGGATTAATGAAGTCGAACGAAAACTCGTAACCGCACGAGGGGACATTGTCTTTTAATAAACTTGCAGCAAGATCAGGAGACGAATCTAAAGGAGCCGTAGTTTCAATTGGAACATTTGTAAAGAATTGTTCAAAGGCCGCAGCAATGTCCTCATTTGATGTTATTACTTTATCATCTATCTTTAGAGAAAATTCGCGATCTCCTGATTTGGCTTTACCAGTTTCCCTATTTATAATAGTCCAGATTGTTTTAGATTTATTTGAAGACTGGAGGATTTGTTTCTTTATATGTTCGCATTTAGCTTTGTGGCAGACGGCCCTGAATAATTTAGAATATAGTTTAACATACTCTATAAAACTGTGGTCATATGTGTATGTTTTTTTC
The DNA here is from genome assembly GCA_947308005.1 of Yponomeuta malinellus. Classification (NCBI taxonomy): domain Eukaryota; kingdom Metazoa; phylum Arthropoda; class Insecta; order Lepidoptera; family Yponomeutidae; genus Yponomeuta; species Yponomeuta malinellus. The sequence goes on from OX371012.1 coordinate 15,373,353, forward strand.
TCATACAATGCATACAGTGTGTTTCTACTTTTTCGGATGCCCGCAGTGGCCCATTCATTAAACCCTACTTTATTTTCATTGCTAGGTAATTCTCTTAATTTAAAAACATTTTCAAAATGAACTGAAACGACTCTAAAGAAGTCTTCGTAATGGGCGTTAGCATTTAGGGTTTTACCTTTATGAGCAGTTAAGCTACTTTGAAGATGTAATTTAAATGATTCTAGTTTTTTACTTGTAATGGGCCTGCATAGAATAACTTGCTTAGGTTTTTCTGAATCTATTTCAAAATTTACAATTTGACCACTGTGATCTGACTTTAAGCAATTCACTGTGGAGTAATCAAAAAAATTGCAATCGCAATAGACGTTATCGAGACAAGTAGCAGTAGTTTCAGTAATCCTGGTGGGCTCTAAAAAAATATGGACTAAATTGAATGATTTAAAAATAATTTGTAATTTAGTTGTCAAAGGGGAATCTATTAGCAGGTCGATATTAAAATCACCACACACTATAACTTTCTTATTACTACTGGAAGCTACTTTTAATACATCCTCTAATACCGATTCGAATATACTGTAATCGCTGGTAGGGGGCCTGTATAAGCTTACTACAATGTGTTTAGACAATTCAACACATGACAGCTCAATTACTTTTTCAACAGAAAGCCTACAAATGTCTTTCCTTTGTTTAAATTTTAAACTATCTTTTACTAGTATTAAAGATCCCCCATGCAGTAAAGACTTTCTATTGTAGCAACTGGCTATTTGATAGTTATGTACAGTAAAATTCATTTGAGTCTCTAGTAGCCAGTGCTCTGTGACACAAAGTATGTCAACTTCATGTTGTTCTAAAAATAATTCTAACTCTAGTAACTTTCCAGAAAAGCCACCCTGTATGTTCTGATTAGCTAAAATTAATTTCTTTAGGGGGGGCTTTTCTGTGGTCTGCGCTGACAGTTTAAATCAGCAGTCAAGCTTAACTTATTTATGCTATGTTTTTTTAAAGCCTCCGAATACAGAGGTTTACTAGTAGAACTTTTTCTACAGTTTGTATTGACTACAGGTACCTGTTTTATTGTCTTAACAATAATTGGGTCGTAAATATTGAATGCCAACAATTTGGCAATCTGTCTCTTTGAAGAAAGGGGCACATGCATTGTGTCCCTAGTCAATATAAAATTTCGAATAAAGTTATTCGTATCAAAATAAAGTACTTGGTCTCTATGACCAAAGGTCATGTTATACAATAGCCGGTTAAGTTTACCTATCCGGGCATTCTGTGTCTCAGACAACGTTTTTGAATAGGGAAAAGCACAGATAATGATTTTCCTTACATTCAAAACTAATATGGACTCAAAGTAATTTATCAAGTCACTTTCTTGAATCCCTGTGCTGTACCCCATTAATAATACAATAGTAGTATTTCTATCATATTGTTTGCTGAGCAAAGCGTTGACTAATTGCATATAAGAGGCATTAGGCATACATATGTTTTCTACATGCTGCTTTAAATTGAACTGCAGCCTGCTACCTAAACCTACACCTATCTTATCTGAAAAAATTATCGTCTTGTAAGAGGCATCATCACTGCTGGTCAATCTAGTCGTGGCTTGTCCATCAAGTTTTGCATCACAGGTTGATGGCACATTGGTCTCCACTGTCGCATTTGTTGGTGCAGGCGGTCCATTTTGCTCACCTCCATGCTGTTGTGCCAGATCCAGCAGTAAAGGGGCCAGTGTGTCGGGCACTGGGCATAGTGGAGACAAGCATGGCTTCTGACTGCCCGTTCCATTGCTCCGAGGCTGCATGGAGCTCAGCTGTATAGGGGCTGAGTGTGTAAGCACATTCGATGTTAGTGGCAGTGGTAACAAACTTGGTCTGTCTTCTGAGTCTTCCAAATCCTGGATAGAGTTGGACTCGACACGTTCCAGATTGCTTTTGCTGAGTGCAATCAACCCATTCATCGCTGAAATGCTGTCATTATACTGAGTATGCGTAGCCGAGTACTTGCAGGTGATGTCCAGTAATTGATACTGCAGATCTTCGACTTGTAGTTGTAGTTCAGCCATCGCTAGCTCGTGGTCCACGTTGCTGGTGAATAACTCCTTCTGACATTTAGCCATTTCCGTTTCTAACTGTAGTTTTTGACCGTGAATTGGTACACTTTCTAAACTCCTTCGGCTTCGTTTAATTAGTTTCTGTACCTTCTGAATGTACTTTTTTGTTTTAATATACTTCTTGATTTTGTTTACACTGTTCATTTTCATGCTACTGCTATTCTGCATAGTGCAAGACTTATCACTGGCTGTGGTAAGGTCGACAGTTGGTATCCCTGTGTCACTCATAACTTCATTATATAGAGCCATAGTTCTAGCGCTCTCTTTGTGTTGTTCCTGCTCACTTATTTGCTGAAGCTCGTGATGTGCCTCAGCAAGCTGGTGTTCAAGCGAGCGTATGCGCTGTAGCGCATCGTACTAGGTATTACAACAACGAAATGAGTTTTTTGTTTTCTTTTGTCAGCAGTTCCAGGAGAGCACCTAAGCCTGTCAAGCGGATTTCCCCGGCCGAGTATAAAGCGCGTGCTGCGGAATCTGAAGCAGAATCTTCTGTAGTCAGGTAACATCTACTTTCTCATGCAAACAATTATAGATTTTTTGTTTATAAAATATAAAGTTAACTGCATGCCGTTTTTTTACCTTCAATTTATTTTTATTTTATATACCTTCAGTAAAGATTTGACACAGTTTCGCCAATATAGGTTCTATTTCAGAAACAAAAAGAAAAGGATCTACTCCCGGCAAGCGTCAGCACGACTCAGACGACGAAGCGGTTCCCAGGTAAACAATTTTATTATTATTCTATTAGTCACAGATCACAGGACATTCACCAAACAAGCCTTTTTCTTCATGTTTTATGAACAAACTAGCCCACAGTTGTCTTTATGCAGTGTTTGACATTTTAAATACGTATGTTATGGTATTTACAGGCGCAAGACCAAGGAAGCAGCGAAACCAAAGGAGGCAAAGCGCAAGGCACCGCCGCAGCACAAGGCCAAGAGGAGCAGCTGGCGCGTGTTCGACTCCGACAGCGAGGAGGAGGGTGCCGCCAGAGCGCCGCAGCAGCTGCGATCCAGCTACGCGAAGCGAGTCGCTGACGGAGTCGTGCGCCGCACTGCCCAGCTTGAGGGAGGTCTATTTTTAGACCTCAAACTGTACCAGGTGGACGACATCAAAAACGTTCACCCCCTCAAGCGGCATGAAAAGGCGGTGTTGGCGCTGAAATTCCAAGGGGAACCCGACTCGCCTGAGTTAGCTGCGCTGCAGCAGCTGTTGCAGCGGTGTAAGGCGAAGTTTGTGGAGAACGGGTATTTTTACGGCGATAAGGTAGATAAATAGGTAGAAATTTGTATTATTTATTCTTGTAGTTGTAGGAATAAAAATATGTGTTAGTTTGTATTTATTCTTTGTTTTATTTCTGTATGATTGTGGCCGTACGATATAATAATAATAATAATATTAGGTTTGTCTCTTTTCATACCTTCACACCTTTACAAAGCAAAGTAAATTCATATACACGTCAATATGCCTAATAATAATTCAATATATTGTTCGGTATGTGATATCTCAGTTAAAAGTAGAGCTTTTTCCTCCCATTTGCGAAGCACTACATAAAAATAACAATGCTGTTAAGAAATGCGATGGTGTTGAGAAAGTATCATCCGCATTTCGTAACCGCATTGCAACTTACAGAGTGAGACCTCGTTCGGACAGCGAAGACGTTGGCGAATCGAGCCCACCATCAATGTTTATTCGTTCACTACGTAGCCAAGTGCGCCAGCTGATTAACGCACGACTTGAATCTTTTGACAGCGTAAAAGCAAATTTTGAGCTATTTGCCGAGTTTACGCTGCCAAAAAATGACAGTAGTGAAGTTAAATCGTTTGCTACCGGAAACATCGTTATTCATAAGAGCTACGACTTCAATGAAATGTTTAAAAAGGTTGTCGAACTAATAGTTGCTGGTATCGACGAATTTCAGGAGAGAGATAGTGGTTGGACTTTTGTAGCTAATTCATATCTAGAGGTTAACATCAACAAGTATAATCCTCTGCGAGCGTCAGGGTTTATCGATCTTCCTAGAGCTATAAAATTAAAACATGCATGTGTCAATATCCAAAACGCTGACCAATTCTGCTTTTTGTGGTGCATTATGGCAGCTTTATTTCCTGCCCAAAAAAATTCAAACAGAACATCGTCATATCCTCAGTATGATACTTTATTAGATACGAGACACATGACTTGCCCGGTGGGCTTCAGGGATGTTAGGGTGTTTGAAAAGAACAATAACAATATTAGTGTAAATATTTACGGCCTCAAAAACAACAAAAAGATTTTTGGGCCGTTATACAAGTCCATGCAAAAAAAGCAAAATCATATCAATTTATTGTTCTTGGAAAGCGGTAAAAATACGCATTACTGTCTCATAAAAAATTTAAGTCGGCTGGTCAGGAATCAGGTTACGAAACATCATAGCAAAATATATTTTTGCGATGATTGCATGATTTATTTTTCTGACGATAATAAACTAAACAATCATAAATGCAGTGGTGTCAAAACTGCTTTGCCAGAAAAGGTAACATTAATCCAGTTTAGACATTTTGAGCGTATGCAAGATATGCCATTTGTAATCTACGCTGATTTCGAATCAATGTTACTGCCCCCAAAAATTTGCACCGCCTTGATCAAAAACCTGTAAATTGATACCGAACTAATATGACAAGTATAACTATGTCATACATTACATTCATCTCAAAACTTGCCTCAAACATGGCCTGACATTGAAAAAAATTCATAAAGCTATTAAATTCGATCAAGGTCCTTACTTAAAACAATACATAGATCTGAACACTGAATTGCGGCAAAAAGCTAAGTCACAATTCGAACAGGACTTTTTTAAGTTGTTAAATAATAGTATTTTCGGCAAAACATTAGAGGACACAGAAAAAAGACTAAATGTAAAGCTGGTGAACCAGTGGTCTGACGTCAGCAATAAAACTAAAAAAATCTTTTGTGCAGAACAACTTATAGCCAGGCCTAATTTTCATAGCTCGTCAGTATTCACTGAAAACTTTGTGGCAATTCAACTAAGACCTGAAAAAATTACACTTGATAAACCTATTTACATTGGCTTTCAGTGCTAGAAATATCCAAAAGCCATAAGTATGATTTTCATTACTCTATTATGAAACCTTTTTATGGAGCTAATTTAAAAATGTGCTATACGGACACTGACAGTTTTCTATACTCAATACAAACGAATGACATTTACTGGGATATAAAGAAACATTTCAAACAGTATTTTGACACCAGCAATTACTCTGAGAATAATATTCATGGTATAACTAAACAAAATAATAAAGTTCCCGGATTGTTCAAAGAAGAGTTAGGGGGGCAGCTTGTAGCTGAATTCGTAGGATTGAGGTCTAAATGCATCAAAACTAAAAATACGGAACTCAAAAAAGCTAAGGGTACGAAAAAGTCTGTCGTAAAAAAATTTAGTTTTAATGATTACAAGACCGTGCTAGTCGATAGCAGCTTAGTCAGAAAGAAAAACATGATGTTTAAATCCTTAAAACATGAAATATTTACACAGTCACTTAATAAAGTATGTCTTTCCTATATATACTAAGTATATACTAAGAAATAAAATTGATACTCTATCGTACGGCCACAAATCCGCTTTACTTTAATAATATATGATTTTATACGATATGTTTTGCATGTTTTTGTAAGGGCCAGTTTTTCAATAGTCAGATAAAACTTAACTGGAGAATAAATAGCATGCTATCACTGTCTAAATCATACAACAAGACAGTGACAACATCAGTTTTAGTATCCCGTTAAGTTTTACCTGTCTATTGAAAAATCAGGTCTCTTCTTCTTCATCAACCCATTATGTCCCCACCGAGGGGCACGGGTCTCTTCCCTGAGGAAGGTATAGGCCATACTCCACCACGGGGGCCAAGTCCGGATTGGTGGAGGCTTGTAGACTAGTGGCTCGTCTACTGTCAGAAGTTGTCAAGCCGCCCTAAGGCCTCTGATAGGTCAGGTCTAAGTAATTTAAATAGGTTTTGTACCTAAGTACTTAGTTATCCTACACTCTAAGTTTACATAGCACATAAGAAAAAGGGAACCCTAAAATAAATGTTTATGTATTAGAAACTTTTGTTTTACTTATTAGATTTTAATTTAACCTAATCACCGCCTATTAGCAGTAATGTCATTGCACGGTAGATGCAAGTCAGCATTTTCATGTAACAACAAGTTCCTGCCCCAGATTTATTCGATACCTCGCGATCACATTGCGTTGAAGCATGCCAAGCTATATCAGCATTATTAACTCCGTTGAATGAACTGCGCCTGACACAGTAATATAAGTAGGACTTTATGTTGGTGAATTGCTGACTAGAAAATATCGCAAATGTTTTGCATATTGTTGATTACTCATTCATCAGATCGCAATCGGCAGGCGAGCACACTGAGGACGTTAAGACAATTCTTCGATTCGGACGAAAAATATTTTTCCAGGTATGTGTTTTAAGGATTTACTTGCATTTGCAGCTTGCGTGTATAGGATAGGATACAACTGAAGGCATGTTTCGAGTTCTAATCTATGCTTTTATTACAGATAATGGACCCTTCCGACTTATGGTTCCCAAATGCACAGCCATTTGAAGATCACAACGATGCACTGGAACTTTCGATCACCGCTGGACAGGAGAGCAAGGAAAAGGAAAAGAAAAAGAAGACGCAAAAAACAGAATGGAATTGCGAAAAAAAGTACAAGCATCCTCCTCATACGTTATTACAAAAACGCCAAGAAGGGCCCTAAAACGCATCAAGATTGAAATATTTAACATCAGCGTGGGGCAAACGTCAGCGACCTCGGAAGATAGTGTGGTTAGTGCGCAATACATAGTGAGTGAAGTAGTGGATGACATAATGGACAAGTCCGAGAAATTAGTTAATGAAATTTGTATTATGTACATATTTTTTCTTATCTCATTTTTCAATTCCAATAAATAAAGTAGATTAAATTAAAGAACTTAGGTATTTAGGTATACATTTATTTTTATAGGTACACATAATTAACAACTTACATTGAAATAGCACACAGTAAAAGAAAAAAACAAATAAGAAGTTAATCAATTCGCTTATATCTCAATTTTATTATCTATACACCATTGTTTAACACATAAAACGGTTCTTAATGTATAATTATTATTTTTATGATCTAAACAACTAAAATTATTCTTATTATACTTTTTAAACAGCTCTAGCAAATTAGGACACCCTTTTTCTTCCACATTTATAACTGTAATGTTATCACACAAGTCTTTGATCCATCTAGTTTTTTCTAAACCTTTCACTAGCACCTGTTTATTTTCTAAATATGGTTTGATGATTTTATGGAACTGAAGATAATCTATATGTCCTCCAGACCATCGATATCCAAAGTTACGCTCGATAACACACAGTTAAATATCTATACGGCCACGGAGGTTTTATAAGAAATACTTGAGTGTTTTCAGCAGTAGCTAATGCAAGTTATTTAATGATAAAGTTGTTTCTATCATTTTTAAATCCATGCACATCAACAATTAGGGTATTTGCGTTCATGATAATTTTCTTACAATATTACTTAACGGTTTATATTCGATTAAACATTCGTTCAGAATTAAACAATACGCAGAGGTTTGATCAGGTATTTCTATCTCACTTTCGAGCTCTACACGCACGTTAACCACTGGCCCAGACTTAAGGTTATCTGTTTGCATTGAACAGTCTATTACAAATAGAGGCGCGAACTCTTCGAACTCTTTTAAACTTAGCAACGGTTCACTTCTCCGTCCGTAGTAAGACTGTTGGAATCTAACGTATTGCTCATATAATATAGCTATATTATTGTTACTAAAACTAACGTTCATATTATCGTATGGAAAGTAAGTCGAATTCAAGTACACTTTAACATCACGTAAGTTACAATGGTCGAATCGAGACATATCTTTTTCAGCGTCATTTTTTCGATTGGTTTGCAAACCTATAACATACCTAGGCTTTTCAATTTGAGATGACGTTTTGATCGACCATGTATGCTTAGTAGTTTTAGGCAAGAGAGGATATTCATACAAATCCCAATTTCTAAAAGCTACTTGTATAGGTTTGTCTTTTTCTAACAAATGAAGTAGATTGATTCTTTCCATGTCCGAAACTTTTATGTGTGGAACACGCCATACGATTTTATGAATTACGACATCATCCACATATTCCCCAGTATTTAATTTTAATGCGTTATCATTTGTGTTGCTACGCAGTAAAACCAGTTCATGTTTACAATTTATTATTACTTGGTATAGACGCCGTAAATTTTCCAGAGTGAACATTTTTAGTACCATTTATATCCCATCCCCAAACCTTAGACATTCTGGACTCACTGTAGTTCATAGATAACAAAGATTTCATAGTAGTAGTTAGACCGGCGTTTTTTATTTTGTCTATTTCAACTCCATTTAGCTCATAACGAATATCTTGAAAAAAGTACAGCAACGGATTATTTGTAAACTGAACACTAGAAGCCTTTGTCGGTACCATTTTTCTCTTATACACATTGACAATACCTTCCAAATATAATGTGCTAGCTGACGGGAGTACGTACAAATCTTGCTGGTTAATAGGTATACGAATTTCATCGTTCCTATTAAAACTTGTCACATATGGTTTATACGAGTGGATTTCAACTCCGTCAATGCTGTTATCATAAACAGGAGTACTCGAAATATCTAATATACTCATTTTGATAATCCTATTAATTTAAGAAATTCTTTATTTTTTGGAGATAATACGTGTTTCTTTTTCCGAGTTCTTTCCTTGTGAGTGATGGAAGTGTGACTAATGTTTTTTAGTGGCGGCGTAGAAGTTTTATTAAAATGAATCATCTTCTTTTTAGATGTAAATATAACTGTAATTCTTCTCCGCGTAAATTGATTAAGTTATTATTTATATCCAGAATTCTTATGTTTATAGTACTTATATTATTTTGGTCCAGAGGAAAATAAATTACGTTCTTAGGTATTTCTATAAGTCTGTAACCTGGTGGAACGTTAGGAGCGAACTCATGGATGATATGGCTGCATATACCATTTATATAAGATCCACTTACAATATCACACTCTATCCGCACAATTGGTGTTGAAAGAATATTGACAGGATATTGTGACTCATGTAATATATTACCTTGGAGTCTCTGTTTACCGAATCCCAATAAGTCCCCAAGACTATTTTCTTTCTCAAAATGGATATCTTTGGAGCTGAATAAATAGGTTTTCAAAGTATTGTTGTTGCAGAATAGATTAAATTTTATGTCATTTATTTTTCCTTTTAGAAAATCTTTTATGTCTTGCAATTCATAATATGTCCCTTCAGGTATTTCAAAAACATCCATATCGCCATAGTAAAATTTATTGTTCTTACTTTCAATGTTTGGAATTGAATTAAAGGTGGACAGATAAAGTAGAGCACACTCGTATTCGCCCTCAAGCTGTAACGGTGGGGAATAATTTGTAGTTAATAGTGACTCATTGCCAGTAATTGACAGTGTGAATGACATTATGTTTATGATAAAAATAAAACGTTTCAATGTCAATTTATACTTTTATTCCAAAAGTCTTGCAAGAAATTTAAACATAAATGCCCGCAGTTAACGGTATTAAATGATTGATATGTCCTATAATTATAATATAAATGACGATTATTTAGATAATTCAAAACCTCTATCGGTGGCTTCAAATTTCCAAAACTATCAAAATATTCACAATAGTCTTTAAGTTTTATATAGGCTACCCAATGAGTCCCTTCGTTAGTGGAGTCATCCAAATTAATTACTCCACATTCTATACTCCTTGGTTTGCTTGGTAATGCATCTTTCATAAAAACTCCTCGAAAATATGGTATATTTTGTGCATATTCTAATATGTCCACATTGGTAAGAGCACGATTAGGCAGCCTTTTCAATCGTTTTTTGAACTTGTGACAAATAATCCGCTACCGGTTCGGTAGGGTTTAATATATAAACCTTTGCCTATTGCAATTGATTCCTTATTGCTATTTTGGCGTGCCATTTTATAATCGTTTACTGTTTTCGCTATCCCCCAGCCACACCTCCAGCTAAACTCCCTAGTGCGGATAGCCCTGCGAATATTGGTATTAAAGGTAAAATTCCTCCACGCTTAGGAATCGGAATTACTCTCGGTATATTAATAGATTTTTTTATGAGCTGTCAGTCTCCTTGCAGCTAAGTAAGCAGCTTCTATAGCACTTTTACAATTTTTTGGTTTCTTTTTCTTGAGATGAGTTTTAATATTCGACACCAAAGATTTAAAGTGTTTCATCCCTGCACCTGATTTTAATTTTGTCTTCATGACTTTACTAACTAGCCATGATGCAATCTTTTCACCGCACCGAGCATCTTTCGATTTAAGCCTTCTCTTTGCCATGTCTAATAAATGCAAATCAGCTTTGTGTCTGTTGTCTAAGTCGTTAAATTTTGCATATGCAATATCGTGATGCATGCAGGCGTCATCTAATTGGTTTACACCTCTATCTCCACGCGACAATCGTTTCTCTAACTTTGTTCCGGGCCCACAATAATTGTAACCTGGTAGATGTAACTCAAAAGGCAAATTATTTATTAAGCTATTAACTAGTCCTTCACCTTTCATTACTAGATATGGACTAACTGCTTATTCTAGACTATAGCCTTTTTATCAATCCAACTGTTTTCGCTCTTATGCAAACCCAACCATTTTACAAGAAACTTATTACCTTTTCTCCTTATTACCTTTTCAATTAAGTACACATTAGGATATTTGGCCTTTTGTAGTTCTTGCTCGTAAAAACAACCTAAAATTGGTTGATGTCGTTGATCTTCTATATCATAAGTTATGGGGTTGGTTTTGTTTATTTTCTTAATTTCAATATTTCAGTAGACCAATTGGGAGTATACCTCTTTTGAAAACTACCTTTGTACTTGCTGATTCTAACGTAGTCACCAACATTACATTTAGGTTTCCTGGTTTTAAGGGCACTGCTTTGAAATTTATTAATATTGTTCATAACTTTATCTTCATTAAGATTATTCACATCTTTAGGCTTATGTTGAGTTACACGATGTTTTGTACTATTATAATGTCTTGCCAATCCATTTGTAACTACCTTGGAAATGAAATGATTTATACAATTTCGTTTTTAACGTTCTGATTAATCTTTCTACTATTGAGGCTTTTTTAACATAATAAGTAGAATAATGATTAATTTTGTAATGATTCATTAATTTTTGGAATTCATCGTTATAAAATTCGGTTCCCATGTCAGTCTGTAAATTACTAGGACACCTTCCACTTTTTCGCAAAATACTTTCAAATGCATAAGATGACTCGGTTTTAGTCTTCGTTTTTAGCGGTATAGCCCACGCGTACTTTGAAAAACAGTCTATCACAATCAAAATAAACTTAAATCCATTATTGTGTATCTTTAATGAAATTAAATCAATAAGATCTGCTTGGCACAAATCATCTATACCTTTTAGAATAACAGGACGTCGTAGGAAATTTTTTCTTGCATTTTTATGAATTTCGTTAACCACTTGTTTCTTCATTTTTCAGTCTATCTCTTGTGAATATTCATAGTTTCTAAAGGAGGTGTGTTAACAGCTATGTTTCCATTTATAAAATGCAGTAAACTTATATGCCTTTTCTATTTATCTACTTGTTCACATCTCTCAAAGCTATTATGTGATCTTTAACAATCTTGCTTACTTCAATTTTTGAACATTTATTTTCTAATTCTTTCTGCAACACTTGCATTTGTGTCTTTAAAATCCTAAGCTCTGTGAGAAAGTCTTTTTTTGTACAATAGTTTTTATTGTTTTGGTCGACATACTATTTATTGTTTGTTTTCTTTCAATAAATAAAAATAAAAATAAAATAAAAATACTCTTTACTTACAGCTTCATCTCCATCTACAGCTAATATCAATCCTTTTAATCTACTTTGTTTTAAATCATAATATCCGGAATCATTTTGAAGCAGCAATTTGTTTAATGGTGTAAATTCAAGTGGATCCGACAAACGTAATCGTTTATGTACATGATGACCAAATTTATTGATGTTCATCTTGCAAAGGAAACGAAGGTTAGAGTTAGAGAGAAAACAAAATATACTTTACACAACTATTTATTCAATCGATGTAACCGCGCAACTGGCTCCCGATATATTCTAATTCAATAAACCATATTCATTCAATTCCTCTATTATTGACAGTATTTCATTATCAAGTCCAATGTTACCAGCATCGCGTGATGCAATCAATAGTTTTAACCTTTCCACTAGCTCATTTGGATCATCCCAATAAACATAGTCCACATTTCTCTTCCACTTTTTTAATGTTGGCAATCCAGAACCTTTAGGACATCTTTCCGGAGTTTTAACATTGTTTACAAAGAGAGGTTTTACGAATTCTAAATATTTTTTCCCTTTATTACTTTTTATTGGTTTGCTTGGATCATTATCTCTTCTATGCACGTTTGTCTCCAAAAGCATTGACTTATAGTTAAGTTTGTCTTCCTCAGTAATTACTGCTGAGTCAGGTGATCGTTTTGTTAATAATTCCAACAAACCAGGAGTTTTGTAGTAGGTATGTTTTCCAACTATAATATTTTTATCTGTGATGGATACTGTTGCCGACCCCATCATAATTATGCCGTGAACATGACTAATTCCAAAAGGAACATCTTTAAGGTATTCTGATGATAACGACCATGAAGAAGATTCAGGATTTTCATTACTGACTGCTGATTCATCTTCTGATACACTTTTGTCACATTTGTCTTCGTTTTGTCCATTATATTCTTCATCATCTGATTCCACTGATGGATCTACACTTTGAGAAGGAGTTTGAAAATTATCAGATTTTCTATTCCTTCTCATCGTTTCATCTAAAGTACTCCAATTACTTGGTTCATCGACATAAAAATCGTTAGGTAGGTCTTTAATACTTTCTTTAGGTATAGGTTTTACACTTTCTTTACGATTGACTACTTCACTTATTTGATTGAGGGGATTAATAACAGGTTTAAAAATATTTTCTAGAGATTTTTCGTGATCGGATTCCATGCATCGCATTTTCTTGAATTTCTTCTTCACTGCATCCGCAGCAATGACAATTTGTTTTAATTGTTTATCCATGTTAAATATTATCAACTTTGCGCCTCGTTTCAACAAGTTTACTCCTATGAATGCAAAAGTACCATATGATGCGTCCTTATATATTTTCCAGTTAAGAATTAAATACTACGAATGTGTCAAACTGCTTGCGATAGCAACCTTTATTTTTTTCGCAATCTTTATTTATTACCAAATAGTTGTAAGGCTTACTCCATATTGTTGTGCACAATTTTCGAAATTCATGCCAAGACATATCAGTGCTAACATGTTCATCATATGCATGACGCAAATTAATGTTTGAAGAGAACAATCAGGTTTGCATTATCTCTAACAAGTTGTTTCGGTATTTTGGTGTAAGTTTGGTTTAAATAAAAGCTATCAATATTTTTGTGTCTACCCATTGCAAAATAATCACGCATATTGTTTTGATTTTCACATGCAACATCATCAAATATTATTATAGAAATAGATTTTGCTTCATCTGTACTGAGAACTTGCTGGTTTGCATGAAACTTCATAAAAGATACACATGGTACTAAACTCAATACATTTTCAAGAAAAGCGTATTTGGGTTGATGTAAAGTTTTTGAATACACATAAACGTTTTTATAGCGTAGCCCATTTTCATGCAAAAGAAGTCCAATCATGAGGTTAGTTTTTCCGCAATTAGATGGCCCACAGATTATGCATCTTATAGAATTAGGTAAAAGAGTTCCATGACGAAATATTTTTTGTGTATATTCCGCAGGATATAAAACCTTGAAACGTAATGTTTTTTTCTGTTTTAAGAACTTCATTACATTATTTTAAATATGTAGCGTTTTATTTGAGGATCAATCTCAAACTAAAGAAAAACTTTCAACGTTGTAGTATTTAAGAAAAATGTAAAAGTCAGACATGCCTGAACTCTCGGAAAAATATTTGCTTAACTTTATAACAATTGTTTGCAACAGGAATTATCGACTTGACCAACGTAGTTATTGGGCATGTTGGATCGCCTTTTTTTTTGGCATCGAGTGAACGGCGGAGCCGTGAGCGTGATGTCGAAAAATGGTGATCCAGAATGCCCAATAACTACCTACTTAAACTATCATCGAAGTGATCGATATCGTCGTAGTAATCATTTCGTTTATAATATTTTCAGTATCCATAATCTCAGCTAACACTCGCAAGTATGTTACAAGCTCCTAAGTGCCGAGTTTGATTTATTAATACTTTATTTATTTATTTATTTATTTAAGGAGAAAAAACAGAATTGACAAACTTATAGTATAAAAAAATATTAGAGTCAATATAATACGACGTCACTCATGTGATGACGGCTTCTAATCAGTGAACTCAAGTTTGGTTTATTAATTAGAACAGCACGAGCGCTCTCAGCGGCAAGAGCGGTTTATTAATACGGACCTGAGAGTAGGGTTCAGGAACACAAATCTTCGTCTTCAGTACATATTATGTAATTTTATCCGTTATGTATGTAAATGTAATTATGTCTATATCGCTATAAGTATGTATGTACATTTTTTTATTACCATTACTTATTTTATTATCTTTGTATATATGTATTATTATAATTATTCTACATATTGTTTAATTTGAACACTAATTAAGAATGAAACAAATAATGAAATCAACATAATGTTTACAAATTTCTTTTTTGGAGTTTTGGGAAATCGAGAATTATTTATGTTTTTTTTTATATGTATTTTATACAGAGTGGCCGGGGGAATGACGTCAAAAAAAAAATTAGGTCCCTCGTGTCATGGGGTATCCGAATCACCCCCATGTATGTTCCGCGATTTTTCATAGTTTCGGAGTTATGATTTTTTTTCTGAATTTTTATGAATTTTCGCCTTATCAATTTTGAAAATTTCTAAAAAAAAACTAGAAACTTTTCAATTACTTTTTTTTGTAACTGAATCTTCACAAGTTGTTCTTCTATGCATAAAATAATCAGCTTCGTAACTTTGATAAAAGTTATTAAAGTGTTGGTCTAAAGTCAAAAATTTACAAATAAAAATTTACAAATGTAAATTATGACTTGAATTTTCAAAAATAAATTAAAAATCCAAACAGATGTTTTAATGGTTTCTTAGTTAGCCTCAGAAATGCGCAAGACTCTCAGATTTCATTATCATTAAAAAAAAAAGTACTGCTTAACGAGCTACTTTGTGTACATACGGCCTTCGAAGACAGCGAGGTGAAGAATTATTAAAATTAACATTTTTTTTTCTGCCATTTCGTCTTTTCTTAGGTTATTAATGAACGAGTCGTCATCATCATGATGAATAAAAGTGGTTTTGTCAATAAAACACAGATTAAAAAATTTGGAGGCATTTTCCGTTTTACAGTAATTAATTTTGCGCGGTCCGTTCTCGTGGGTCATGGGTTGTAAATGCAGACGCAACTTTTTACCTGTAATAACAATAGTCTTTGAGGATAGGAGGCCGCCGAACTATTGCTATCTCTCTCACTCTCAGCGGTAAGAGTGAGAGGGGCAGCGCAGCAGAAGCGAACACAAAACAAGTTTGTACCTCAGTCGTTCTCACTTTGTGTTTAGCAGTAAACACTGCTACACGTGTCTTCATTTTGTTTTACCTCACTGTCTCGCTTTGTCCACGGATTCCGCTGCCTACTCATTTGACTACTTTGCTCGTTAATTGGACTGTGTCTTGCATACTGATTTGGACTTTGTTTACTTGGAAGTGTAAAAGATGAGTTACACGTTAAGTGAATACGCAGAAATGCACTATTTTTATGGAGTTGCACAAGGAAACGGCCTTGAAGCAGCGCGACTGTATCGCGAACAACTTCAACGTCATGGTGGGCCGCAACCTGAGCATTATCCCGACCATCGCGTTTTTATTAACACGCACAATACCTTAATGGCAGGCCGTATTCCTGGCCAACGAGGCGATAGGGAAGGAATCCCTAGAGTTGACCCGGATCGCAGAGAAGTTGTGCTCGAAGAAGTTCAACGAAATCCTTCCACGAGTACCAGAGCTATGGCTCGTACTCTGAACATCCCAAGAACTTCTATCCAAGACATACTTCACGATGAAGGATATCATGCGTTCCATATCCGACGAGTTCAAGCTTTACTGCCTACAGACTACCAATTGCGCATTGATTTCTGCCAAACAATGCTACAAAAAGAACAACAAGATCCTGGATTTTTCAATAAAGTTTTATGGTCAGATGAGTCACGTTTTGAGCGCACTGGAATTTTCAATATTCATAATTACCACACGTGGGCGGTTGAAAATCCACACGAAATGAGAGCGTCGACGTTTCAACATCGTTTCAGCGTTAACTTGTGGTCTGGTATTCTCAATGGCGAACTGATTGGTCCATTTGAATTGCCGTCCAGATTAAATGGAGAAAGATACCGACACTTTCTGGAACATGAACTTCCATTGTTGCTAGAAGACGTGAATATTGAACTAAGACGAACCATGGTTCTTCAAAATGTCGGCGCTCCATGTCACTACGCAACGCAAGTCCGAAATTATTTAAATGAGGCGTACCCCAATAGATGGATCGGACGCGGCGGACCAATATCGTGGCCTCCACGCTCACCTGACCTCAACCCCATGGATTTTTTTATGGGGAATTATAAAACGAGCGAACAAAAAAAAACTTTGCGACTGATGATGACATACTGTTTTAATAACTTGAGCGGTAGGAATTTGAGTAAGCGAAAAATTAACTAAACTGACGACGAATATTGATTTATAATAAAATCCAGAACGAGCTTACAAAAAGTGGATTGTGATAAATCCATTTCAGATATTAAAATTTTATCCGAGCGACTTCATTACTAAGTGAGCGACTGGAAATACAGAGAGGGCAACTTCAATATTAAGATAGATTCGATTTTTCTAAGTGAGGTTATACTTAGCGAACTACTAAAAAGTTCACTTTGAGCAAAGTTTTGTAAGCTGCTTTATTAATGATTATTGGTTACTGATATTCTATTTGAGGGCTTATGTTTTTTATTTTGATACGCTTTTTTAATGAAAACTACAGATTTTTAAATGCGCGCGAATTCGAATGGGGGCGGGGCGACGAATCGTTGCAGTCAGGTGAGTTGGGCTGCGGACCAATAGCGTTGCGTGCTTACGATTGCCATGTGCTCGCACCACTGGCTCGCACGCTGCATTGTGCGTTTGTTTATGTTTTGATGTGACGTAATATTTGGACGTGCTGCGTAATTAATTTGTTTTAACATCTTTAACTGCTTATAGTTACAATCATGAACAATTCTAGCTTACCAGGGACAAGTGGTGATAATATGAATGAAGTTCCAGTGTACCAAAGTGAATCTGAGAGTGAAACAGAAATAACAGTGACTAAAAAGCAAAAGAAGACGAAAGATTGGATATTTTTAAAACAATTTTCTAATGAAGAAGATGCTTTAAACTTCGTAAATTCTGAATGTATTTGGTCGCGGAATTACACACGTGCCACTGAAGATGGTCAAAAAAGGTTCTATCGCTGCAATAAAGTCAAAAGGAGAGGGCCGCAATGCGACGCGGAGCTTTATTTGTTATTTGTTAATGATGACGATAAGGTAAATGTGTATCAAACTGACTCAGAACATAACCATAGTGCTATTGGTACCCGAGATACTTACGGCATTCACGAGAATACAAAAGAGGAAATTAAGAAATTGTTTAATTTACGCTTGAAACCCAAAGCAATTTTATCAGAACTTGCTAAAATAGAAGGAATACACTTACCATCAAAAAGGCAACTCTACAATTATTTGTCGGATCTCAGAGCACAAAAATTTGGAAAATCGGGTATTTGTCTGGGCGAATTAGAGCAGTGGATATTTAAACGTACCGCTATTCCAGACGATGACAACGAGGTTTTCGTCATTAGTTACCACGTTATTGAAGGTGATCAGCCAAGTTTCCGATTCAATCTATCTACAAAAACATTATTGAAAACAATTTATTATTGAAAACAACTCATACACACTGATGCCACTTACAAACTGATATGGCAGGGATTTCCGGTGCTGATTGTTGGCACTACGGATAAAAATCGCAAGTTTCATCCTATTTGCTTGGGAGTAGCTACAAATGAGCGTCAAGAAGATTTTCAGACAATGTTCCAAGGAATAAAGGACAAAGTTATGCAATTATACGATTACACAATGAAACCCAGAGTTCTGATCTGCGACGCAGCTCAAAGTATAAAAAACGCATTTTCAGATGTTTTTGGTGAAGAACCGACTATTCGTATGTGCTGGGCACATGCTAAAATAAATATACAAAAGAAAGTAGAAAAAATTGTGCCAAAAAAGGAACAAAAAAGCGTTTTGAGGGATGTAGATGCTTTGCATAACGCAGCTTCACTCGAAGTGTTTAATGCCGCTTCGCAAGCGTTCCTTGAGAAATGGAAAACACAAACCACCTTTGTAAAGTACATGGAAGAGGAATGGTTCAGAAAGAATCGCAATTGGTTCTTAGGTGCAAATAATGCCCTCGAGTCATTTAATAGAAACATAAAAGACCATAATACATTGCGAGAACGATTTCCTCTGTCGCGATTTCTGTCTGTTGCTACCGATATGGTAGCCCAGTGGTCATTAGTAAACTCTTCGTTACCTGAGGCACCTACTATTGAGCTTCGACAATGGACGGAAGCTTACGTCTGGGCGAAGAAAAGCATAAATATAAAGATAGTAGCATCGGATCCTACCAAAAAAGTATATTTGATTTGCAACGAAAATGCTACAGATTTAAACTACAATGATCGTTGGCAGACTTTTGACGAGTATAAAAAGCAGTCAGTTGCTTTCCAGAAAACCACATTGCCAAATTTGGACTGGCAAAAAGGATCGTGCGACTGTCCCGAATTTTTCAATAGATATGTATGCAAACACGTTTTGGGGCTAGCAATTCGGCTCAAACTAACAACACCACCACTGGAAGCAAAAATGATACCCATTGGACAAAAAAGAAAACGAGGCCGGCCCACTAAGTCCAAGCCAGCACTTATTTACCAGTGACGATGAGTAGTAGGGCTCCTCATACCTATCAATGTTTCTTAGTATTAATAAGAAGTTTTTTTTTTAGTTGACTGAAGCGTCTTATTTATTTTTTGTTCATTTGATTGAAATAAATGCATGCATATTACTTTATTTTTACGGAGTACATTGTTTTATTTAATTACCCTTATATTTCAATAATAAAATTTCTCAACTAATAGAATAGTGTTTCTTCATATAGTTATTTCATATTATTTTTATTTTTTAAATGTGACCTCATTATACTCTGCTCATTAGTGTATTTTTCAAAGTGGTTTTTGTATTCGAAACACTTCATTTAAGATAAAATGCCGCTCAGTATAAAAAATACATTTGCCAAATATTGAAAAAAATGCAGGACGTAACGTTGACACTCAAACAAATATTAGGTCGCTCAAATATTATGAAGCTGCTCATTTTGTATTTTAAGTAACTCAAATTAATGTTTGTAAGTTGCTGTTCTGTTGATTTCTCGTCACTCGCAGTCAGTCGCTCACTTAGTAATTCTATAACCCAAATTAATAAATTTTGACACTTAGAACTCTAATTTACAGTCACTCGTTTTATTGCTACCCTTTTTTTATTTGGGACTTCCCTGTCCCCATACAACTCATTTTAGTAAAGCCCCACGTCCAGTGTTTTTTTTTTAATATAAGCTTTATAACATTACTGTAATCCATAAAAACATAATTTCGTAATCATTATTTCATAAACTACCCTCATTCTGGTGGTTTTTTTTTCTGAGTCACATGTGACTCACGAACGTAGCGTAAGAAATTTTCTACTACACGTTCAATGAGTCATATGTGAGCGCACACGCGGAAATCATTTTTTTTTGTTTAAACGTCAATCAACTGTCAATATCTAATTGGGTTAGAAAGTAATTTGATACTTTGAGGTTATAATTGATATTTTATTGAAAAAAAAGTTCGTTTCATGCAATAATTGTTGCTTTTCGAGAAAATGGCCAAAAGGTATACGAGTGAAGACATATTGCGTTATTTGGAAGATTCAGATGAAGAAGCATTTAGTAGTGGAAGTGACGATGAGTGGCAGCCCGATAATGAAAATGAAGAAATCGAGGATACAGAGGTAATTGCAAACTATATAGCAAGTACTGCAGAAAGAACTGAGACTCCGTCGCCTACACCAGCAAGTCCATCGTCACCCAATCCAGGAAGTTCAACAACGTCATCCAATGCGTCTGAAACCCAGTGGAAAGGAGATGTTTTGCCTTTAGGAAGGGAAACATTTACAGGCATTCACGGTGTACAAAATATGGCCGCAATTATTAGTGAAGATGGCCAAATTAGTTTGAACAAAATATATGCTTATTTTGTACCTGATGATTTGATTGATGAAATGGTCATCCATACGAATAATTACGCTGGGTTATTGAAAGAATTGCGTACCGCAGAATTTAGTCGAATGACGAGATGGAAAGACGTCACTAGAGAGGAATTGAAAAAAATTTTTGGAGTTCTAATTTACATGGGTCTCAATCCTAAGCCCTCGATTGAGCATTACTGGAAATTGGATGTGCTGTACTATAATCCTCTTATGCACAGAATAAATATGTCGTACAACAGGTTTAGCTCCATTCTACGATGCTGGCACTTTACAGAAGTCCAAATAGGTGTCATTGGAGAGCAAAGAACTCATAAAATAGATCCACTGTTACAAAAAATGGTTGACAATTTTCGTAGTTTTTATATGCCAGGCGATATTATTGTCGTTGATGAGTCAATGGTAAAATTTCATGGGAAATTGCTAATAAAGACATATAACCCGGCCAAAACAAATCGTTACGGTATGAAAATATATAAAGCCTGTACAGTAAATAGTTACACATGGTCCTACCAGATTTATTCTGGGATCTCACATCAGTTAGAGGGTCTTGATAAACCTGGTTCAACAGTCGTACAGCTTACAGAACCTCTTTTAGATGCCGGTCGTATCATCATTGCTGACAACTATTATACCAGTTTACCATTGGCTGAGTATCTGAAAGGTCGCAATACTGACTTGTGCGGCACTTTACGTAAAAATAAAAGAAATTTGCCGCAAGAAGTAGTAACAGCGAAGCTCAGAAGGGGAGAACAAATAGCTAGACAAAAGGACAATCTCTATACTGTACTAAAATGGCGTGATAAGCGAGATGTATTCATGATCTCAACCTGCCATGGAGATGGTATGTCTAACGGGACTACCAGACGAGGCGACGTCATAAAACCCGATGCAGTAATCGATTATAATGATGCCAAAAAAGGCATTGATATTTCTGACCAACTTGCTTCATTTCATTCTCCCTTACGTAAAAGTTTGACGTGGTACAAAAAGATAGCAGTAGATTTACTATTTCAAGTCGCCATTATCAATGCCAGATGCATCTACAACGAGTTGACAGATGGCCCCAAGTTGACAGTTTTACAAGTCCAAGAACATCTGGTCCGACATTTTCTTGGACCTGCAGCATCAACCACAGAAACGAATCTCCCTCAAAGGTCTTCGATCTCCTCTAGCTCTTCAGGAACTTCAATTGCTTCTTCAAGCAATTCTGGACATTCTCTGCAAGAAATTCCTCCAAATGCCTTCGGTAAACTCGTAAGAAAAAGATGCAATGGATGTTATATAAAATTGAAAAATGAGGGATTAGTAGCTCGTAAAGCGAAGCAAATACACACTGAGTGTAAAAAGTCTTTCTGTTTAGAATGTTATAATGAGAAACATGCTTGATTTTGTTATTTTTTCTTATGTATAAATATTCTAAGTACGATTAGAGCGAATATGTTACATTACACAGTTTATTTTCTTTGAATAAAACCTTGCCTTTAATACTTACTTGAGTTTTATTTATTGCAAGTTTCTAGTAGTAATTATATAAAAAAAAAAAAAAATCGCGATTTTTTATTTTTTTATTAAAAACTTCATGTTTATTGCCATACGCCCAGGTGTGATTCAAAAGAATATCCCTTCACGTTCATCACAAAAATTGTGCCTTAAACTGTATAGAGAAATGAGTCACCTGTGACTCATGAACTTATTCCAAAACGTTCCTGTGAGTCATATATGACTCATCGGACAGGGAAGTTGTTAAGGAAATAGCATACGCCAGAGAAAGTGGGAGTGAACAAGAGCTGAGGCAGAAATTAACAGAAGCTGAACGTGTTGTAAAGGAAAACAGAGCAGCTTTTAGACGATTAAAAGATAATTTCTTACGTAGGTGTAGAATGTGTATTGCTGCTGGAGGTGGCAACTTTGAAAACCAATTATAATAAACATTTTTTTTACATTTTAATCTGTGTTTCATTGACAAAACCACTTTTATTCATCATGATGATGACGACTCGTTCATTAATAACCTAAGAAAAGACGAAATGGCAGAAAAAAAAAATGTTAATTTTAATAATTCTTCACCTCGCTGTCTTCGAAGGCCGAATGTACACAAAGTAGCTCGTTAAGCAGTACTTTTTTTTAATGATTATGAAATCTGAGAGTCTTGCGCATTTCTGAGGCTAACTAAGAAACCATTAAAACATCTGTTTGGATTTTTAATTTATTTTTGAAAATTCAAGTCATAATTTACATTTGTAAATTTTTATTTGTAAATTTTTGACTTTAGACCAACACTTTAATAACTTTTATCAAAGTTACGAAGCTGATTATTTTATGCATAGAAGAACAACTTGTGAAGATTCAGTTACAAAAAAAAGTAATTGAAAAGTTTCTAGTTTTTTTTTAGAAATTTTCAAAATTGATAAGGCGAAAATTCATAAAAATTCAGAAAAAAATCATAACTCCGAAACTATGAAAAATCGCGGAACATACATGGGGATGATTCGGATACCCCATGACATGAGGGACCTAATTTTTTTTTTTTGACGTCCATCCCCCGGCCACCCTGTATAGTACAAAGTGTCACAAAAGCGTAGGCCTATAAAACTATATAACCTTCTGGTCAACAGATGATATTTCTGTTAAAATGTTATGTTTTGGGATGTGTATGTGTTACTTACAAAAAAAAAAAAATTATAGCCTCCATTTTTTATTTTTCCTTTAGTCGAAATGGCTTTGTAGTGGGTATATTATCGTATATCTTGCCCCCGATAAATATTAACTTTCATACAGAAAAAATTATGGCAGATTCACCACCCAATCGATCACTAGTGGGCATGGTCATCGATCGTACTCCTGAAGGAAGTTATAGGGTACGGAGTGACGAACAGGTCATATTAGAGAGGAGTGCGTGTCTAGTGAATAATTTTATCTTGTGTGTAATGAATATGTTATCAGTTATGATAAGTGTTTTTTGCAGCAATTTAGGCCCGCAGAAATTATAGGAGGGGCAGGGGATGAGGTGAAATTATAGGAGGGAAGGGGTTGAGGTGGTTGAGGCCCCTAATCTGAGGCCACGCAGCCTTTTTCACACGGAAAGTGTATGTATACTTTTGTATTAAGAAAGAATTTTTAAGAATTTATTGGGACAAACTAACAAATCACACGAAAAAAAGGCATAACAAGTAACATAAACAAGTACAAAGGAAAAACAAGTCACATCACCACCGACCTACTCGATGATTGTGTGCTCGGAGGATACGAACGAAACCAGCGAAGCTGTCCTGGGGAAAGTAAGGGGAGCACTGGTCGCCCCAAAAAATTGTGGCCTGCAAATTGACAGAGTCCAAAAGGCGAAAAACCAAAAGGTGATGTAACCTGCAAATTGACATAGTCCAAAAGTTGAAAAACCAAAAGGTGATCATAAGCTGCCAATCGAAGAACGCTATAGACAAGGCATATGACCGAATCAAGAAAAACAGCGCAAACCTTATAATGGAGCAGGAAAAGAACAAAGATGGGTCTCGTCATCATTCAAGGTAAAGTCAGAGCGTCAGAGTGCATCCTGTTGTGTGTCAAAGTTGCCGCAAAGGGCACCTCAGGTGTTGGTGTTGCCTAAGGAAAAACATCGTGAGGAAATGAGTGTCTGAGCTATTCACATACCTCAGCGCTTGAAATCGCCGATCCGTGGTGGGCACGCGTGGTGATTAAGCCCATACTCTCTACCTGAGAGAAGGCCTGTGCCTTACAGTGGGACGTATATAGGCTGCTTATGTATGTACGGCGGGCGTTATATGTGCTATCTGATGTTAGCGGGCCGCCCATATTGTTTTTTTACAATTGCAACAGGTGCTCCTTTATTTTTCTGGGAAAACTAACGAAACACCTTCCAAACTTTATCCTTCTTTTAAAATGTAACTGTCCGCAATTTTGATTGTATTCTTCTATTTTATTTTTATCTGGTCTCTGTTCGGGTTCTATTCTTTGCTTTGGGTCTTCTCTTATGTGTGGCTTTGCATCTATTTAACAGGATGAGGAAGATATTTTGAATGCCCTGCTGCTGAGGCGTTAGCCGACTCGGGAAGCGAAGCGGACGATGATGAACATTTGACCCTGGAGGATTTGCGGGCTATCCTGCAAGACGACCGAAAACGTGCCGATGGAGGAAGCAAATGAACCTGATGTAGATCAGGTTTTTTTCATGGTCCGAAGACTGGAAAATTTTCTGGGGTGAAGAAAAATTTCCAAGGAGAAGTGGGTCCCAAAATCGGAGGAAGAAGTCCGTTGGGCTGGTTCACTCAGATTTGACGAAAACAAACCTGTACGCTTGGGAAACCATAGTAAAGGCTTCCGAAACAGGCATCTCAGCCCAATCGGGGCTTAATTGGGTTGAGACGTCTGTTTCAGAAATATATCGTCTCATGGAAGTCATGTTAATGGGGATGTGCGTCAGGGGTAAGCGAGAGGAATACTGGTCCATTGACGTGCTGGGCACGCCAGAATTTAGGAAAATCATGGCCAGAGACAGATTCTTTCAGAGTTATGCATTTTGTTGACTATAGGGAGTTAACGGAGCATGGCGGAGACCGAAAGTTGGCCAAAATACAACCGATCGTTGACGCGCTGAATTACATTTAAAGCCATTTACATCCCTCGCTAATATCTATCCGTAGACTTATCTATGCTTGGAACTCTGATTTGGAAGAGACATCTGAGCTGGATTCAGTGTATCCGTACCAAGGCAGCAAGATAAGATAAGAATATTCTTTATTGCACGCGAGAAGCGAGACATAAATATGAAAGTTACAATGAAAAAGTACAATGGGTGGCCTTATTGCTAACAGCAATTTCTTAAAGACAACCTTGTGATGGAAAGGTTTCCAAAGGAGAGAGAGGCGGGTAGTTGGTGCAAATACGTACAGTACATACTTAAACTAAATAACAATCTTACATAAATAATTGTGATAAACTACTACATAAATAAGATTCGGCATAAAGAGCTACGAACTCTGCGAGGCTGTAAGTGGCAACGTATTAGATGTAATACTATATACGGGCAAGTCAACTGTTGCCACACGAGCCCTTTTTGGATTCACAAGTAGCACGGCAAAAATTGTGTTAAATCTTATGAAAGGGAAAGGGTACACATCATATATGGACAATTTTTATAATTCAGTCCATCTCACCAGATGGCTGAAATACCGAAAGACGTAGTTGGCACGATGAACAGGCGTAGAGTAGGGACACCGGCCGATTTAAAAAATGTAGACGAAAAACGGATTGCTAAGAGCACAGTGGTAAAATATCCGTCGTCGCATGGAAGGATGTGAAATTAGTTACCAGTGTCTACATACCACACTGCTGAACTTGTAGGAGGCCGTCGAGCTGGACAAGAAATCATGAAGCCGTCGGTTGTGGAAACCTATAACAAGTTCATGGGAGGGGTCGATCTCAAGGACCAAAAACTTTCAATCTACCTCCTTGAGAGAAAAAGGGGTCTAAATTGGTACATGAAAGTGTTTAGACGTTTTATAAATATAAGTATATTAAATGCATATATTATCTACTGCGCCAACGTTGGCCAAGGCAAAAAAAAATGACCCACCGGCAATTGGAATAAAGTATTATTATTAATGCAGGTGGAACCAAGAGGCATTGGCTAGTTTCTAATAAAATATTACTGTAGTACTGTAGTGTTTAGTTAAGGGTAGGTAGACATTTTGAATGTACCTGCTTTCCGATTGTTGGGCAGTCGTTACCGAGCATTAAACGGAGTAATTACTACCTCTAGGTTTTATACACTAGCCCCACACAAAAATACAATTAAATACTTTTACCGAATTTTAGAGTTAAATACCCTTGCGACGTTTACCAACAGCTGTGGCCATGAGCGAAGTGGTCGATCGACCCCACGCCCGATTCAAGTTCAAGGCTCTGCTCTGCCACCAGCGGCCTTGGCTAGACTGACGGCTAGCTGTAAAGCCTTTTTTGCCGCCGAGTACGTACCGTAAAACTGTTGCGTCAGTACCTCGTCCCGGATCCGACGTCTTCGGTATCGGGTGTATTGGCGGCGTGCCGCAATGCACTCCGCTCGAAGTTCGGCGATGTCAGCCGACCACCAGTAAGGCATAGCCCCGTCGCACACTGTCGTCAGCTTATGCTGGAGCCTTAAAGCTTCAACGTCGGCCTCCACTGGGTCCGCCGATTGTGAGGCCTGCACAATGGAAGCCTCGATTAAGAAATCACTATCAGTTTGTGCCAACAACTGCCCGGCCAGACCCAACCCCAAAGAAGAAACTTCAGAGCGGTTGTAGGGGTGGTCAGGCAATGTCTGTGCTGGTCGCCTCCCTTTTGCTCCGGTTGGACCTTGTTTCTTCGGTGTCTTCGCGGGAGCACTTGGCCCGGGAACCGGCCCGGAGGCCGGATGTGCATTTTTTGGCTCCAGGGGCGGGCGGACGGGCTTTACCGGTAAAAGCCTGTCTTCTATTGCCGCGAATCGTTCGTCCATCATGCTGCTCACTTGGAGCATGATGGCATGGACGAGGTCCTCTTTGTTCGAGGTTTTCACAAGAGCAGCCGATTCAGGTGAGGGAGCACTGGTTTGCTTCTCAGGACAGTCCACACGGATCCGCGCCATTTTCCCACGGAGTTCGTCTATCTCTCTGCCCAGACGATCATTGTTCGACTGTCGAGCTCTCTCTGCCTGGTTAACATTTTGCACGATATCGCGCTTAGTATTAAGACGCTTCTGCTGCCCCTCCGCTATTTTCTCAGCGCCTAAGCCCACAAGCTCATCCTGTATGATTGATTGATCGGAGTCAGAGTGCTTCCTTCGGCCATATTTCACGGAGCTACAGCTTGTCGGCCTGGAATTTTCTAGCTCCACCTGCACATCGTCACTACTACAAGAGTGACTATCGCTATTGGATGTTTCGACCTTGCCGCATCTAGCACCAGCAGTGGCGCCGGAAACGTCAAGACTACTCACAGCATTCCTATGAAGCTCACTTAAGGAAAATTTCAAGGAGGATGATCCGATGTTGCCCCCCCCAGAATACGAGGGGCAGCCCGGCGCCCAGGAGGCGCCGGGGAGGGATTCTCCTGAAGGACAGGTACCCTCCTGGGGTAGTATTTCTTTGCATGCGGACTTCATTTTTTTTTTCAATAGTTATTAGCATTTCGGCTACATCTGAACGGATTGGGACTTAGCTCGCATCGCTTTCCCAACACGACGCGGTTGCAATTTTAGGCACTAAAATCCAGGGCCAGCACATAACCCTAGGGGCTGATGGACTCCTCAGCCGCTCTTGCGAGCACCCCGATGCCACATGCCTCTGCGCCGGGGATTGAGAATTTTTATAGTGGTTATCTCCTCGCGATCTAGCCATTTGAGGCAAGACCGTCGGTCCCAGAACGTCGGGATTACGATCTGCTCATTCACACCGAGCACCACTCTGAAAGTAGTAGGTGATATACCCTGACCGAATCTGAACAATCCAGTACCCGGACGAGCCTTCCCCGCAGAATAATTTGCCGCCAGCCAGCAAGATCCTGGTTAAGAGACGTTACTGACCTAAGCACAGAGCGTAACAGCCTTACTGCTCTAACTTAACCTAAACCAAGTATCATCATCAGCCATTTGACGCCCACTGCAGATAGGCCTCTCTCATGGTTTTTCTAGCCACGAAGGGTTTTGCCATGAACCAAGTATCATCATCAGCCATTTGACGCCCACTGCAGGACATAGGCCTCCTTCGTGGTTTTCATAACCATGAGGGGTTTTGCCATAATCGCCACACTTGGCAGTGCGCGATCGCAGTACGCGGTCGGAATCTCAGAAAGACGCTGCTGGCCGTCTCCTGGTAATTGATTTCCTTAGTCGCCTTCTACGACATCCACGGTAGGAAATGGAGTGACGCTATTCTTAATCCGGCGCCACACGGTTTATTACAACGTGGAAGGCCTAGGGTGTCCGGCAGAGGGCAGAGAAACCGGTGGTATGAAAATCCTTTTTTTTTTATGGGCAAATATTTTGGTTTCCTACCACCGGTTTCTCTGCCCTCTGCCGGACACCCTAGGCCTTCCACGTTGTATTCTGTCTCGCCGTGTCCGCCAATATCAGTCGCTTATCAGCAGTCGATGTGCCTTCTTCGCTGATCCAGTCTTTATGTACTGCGCAGGAGGTGTCCGCGTCTAGTTACCTTTCTGCCGAAGCGTGCAGGCCCCCTCGACCAGGTTCAGCCCACAAGTCGACGTGGTTTGCCGTCATTAATTGCCTGTGTTAATTTTCAAAACATTGAAAACAAGTGGAAATATATCAAATTTGATGAAACACCTCAAAACGCACTCTGAGACGTAAGTAAATTCCTGAAATATCAAATTGTACATTATTCAGTTAAATGACTACCTACTTTGTCTTTTACTAATGTTTCTCTTTTGTGTTTCTATTGTAAGTGACAAAAGCGCAGACGACAGAGGACGTGACTTGAGGACCTTACTGACATCAACTTCCGCTACTACTGCCACCACCTCTACTTCTACCGCCACTGCAGTATCTGTCAATGAAAATGCTATAGTAGTAAATGAGGAAGAAACTAGTACAGAGAGTACAGCAACCACATTTCATCAGCTGACTATAGTTGAAACATTAAAAAGAGCTGCGTCTTATACTGGTAAGTTGATAATAAAAATCCATTTACCTATTTTCAAAAGAGAAAATGTTTAAATAATATTTCCATTCTTTAACCGATCTGCACAGCGTAAAGGAGTTATTGTAAAACCAAGTCAGGTGTATGTTTTTAAGAAGATATCTAATGAAATCACCAATCTTAAATAAGTAAATCTTCTTGTATCTACAAAATCTACAATCACTTTTTTTTTTTCAGAAGTAGGACCTCAATTTGAACAATTAATAAAGCATTTGCTTTATTTCATATGTGTCGACAACAGACCATTTGAGATCATTAAGGCCCAGAACACACGGTGAAACGCAACTACTAGTAACTTTTGAGTTGCATTTAAGTTTCTGCCATAGATTCCTTTGAGAGACCACACATGACGCGACCAGTTTGAAACCGGTTTGAAACGCGTTGCAAATCAGTCGCATTGAAACCGGCGTGCAGGAAACTCGCGTTGCGTTTCATTCATTTTTTGTCTTGGCGTCTTTTTACAAAATGGCTGACGACCAACAAAACAACATTAAACTTGTGTTAGAAGTGTAAAGTATCCTTGCTTGTATAATATCACACTATCAAGCTACTTTCGCAAGACTGAGACTGATAAAGCATGGGCAGAAATTGGAAAAAAATTAAAATTACAGGTGAGTTATCTGATTATTTAATAAAATAATTCTACGCACAAGAAGCCCATTGCCACGGCAATGCTGTCTGTGGTGTCAAAAAGTAATTATTTAAATATTTTCTTAAAGATAAAGGTGAAGGATTGGGTCCTAGGATCAGATCATGTTGCATTGAATCAGGAGGGCGTTGACTAATTTCGTTACCGACATATGTGGTGTGATACGGTATTCCTTCCTTGGATCTCACAAAATTGTGCAATACACAAGCACTTTTTATTGACCACTTCCGGGGTTCGGCAACGTATTGGTGATTCGAATATCATACATTTTTCTGTTAACATGCCAAAAGCACACTCGACACTTTTTTCTAGCACGGAATAATCTATAATTAAAGATGCGTGAGATGTTGGTGGCAGTTCTTCCTGGAAAAGGTCTCATTAAATATTTTTCCAAAGGAAAGGCTTCATCTCCAACAAAGTAAAATGGAAATGAGTAATTATTTTGATCCATTGGCAAAGGACCTGGTGCAGGAATATTTAGAGCATCTTCCTCAATAAGGCGCTTCATAGATGAAACTCTGAAAATACCTGCGTCACTATTTCTACCTGCATATCCAACTTCTATACCCGAAGGTTTGCTGGAAGAAATCTCTTACAGAGATGAGCTCGCCTTTGTACATTTAATTTCTTATGTAATGTCCTGTTAAATGTCTTGTGTGCAATAAAGTATAATAAAGTGTTTCTATCATTGTAAACAGACCGTCAGCATCGGCACATGCCATTAAAATTACAGAATAATAATTTTTGTAATTAAAATTAGTAGATCCTGTATTCGCGAACTTTTTTATTCTGAAATGTTTTCCGTCAATCGAGCCTAAACAATTAGGCATATTACAAAGTATAGTATCGTTCAGCAATTCGCTTCCACTTGTCTTGGTCTGGAACCGGCATAAATCTATTCTTTAAACAATCCCATATTTTTTTTGTAGTATCAGCTACAATCGTTGCAATAGTGGAGTCTCCTCTGGCGAAGTATAAGCCCAATGCCACATATGTAATAAATGTGCCTCCCAAATACCTGTAAACCAATAAAGAATACTTATCAGTAAAACAAATAAATACAAAAAAATCAGTGGCAGGCAACAGATAGTATAGATAGATTTTTTTACTTTTTTTACAGGTGCTGCTTGCAAAGAGAAATGGCGAAAGGAGAAAGAAGGCTCTGGGCCCAAAGTTAACAAGTTGAAATTAGGTTAAAAAAATTAGTTATATTTTTGTGGTTTAAAGTACAAAAACTCAGATAAATTCACAATCTAGGAACGAGAAAACTGGAAATAAGAAAAAGTGTAATCGATTGAAATCGTCATAATCGATTAAAATAATTGTTAATAAAGGGTCTTTCAAATAGAGCGGGTCGATATTAATAATCTGTGGCGGCCATTTTGATTTGGCGGCATCTGTCAAATCTGTTTTTTCTTATTCAGTCACTGATGCCAAATCACCATGGCAAGTTACACGGTTGAGCAGCATGTGCAAATGATAAAACTTTATTATCAAAATGAGTGTTCGTTAGTGCAAACGTTGCGCGCATTGCGCCCATTTTACGGCAGACGCGGTGGCCCTTCAAAGTCTACTCTCCAACGATTGGTGACTAAATTTGAGACGACCGGTTCGGTAAACAACCAACCAACACCTTTACGTCAAAGGAACGCCAGATCGGCCGAGAACATCGCCGCTGTACGTGAGAGTGTTCAGGAGACTCCGAAGCAGTCGATTTCTCGCCGTGCACAAGAACTCGGCCTTTCGCAGACTTCAACTTGGAGAATTTTGCGTCGGGACTTGGGTCTGCATCCATACAAGATCCAACTGACCCAGGAGCTCAAAGTTAATGACCATAGACAACGCCGTGTGTTCGCTGAATGGGCGTCGGAACGCTTGGAAGAGGACCCCGATTTTGGCCGAAAAATAATCTTTAGCGACGAGGCACATTTTTGGATGAATGGTTTTGTTAATAAGCAAAATTGCCGTATATGGGATGACCACAACCCACATGAGGTTCACCAGGTAGCAATGCATCCACAAAAAGTAACTGTTTGGTGCGGATTTTGGTCTGGCGGCGTCATTGGTCCGTACTTCTTCGAAAACGAAGTTGGCGAGGCCATCACCGTCAACGGTGAGCGCTACAGATCAATGATAAACAATTTCTTTTGGCTTAAATTGAACAATATGGACGTGAACGACATGTGGTTCCAGCAAGATGGCGCTACTTGCCACACAGCGAACGACACAATCGACATTCTGCATGAACGGTTTGCGGGTAGGGTTATCTCTCGCAGAGGTGACGTGAATTGGCCACCAAGATCGTGTGATTTGACTCCGCTAGACTTTTTCTTGTGGGGTTTTCTGAAGTCGCAGGTCTATGCCAATAAACCACATTCGACCGTTGCCCTGAAAGCCAACATAACGCAGGCCATCGCTCAGATTCAGCCGGATCTATGCAGCAGAGTTATTAAAAATTGGACCTCTCGGATTCGTGCCACCATGCGAAGCCGCGGCGGACATTTGAACGATGTCATATTCCATGTATAATGGCATAAACGGGCCTTTTAAATAAAAACTAAATTTCGTTAATATCTCACACACATCTAGTTTTATTCAATTTTAACATCGACCCGTCTTTGTTGAAAGACCCTTTAGGTTTAACTTCACTTAATGGATTCAGAATGCTTCACATATACATAACATGCTATAACTCCACAATAAAATGTGAAAATATCTTCGTAAAAAATATATCTTCAGCCATTTAATATAGAAATAGATTATTTTTTTAAATATAAATCGATTTTCTCGTAACTAAAGAAGTGTCTGGCCACGCCATTATAATCTAAAAACAATTACACCTTGACATTGTCATAAAATTGACAAAATACCCGCTGTCATAAAAAATCTTACTCGTTTCGTTGCGTTCCGTGCGTTTTGACCTTTAGTTTCTTTGATTTTTCGACGACCTCAGCTTCTCACGGACTTTGCGAACCTTACTGACCTTGACGACCCTTGCTTCTTCCCTGGACACCACGAAACCTGCTCACACGACTTATTTTGGCTTGTTATTTTGGATCCTTGTTCAAGCATTACGATTGGATTTTTGTCATGGATCGCTGTATTAATTGCGGTATAGCAACTGGACGTTGCAATACATTAGGCCATCGTGCTTTAGATGACGAAGCAACTCTGTCAGTTATTCGTGAATGGCACGCATCCGAATCTGTAAGTACCTACATAGCTAAAGCCGCCAGTACATAACCTCATTTTATTGTATCCCCTATATCTCAGCTCCTGGATTGCCAAAAATCACCGAATTTTCCACGATTGTTACTTGACATGTACTCTTTAAATATACGTTGCTTTCGTCTTGTTAAAACCTAGGCCCAGGGTTATATGACCGACCGTCTTTCTCCTTTACGTGTTGTTTATATGAGACATTTGAAACCTTTGCCAAGTGGTTGTGGAAGAAAAAAGAAAAAACCGTACTATTTACTTGATGATATGCATTTTTTAAGGCCATATGTAAAACCGATGAATCCGCCTGAGGCAGGGACCTTGGCATCCACTTCATTAGGGAATACATCTGATGTGTCAAACGATCTGCGAGACGACGTGCCTGCCGAGCCCGAGCTACCTAATGAGATATAGAGCCTTCTCCTTCCAGTACACAAGATAATATTGATAATCCAACTCAACATTCTTCAAATCCAGAACGGAAGAAGTATTCATTGCATGACACTGATAAACATTTTATTAATTATTTAAAACATAGTATCTAGTACGAGGTGCATTCAATAAGTACCTAGCCTCATCGCCAGAGGGCGTTGTAGTTTCAAAAGAGTTTTACCACATTCTTTTTTAATTATTTTTTTAAATTTTCATTCCTATCCCTTCATTTGTTTTAATTTGACAACTTATGGAAGTGAACGTATCGATCGGTTTTACAAAAATGGAAAAAGAGCAATATCGTTCGGTGATTCGATTCCTATTTTTGGAAGGGAAAACATTAAAAAAAAATCCATGATCTCGTATTGGCAGATCGCCGATTGAAGGTTCGGGAGCTAGCTGAGACTGTAGGCATTTCAGAAGGAACAGTGCATCATATTTTTCACGAGGAACTCGGCATGAGAAAGCTGTCGGCGCGATGGGTGCTGCGTTTACTCACACCGGAAAACAAGTGCAACCGTGAGACCACATCGGAGACGTGTTTGGCGCTGTTTAAGCGGAATCCAGCGGAGTTTTTGCGTCGTTTTGTGACCGTCGATGAAACTTGGATCCACTGGTACTCACCAGAGACCAAGGAGCAATCAAAACAATGGATCCAGACCGGGGAACGTGCTCTAAAGGCGAAAACTGTAAAATCGGCCGGAAAAGTTATGGCCACCGTTTTCTGGGATTCACAAGGTGTGATCTACATCGATTACCTCGAGAAGGGTAAAACAATTACAGGGCTTTACTATGCCGATTCGACGCCGAATTAAAGAAAAAACGACCCCATCTGGCGAAGAAAAAAGTGCTGTTTCACCACGACAACGCACCGGTTCACATGTCTGCCGTTGCCATGGCCAAATTGGTCGAATTACGCTACGAATTGCTGCCCCATCCACCGTATTCTCCAGATTTGACCCCTTGTGACTTCTTTCTGTTTCCTAATAGGGAATAGATATGGATCAAATGAGGAGGTCATCGCCGCCACGGAGGCCTATTTTGCAGAGTTTAACAAAAACTATTTTTCGGACGGGTTAAAAAAGTTGGAGCATCGCTGGGCTAAGTGTATCGAACTAAAAGGAGACTATGTCGAAAAATATATTACCACTTTTCCAAAATTTTCGTTTACTTTTTGTAGGCTAAGTATTTATTGAATAACCCTCGTAACTTGACTACATCTCAGACTTCCAAGCACTCTGTTATGTCGTTTTTGAATAGTCTCGCACCAGAGTTAAGAGAAATGAATCTCCAACAATTCAAAATGTCCAAGAGACGTGTACTAAGCCTTATTGATGACATATTAAATCCATCTTCTACTACGCCTGAAAGTGCAGCAACGGGTCAATTTATTACGTTAAGTAATGAAACATCCCATCAAACAGTATATTCTCCAATATCGCAGTATACGGAATATGGTAGTCCATATGTGCAGCCAGTACCAACGCCTAATCCTCTGGACTTCAGCGAAATATCTACAGGAACTCCATCAAACTTTATGCAACCAGAACAAACACCTAATCCTCAGGACTTCAGTGGAATAACTAACTCCACAGAATACACACCTGTGAACCAAGATGTGGATTTCTGAAACTTCGTATGATTAAATGTATTATCTAAAATGTCTAAGCTCATTTAATTTTTAATTGTAAAATTTAATTTTTAATAATTGGTAAAATAAATATTTAAAAATACATCGACGATATACCACTTTGAATTAGCTAATCAGAAGCTCTCTGACGCTTCGCTGCAATAGCGCGATGCGTGAGCCGCGTTTGTAATTGGAAGTGAATGCCGCGTAACTGATCAAAACGTAAACAAATTGTAGTGATTACTTTGCACTGCGTGAGAAATATTGTTAAAAAGTGGTTATTTCTGCATGGAAAGTACAGGTAAGTGATGTAATCTGTGGATTTATGTATAGTAGGCTGGGCCGTGAAACTTTTTTTCCGAATTTGATTATGAAATGGGTGTCAAAAGTTGCGTTTTAAGACGTACTTACCGTAAAAAATATAAAAAAATAATATTCCATACTACTTTTGGCCCTCTGCCAGACACCAAACATTTTAAAAATTACAGCGTTTTTATCAGTTTCTTCTGTTAGAAGCAAACATTATATAATTTTGGAACGTAGCCAATACTGTGCTGCCATCTGCAGGCTCGTAGTTTGAGTCTCACTCTTTCGCCTCTGCTGCGCCACGTTGCGTGAATCTTATTTGTAGAAACAGTAATTTCAGTGTTTTCTAAGTCTTTAGTGCTTATTGTGTGAGCTAAATAAAGCTGCCTGTTTCACGTTATTGTGCCAGCGTATTCTTCTCCACGAGTCTCCCCCGCCAGCCCTTACAATCAAAAGTTATACAGTCCACTTTTCAATCACCGTTTGTGTCTACGCACATAAATTTGCCCAGAAACTAGTAGTATGTAGTCCTCCTCAAGCACCCCAGGATCCTCCCCGTCATCTGAGAGGGCTGCGATTTGTGCACACAATAACATGTATTCCTTGAAAACTGCGTGTTTCTTCTTCTAAGTTTGAAATAGTTTCAATAATAATTTATAGTCTATAAGAGGTTTAAACTACCCTTCTTATATTCTTACACTCTCGTTTCATAAAAGAAAAACTCTAACTCTGCAAATTCTATTATGTAAAATGGAACGCACTCTATCGAATGTTTTAATAATACTTTGAGATTTGACCCCGAGCGTGACCTGACACTGTCAGTCGCTTTTCAACTGTTCAGAAAAGGAGTGGGTGACTTGTGTTAATGAAAGTTATTTGCGATACTTTGAGTGAAATTAGCATTCGATTATAATCAACAAGTGTAAGGTGTTAAGAAAAGAAAACTTACTTAACGAATGTTTTAGTTGCAAATTAAAAATGAGTGCTTTAACTAGACGCAGTGAAGTAGATTGCGCTTTGATTGGAACACCAACGTCACTTAATTTTGTGGTGCTACCCACTATTATAGACGTCCTTAAGTACATACTTTATGTACGAAACAACTTGAAAAGTTTAAAATCGGGACAGCAACCACCGGTAGCAGAAGTATTTGCCATTGTAAGCAAGGATATAGAAAATGTATGGAAGACGGCTTCGATACCTACTGTTAGCCATACCCGAGTTATTCAATTGCTGAAACGTGAATATGATGAATACTTGAAACTCATACGATACCCACAGCAGAAGAGAATAAATTCGAAGAAAGAGAAAAAATTTACAAAAAGAGAATCACCGCCCTATTATTCGATATTGCAGCCTGTAAATGTGGAAATTTGTCATCTTGTCGGTGTCAAAAAATTAACAAGGTACCAGTTATGGAGACTTTTTGATTGATCAAAGAACTGTTAGAAAAATGGGAATAGGTGGTGTTGATGCCAAAGGAAGCAAAAAACCCCAACAAAAATTGAACCGCCAGTCTGACATGAAATGAAAAAAAGACACTACACTGAATGAAAAAAAGACTAACGCGAGTGTTCTGCCATCCACGAGCAAAGAAATGAAGAAAATGTGTCCAGCTACGACTTTAAAGGCATATTCTGAGAGCAGTGAATCTTCATCATCGGTCAGCCATAGAAATAAAACTGCACTTCCGACACTTGCAAATGTGTGCGATCGATATAGTATTTCAGACCGGTCAGCAGCTGCGGTAGCCTCAGCTGTCCTTCAAGATCTTGGAGTGGTGACAAAACAGAATAAAAGCCAGGTTATTGATAAAAATAAAATACGTCGGGCCAGAAAGGCTATTCGACAAGATATGGAAGAATGCGCGACAAGCGAAAACATTGAAGGCAGTGGTTTATCTGTCAGCTGCATGCAAATAAATTGCCATTACGACATCTTTTTAGCCGATTGGATGGATCTACTACAGGACCTCTTTAGAAACGTGTGAACATTTACCAGTCACGAATTTCTCATCCGTAGCTGGAAACCTACAGGCACTCGAACGGATGGTTATAAATTCCTTAAGTACAGACCAAAAATATATGTACGAGCTATGTCAGGCCATCTCTAGTGGATCCTGTTCCCAGGAACTTGCAAACCGTCAGCCAGGTAAAATGTCTCACTCCCGTTGGCTGACAACAGCCAATCGTATATTGAGATTGTATGTTGGAAGTTCAGACCCATCAAACACATTAAAAATGTTGGTTGACTACATTGTCAAAGTCTACGCCCCTGTCTGGTTTAATATAAAAAGAGAACCATCATCTAAAAATGGAGCTTGTCGTGTATTCCATCTAATTAGTTACTCAAGAGAGTTGTGTGAAAAAATAAGGTCAATAGTCAACCCTGTCA
This sequence comes from Yponomeuta malinellus, assembly GCA_947308005.1. Classification (NCBI taxonomy): domain Eukaryota; kingdom Metazoa; phylum Arthropoda; class Insecta; order Lepidoptera; family Yponomeutidae; genus Yponomeuta; species Yponomeuta malinellus. The sequence goes on from OX371012.1 coordinate 15,411,344, forward strand.
TTCAGAGGAATGCATTCTTCGCGCATCCTGAAAACCTGCTTTTGGCTATGATCTGTGATGTTAGGGAACACATAAGAGAACTCCGTTTGAGAAGAATTCTAAAAGCTCGAAAGAGCAAAACAAACACAGTTAGAATTTTCAAACTGCCTCAACTAAATTTCCAAGCATCAGACTACACCGAGATGATTACATGGGGTGAATCACAGATATCTCCTCCTCCTATTCTGGCAAACATGCCAGACAATGTTTTAAGGGATATCATTGAAAAAAGGCGACATAATGATGATATGTCGTTCTCTTTATTCCCTTGCCACACGCAGGCGGTCGAGCGCTGCGTGAAACTTGTCACTGAGGCATCAATGACAGTGACAGGACAGAAAGCACGAGATGGATTGATACGTACCAAAATTGAACGGCGCTTCGCAAAGGTCGAAACCAACCACCTTTTGGCCGTTTCAACAATCTTAGATCCACGATTTAAAAACATTCACTTCACAGATTCGTCAGCATGCGCAAAGGCAATAAGTTTCATCAGAAGGACAGTAAAACTTTGAAAGGGAATCCACTTCCTCGCCTACAGAAAGCCGACACTCATCCCCTGTCGGTGAAGTTGACTTTTGGGGACACCACAAAATGTTAGCTCATACATGCAGGCACCACCGAACTGGACAGGGATGAGATGAGTTTATCTTGCCAACCCAGTATTTCAATTGAAATCAAACCCGTTGCAGCAGTGGGAAGATATGAAAACGGTGTTCCCGGGGCTATATAAACTTGCAATTCGCTATCTCATAATACCGGGGACTTCAGTTCCAGCAGAGCGTCTCTTTTCCAAAGCAGGAGCCCTTATCACGAAGACCCGAATCGCCTGTTGGGTTCAAGGGTAAATCAGTCGCTATTTCTATCGGATTGTACGGAACATGACTTCAGATTAAAAGAATTTTATTATTGCATGAAGAGTGTTTTAAAATAATTGTTAAATATCTGTATGTAACTGCGAGTTAACATAAAGCTTGATTCATTTATATTTTTTCTTTTTATTTACACTACACTGGGTGCCAAAAGTACTCGATACCTGAGTAACTCGATACTTTTTATATAAGTACGATACCGGTATCGATTACTTTTCATACGATACTACTCATGAGTAAAGTATCGACACTTTTGTTTCGATACTATATCCCCCTACCGGTACTAGCTGTGACAATTATCCACCCGAGAAACATTCCTATTGGAACTTTCTTGCTCATAAAAATTACTGGTGCAAAAAATAAACAATACAATTACGTTCGCACTGCTCAAAGGGAATTTGATGGTTCGGAGGTAAATCACGTTTCTGCGGTGTGCCAGCGAAACCAAATGTGTCTTGCGTATTGATGAGGATGATGTCGCTTTTGTTGATTTAGACGATATCATTAGGATACTGGACAGCCCAACCATAAAAATGAAGGGCAACAGAGTGTTCTACTGTTTCAATAATCCAATAGGGGATGTTTTTGAAAAATAACTACATTCATATTTTTATGTCCCAGAATTTAAATGGTGTAGACTCTGGTACTAAATTAAAAATAAACGAGCATTAATAACAATTCCTATTCGTTTTTAAAGTGACTATAATTAAATAAAGAAAATTAGTATTTTAGAACTACTTTCCGAGAATTATCGTTAGCTTTCCATAAATTTTGCTAAACTTTTGTGACCAAGGAGACACAAAAGTATAAATTTTGAAAGAACGTCGTTTGTTCTGAGAATACTCTTATGAAGACTGATTAATATTGTGATTTAATTAATAAATGCTCAAAGCAGGTACTTAAAGTTCTTTAATTTCATATAAAAAATTATAGCCAAAGTTCGTGACGAAGGGTAAATTTTTTCCTATCCCGTGTCAAAAACCATAAAAAAACAACATTTATTACTTGCGAAACTGTACTGCTCGGTTTAATATCGAAATAACCATTATTCGTTAATTTTCAAAAATTCCCAATTTCCTTTTCCAAAATCAAAATTCTGTAGGAAATCTTTTTTGTACTTTCGCTAATGGTACCTCTGACCCCGAATCTACTTCAAAATTTATAAGATTTCCACATACCTTGACAGTCAAGCTCATTGCGTCAATCATGCATGACCTATCCAATGTATGATGATGATGATTTCCTCTTATCCCTTATCAGGGACATAGGGCTCGTAGAAGGGATCTCCATTTCTCGCGGTCTTGTGCGGCAACTTCTAACTCGTTCCAATTGAGTCCCGTTGAAGCAGCCTCTTTCTCAACGGAACGCCTCCAGGTAGTACGAGGGCGGCCCGGCCGTCTCTTGCACCAATGTATACACTTGGTATTCCTCCTTAGTCATCACTGTTATCCTCTATTAAATTCAGGTTTTTTAGCTCCACTATGCGTTTAGATTCACTACTACCTCTATTTTTCACTGCTTTCACTATTATACTCTAGCGAGTTTACATTTCTATTGGTATATTTCACATTTTTCACTTTATCACACTGAAGTATGCCCAGTGGTGGGGGGAGTGGTTACAGGACGGCGGCGCAGCAGGGAAACGACAGGAACGGTTGATCACATTTTAATTAGTATATCGTTAAGACTCCAGTCTCTTAACTCTTAACTCTAACTCTTAACTCCTCTTATTCTAGTCTTACACTAGCTTATATATAATAATCCTACGTGCCTTGGGAGGAGTTGTCTATCTTTCAGATACGTGAAGGCATGTGGCGTGATGATGTTATTTGCCTATCACAACACATTCTATAAATATTTCCGCGCTGTCCACACTCTGAACAGAATTTGTAACTACACTCATTCTTCATATAGCCATCTTTTCCACAACAGTAACAAGATGGCATGGCTCGACGCTGCTGTCCACCTGGAACTTTCAGTTGAGCACATGACATAAAAATTTTAAAAATACACAGTACAATGAGCCGTTTTCAGCACAAATTCACAAAGCACTTCATAGATGGCAATTATAGGCGTGCACATACAAGCCCTGCGTTCCGAAATGCGATAAAATCGTATACAGCGATCACAAAACCGTTCCGTTTTATTGTGAGCGCGCCTTCGATAGCTCTCGTGACGTCACTGATGACTTCATTACATCCGCCATATTGCGCTCACGATGATTTTGCCCCCGGGCGTAATCGTTGTGAACTTCCTGTCACTTTTGACATTTCTTGTCCGTTGTCTGGAGTTTGTTTTGAATTGAAAAAAATGGAAACACAAACACGACATACTATTTCAGTTCATGATGAAGGTACAGGGAGGATAATACAACTATATTTAAATAAGCAAGATGCGCAAAGAGGTAAGAATTAACTGATATCGGGATATTTGACTATAATATTGGCCGTCTGAATACTTACTTTTATGTTTGTGTATTTCCTGGTACAATAAAGAATATTCTTATCTTATCTTATCTTAAGTACTCTTGTACTTTTCTTTCCAGATTCTACTTATTTAAAACAATTATTAGAAGCGTTTTATACCAATGAGGCCGCGGAAATCGCAGTACTAGAAGCTGAGCAACCACCATCGGAAATCGACCTGTCTTTAATAACAGAGGTTGATGGAAATGGTGAGTTTACAATTATAAAATCCATATCCTTACACGGACTATTTAACATTATGTGCTTACACTTATATCTGTGACTTAACATACATAATCTGATGTCTGTATCCCAGAGAGGTAGGCAGAGACAAAGGTTTGCCACATGCCCCAATTCATTATTGGCCCCAAATTATTGATTTCCTGACATAATTCTTTCTTATAAAATCCCCAGCGAACTAAATGCAGTTAAAATAACAGCCTGATTTTGTCAACTTCCTATGTGGGTACCTACTTATTTGTTTAATTTACTTACAGATCACTCAGGCTCTGGCTCAAATTTATTCATATGGAATGAATCATGCATTTTCCTCTTACTGAGCTTATATGAAGATTTCAAAGAAGAATTCTGTAGCTCGAGACATAAAATGGTCTATGATAAAATCGCCACCAAAATAAAACAAACAAACCCGAACTACATAGTAAGTGGCAGCCAGTGCCAATCAAAATTAAATAGTTTAAAAAAAATATACAAAAAAATTGTTGATCACAATGCGACATCGGGTAATGACAGAGCTACTTGGCCATATTTTGAGGTAAGTGTACAAGGATTTCCTAATTGAACAACTACATACAATATAATTAATTGATGGTTAACTTAGCAACATAGTGCTCGTGGCTCAATGCTCTTGTTCGGTGCTAACCGATTGTAAAAGTTACACAATGCTGGCCGCAGTCAGTACTTGGATGGGTGGTTCTTGAATGCCAATGGAATTTTCAAGATGTTCTTCATGCTTTGCAGAGCATGTTAAGCTGTTGGTGCTGTTACCAAATACTAATAATATTTTATTTTCTTTTTCAGAGAATGAATGAGTTATTCGGCTCTACTGGGTGGGCTCATCCAGTTGCAACAGCTTCAGAAGCAGGGCCTGCAAATGTAGCCTCAGAAGAACCAAAAACAACTAAAAGAAAATTAGAAACCATTTTACAAGAGTCCAGCACTGACAAAAAAAAATACAAAGAAGAAAAACTTAAAATACAAAAAGAAAATTATGATAGATTGTTGGACCAAAGAGAAAAACATCACAGAGAGAAAATGACACTATTGCAGACAATAATAAATAGACTTAATAACTAAATTACATTTTGGTGCAATTGGCGGAAGACTAAATTTTCTAATATTATTTTATTGTAAGTGATTTAAGTTTCAGAGATTATTTATTTTAAGTGTTATGAGTAATTTAAGCTTTAATATGCTTATTCAAGTACTATAGACCTGCTTTCCATCTTCTACTGTTGTAGCTACCTAGATAGAACAAGATGATATTTTGTCTGTTTTTTTCCTTTCCTTGTTCACACACCATAGCCTGCAGGAAACAGTAAGCATAGGAGAAAAAGTATATGTTAATGTTTATGCATTTCGTGCCATTCACCTGATTGTAATTAATCTTAGTACTGTAACGATTCCTCTTTATAGTAGCTGGCTGGCAGAGCCTTCTCGTCTTATTTTAAATATTTTGAAGGGAATCGTTACGTTTTGTTTTAGATGTCAGTCGATCCCGAGCTAGGCTAGGGAATCGATAAAAAAAAGACTAATAAAAATATATAGTGCCCGTAATCCGCGTTTTTTAATAAAGTAGCGTGTTACAATAATTGGTGGAGGCGCCTAAAGTCCCCAGCAAAAAAATTTAGTTCGCGCCCGAAGTGTGCACGAGTTGGTGCCTCGCGTACGAATAGGGAAGAAGATACCCGATTTTGAGAAAGCAGCACGCAGGGATATTATAAATGTATACAAGATACTTTGTGAACATAAATGCTGTTAATGGTTTATTGAATTACACTGTGGAGAAAAGGGACATACCCGCATACAGCGTGAAATATACCATCTGCGATTGCGGTATAGTCTATCCAGACCCGATAATACTTAAAAATACAATTGTTAAGGTTGAGATCTTTGTAAAAGGGCCATTCAGTGGGCCAGGTGAGCAAAGGAACATATCTGTCCTTTGTGACAAGGACTTCATTGAATTGAGAGCATATTTGACAATTAACCACACTTCAAGTGACTTAGAAGTGGGTCATATTATTGAATCTATAAAAGTTTACTTAAAGGCTAACGATGTCTATCCATATGACATTGCCGGCTTTGATAGAGAGCACTGGGGCAGCTGATGATGATGCCAGCAGAGGAACATATGAGATATCTGGCATCATCCCTGCACAAATAAGGGATGTGTCTATAATATCTGACGCATGGATGACCGGAATAAAACCTGGCGAATTCATAAAAGAGTATAGCTCTCAATTGTTTGACTTTGCTGAACTCTGTGCAACTTTCAAAACGTTCTGCAAAGATTTCGAAGAAGAGCTGACCGAAAATAATGAATCAAAGGCACTAGAATTTTCGGCAAAAATTTTATTTGAATACGGCCCTTTGATGAGAAATTAAAAGAAGGGCAAAGACGAGAAGGCTCTGCCAGCCAGCTACTATAAAGAGGAATCGTTACAGTACACAGGAGAAGGTTACTGGCTAAATAACATAAGAAAACACAGTATTATGTATAAAATGTATTGGTCTTTAATTAAAAGAATAAAGAAACTATATATGTCTAATGATAAGATTGTTTGATAATATTCTTTCTCTTTTCTCAATTCCCTCCTGCCTTCGGTCATCATTGAGGTGACCTCTTTGTAGGAGCCGCAAATTAATTTCAGGTTGAATTATGTCACCCCTCAAAATGCAAATGTTATGCAGCACTGCAAGGGCAAGCAAATATTCAGGATTTTTTTTTATAGTCACCATTGGCAAGCAATCTAGTATACTGCGCCATCGTGTCTTCCAAACTCCAAAAGCTCTTTCAACGGACATTCTCGTTGATGACAGACAAAAATTGAAATTTTTTTGACGCTGTTTCAAGTGTCCATTATCTTTGAAAGGAACCATTATATTTGGGTGAATTCCATATGCAGCGTCGCCAATCAAATGAGTATCGTTGTCAAAATAAATTTCTGGTGCTTGTATGTATTGATATACGGGTGACAGCCTGAATACCCGGGCATCATGGACACAGCCAACATTTCCAGCGAACACACTGGTAAATAATAAGTTATGGGTAAAAACAGCCTGAAACAAACAAAAATGTTGATAAGGTATTTTAATAGCTGTTATGTACAATAGCAAGTTTTTTTATAACATAGTAGTAGATAGGTCACCTGCACTTGGATGGAATGAGTGCCTTTTCTATTTATAAATGACTGTGGATCATTAGGTGGTGCTCCTCTGGCTCCTCTCACATTTGGAAATCCGCTATATCTTTCGAAATCCCGGGCTACTTCTTTTGCACATTCACCTGTAGGCCATTTAATAAATTTGGGAGCCAGTGGGTGGAGTGCGTAGGAAACACGGCGTACACTTCGTAAAGCTGTAGCTCGACCAACATTGAACCTTTGGCATACCGACCTGTAGGAATTTTTTAAATAAAATTATTCTATTACATAAAATTTTACATAATTGGTGAACACATAAAAATATGATCCATTAACATTTTTAAGTGTATAGTAGTGATGTAACGAATGTCAATTTTTGGACATTCGCGAATGCGAATGCGAATGCCGGCAGACGACATTCGCGAATGCGAATGCGAATGTTCAATTTTTAAATCTGGCGCCATTTGTCTATGGCTAGAATTTGATTGACTGGCGCGCACTGCTTGTCACCGTTGCGACTAATCCGGAAATTGCCGAGTTAATCCGAGCATATCCGATAGGTTGTTTGTTTACAACACAATAGACTGAATTAATTAACGCTGAATTTTGAGGTTAAGTGCACAAATTGGTGATTTCTCGCAATAATGAGTAAACAAAATAGTGAAATATGGACTTATTTTACGCTTTGCGATGCGGAACAAGCTAGATGCAAGCTGTGTGATAATAAATACTCCCGAAAAGGACGAACTACGACAGGTATGAGAAATCACTTGAGAGCAATGCACAAAAAAGAGTACGCAGAGTTGGAGAAAGTTGAGAATGAAAAACAAAATGAGGCTAAAGCACTTGTAGTGGCATCGACTTCCAAGCACACTAAATCTGACATCAAACAGATGTCATTGCAAGAATGTGTTGAAAAAAACAAACTTTGGGACAATAAATCTACAAAATCTTTAGCGGTTGATAATTTAATCAGTGAAGGCCTGCCTTTCAGTTTTGTGGAGTGTGTTGGATTCGTCAGACTCATTCAGCACTTATGTCCATCCTACACCATGAAGTCTCTTCAGTACTTCACTGCTTTCATTTGCAATAAATTGTATGACAAAGTGAGGCAGAAAATACTCCAATTACTGAGTTCTTTTGAAAAAATCTCATTTACTACTGATATTTGGTCCGATTCCTGCTCAGGAGTGTAACTACTAAGCTTGACTTGTCATGGGATTACAAAAGAATTTGAAAGGAAAATGATAGTACTGAAAGCTGAGGTGTTCAACGACAGCCGCCATACTGGAGAAAATATTGCTCACAAACTTGAAAACATCTTGTCCTCGTGGGAAATACCTAAAGAAAAAGTGAAATGTGTTGTTCGAGATGCAGGTGCAAACATGAAAAAGGGCGTTTCCTTGTTAAATGTGGAACACATCGACTATGCTTCACACAAACTCCAGATTGTTTTGAAAGAAGGGATGAAAGCACAAGCAGCTGTTGTTACTGCGATAACGAAATCCAAAAAGATGGCAACTCATTTCCATCATTCAAATACAGCTCAAGATGAGCTTGCTAACATACAAAAAAGGCTGAATCAAACACCTCTCAAGATTATACAGGAGTGTGCAACTAGGCGGAACAGCACATTTTATATGTTGGAGCGCATTTTTCAACTTAAGGAATCTCTTTGCCTTTACGCGTCAACAAATAATAAGATTCCTCAACTGACTTCCGAAGAGTGGATGATTATAGAAAAACTTATAGGATTATTGAGACCATTCGAAGAAGTTACCAAAGAATTGAGTGCGGCCGATATTTCGGTGTCATCGGTTATTCCCTTAATAACTACTCTGGAAAGAATTCTCGATGATCTTGATGTAGCTGACGAACACATTGGTGACACGATAGCTGTTTTGAAACATAAGCTTAGTCGGAAATTTTCATTTTTAGAAAATGAAAGGCTTTTCTTTACCGCCACTTTTATCGATCCGCGATATAAAACAAAGTTCTTCAAAAATGTGTCGACTAAGGATCGTATCACACAACATATTTTGGATTTGCTTGAAGACAATGAAATAGCTGCACTTATGGTTTGACGTAGATTAAATCCAAAGCGTCCCAGATTAGACCCAAGTGAGGGTTCTGAAACGACTAATCGCTTATCTTTGAAAGAAACCATCACGATGCTGATGGATTCAAGTGACAGTGATGAGGAGGACGAGAATTCTCCTCATAATGATCAAAATCCAGTTCATCTTTTAATCCGAAAAAGTATTGCAGAATACACAGCCGAAAAACGCGTGGCCAATGACGTCAACCCTCTAACATGGTGGAAGATGAACGAGCATAAGTATGGGCTTCTTTTTCCTATAGCGAGACAATATTTAGTTACACCACCAACAAGCGTTCCGAGTGAGCGCATGTTTAGCGGAGCTGGGCTTCTCTACACGCCGCATCGAAACAGACTCCAAGGAGAAAAAGCTTCAAAGCTATTATTTTTGAAATTCAATATTCCTCTACTCCAGTTTGATTATTAATTTTAAAACATAGTAAGATTTTCAACATAAGTAGATTTTGAAAAAAAAGATGTGCCATTGCCATAATTTAAGATATGAAAGCTTTGAGCTTCAAAGTTTAAGGAAAAATATTGTTTTATTCTTGAGTTTATTTATTTTTATTTTTGAACAGAAATAGATTTTGAGACTGACTAACATTGATAAGAGAAGAATATTTTTGTTTTTTTAAGTTACTATTATTGAAGCAAATTAAGAACAAGGTAGGAAAGAAATATTATTGATTTTACAAAGACTGATAAGTATTTAAGAAAATTATTTTTTGTTAATTCATTAAGATAAACATTATTTTTTTTAAGATTTTAAGTTTCAACTAGCATTTCGTTTGTACCTAATTTGAAAATATTCTACCCAAAGGCTGAATTATTGATCTGATTTAGATTTGATAACGTCAAGTACCTAACTGCATTGCATTGTAACTTACGAATAAATTATAAAAAAGTAAACGGCTATATTGTTTTATTACATTTTTTTAGTCTTTTTCTCTAGGTGAACATTCGCACTAATTGCTGCGAATGCGAATGTTAAAAAATATGCGAATATTCGTTACATCACTAGTGTATAGAGATTAGGCTGTAGCATACCTATATGAATCTGGTGTCGCCATTATCCATATTGTAAGAAGCTGTTTTTTTGCGTCAATTGGTTTTCTTCCACTTGAATAGGAAGTTTCAATTATTTGAGGCCCAATTAGATTAAGTACAAATTCAAATGTCTCTGGAAACATTCTGAAATAAAATAAGACTATTTAACTCCACATGTGTGTGAGGAATTTAGATACTAATAAGCAGTCATTCACATCCAAAAGACTAGCGCATCCGGTCATGAAAAGTTGAGAAAGAGGGTAGTGAAACTTACCTGAAATGAGACTTAAATTCTAATGTATTAAAGTTGGATACCACGTTTTCCACATAGTTTTCTATATGAGGTATCCTTCGTTTAGTTCCACCATGTGCAGCAGATACTACGAGATATTCTTCGTCGTTACTGCTCGACGAAGATTCTTCCTCCAATAAATCGCTGTCGGAATCCTCTAATAATAAAAGTAATTGTGTTTCTTCCTCTTCCTCCATTTTCACATAATATACTGTGCGTGCGTAGCACGTGTTCGTAGTGCACAGACGGATATAGGGTGATCTCTCTGTATTGTGGATTCAACTTTAACCACCAACCGCAGTGATTATTTTCTCTGTGACCAACCGATTAATTGAATGTCAAAAAACTAACCTCAACAAACTGACAAAACAAAACAATGCTCAAAGCGCTCAAGGTGCATTCCGATTTGAACAGTGATGTGACACTAATTTCAATTCGGAACGGGCGATATCGACATGATCGCTGTGAACGATATCATCCCAAAACGGAACGCAGCGAAGAACAGGGACACCTGTCAAATTTTGCTTAGCGCAGATTAATTTTGACAGCCGTATTCCGGTTCTTCTATGGCCACGCCTGTAAGCGCCATCTATGAATTGCTTTGTGAATTTGTACGGAAAACGGCTCATTGGGGGCATTATTGCTTTCAGCAATAAGGTCGCCGAGGTTATTCAGAAAATAAACAAAAAAAATATTTGACGTTTGTTGACAAGCAACAGTTTCTGCGTTCCGATTCTCCTTGGCGAAGTTGACACATTAATTTTCGTCTGTCTGTGTCCGAATTTTTTCTGCCGCAAACTGCCGTAGTCTGTGTCAAGGCGCCTAGGTCGACTTTATTTGCAAAATGAATATTTATTCCTCCAAGATAGTGTTTGTAATCGCTTGAATAATAAACTGAATGAGTTAGCCAACTAGAAAAATAATTCATTCAATTTTCACAAATCACACATCGTTCACACGAGAGCATTCAATTCGCCGCTCCGTTTGCGTAACTTACTTTTTAGGTGCTACCCGTGAAATTGTGATTTCGCTGTGTTTTCTGGAGAAAGGTAAGCAAAAGTTTGTATTTGATGCTTATTTCTTAAATGAAGCACCTAAATAATAAATCAAATAAGCTCAAATCGCCTACTTTTTAAATTTTTATCGATCAAACTAAGACCCAACGTATGCTTTGATTGACACCGCCATGATACTATACAGCGTGTTGGGCAAACTTTGTATAGTTTTATCCCAAAATATTGTAGCAAGTAATTAAACAGTTGGCTGTAACAATTAAAATAAATTAACACTATGTTTAGATATGTGACCTCCAACCTAGGAAATTCCTGTATCTTGAGGATCGAAAGTTTACAGTTACATCATAGAAGCAATCGTTTCGTTACAGCCCTTACCAAGTCATGATGTGGATCAGGTGTGGCTGATTATCAGGGTCTGATGATGCGTAGTTTATTAAAAACATATATTTCCTTACCCATTTATTTTAAATTTGTACAATAAATTATTATTTGCAGCGCCAATGTCCTCCTCCAGACCATTGCGGACAAGGTCGATAGCCCCATCCTGCTTCATTGGGTCAAGCTCCATCTTACTACCTAGACCCTGGGGGGAGCCTAGGTTATGTCTCTAGAGTAAAAAAATACTGTACATATTTTATTACAAATTTTATATATATATTTTAATCAATACAATTTTGATTTAGATAATTTTTTTACTGATTTTATAATTATTGTATTATATTAATTAATTCTGCTGTAATGTTAACATTTTTATTGCTGTTATTATTGTCAAATATGGACCCAGGTCTGAAATAAATATTTTCATTCATTCATTCATTCATTCATTCATTCATTCATTATTTACTTACATACAAGTGGTTATACTCTACTTCATATATTCATCATCATCATCATCATCATCAGCCGGTGTCAGTCCACTGCTGGACATAGGCCTCTCCCAAGACACGCCACTGAGCTCGATCTAAGGCTCTTCTTTCCCAGTCACTGCCCACCGCTTTGCTGCCCACTTCATATATTACTTACCAGTAAAAAAGATGGACCCGAATGCCCCGGACGCCAGCCCTCCACGATCACTTTTCGTCGGGAGAGGAAACCGCAAGGGTCCCTTCGAGTTTCGGAGCAAGTTTTGCCACTAAGAGCTCGGTTGGTCGTCTCCGTGTCGAGTCCCACATCTGCTAGCGCCGCCAAGAGCGCCAGCAACTACAAGTGCCACCGCCGTCTTCAAGGTCGCCATCAGTGCGACCACTCGCCGTCATCTCCAAATCTACCTGCCGCCATCTCCAGTCTACCTGCTGCCACTCCAGTTCGCCTGTCTTCAAGCTACCCGCTGAGCTGTGTCTGCCGGCTCCTCCGCATCGTGTTTGGGGCATGCTGATGAAGATAAGTGCCGTGGTCGCGGTCTTGTGAGTAAAACATTCTATTCACTTACTCGCTTTAAAAGGTGACAGGTTAGAGACTCATACCCTATTTCAAAATGACGTCCCCGGCTGACTTTCGAAACGAAAACCTTGTTGTTAACAGAGCCATATCCTATCCAGGTACTTTGCAATTTCATTAGTCCTTATAAAGGAGAAAGAGATACGCTGACCGCTTTCCTGACAAATTGCCAAAATGCGTTAGACCTAGCGTCGACCAGTCAAAAAGAGCTTTTACTCAAATTTATTATCGCAAAGCTCGAAGGTAAAGCTCAAATTGCTTGCGCGAATAAAGTATTTGACAAGTTCGAGGATTTGAAGGCCTTTCTTAAACAAAACTTCGGGGAAATTAAACACTATAATCATCTGCTCCTCGACCTTCAGAGCTGTAAACAACAGTCAAGCGAATCAGTTGCGCAGTTTGCTTTGCGAATTGAAACCTGCCTCACGGCCTTAAAGTCCGAAATTCACAACTCTTATAGTCCTCAAAAAAGAGCTAGCGGGTCGCATCGCTATGACCGAGGACCTCGCGTTATTTACGTTTACACTCGGGTTGAATCCCTGACTTAGCACTATAGTGCGCTGCCGTGAGCCCCGAAATCTTAACGCAGCGATTAACGTTGCCCTCCAAGAGGAGAAAATGCAAAATCTTTACCAAACCACAACAAAACCTAAGGTCACCTGCAAAATTTGCAACAAACACGGACACACAGAGTCCGACTGCTTCCATAAAAGGAAACCTGCATCGTCTGCTAATTCTTACTCACAGTCACAATCATTTTCTCAAGGTTCAAGGATAAATAACGCCCCGACATGCTCGTATTGCAAAAACAAAGATCATGTTATCTCAGAGTGTCGTAAACGACAATATAATAATAGCAACAAGAACAAACACTTTGAGCAAAGCAAGCATGTCGAAGAAACTGCTGACGAATGTGAAGAGCAACTTTGCGAAGATTGCCTCCCACATGAGTCAGACGAATCTTTAAACTAAATCGTCAGGTGCCGAATTCGTGCCGTCGGCAGCCTGAAGTTTCAGGCACGAAGCTCCAGCCCCATGCCAAATCATCGCTGAATCCTAAACCGGGCCGTAGCTTTGGTCCTTCTATATCTTTACCAAATCGTGAGGCGGAACAACAATCCATTTCTATATCTGCCAAATCCTCTCTGAATCTTAAAAACGTGGATTGTAATTCCGACCTTCACAAGAAAAGTTCTAAATCTAAACCAGAGGGACTACTAGAGTTTTAAAAACCAACTCGCGAACCCACTCGTAATAGTCTGCATGACTTATAAAAATTAAGACAAAACCATTATGATTATCGTTACTGGAACACTAGCAGCATATGCTTTCTGCACTTTCCTCGTTGGAGTAATAGTAGGAGGGGGTGGACATGCTTTGTGGGGACAAGCATCAGAGATGGAGGATGCACGGATGCGAATTGAGAGGTCTGTAGACAACATCACCAGGGAGAAGACTATTATTGCTGATCATATCGGCATGATGTATGAGCAAACAGCTAACTTGACAGACAAAATGAAATCTATACAAGCTAATCTCAGTCGCATCGACACCACCACCCAAATCCCTGGATTTGCACCGGTTTCAGGCGTCAGAAGGCGTCACTCTATCGGCTCCACCTATGGCAATACAAGAGGCTCCCAGCGAGCAAGGCGAGGTAAAAGGGCTATCCGAATGAAGAAGTCATCCCCATGGGGTGAGATTGACCCCATCAACATCACGCCGAGAACAGAGCTGGAAGATGATGCATCAGTCTCTACCTCCCCCAACACAACTCAGTTCAAGACTCAAGTGCTGGAATCTGGAGTGATTTCTCCAGGACTAGGATTGGTTATGGAGCAAACTGGCTCTTACATGGAGTATTCCGGCTACATATATGTGCCAATCATATATCACATGCCCCACCTAGCCACAACACACTTGGTAGGGAAAGGAATAGATTGCAATGTAACAGCGAATAGAGATCATCAAGAGCTGATTATCGAGCTGTTGAAAGAGAAGATAGAAACTCTTATTACAAAGAGGCAATCGATTCGGGCAAAGAGGTTTCTTGCAACAATGACCTGGGAGGCACGGTAGCCTGAAATAGGGCGTCGATATGGTCTCTAAAAGACACGGTATCATCACTTGATCGTCAAATCCAAAGTCTTAAGGATCACAATCAAATTGTCACCAACAGCGTAAACACCTTAATCGATAATCAACATGCGATTCATCATGCTGTTGATCGCCGTGAAAGCACATGTGACGAAATGATAACAAACTACTTCAGAGAGGTATATTCTACCTGGTTATCATTGGCCCCCAATGACTTTTCCAGGGTGGTAGATAGTGCTCTATCAGGGGAGATTACCCCAGATATGCTACCGGATACAGATGTTCTATCTGTTTTGCTTAAACACCCGGCCATTGCCTCTACTGCCTACTCTGCAGATATGACTTTGCTGTATGAGCTGGGGAAATTTTCTCTTCATCAGGTGAATTATGATCCTTATCCCATGGTGTCGGGAATTATAATCTTTCCAAGAATCTTGATGGATAGGTCTGCTGCTCTAATGCATGTTCACACAACACACTCCGCAACAGAGGGGGGTTTTAGAAAGCTCAAACTTCCTGATGTGGTTGCTTGTAAAACAAGAAGTGATTGTTGGGAAATTTCCTCTACAGCTTGTAGAGAGACATTAACACTGACCTTATGTCCCAAGACAACCAAGGTGGAGTTTAACAGTTGCCTTAAGCAAATAATGGAAAACAAGCGACAAGCGAAAAATTGTGAGTGGAAACTGTCCTCTGAATCTAGAACCGAGGTTGTTACCTTTGACGGCGGAGTACTGATTAGTGCTTCTGAAAATAAAGGGGAAATTATGGTAACACAAGGCAAAGAGCTTATTGTACACAAACAGGTTGACCCTAGTCCTGATCCTACTGTACTAACATCAGTCGATGGGGATTATCTTCATATGGAGGGACAGATTTACCAGCTAGCTCAAGAAACACTAAAGACTGGGTATGTAATCTTGATCAACTTCACCATCCCAGCTCAAAGAGAGACATTAGATGATCTCACTGTTGAAGGGTGGGTTAGTGAATCAGAAATCCCACTTCTGACACCACTATTACGAGTGGGTTCGCGAGTTGGTTTTTAAAAAACTATTTTTTAATACACGAAAATATTTATTGAAAATAATAGAGATACAATATGCGCGCGATGCGTCCTCTGGGACTAGCAAAACCGGTCTGACCAGCAACCGGCTGAAAGTACTGGGCAGCGCTCGCATCGACGTCATACACGTAGACCAACGGTCACACGGTTCATGAAATTGGAAGACGTTCTCATGCTGACTGTTGCAGCTTTGCCCAGCACTGTCACCGTGTGAAAGGGGTTGTAACAGATCCCCAGACCTTCCAGTGCACCCATCCCGAACAGCGCCGGCTGCCAAGTCGAGAGGCGTCGACGAAGACAGACTTTGTAAGTGACTTGTTTTTTGATTAGTTTTTAAGTATTAGTGTTTACACATCACTCATGCAATGTCATCTGTTGCAGCTTGTAACTAGCATGCAAATACTCAAATTGTATAAATACTCAAACAGCAATGTAATAAAATACCAAAATTTTGCAGAAGGAAGGCGCTGCTGTCTGTCATATAGTTTTATAACCGTGACATGTTGTAAGATTTGGACTAAGTGACACGCTGCAGTCCCCGTGAATACAGTAAAGAAAAAGCAAAGAAATCTCAATCTTGACTTTAAATGGAGTACCGGACAATTTCAGTATCGCGCGGAAATTGAGAAAGACAATTTCATAAACTTAATCCAAGATGACAAAACATGTTTGGATTACTTTTACGACTTTTTTCCAGAAGAGCTCTACTCTGAAATATGCCAATATGTATTCTGTTCAAGAGACAGGACGATCTGTAAACGTATCAGTTGAAGAACTGCGTACTTTCATTGCCATTAAACTCTTCATGGGTATCGTGAAACTACCATCATACTTGGACTTTTGGGCCGCTGATACTCGCCACCCAATGGTAGCTGATCTAATGCCTCTTAAGCGTTATCAGACATTACGCAGGTATTTACATTTCGTCGATAATAGCGAGACAAATGATGATCCTTATTTCAAAATAAGGCCTTTCGTGGAGCGAGTTCGTCAAAATTGCTTAAAAGTCGAGGAAGAAACATCGACGAAATGGTTATTCCCTATTCAGCATCGACGAAATGGTTATTCCCTACAAGGGAAAAAAAGCTGACAAGAAGCGTCAGTATAACCCACGCAAACCTCGGAAATGGGGTTTTAAAAATCTGGTGCGTGCTGGAGTATCCTGGATTTTTTTCTGTACACTGGAAACGACAAATTTGAAGATTGTTCCTTTACTGAGGAAGAAGAAGGTATGGGGTGGGGTGCTAAAGCTGTCTTGAGGCTTTGTAAGACTATCAAAGGCAAGCCTTGTGTTGTCTATTTTGATAACTTCTTTACATCACTTGAGTTGATATATCACCTCCGAAATACATACGGAATATTTAGTCTTGGCACAATACGGACAAATCGTCTCAGAGGAGCTGCAGGCAAGCTGAAACCAGACAAAAATTTAAAATCACAAGGACGAGGACATTTCAGTCAAGTAATCTGCAACAAGACTAAACTGTCCCTTTTAAAGTGGGATGACAAAAAATTAGTTGTTCTTGCTTCTAGCTATGCAGATGCGCACCCTGTTTCGAAGGTCAAAAGATAATTGCTTTATACCGCACAGAGATGAAGAGTAGACGTTGGTACTTGTCTATTTTTTCTCAAATGCTTGACATTTGCGTTAATAATGCTTGGTTGATGTATAGAAGAGACAATGCAAGAAAAGGCATGAAGAAAAATATGATATTGAAGCTTTTTAGACTAGATATTTACAAGGCATTGATTAAAAAGGGAAGAAAACTAGATGAGAACCGTGTACCAGATATGAGGGAGCGAGACAAAATAAAGAAACCTAACCGTTCCTGTCCAGTTGATGACGTTAGATACGACACAGTAGATCATTTTCCAGAGCATGGGACCGATTACGGAAGATGCATCTACTGCAAAAAAGGGTTCACCACTGTTTACTGCCTTAAATGAATCGGCTTGGTATTGGCACAATATCAGTACTGATGGCTACTAAACAATGCAATAACATTTGAGCCATCAAAATTGATGCTAAAAACTAGTTAAATATGGATTAAATATTATGAAGAGAAAGGTATAATTTATTTATTATTTTAATTTTTTATTTAATTTCATTTAGTATTTATGTAATTTATTTAAAGCAAAACAAAAAATACTTATAAGTAACTGACGGCCGAATTAATAGTTTTATGTATGACATGACTTCTTTCAGGTGCACGGGAAAGCAAGCGAGTAGCCATTAAAAAAAAAAATTAAACAAAAAATGTAAACCGACTTCAAAACCCTGTAGCACTAAAAACTCTGTAAATAATTATGTAGCAGGTACATACATGTAGGTATTGTAGAAGTAAATTTTGAAGTCGGCGCGCTTTAAAAAACACCCAAATCGCTTCAATTGTACCTTTAAAATTTGATTAGTTCCCATCTACAGATCCTGACTTTGTGACTAAGGGACCAATGGGAAAGTATACCCTTTCGAACAAAAAAAGAATTTTCAAAATCGGTCCAGCCGTCTTCGAGTAATCGGGGAACATACATAAAAAAAAAATTAGAAAATACAGATCCCGACGAATTATTGATAACCTCCTTTTTTTTTGAAGTCGGTTGAAAATTGTAATGTTAACTGAAACGATACTGAAATTGGCATGTGAGCATTTACAAGTATTTGTACCTTTTTTATTGGTGATGTGACTATTTACACCAAAAGGTTACTTTTTTGCCTATTTTAGGTGACTTTTTACAAGGCCAGTCTGGCAACACTTTTCCCCTACTTTTCTGTACATCGCAAGATGCCTTGAGCACTTTTTTTTTCGGTTTTAATCTATTGAACACGTCGATAACGGCCTGAAAGTATTTTGTTTTCATTATTTAGCGTTAATTTTACCTGCTTTGATAACTTCATGATAAATTTTAATTTTAAATTCGAATAACAACAGGAAATTAGGCTTTGACAATTTCTCAGTAGAATTAAGCATTATGAGAACATAACATTGGCTTCGGCCAGGGAGTTGAGTAGTTTATTTAATTAATTTCTATCGAAGCTTGTATCCCGGACGCAACTCTTGGCTAATAGGTACACACCTAAAGTTTTTTAGTAGACGGCATCAGATACTGAAACAGTAGTACACATCTCAATGATTACTTTCCAATCACCCATAATGATCAAGCTCGTGTATCTGACTTGGAATGGCAGGATTTGGCTGGTACCTCCATTATTATTGATCCTAACTTAGAACCAAACACGCAGGTCTAAACTGTAGATTTTGCAGGATCACAGAGCACTGACGGACCTAGATGACTCACTGGATGACCTAGTTAACAGGAGTACTATCGTTACTGCCGATGTCCACAAAGAACCTAAATTACCCGATAATCACTTCACCAGTTCCGTTGGCAATATAGTTTGACCTGAAACTGAAGCTACTAGCTTATCTCAAGTTGGCCACGACTCGGTGCAACGGGATGGAACATCACAGAAGACGAAACCTAACATATCACATGTTTCACCTAATATTTTGATGGTGCCCTCTGACGATGCTCCGTGCTCAGAAATGACACATAAGTCGACTATAACATCACAGACATAATTGACTTTGATGATAGTCTAGAACAGGATACACAAAAACGTAAAAGAAGGAAAAGATCACAGAAGGACGAAGAGTTTAGAAATACGACAAAACAAAAAAATTACGATAAATTAAACCAAAATGCGACTGCAAGCGAGAAAATACTAAATTACAATGTATGAAAATAAATTAAGAATGACAGAAAAACTTATTACTTATTTATAAGATCTAATAATTAATAAAAAATACCACATGGTTTCTTAGACCATTCCAAGAAAAAATATCTCTTTGATGACTGACTTATAGTTCTGATTGTTTGCCGACTTTCGTAAATGTTGATTAGTCTTTTCATTTTACGAGTCCTGAAATGTGATAATTGTAACAAATTTAGACCGGTTCAATAGTTAAGTCAATAGTTTTGCATTACATTGGAAAATAGATGACATAGATTTTATTTTATTTCACAACAAAGAACCTATACTTACCCAATGTTAATAAAGTTAAAATAAAGTCCTTGAGTCTCACATAGCCCTACATCGATGAGCTTGGAGGATTCGCATTTTAGACAGGTTGTAAGTTCAATACAATGTTTGCATTTACAAAATAGCACACTTCCTAAACCTCGTATATCCAAGAAAAGTGCTTAAATCCAATTTTAGTTTTAAAAATGTTGAACGAAAAAAGTAAATAAACCCGCATGCATTATGGCGAGTGGTTGGGTAAAGGGCTACAATGGTCTGTCGGAGCAAAAATACGAAAAAACTACCTACCATGCGTAAGTACGTTATTTTGACACTTTTCTGTGGTCCGCAATGAGTGTGGTTACAGTGTATTAATCTTTTTCTTTGTCAAATAAGACAAAAAACAAAAGAGAACAAATAAATCAACAGTAAAATCGACTTAAAAACAAACACCTGTTTTATGACACTAACCACACAATTAACGTAGGTCTCGATTTCAAACGCATCATAATGTGATCAGA
Organism: Yponomeuta malinellus; assembly: GCA_947308005.1. Classification (NCBI taxonomy): domain Eukaryota; kingdom Metazoa; phylum Arthropoda; class Insecta; order Lepidoptera; family Yponomeutidae; genus Yponomeuta; species Yponomeuta malinellus. The sequence continues at coordinate 15,431,701 of OX371012.1, forward strand.
ACCGAGCTGTCACTTGAGTTGTACATACGTAATTTAGTTCCCCCAACATACCCCATGTTGGGCCAAGAGTAAGAAATTCCAAGTAGTCATAACTTCGAGATGTTATAAAGACCGTTAGTCAAAACGTACAAGTTTTTGAATGTCCAAGTAGTCATAACGTCCAGATGTTATAAAGACGATTAGTCAAAACGTACAAATGGTAAGGGACCGTATTACTAAGACTCCACTGTCCGTCTGTCTGTCTGTCACCAGGCTGTATCTCATGAACCGTGATAGCTAGGCAGGGCATGTGGCCAGGCGGTCGGTGGGCTAAGACGCTCACATAGTGTGTCCGAGGTTAGGTAAAGATCGATAGGCAGACCCGACAGATCGATGATGTCACTAGATACTATTTACGTTCGTACGTGCGCAGGTACAGAGGTCGTTCTCAATGAATTATGCTCATGCTCAGAAATGACACTGAGGTGCTCCCTCATCGCAGTCGTGAGGTCCAGCGCGCAGCGGTTGAGGTCCTTCTTGACCCGCGGGCAGCGGGTGAGGGCCCAGAGGCGTTGTAGATCCCTTTTCCGTCGGAGGGCCGCTTGTAGAGGTGCGGGCAGCTCCTCCCTCCGATTGGTAGTGGACGGAGCGGGGATTTTCGCCGCCTCTTGGGCGGACTGGATCGCTTCACCGATGCGCCTGGCGGCAGTCTCGACGTCGGCAGCGGTGGAGATGGGGATGGCGGCGTCGAAGCCCTCCAGGGCGCTTCGGTACTTGGTCCAGTTCACCTTGTGGCGTGGCGGTCGTTGGACTCGGCAGTCGACGTTGAGCCGAAGGGGCCGACGAAGGGGGAGGTGCTGGGTGTTTTAAGTCGTACAGCACCTCGACGTCTAGGGGGTGTGGCAGGCCCTTGTGTGCCACCACATCCAACACGTCGGGTCTCAGATGGGCGGCTGCAGGGATGTGGGTCGGTGCTGCCGCAAAATTACACACCCTGTGACTACGCGAGTTTGGCAAGTTATGTCAAAAGTTGGCGCATTTAGTAAAGATTCCAAAATGGTATAATACTTGGTAAATTGTAGCTGATAACATGGATGAAAAATTATTTTTTTCCTGTAAAACCCACTTTTTAACAAATTTTTCTTACTTGGTTAACAATTATTCTAATGGGCGCAAGATTTTCCAAAGTCGTAAATTGTAGCTTGAGATGAATCAGGCATTCTAAGAAGTATAAGCGAGATAGGTATTGACGCTTAAGTGACTAAGACGGAAAGAGTCACCTTATCAAGTGCGAGCGAGATAGGTATGGACGCTAAAGTGACTGAAACGGAGAGAGTCATCTTACTAAGTGCGAGCGAGACAGAGAGTGACGCGAGGTATTCGCTTTTGTACTCACACATCACAATCACAAATCAGTACGTTACGCTCCTTCGTTTACTGCACTTGTTTTCGTATTCGTTTGTGTTGATTTCGTACTAACTACTTTTGGCTTCGTTTATGGACTTGTGATTGCTTGTGATTTGGATCCGAACTGATTATTTTCCCTCAACGACGACCTTTGCTTTCTCCTGGACTATCGTGTGACTAGTGCCAAGATGTCTGCGTATACCACTCGCGAATACGCTAATATGCACCTTATTTATGGTGAATGCAGGTGTAATGCCAGTGCTGCCGCCAGACTTTACCGTGAAAGGTACCCAAACGCTGCTCGTTACCCTGATCATCGAGTGTTTACGAATGTGCATCGTTTACTCTTCTCAGAGGGCCACCTCCCAAATCAAGAGCATGGTGGAGGAAGACCCGCCAACCCGATGGAAGACGAGGTGCTAGAAGCTGTCGAAGAAGACCCAAGCACTTCAGTTAGGGCTATTGAAATAACCACCGGAGTGCCCAAAAGTACAGCCCATCGTATTTTAAAAAGACATGAATTACACCCATACCACGTACAGCGAGTACAGACGTTACTACCCGGGGACTACCAAAATCGAGTAAATTTTTCCCGGACAATATTGGAGAGGTACAGGGATGACCCGCTTTTCTTAACGAAAATTTTATGGTCTGATGAATCGACATTCAAAAAGGACGGCTACATGAACATGCATAACTTGCATGAATGGCATGTAGAAAACCCTCATCTAACGAGGCAGGATCGGTCCCAGTACCGATTCAAAGTAAACATGTGGACCGGAATTTTAAATGGTCAAATAATTGGTCCCTTTGAGTTGCCTGATGCGTTGAATGGCGAGGTCTACTTGGACTTTCTACAGAACCATCTACCAAGTTTACTAGAAGACGTGCCATTACACATTTACAGAGAAATGTGGTTCCAGCAAGATGGGTGCCCAGCACACTATGCTCGCTCCGTTCGATAATATCTCGATGAAGAGTTTCCCGGGAGATGGATCGGACGGTCTGGCCCAATCTCGTAGCCGGCCCGTTCACCGGACTTGAATCCATTAGACTTTTTTTACTGGGGAGCAGTCAAAGAAAAAGTGTATTCAAAGCCAATTGAAAGTGAATTTGAACTACGGCAAAGAATAGCAGAAGCAGCTGAATTCGTAAATAATGGACGATTCGCTCGAAAGATAGCTCGATCATTTTTAAAGAGATGTCGGGCTTGTATTGCCGCCGAAGGAAGACATTTCGAACATTTGTTGTAGTAAAAATAGTTGTATTGGTACATTCATGAAACATTTTAAAAATTATTGTAAATTTAATAAATAAACCTTAGTATTAAAAATTTTGTGTCAATTAAAATTTAAACTTTTACAAAAAAATGGTGCCTATTTCATAGCGTCGCGCAGACCGGTGTGAATAACACCCCCTGCGAACGCTTCACCGCCGCTGATGCTGCCAATCTTGACAGCCTACTTCTCTCTCTCAGTCAGACGACTGAGAAGATGGAGAAGGGTGCGATGACTCGCACTTCCGCCGCGGATTTCGTGGCGATTGTGCGGTCTACGCTCTGGGCGACAGGAGGGATCCCTAAGAAATTAAGGGTCCCGACTCTAGCCCAGATGCTATCGACACCAGTAGTGACAGTCGCGAAGACGAATTCGTCTCCCGCTCAATCAACTACCAAGGCTTCACGATCCGCTTCAACTCCTAGTTTGGTGTTGAAGTCGAACGTGACCAAGACTGGGCAGGGTAAGGATCGGTCCTCTCCGTCCGCTGCCGATTCTGAAGCGCAATCGTTGCGCCAGAAGATCGGCAAAGCGATATTGAAGACGCTAAAGCGGACGCATCTTAAGGCTGTGTATCAGAAATACATTAGTCCCGAAAAGTTAACTAAGCATCTGAACAGCCTCACCCTCGCTACTCTGAAAGAAATTCAGAGTAGCGCGCTTCCGCGAGTTCTCGCGTCAGGGCTGGTTCCGTTAGACGACATGTCTGACTGGTTCCAAGCCGATCTGATCGAGAACGCGCGCCTTCTTGCTGCGAGGCGAGCGTTGGGTCGTGCGAAGAAAGCTTCGAACACACCCGCCGCTTTGTCCGCCGCCCAACCTTCTGCCAAAGGCAAAGGGACGACGCCTCTCTCCAAGAAGGAGCCAGAAGCGGCAAAACCGGTCTCGTCCGGAGTCTCGACCATCAAGCCGGCTGAGAAGCCAAAAAAGGTTTCTCAGTCGGAGAAACTGACATCCGTGTCAGTTACCTTGAATAAGCCAATCGAAAAGATGGCCCATTTCAAGTTGATGGGCGGACTACGTGATGTTCCTGACGCAAGCGGCAACGTGCACTATGAGATCTATGCAAGATCTTTCATAGCGCTTGCCAGAAATGCTTGTGAGGAACACATGAGCGAGATGTGCGGCTCGATTGCGCGCGCAGTTAAGGAGCAGGATGCCACGGCGTTACCGCCGGATCCTGGTCTCTTGACACTGTCCTTGGTCCCGAAAGTCGGGCCCTCGTCAGTGGCTGCGTGCGTTCAGTCGCGCGAACCGGTAAACGCCAAAATCGGTAAGGGTCCCAAAGTCAAAAGGCTTGTGAATAATTTGAAAACTCTGGGACGTTTCGATAAACGCTCAAGAGAACCACAGCAAGAAAACCATACGATCAACGACGAAGAACTTGATATTTTAATTTACTTTTCGGCTTTTCCGAAAACATCGGTGAGAGAAGGAGAAAATGAAATTGGAGTTTCAAAAAGTAAAATACATCGTGTATTAAAAAAACACGGTTTCAAGAGTTATGTTGAAGGACGATTGGCTCAAAAATTACTTCCAGGCGATACAGAAAGGAGAAAAAATTTCTGTCTTGATATACAGGCACGCTTGCTCGAAAATCCAAATTTTTTGGATAATATTATTTGGACAGACTAATCTAACTTTAGCAATAACGGTATGTATAACCGCCACAATAATCGTATTTGGTCTAAAGAAAATCCCCTACGAATCACTGAAACGAATAACCAAGTGCGTTTTTCATTCAACTGTTGGTGCGGACTTTTAAAAAACTCGGGTTTTCTTAATCCATTTTTACCATGGAACCTTGAACACAGAAAATTATTTAGAAATACTTTAAATTGTAAGAGATGAGATAAGAAATCTTTCCGCTGCGGAGCAAGAAAACTTAATTTTCCAACAAGATGGAGCTCCGGCTCATAATAGTCGGAGAGCAGCAGATTTTCTAAATGAATGTTTTCCTACTTGGATTGGTACGAATGGACCGATTAGATGGCCGGCCAGATCCCCGGACCTTACACCATTAGATTTCTTCTTTTGGGGATACGTGAAAGATATGCTATACAAAAAGCGATATGAGAACGTGGGCGAGTTACAAACAGGATTGTGCCATATCATATAGAGTATTCACCATAAAAAGATAAGAAAATCAACAGGCAGCGGACTCATTAAAAGATTGGTGATTTGCGTAAGACAAGAGGGATCACATTTTGAGCATTTAATTAATTAATTTACAAAAAAATACCCACTTAATTGACTACGGCAGTTTCATGTATGTTTTTAATTTGATTAAAATGATTAATTTCACGCTGTTCCTTTCTTTTAAAATACTATGTTATTTAAGAAGAGTTATTATTTTTTGGCCATTCTTTCGATTGGCATCATAAAATTAGGGGTGTTTTTTTTTTACATTTAAGTCGGTTCGATTCCCAGACAAGGCAAGTAATTTTTAGAAAATCTTTGAATGCAGAATTACTAACTTTTAAAAATAACATAAAGTATCATAAACCCTATCTACGATATTTAAGGTACTTTCCCTTCATGGCCCATAACTTTGGGACGCCCTGTATACAAACAAGATGCAAAGACAGCCTTATTGCGACAGCTTCCACCCCACTTACAAGCTCAGGGTATCGGATTGGACTATAAGGGTCTTTGTAATCTGATTCGGCAACTCTGTGCTCATCGCATTTTAAACGATAGGGGAAGTTACAGCGACCAGCGCGAGAAAAACAACCATAAGCCAATTTCACGACCAAGTACGGATTATCCACGTCCTAGACCTAATTACCCCGTACAAAATAATTTTAGCCCACATAATAACTACCCACATCCACAACGACACACGTATCCACCGCGTCCGCAATCGTTAATACGCAGACAGTGGACCCCGTCAGCACAACAGAGATATTTCAATGGTCCCCCGCAAAATAATAATAGGCAACAGCCTCAACCCGCGGCGCGAAATGACGATATTACAATGCGTATAGCAATGGTCGGCGCGAGGCCCGCCAGTCAATCTAGGCCGGGGTATGGTAGCGCAGGAATTATTTAACCAAGAAAATGTTGAAAATTTTCAAGAAAACGGCCCACACGAGGACCAAACTTGATAAATTTAAATAATGTTACATTCTCGGTTCTACCATTATGTAGTAGAACCCTATTATGGTTTAAAAATCCTGATAGATACAGGATCGGGAGTCTTTTATGACAAATGAAACGTATAAGCGATTGTTTTATGATCAGGCATATGTACCTGAAACATTTACTGTTAAAACTGCGCATCAAGCTACCACCCATAAGGGTATGGTAAAGACTCCATTTTGGCAAAAGGTTTTTGGCCCGAATGATGGAGAAATGTCATTTTATACGGGTGTCCCAAAACTCGACGTCAACCCGAAGCCGGGTGAAAAGGCAAGTCAAGCTGGTTATCAGAAAAATATAAAAAAAAAACGTGCGAATAACAAACGATCGAGAGACGTGCGCCCCCCGCCCGCCTTTTCATTTCGTATTTAATCTCGAAGTCAGCAAATACAAACACAGACGTAGATCCCCTCCAGCTTCCGGCATCTTGAATAGATCTTGAGTATATAATCTTGAGATCTGGCTTTGCACTATGAAACGTGCACCGAGGCGCACGTCTAAATTAACGTTACTCTCTAAAGATTTATTAGCTTGCCGAACCTCGTCACCCCCCCGCAACCCCGAACCTGACGATCTTGACCTTCAAGAAGACGACAATAGTGAAGAGATTGTGAGCGTTGATAAACAGATAACTGAACCGGTGATTAGCTGGGACCTTGTGCGACAAATCCTGATCGAAGAAGATTTATTGAAACGCGTGTACCATTACCGGGGTCCACGACTGTCTCTGAGGTGTCGCTCGGTGCGCGGGAAAGGAGTCACCTACGTGAGTGGGGGCAAAGAAGACTGGAGTGCCGAACTGTTAATCGCCATCCTGGTGCGGTTCTTAACCGATTACGATGAAGATTTGGGTGCATTAGGAACAGTGCCTATACTATTTTTAAATACGGAATATATTGACTCTGTAATATCTGAAGCGCAATTAATCCACGCAAAACATCCCGTTTTTCAGTACCTTTTTATCTGATTTCAAAATTATAGGCATTTTTTTAAAAATCGCAAAATTACACACCCTGTGACAGTCTTTTTACTCCTGTTGCCACAAATCCTTACTTTTTCCAATTATTTTTTTTTGCTGTGTAACCCTGAATAATGCTTCTCTAAACTGTAATCAAAATTTTGAAACCAGCTGCTCTAGCTTGCATAAAAAATAGGACTTATTTCCTAGAAAAACTTTCAAAATAAAAAATTGCCTAGTTTTAACTGACTGTATTGAAAAAAAAAATGTACTACGCGAGTTTGGCAAGTTATGTCAAAAGTTGGCGCATTTAGTAAAGATTCCAAAATGGTATAATACTTGGTAAATTGTAGCTGATAACATGGATAAATTTTTTTTTCCTGTAAAACCCACTTTTTAACAAATTTTTCTTACTTGGTTAAAAATTATTCTAATGGGCGCAAGATTTTCCCAAGAGTCGTAAATTGTAGCTTGAGATGAATCAGGCATTCTAAGAAGTATAAGCGAGATAGGTATTGACGCTTAAGTGACTAAGACGGAAAGAGTCACCTTATCAAGTGCGAGCGAGATAGGTATGGACGCTAAAGTGACTGAAACGGAGAGAGTCATCTTACTAAGTGCGAGCGAGACAGAGAGTGACGCCAGGTATTCGCTTTTGTACTCACACATCACAATCACAAATCAGTACGTTTCGGATGACATAAAGAAGCCCGCCGATACAATTGGAATTAAAGCTGGCTGCTGCTCGATGATCATGTCGCCGGACCTTTTCAAGGTACACAATAGGTTGTTACACGATTCGGTTCGGGACCGAGCTAAAAAATGTTCTAAGTGTACGCGGCATAGAGACCCGTCGGGTCTGTTATTTACCTGTGAACGGTGTTTCGAAAAATTAAAAGTTGAAATGGGACCAAAAGAGGTGTACGCAAACACCAAAATGTTTGAGTACTATCATGAAATTAAGCGTCAACGCCTATTTGAAAAATATCCTGGACCCATCAAAAGGCGGTCCCCATCTCAACAACCCACAACCATCAAGCGGGCAAAGATCGCCGCTGATCGGAACACTAATAACGAAACACCCCCCAGCCACATACCCGACGTGGAGACGCACATAGTTCCCGTCGCCGAATCACCAGTTGAACAGCTACCTATTGTCGCTGCGACAAATACCAGCGAGGCCCTCGGCCTTTACGTCTCAGATCTTGTTTTCAAAGAGTCGCCTGTTTCCAAAGATTCGCCAAGCACAACCAAAGAGGATGCCAAAGATTCGCCAAGCACAACCAAAGAGGATGCCAAAGATTCGCCAAGCACAACCAAAGAGGATGCTAAAGATTCACCAAGTCCAACCAAAGAACTCGACCAAACTCGACCAAACCAAAGAGGATGCTAAAGATTCGCCAAGTCCAACCAAAGAGTATACCAAACTCGACCAAACCGAAGAGGATATGGGAATCGAGATGTTTGACGACATTCCGTATTGGGGTCCCTACGATGACGATTTGTCAGCCAGTACTCCCTTCCAGATTTATGCCAGTTTCTTTTCTATGGATTTATGAGGTTAGGTATAGGTAGTATTTTTATATTTTTTTTTTATTTTTCCTATTATAAGATTTATAAGACTGTAATAATTTTAATGTGGCGTGCCAATTAAGACTGTAATTAATTTTAACATAGTGTGAAGACCATAAATAAATTTAGTCCTTGGTAAAGGTTTGTGTTTTTTCTTGTGTAAGCAACCCAATGTCATACATCATCACTAGCCATTTCCAAAGTTTGATTGCTCTCATCAACGGGGACAAGACCCAACTGGTCCCATATATTTACAAATTTAAGCCACTACTCCGCGAGGGTTTGGTATATAGAGTGGAATACCCACCGGAGACCCAATCGGTAGCAGACTTTAATGTATTAAAAATACAAGTCACCTCAACGGGAACAGTAGTAGAGTTAGATTGTCGCAAAATCCTAGAAAGGGTAGTAGCGCGCCCACATTTTGGCCAATTGGCGGGGGTAGAGGTTTTAATCATATTATGTGATATTTTGTACGGTATACCAATTCAAAAGGCAGGCACACTCAATTATACAGATGGTATTGTAGAGTGGTATGAAGCCCTATACCGTGTGTTGTTTTTACAACCGTGCCCCATAAAAATTAACCCAAAGACTATACCTATACCCAAGGATGACACCAAATCGATTCTTTGGATGCATCGATACATTACAGATCCCCGTGCAAAAATGGCCATAGTAGCTAAAGATTTGGGAAAACTTGTGCGCTTTTATCCCCCCGCCGAGGGACTTTTGGCATGGGTCAATGGGGGGCGGATCATGGACCAGTTTAGTCTCCTATTGAAAATTGCCAAAATGAACAGTATGGTCCACGTATATAGAAGCGTGAGAGCGACACAACGCAGGCAACTATCTACAAGATTACGTGCCCTAACTAATCCCATTTACAAACCAATGTTTGGGCTTAGAGTCACCACTCTAAATTTGATGAGTAAAACGCAGTGGAATCTATTTGCAGACAAATCTCTATTTAGAGGAAACGTCGCATTGTCGACGCCTCAAAGATCGACCAAAAGTAACAGACGTGGTGTTTTGGTGGAACGCAATATTTTAAACCTATCACTAATAGACAACATCCCGACCATCGAACAATCCCTAGGTGTCCTAAAAGCAATGGGTACCACAACTATGACCAAAGGGGGTATATTACAATAGCACTGCTAGTCAATGTTCCAGCAACGTAAACGACTAAATTGATTTCAACATTATCCGGGATCTAACCAATGGTTGGTATCGTCGGTGCAATTCAGCAATGTTCAATTCCAACTTTTTCCCCAGCCTATAGTTTACCAAATTGTGTATGAAGACGCTCATAATAAATACACTTTGGAAGGCAATTTGGTCATTTCTTTGAAAGTAGAGCAACAATTGTGTATAGTGCCCTTTACATACGGGACATTCAATTAATCCTTGGATAAACCAATAGAATTGGATAGCCTCAGACTCCGGTACGATGATTGATGTCGTATGAAGCCACTGCCACACAATAGGACCCATTGTCAATTGCCAATACTGGTCGTTAAGGGAGGATTCATCACTCTTTCCTGCCACTCTATGTACATATTCAGCACCCATTGTGCGAAAATATAAATTGGCAAAATATTCCTCATAGTTGAGATTAGTGTCAAATTCAGGCGCCCAATTTAGCCCACGAGAACGAATCCTATGGGCAATTAAACGCGACCAGATGGCGTAATCATGCATTTGGGTGAAAATGCGTTCTTACTTTCCACAGCTATATATACCTCGCCGCAGAGCCGACCGGACACATTCCTCATCGAGATGCGTTTCATCAAGTTGTCTCCGTTGGCCTTGGCTCCAGTACGCGGAACCAAATATGCCGCCGGGTGGGACCTCTCCAGTGCGGAGGACACGGTGATTCGAGTGAGCGAGACCAAACTGATCCAGACGTTTGGCGTCCAGATCCGGCCTGGCTTTGCGCCACGGCCTCGAGGTGAAAGCGGGCACCATCGACAGCGATTACCGGGCCGGAGTGGCGATACTCTTACGCAACGAGGGCGAACTCGATTTTGAAATTACACGTGGGATGCGGGTGGCGCAGATCATCTTCCAACGATACGAGGACCAACCGCTCGTCGAATTGTCGCTGGAAGAATGGTGGGATATAAAGAAGCGTGATGCCGACCAGAATGATGCACCGCGCGGCACCAAGGGATTCGGGTCTACTGGATTGAAATGAATAAAATAATAATAATAATCAAATCTTTTTTTTTTCCTCCTATTTATTTTGGAATGATAAATTTAGACACCATGTCTTTGATGTACACGTCGGTTATTTGTGCCTCAATAGGGAGGTATACGATAGAACAATTAAAACTACTAGGGGAATATAAATTAATCGCCGATTTGAATCGTGAGACGGGCTCCCCCAACCGGTATTGGTCAAGGCAATTTTATTTTTAAGCAACTTGTACGATGGTGGTAAGTTTATTGTAACTGCCACCAAAAATGGTGGCCTTGTAGCGCGCATTCCTGATGTGATTAAAGTATTATGGACCAAACCGCCCACAGTTCCAGCTCCGTTAGGCCGGTATAGCTTATAATTGGTCATATTACCTAACAGTTTTGTGACATCATCGTCTGAAAAAATGGACGTCCATTTGCTAAAGAGTAGGGCCACTGGGGTACTGGGTGGTAGTGCCGATACAAATTTTAAAGCCTGTATTTTGTCATCAGATTGGGAATATATCAACGTGCATGCGCTAGCTTTACCCGCATCAAAAGTACTACCATTCTCCCCGTTCCATACATACACCGTGCTGCCCTTGCCATTTGTGATCGATATATTGTATAAAACCGTCGCGGTCACAATCCCTGTTACAGATGACAAGGAATTTAGCGCGCCGGTTGTGACATGGAATGAAATGGGATTGGCTGATGTGGTGGTCTCCTCGTCTTTCAATAGTTTAATTGCCATACCCGGCACTATGACTACGTTATTGGTGTAACCCACACGATTGAAGACATAGATCATTTGACCATAAGAATATTTGTTGAAATTTAAGCTCCCCAATGCTGTCATGTAGGACATGTAGGCATAGGCATACTCTTCAGAGTTGGCGTCGATCCAAGACTTTATGGAGATTATCAAAGAAGTCCCGGTGGCATTTAGTGCCTTGGCGGCACTGTTGGTCAATTTTATGAACGATGCCAGATCATTATCGGGTAAACAATAGGCCATGCAGTAGTCGTAATTGGGACTCACGTTAGCCGCCGAAGCGTACGTTTGGAATGGGTATATAGAGATTGTTTCAAAGGCTGGATAGTCGGTAAACAATTGAAAACTCGCTATGCGAGTAACATCTGGCGATTTGACGGTGTACATGAGAGTATTTGTTTCTGCGTGCACAATGGCTGTCAGCAGGCGTGGGGCCGCGATGGATTTGGTCTCGGTCCCCGACACCGCATCGGCCGTGGTTAGGAATACACAATGCTCCATGTTATCACCGTCCGAGTTGGAACGGAGCATGAACCTAATTGCGTTGGTGGTGATCTCCTTGATGGCTTGGGATATAACAAACCCTGTTGTTGAATTGGGGATGTTGTATAGAGTAGTCTTTTGTACGGCGCAAAGTGCCTTCAAATTGGCCAGCTCCGCCGTGGTTGGCACGTTATCTAAATGTACCATAAACGAGAATAAAGACTGCGTGCCGCGAATATTACCAAGACTTTTGATTATGTCCTCTAAATCGGACAAGGTTCCCGTCCACAAGGATATGTAATGGTTGTCGAGTGCGGCTACGCTAGTATTATAGGTTAGTGGACCCGAAGGGGTCCCACCACCACTACCACCAATACCACCCGCGGCGGTTCCACTCGAATTACCCATCTTACCCTTTACGGCGCAATGTCAGTGCAATGTCAATGTGATCATTCTGTGACCTTTTATCTTATCAATGCACCAAGGATGTGACCCATAACCCTTCCCACCACCCACATTGGCATTGAGTGGGCATTATCTTATCAATGCACAAGTGTCACCCACTCGTGCTCACGGTCTTATCAATTTGACCGTCAATTCGGGTGGATATTGATAACACCTATAAAGGGGTGCTTCATAAGCACTATCTGAAAAGGATATGTGTTTGTTATGATACCCGTGGCCAATAACAAACCATATCAGTCTAACGCTCGACTCTATGTTTATCAATTGTCGGCGGATATGGTTGTTTATAAAATACGTTTGTACCTCTCAACCCGTGCCACTCGTGCATTGCATTTGCATTTACATAGACGTGATATTAATCAATCACATAATAAATATGGATTCCCTAATTAAGTTGAAATCTCTAGTTCAGGAATTCCCCAGTGAACATCAATATTATTTAAGACATTTTATATCGAAAAAAAAAGTTAACTCGTTTGGTGAATATTGGGAGGATTTTGTGGCCGTTGTCTTGGAATTGTGTAGTGGGAGAATTCTTAAAGAGCATTGGACAGAGAGGTTGGTGATTCTATTGGAGACCGCCCTCCCCTTGGCAAAAGAGGCAATTTTGAGCCCAGTTTGTTTAAAGCAGTCTCTATTGGCGTTGGCCTGTGGGAAGAGGACATACATTTCGGATGACATAAAGAAGCCCGCCGATACAATTGGAATTAAAGCTGGCTGCTGCTCGATGATCATGTCGCCGGACCTTTTCAAGGTACACAATAGGTTGTTACACGATTCGGTTCGGGACCGAGCTAAAAAATGTTCTAAGTGTACGCGGCATAGAGACCCGTCGGGTCTGTTATTTACCTGTGAACGGTGTTTCGAAAAATTAAAAGTTGAAATGGGACCAAAAGAGGTGTACGCAAACACCAAAATGTTTGAGTACTATCATGAAATTAAGCGTCAACGCCTATTTGAAAAATATCCTGGACCCATCAAAAGGCGGTCCCCAAGATCGCCGCTGATCGGAACACTAATAACGAAGTTAGATTGTCGCAAAATCCTAGAAAGGGTAGTAGCGCGCCCACATTTTGGCCAATTGGCGGGGGTAGAGGTTTTAATCATATTATGTGATATTTTGTACGGTATACCAATTCAAAAGGCAGGCACACTCAATTATACAGATGGTATTGTAGAGTGGTATGAAGCCCTATACCGTGTGTTGTTTTTACAACCGTGCCCCATAAAAATTAACCCAAAGACTATACCTATACCCAAGGATGACACCAAATCGATTCTTTGGATGCATCGATACATTACAGATCCCCGTGCAAAAATGGCCATAGTAGCTAAAGATTTGGGAAAACTTGTGCGCTTTTATCCCCCCGCCGAGGGACTTTTGGCATGGGTCAATGGGGGGCGGATCATGGACCAGTTTAGTCTCCTATTGAAAATTGCCAAAATGAACAGTATGGTCCACGTATATAGAAGCGTGAGAGCGACACAACGCAGGCAACTATCTACAAGATTACGTGCCCTAACTAATCCCATTTACAAACCAATGTTTGGGCTTAGAGTCACCACTCTAAATTTGATGAGTAAAACGCAGTGGAATCTATTTGCAGACAAATCTCTATTTAGAGGAAACGTCGCATTGTCGACGCCTCAAAGATCGACCAAAAGTAACAGACGTGGTGTTTTGGTGGAACGCAATATTTTAAACCTATCACTAATAGACAACATCCCGACCATCGAACAATCCCTAGGTGTCCTAAAAGCAATGGGTACCACAACTATGACCAAAGGGGGTATATTACAATAGCACTGCTAATTTTGATTACTTTCCACACAAACTAATAGCAAGAATGTTCTGCCAATTCACACAAATATACCACGGGTAACACGTGACCTAAGTAATGTTAATCCACCACGAACCGTGACCCGCCCTAATGGTGACAATTGTGCACGGACCTGTGCACGGACCCTATTGGCGCTTAGAATTGTGCATAATCAAATCGCTTGTATTTTTTTCTTTGCTCCATTTGACGCGCACCTCTGATTAAAAATATAAAAAAGGGGCTGAAAGGGGTCCAATTTTGAAAAATGAAATTGCTTGTAAAATCTAAACTATTCAATTTAGAATTTTTGTTTCATAGGAAAAGTTGCTCCATTTGGCGCGCATCTTTGATTAAAAATATAAAAAGACGGGGTTGTAAGGGGCCCATTTTTGAAAAATGAAATTGCTTGTAAAATCTACACTATTCAATTTAGAATTTTTGTCTCAAAGGAAAAGTTGCTCCATTTGGCGCGCACATTTGATTAAAAATATAAAAAGAAGGGGTTGTAAGGGGTCCAATTTTGAAAAATGAAATTGCTTGTAAAATCTAAACTATTCAATTTAGAATTTTTGTCTCATAGGAAAAGTTGCTCCATTTGGCGCGCATCTTTGATTAAAAATATAAAAAGAAAGGGTTGTAAGGGGCCCATTTTTGAAAAATAAAATTGCTTGTAAAATCTAAACTATTCAATTTAGAATTTTTGTCTCATAGGAAAAGTTGCTCCATTTGATGCACACATTTGATTAAAAATATAAAAAGAAGGGGTTGAAAGGGGCCCATTTTTGAAAAATAAAATTGCTTGTAAAATCTAAACTATTCAATTTAGAATTTTTGTCTCATAGGAAAAGTTGCTCCATTTGATGCACACATTTGATTAAAAATATAAAAAGAAGGGGTTGCAAGGGGCCCATTTTTGAAAAATGAAATTGCTTGTAAAATCTAAACTATTCAATTTAGAATTTTTGTCTCATAGGAAAAGTTGCTCCATTTGGCGCGCACATTTGATTAAAAATATAAAAAGAAGGGGTTGTAAGGGGTCCAATTTAGAAAAATGAAATTGCTTGTAAAATCTAAACTATTCAATTTAGAATTTTTATCTCATAGGAAAAGTTGCTCCATTTGGCGCGCACATTTGATTAAAAATATAAAAAGAAGGGGTTGAAAGGGGTCCAATTTTGAAAAATGAAATTGCTTGTAAAATCTAAACTATTCAATTTAGAATTTTTGTCTCATAGGAAAAGCTATTTGATAACATGCTGTGATTCGTGTGTAAATACAGTGTCTGTGACGGGCGAACGCATAATTGCTTACACGCTCGTATTTGACGACAATATATTCTTACAGGCCAAAACGATCTCTAGCGATTTCACTATCATTATTGTAAAATTGAACGTCGACTATAAAAACCAAACTCCGAATACATATAGGATCAATGTATTGGGTTGAAACAATAAATAAGTAAGAATGACCTGCGAAAAGCCAGCTCCCGCTGCCCGCGGGGTTGGTGCAAAACAGAAAACGTTGTCTAAGGGGTCTCGACGTCGCCGTAAAGATGCACAGAAAACTAACATTAAGCGGGTCACGGTAAAGAAATTGAGTATTATTGCTGGAGCAAAGCGCGTGGCGAGGGATGTTTACGACTATATCAACGCGTACGTCCTCGAACAGTTGGATGTTATAATACCCAAACTGTGGGCTGTCGCGGCGGGGGCGCGGCGTGTGCGCAAAACCATCACGATCAAAGACGTAAAATTCGTTTTGAGAAACTATTCCGACTACCTGGAAGATAAGTTTATTCAGGGTTTAAGGTAAGGATGTCTGCAGCGGGTTCGGGGCAGTCTGATGATGATGTATCTATGGCAGATATACAGAAGGGGGTCCACGAAAGACGAAAGCGTATAATCAAACGGAGCTACGGAAATATAGGCGGCGTGAAAAAACAAAAATTGCCTACAAGGAAACGATCTAAGAAAGAAGAGTACTCAGATTTGGTCCGTCGAGTAAACGCCGAAAGAAAAAAAAAACCAGACAAAAGATTACTTCAATTAAGCCCGTTTATACGTTTGCTAAAACAATCTACCGAAAAGGTGCTGAAAGAAAATAAAATTTCGTATGGCAATCGCTATAGCCCCTACGCACTTAGCGGCCAGCGACCAGCGGCCACCGTTGGCCGCGGCGTCCAATTTGATGCCACGCGACCAGCGACCAATCGTGGCCGTCGAGAACATCACTTCTGTATTAAAATTCATCAGTGCTACCGCATCGGCCGCGGCGACCAGACGTGTAGCTAGCTACAGAGTGATTATTTTACAATGGCCAATTTCGACACGGAAAGGTTCATAATTGAAGTTGAAAATAGAAGAGGCTTATGGGATTTAGCATCAAATGATTACTCCAATAAAGATGTTAAGCGGCAGTTGTGGCTTGAAGTGGTCGATATATTTGGCGGTGAATCGATGGAAGATAAAGAAAAGGCAGAACTTGGTTAGTATTTTATTTTATTATGCCTAAGTAAGTAATAATGCGATGAACTACAATAAACGCAGCAGGTGCTGTAGTAGCATTCGACACGTATATGTGACATGAGTGATTTTTTTTTAAAGTTGTTCCGTTCATTCAAAATCTAAGAAATTTTAGCAAATAGGTAATTGTCAAAAGTATAACTATTTTATTTCTACTATTTTTCGCTTTGCACATGAGTTTTGACAATTATTTGCTAAAATTTCCCAGGTTTTCGTAATGATTGGAATAACTTTTTAAAAAGATTACTCATACCGCATGTGCGTTCGACGCCATTTTGTTTACGGCGCGCAATGGCGGCTCGCGGCGAGCAAGTGCCTCAACGCACAAACTGAGCAGCCGTCGTAGGTACGCACCCATATATTTACAAATTGTGCCAGGGCAAGCGACCATCGGTACTGAAGTAGTTTGCGAATATATCTCGATATTCGGTTGATGTTCTATTTGCTCTATTAGGTAAAGATGCAGGTATTTCTAATAAAGCCTCTGGTACAGTTAACGTGTCCTTGAAATCA
Organism: Yponomeuta malinellus; assembly: GCA_947308005.1. NCBI lineage: Eukaryota > Metazoa > Arthropoda > Insecta > Lepidoptera > Yponomeutidae > Yponomeuta > Yponomeuta malinellus. The sequence goes on from OX371012.1 coordinate 15,448,797, forward strand.
TATCCGTCTCTTTCTCGCACAAAATTATGAAGCACACATAGAGCTTTTATAATCACAACTGCAAATTCTTTCTTGAAGTTTAGGGGTCGGTGAAGAATCTGCCATTTATTGGCTAATATTCCAAATGTACATTCAATATAGCGGCGGGCACGGGATAGTCGATAATTAAAATTAGTCTTTACATTATTCAAGTTTCTCCCAGCATACGGTCGCATCATATGTTCCGATAGTGAATACGCCTCATCACCCACTAAAACGAACGGCATTGATTGGCCATTTTCTTTGATGGGGTTATTGCTCGGAATATCGAGATCATTATTTAAAAGCCTATGATAAAATACAGAGTCTTTGTAAATTGACGAATCACTGCATTTGCCGTATGCTCCAATATCTACGTAAAGAAATTTATAATTTACATCACATATTGCAAGTAACACGATTGAAAAATAATTCTTGTAATTGTAATAAAGAGATCCCGAATGTTGTGGTTTGATAACTCTAATGTGCTTGCCGTCGATGGCTCCGATGCAATTAGGAAATTGGGCGTATTTTTGAAAACCTTCAGCCGTTTGAATCCACTTATCTCTGGTCAATTGTGGCATCACAATTGGTTTTAATATCTCCCATATTGCTTCACAAACATCAAATACTATTTCCGATACTGTAGGAAGCCCTATACGGTATTCATGACTTATATGAGATAAAGAACACCCAGTAGCCAAATACCTGAAAATAAAATTCACATTAATAAACATAATATTAGTTTTGTAATATGTACCACATTTATTTATTGATTTACAGGCATTACTCTCCAAAAAAGATGGAAAAACCTTAGAGACTGTTTCACAAGAGAGCTGCGCCGTCTTAAAGATGTCAAAAGTGGTTCTGCTGCAAAACGTAAATCACAATACACCTATTTCAACCAATTACTGTTTTTGAAATCAGTGCTGGACACAAACGCAACAGAAAATAGTCTCGAAGAGGCAAGTCAAGAAAATGAAAGTGCAAGATCAGAAGATCTTGAGACTCAACAGTCTGCATCAAAGTCGCTTAGAACAAAAAGGAAGAAAAAAATACCAAACGAAGAATCCGATACAGACCCTCTAATTTCAGTTCTGCATAAGACCATAGCGACTACACAGAATGATTCAAATTGTGACAGACTGTTTCTTTTATCCCTCCTCGAAAGATTTCAAACAATCCCTGCTGCAATGAAGACCAAAGCGAAAATGGAAATCATGGAAATTATAGAAAAATACCAACCGAACTGTACACCTACAACAGCGCGCATAAACTATTCAAGTAATTTCAATACTCTTAACGACCAAGAATATGACCCGCATACTACCAACAGGATATCAGATGATTCAAATTACAGCGATACTCATACTCATTATTCTGATATTTCTCAAAATTCAGAAATGATAGACCTATTTCCCAATTTGAATGATTAATTGTTCACAATTGCAATTTTTTAAGTTATGAAAATACAAATAATTTGATTATCTACTTCAGTTTTTTAATATTTAAAAACATGTTATAAGCAAGCCCTTTTCCTCTCCTTTTCAAAGTCGTAAAGTAGAATACTACTGAACAATAGTTCATAAATTTTTTAAAGTGGCAAAACCTTGGTCAATGAATTATACAGGTTGTTGTGAAAAACACAACAGTGGTGGTTTAGGGTGATTCAGAATCGAGTCTTGTATAATTCAAATTTACAAAAAAATCCATTTAGCAGTTTAAGTAAAAAAAGGCCCTATCACATTATTTTTATTTTTCCTGTACACAATACTCCATTCCGAAACACCCTTTAAAATATATCACGTATTTTTTAAACATTCTGTATTTAAAAAAGAAAAAGCTTACCTTATTGTTATTACTAATTTTTCTTCTGCTGGAATGCATTTCCGATAGTTGTTACCAGTTCCAGTAATTTTTGGTTTTATTGTATCCAGTAACAGGTTAAAAGTATTCGTTGACATTCTCATGTAATTAAAGAATCTCTTCTCATACATTTTTAAATCCAAAAAATAAGTATAATATAATCCTTTAGTCTTTCTCTCGCAAAGTAATGGATGCACCCAAAACTGTCTTTTACGGGAAATCTTCCGTTTTCGTTTTCGTAGTAAATACACAAGCACAGTTAGCGTGATTATCTTCTGCACGTCCATCTTGACACACCCTTGGAAGTCGACTGCAAATTTTTCGGCCGTCCACATGTCGCGCTTGCCTACGCACCGGCGACCATGGCCGCGGCGGCCTGGCCGCGTCTATGGTCGCCAGTGCGTAGGCAGCCTTAAGGCTGTGTATCAGAAATACATTAGTCCCGAAAAGGTAACTAAGCATCTGAACAGCCTCACCCTCGCTACTCTGAAAGAAATCCAGAGTAGCGCGCTTCCGCGAGTTCTCGCGTCAGGGCTGGTTCCGTTAGACGACATGTCTGACTGGTTCCAAGCCGATCTGATCGAGAACGCGCGCCTTCTTGCTGCGAGGCGAGCGTTGGGTCGTGCGAAGAAAGCTTCGAACACACCCGCCGCTTTGTCCGCCGCCCAACCTTCTGCCAAAGGCAAAGGCAAAGCGACGGCGCCTCTCTCCAAGAAGGAGCCAGAAGCGGCAAAACCGGTCTCGTCCGGAGTCTCGACCATCAAGCCGGCTGAGAAGCCAAAAAAGGTTTCTCAGTCGGAGAAACTGACATCCGTGTCAGTTACCTTGAATAAGCCAATCGAAAAGATGGCCCATTTCAAGTTGATGGGCGGACTACGTGATGTTCCTGACGCAAGCGGCAACGTGCACTATGAGATCTATGCAAGATCTTTCATAGCGCTTGCCAGAAATGCTTGTGAGGAACACATGAGCGAGATGTGCGGCTCGATTGCGCGCGCAGTTAAGGAGCAGGATGCCACGGCTTTACCGCCGGATCCTGGTCTCTTGACACTGTCCTTGGTCCCGAAAGTCGGGCCCTCGTCAGTGGCTGCGTGCGTTCAGTCGCGCGAACCGGTAAACGCCAAAATCGGTAAGGGTCCCAAAGTCAAAAGGCTTGTGAATAATTTGAAAACTCTGGGACGTTTCGATAAACGCTCAAGAGAACCACAGCAAGAAAACCATACGATCAACGACGAAGAACTTGATATTTTAATTTACTTTTCGGCTTTTCCGAAAACATCGGTGAGAGAAGGAGAAAATGAAATTGGAGTTTCAAAAAGTAAAATACATCGTGTATTAAAAAAACACGGTTTCAAGAGTTATGTTGAAGGACGATTGGCTCAAAAATTACTTCCAGGCGATACAGAAAGGAGAAAAAATTTCTGTCTTGATATACAGGCACGCTTGCTCGAAAATCCAAATTTTTTGGATAATATTATTTGGACAGACTAATCTAACTTTAGCAATAACGGTATGTATAACCGCCACAATAATCGTATTTGGTCTAAAGAAAATCCCCTACGAATCACTGAAACGAATAACCAAGTGCGTTTTTCATTCAACTGTTGGTGCGGACTTTTAAAAAACTCGGGTTTTCTTAATCCATTTTTACCATGGAACCTTGAACACAGAAAATTATTTAGAAATACTTTAAATTGTAAGAGATGAGATAAGAAATCTTTCCGCTGCGGAGCAAGAAAACTTAATTTTCCAACAAGATGGAGCTCCGGCTCATAATAGTCGGAGAGCAGCAGATTTTCTAAATGAATGTTTTCCTACTTGGATTGGTACGAATGGACCGATTAGATGGCCGGCCAGATCCCCGGACCTTACACCATTAGATTTCTTCTTTTGGGGATACGTGAAAGATATGCTATACAAAAAGCGATATGAGAACGTGGGCGAGTTACAAACAGGATTGTGCCATATCATATAGAGTATTCACCATAAAAAGATAAGAAAATCAACAGGCAGCGGACTCATTAAAAGATTGGTGATTTGCGTAAGACAAGAGGGATCACATTTTGAGCATTTAATTAATTAATTTACAAAAAAATACCCACTTAATTGACTACGGCAGTTTCATGTATGTTTTTAATTTGATTAAAATGATTAATTTCACGCTGTTCCTTTCTTTTAAAATACTATGTTATTTAAGAAGAGTTATTATTTTTTGGCCATTCTTTCGATTGGCATCATAAAATTAGGGGTGTTTTTTTTTACATTTAAGTCGGTTCGATTCCCAGACAAGGCAAGTAATTTTTAGAAAATCTTTGAATGCAGAATTACTAACTTTTAAAAATAACATAAAGTATCATAAACCCTATCTACGATATTTAAGGTACTTTCCCTTCATGGCCCATAACTTTGGGACGCCCTGTATACAAACAAGATGCAAAGACAGCCTTATTGCGACAGCTTCCACCCCACTTACAAGCTCAGGGTATCGGATTGGACTATAAGGGTCTTTGTAATCTGATTCGGCAACTCTGTGCTCATCGCATTTTAAACGGTATCCACCGCGTCCGCAATCGTTAATACGCAGACAGTGGACTCCGTCAGCACAACAGAGATATTTCAATGGTCCCCCGCAAAATAATAATAGGCAACAGCCTCAACCTGCGGCGCGAAATGACGATATTACAATGCGTATAGCAATGGTCGGCGCGAGGCCCGCCAGTCAATCTAGGCCGGGGTATGGTAGCGCAGGAATTATTTAACCAAGAAAATGTTGAAAATTTTCAAGAAAACGGCCCACACGAGGACCAAACTTGATAAATTTAAATAATGTTACATTCTCGGTTCTACCATTATGTAGTAGAACCCTATTATGGTTTAAAAATCCTGATAGATACAGGATCGGGAGTCTTTTATGACAAATGAAACATATAAGCGATTGTTTTATGATCAGGCATATGTACCAGTAGACGAGCCACTAGTCTACAAGCCTCCGCCAATCCGGACTTGGCCCCCGTGGTGGAGTATGGCCTATACCTTCCTCAGGGAAGAGACCCGTGCCCCTCGGTGGGGACATAATGGGTTGATGATGATGATGATGATATGTACCTGAAACATTTACTGTTAAAACTGCGCATCAAGCTACCACGCATAAGGGTATGGTAAAGACTCCATTTTGGCAAAAGGTTTTTGGCCCGAATGATGGAGAAATGTCATTTTATATATTTGACTTTAGTAAACGATACGATGTTCTAATAGGAACCGATATATTGAAATTAATAAAAGCTGAGATTAAAATCCACGAAAATAAATTGCAAACACCGCATCAAGTAATTCACTTAAACTATACAGAAAAATATGATCCTCTAGAAAATTTACTTGAAAAATATAAAGAAATGTTTTCAAACGACGGGTATTTGAGCCAAAAAACCGGTCAAAAGTGGTTTTTTTAAAATTCATAAAATGACACAAACAATGCATGTTTAAGTAAGAACAATAACCGGTTCACCACTTCCCCGCCCCCAAACCCGCGTGCATTACTGCGTCTGGCCACATAATCAGTCGGAACCTAGCCTTTGTGTGTAACGCGTGTCTTTGTTCTCGGCGCTTTCGATTATTTTACATCTTTCTCTGTGTTAATATGTCTTCGTATGGTGAATTACCAGAAAAAATCGTATTGAATACGGATGTTGAAGGTATGTACTTTGTATAAAAATATGTTACAGTTAATTTCTCGTCAAAGTTCCGCATTTAGACATATGTTGAAAATTTCCTTCTTAAAAACGTGATATTTTTAACAAAAGTTTAAAACAATAGTGTTTTTGTGTATGTGTCGGGCTTTGTCGCCTTACATTTTAAATGTGGTAATAAAGTTTGAACCTTTGCCTATCTGAATCAAAAATAAAATCTCCCCTCGACCCACCCCAACTTTTTTTTTAAATTGTATTAGTTAAATGCATAACATTAAAAAAAAATTCTCTTTTTTTTATAGGTTCTCCGGAAAACGTGAAAACTATCACCCGACTGGAACTATATAATATTCTAAAGGGATTCAAAGGGAAGAATATGGACGAAAAATTTACCTTGATGGAAGATAAGACTTGCTGAGCTGACTTCATGTCCAACAGAAGATAGGGATGTTTTGTCTCGTTCATTGAGGTATTTTAAGACAAGTTTTAAGCAGAAATGGACGACAGCTCATAACACTCATGAACGATTTTTGAAAAACAACGAAGAATGGCTTAGGGTACCATTGAAGCTTCCCTTATGGTCACACAGGCCTGGACGTCCAGTTAAAGAATTCCATGAATTAAGTGAGAGGAGCAAGCGGCGGAGAACTGAAGAATTACGGGCCCAGGTACCTGCCGAAGAGTTGATTTTCGCTGCAAGTGTAAGTCAGGGCACTTCCGGAAATGCAGATGCTTCGAAAATAATAAAAGAATTAACTTTAACACCAACGAGAGCCAAGAAGTTCAGAAGGATAGTTTCGTCTAAAAAAGATCTCGTGGACTTGAAATATACAACGCAAGAAGCGGCTATCGTTATTTGTAGAAGGTAACTTCACAAGAAGCCAGTGGAATTTAATACAAGGGGGACGCAAGAACATCTACCCTTGTTACTCTCTCCTCCAAAAGGCGAAAAAAGAATGCTACCCAGATGATGAAAAAATAACTGTTACAGAGACGAGTTTTAATGTTGAACTCCAAGCTCTGCTGAATCATACCGCTTTGCGCCTCATACAATATTTAAAAGATGTCGTAGATACGTTAACTGACACCGAAAAGCAAAACCTACTTATGATATCTAAGTGGGGATGTGATGGATCGCACCAAACGACATTTAAGCAAAAATTTGAAAACGCCACCGATGATGATTCAAATATTTTTGTGAGCTCGATTGTTCCAGTGAGATTGGTTGTTTCCCTTGATGGTAAAACAACAAAAACCATTTGGCAGAACCCAGTTCCACTCTCGGTACTCCATGCCAGAATACGTTTTTTTGAGACACTGCTGCATTTAGCATATAAACTACCCCTCAAGAAGTGGCAAGCCCGTACACCGGAAGAGAAAAAGATTGTTAAAGAAACAAAAGAGAAATTACAGAAATCTTTCAGAGAAGAAATGGGTCTACTTGTTGATGTTCCTAAAGCTGGCTTTGGAAATAGCAATGATGGGAGATTTCAGTTTTTCAGATTTTCAGACGTCCAGGAGATTTTTCCAAAATGCAGAATGCTCTTCTCGCATTACCGGCATCAACTTGGAATTAATCAATAAGTTTAAAGTGATTCTAGAGGTAATCTCAAGTGGCCATGAGGTTGATCACCAAAAATTTGATGATTATGCCCAAGACACTGCCAAACTGTATGTGGAATTGTACGGCTGGTATCCAATGTCACCTACAGTCCACAAAATTTTGATGCACGGAGCGCAGGTGATGGCAGATGCAATTTTGCCAATTGGACAATTGTCAGAGGAAGCCGCTGAGGCGCGAAATAAGCATATTCGCAAATATCGGGTAGATTTTGCAAGAAAATTTTCGAGAACTGAGTGCAACAGAGATATTTTAAATAGATTACTTTTAACATCCGATCCCCTAATCAGCTCGAGTGGGCCAAAGAAAAAAAGAAAATCTTGCCATTTTCCGCCGAGGCCAAAACTATTTTGATTGCTGCAACACCGAACTTAAATAGGTCGGACGACAATACTATTGAAGATATTGATGATGATGAAGAGGGTTCGGATGTTAACAGCGAATCGGATGGCACTGATGCCGATTTTTTTTTTTTTTAATTACCTTTTAAAATTTTATTCTGTTTATTTTTCTTGTTTTTTCATGTATTTTTATTAATAAATTCTAAACATTGAGATAATATAGGCTCCTAAATAATTTTGACCGGTTTTTTGGCTCAAATACCCGTTAGTGACGTCTCGAATAGTTTCACTCCTAGTATTAGGCACGAGATAAAATTATTAAACAAAGAACCTGTTTATCAGAGAGCGCACCGTTGGCCTCAGATACAACGGGAAGAAGTAAAAAGACAAATAAAAGAAATGCTACAAGGCTGCACAATTAGGTACAGCGACTTATTGAGAAGAGCGGGTGATCGTGCTCTTCCACTATAAAGGGAAATTTCCCGCCAGGCAGATCGTATGCCTGGGGACGGCCGGTCCGACTGATGTTCGTCGGACGTAATATTTATGGTATGTCATGTGAAACATTTTGCTTGCGCAATGTAGGAATGTTGGAGTTTATAGTGCGCGCGCAGAGTTGACATGTGCTCGCCACATCACTCCCCTTCAAGACCGTAGCTACGCATAGCTAGGTCTGATAGGAATCGAAGTCTGTGCTCTAAAGCCTGCAAGTGCCAGGAGGCGCTGAGTCAGTGAGTCGACTAGCGGTTGAGGGTGTTCGGCGGCTAACAGTCACTTCACCGGCGACAGTACCATGGGGTCCGCGCATGTGGTAGGAACCGGTGAAGGCTGCTGTACCACTAGCAACGTGCGCTGTTGCTGTGTGGCTGCCGTGCCGAGGGGTTGGGGGAGATCACCATCAGTACCAGTAGTCGGTGCGTTGACTGTAGTGGAACTGATGAGGTGAGAGGGAAGAGGGTGCTGGCCTTGCTTTGAGACTGATTGTATGTGGGGTGCTGCGAGAGCGAAGGAAGGTTGACATTGTTCTGTCGAGGGTCACCACTATAGGGAAGAGCGGGTGATCGTGCTCTTCCACTATAAAGGGAAATTTCCCGCCAGGCAGATCGTATGCCTGGGGACGGCCGGTCCGACTGATGTTCGTCGGACGTAATATTTATGGTATGTCATGTGAAACATTTTGCTTGCGCAATGTAGGAATGTTGGAGTTTATAGTGCGCGCGCAGAGTTGACATGTGCTCGCCACAGACTCACCATGGTGCAGTCCTGTGCATTTAGTCCCAAAAAAGCTCGATAAAGATGAAATTAAAAAATGGCGTATGGTTACAGATTACCGAAAATTAAACGAACAAACTCGCAGTGACAAATTCCCTTTACCAAACATCGAAGATATTTTCTCACAACTAAACGGTAATAAAATAATTTCCACGTTGGATTTGACTAGCGGTTATTATCAAATTCGCATGCACCCAGACAGCATAGAGTGCACAGCATTTACGACCCCTGATGGACATTACGAATTCCTTCGTATGCCATTTGGACTCAAAAATGCCCCGAGTACTTTCCAACGTTTAATGAATAACGTGTTGCGTGAACATCTAGGTAAAATTTGTCTAATATATCTAGATGATATTATAGTATATTCCAAAAACAGGGAAGACCATTTGGAGCACTTGGAAATTATTTTCAAAACGCTAGAGCGAGAAAATAAGGTCTCTTTGTGTAAAAGAGACTTTTTCCAAACAGAGGTAGAATTCCTCGGTCACATATTAAATCAAGACGGGTTGAAACCTAACCCAAAGAAACTGCGAGCAATCAGGGATTTTCCCATTCCAAAAAATGTTAAGGAAATAAAATCATTTTTAGGCATGGTAGGTTATTACAGAAAATTTGTAAAAGATTTAAGTAAAATAACGAGACCACTAACAGACTGTACAAAGAAAAATGCTGTGGTTGAGCATACTTCACAATTTATTGAAGCTTTTAAAAAATGTAAAGATTTATTACTGAATGCACCTGTTCTGAGGTTCCCCGACTTTAAAAAAACTTGTGGTAACAGCTAGTAATAAAGCGCTCGGTCCAGTAATTAGTCAGGAGGATATCCTATTGCGTACATATCACGTACTCTGTCAAGAACAGAAAATATAATACAACTGAAAAAGAGTTGTTAGGCGTACTATGGGCATTGCAGCAGTTTCGACCCCATATATACAGTCGAAGGTTTATTGTCGAAACTGATCATCAGCCACTAATATGGCTTAGTAAACTCAAGGAGCCAAACGCAAAATTAACTCGTTGGCGCTTAAAACTTATGGAATACGAGTTGCAAATAAAACATAAAAAAGGATTACAAAACTTCGTGGCGGACGCCTTGTCACGAATCGAACTTTATTATTTCAGCGAAGAAATAATTCTGAATAATAATGAAAGTGAGATTGCCGAGGCAGGTAGTGAATCCGATAACGTAACAGTCCATAGTAATTCGGATGATAATGAGGGAGGTATTCCCATCAAACACGAACATCCGAGTTCTCGAAGGAACAGAATATTTATGAGTCTAGGGATCAATTCGTCCCACGAAAGGAAAGAAAAAGACCACTATTTTGTGTTAAGTGACGCAGAAGTAGGAAATGAATTTCTCGTGTTCGTTAAGTTATATTTAGATAAACATAAGTATGCACTCATATGCCAAGATGAAGACCTGTTTCAAGTAGTAAGCTAGGTTTATCGTAAGAAACTAAATAAAAATACATTAAAATTAATTAGATATACAAAATTATTAGAAGAACCTGTAACTGTGGAAGAACAGTTGCAAATAATTAATGAAGTTCATAATGAAAATAATAGACATATAAGGGTTTTAATGTAATGGTAGAAGAAATTAAGAAATACCACTGGGACCAAATGAAAAAGATGGTCCGGAAGTTTATAGGAAATTGCAAGGTCTGTCATCGTGCAAAATATGCGCGACATCCCACAGTTGCTCCTTAGGAGAGGACTGAAACACCAACCAGCCCATGCAGGAGTAGATGATCGATATATTTTTCTATAAAAGTAAAAAGTACTTAACATTCATTGATAAGTTTTCTAAATACACCCTATGCAAGGAATTAAAAAGCTGTAATGCGATCGACATATGTAACGTATTGATCGAAGTGTTTAGTGTATTGGGCACACCAAAACTGATAATTGCAGATGGTGAAAAGGGAATATCATCATTAACTACGCAAGAATTATTAAAACAATATAATGTAAAATGTCACATAACGACACCAAAACATTCCACATCAAAGGCAGATATCGACAGGTTCCACTCAACGCTTATCGAGATTTTAAGGATACAAGCGGAAAGTAATCCTGATTTGTCCTCAGAACAAATAATCTCTTTAGCTATATTAGCCTACAATAATACTATTCATAGTACTACTAAATACACACCTTACGAAATTCATTTTGGTACGAAGGTACCGTTCGAATTTAAACCTTCAGAACAACTTATTGTAAATGAGTATGTATTAAAACATAAAGAATTAATGACACAAGTTTATGAGGAGGTTATAAAAAACATTGATGAAATCAAAAATAAAATTCAAAATCGTAATAAATCAAAAGAAATATGAATGCCACAAATAGGTCGAAACATTTTTATCCGTAATACGACAGAACGCGGAAAAAATAAAAATAACTTTATAGGACCCTATAAAGTAGTTGGGATAGGACCCCACAATACTATTGTGTATCAGAGGGGAAACGCAAAATTAAAAATTCACATAAATGAAATAAAAATTGCAGGTACGGACTCGGACTCGCAACCGCAACAGTGAATTTTGAGCAATTGAAAGCAAATCAACACTTCGCAATTACCAACTTGGGAAGCGCTAAAGTGAGATAAGGAGAATGGAAAATAATTCATAATTTTATAAATATTGAAGAATTAGTTAAACAACAAGATAAAGCAAAGGAAAACATGAAGTTTCTCAACGAAAAATCTTAGGATAATATAACAGTACGAGTTTTAATGGACCGAATAACCTATTTATTGGAGCAAAACGATGAAATATTAGATTATGTAAACTTAAATTCAAGATTCAGAAGAGGCTTGATTAATGGCTTAGGAACAATAACAAAAGCTATCACTGGGAATCCGGATAGTGAGGACCTTGATCGATTAAGAAACGAAATTGAACACAACCGTCACGCTTTGTAAGAACAAATTTCTCTAACCTCTCATATCCTTGATGACTTCCATACACAATTAACAAATTTAAGTAAGAATCAAGAACAATTGTATAAAACAATAGAAACTTTAGTTGGTAAAACTAGTACTTTTTGTATGCTAATTTAGCTTATCATGTAGAAACATTAAACAATTTATTGGAACGATTGTCAACCTCAATTACTTTTGCTCAACATGGCATGTATCATTATTCTATTATAAAGCATAATGTACTTATAGACTCTATTAAATTTATACCTAAATCGCAATTAATAACGGATAACTTGTTAATGCTTAGCTCGTACTTAAGAGTAGTATTGCATAATTAGATAATGAATATTATTTTGTAATTACTTTACCTTTAGTTGAGGTAATTAAGTACGAATATTTGGATATAACTCCTATAATACAACCTTTCCAAGATACCCTATGCACCTTTCCAATTTCCCAACACAGACAGCTGTTGCGACACGATAAGGTATATGAAGCTACAAATTGCGTGAAGATTGAAGACTACATCTGCACTAAACAAGCAATCAAATTATCGCAATGTGAAGAAGATATTATAAAATTCGAAGAACAAACTTGTAACCTAACAACCATACATTGTCCAACGGATCAATGGACGAAAATAAGCAAACGTTAAGAATGAGTGTCTTCCGAACGTTCGAAGGAATCCATGGACTGACGACAGCTTTTCGACGTCCTGTTCAACACCTCGCTTAGAGTCGAGATAGACGTACTTCCAAATAGCCCGCCAAAGAGGTTTAACCCTTAACTTCGCTTTGTTGAATATGTTCATCAGCCAGGCTTACGGTGTACCAGTTTTGAAACTTTTTCGCTTGCAGCTTGCACGTGGCGATCTTAGTTGGTCCCGCCCCCTGGGCTTTGTTTAGTTTTTGTCGACTTCCAAAAACCATTTGTTTTATGACTTTAAAGTAAGACTTTCGTCAGTTACATCTTGCATGTCCTCCCAGTTGAACGTGTGTGAATTAAAATCCGACTGTTTAAATTCAATTATCCAATTATGAGTCTACATAGAAATTTAGATATGGTGGAACGTGGTCGCATAATCGCGTTACACGAGGATGGACAAAATATCAGTCAGATAGCAGAGGAACTACACATGTCGGTAAGTAACCTACACTATGTCTATTCAATTAAAATATTTTTATTCATTATAAAACAAACGGCCTTATTTATAAAAACACGCTTCCAATATCAATCTAAGGCTGGCTTGCACAATTTTTTAAATCACGCTTAAGTCGCCATTTAAATCGACTTTTGTATGAAGAATTTCAGTTAAATGCTGTTTAAGCCACATTTAAGAAAGTGTTGTGTTACATAATATAAACGCTTACCTATATCTAGCATAAGTCTAGGTCTCTTATCACGTTAGTACTTAGTACTTCCGACGTATTTTGTTAATGTATAACTTTCTCACGAACATAGTTCACAGTTGTCATTGTTTACTATTCTCAAACTGATTAACTAAAAGTATGTACACAAACCCTGTATTGTCATTGTTTACTATTCCCAAACTGATTAACTAAAAGTATGTACACAAACCCTGTATTTAAGACTGGCCCTTTGGCAGCTAGGATCATTACTATTCCTGCAACAGTCGAGACTCTTTACTCATTTCTACCTCCAAACCTCGCTGTTCCTCTACATTATTGTACTATCATTTTATTTAAGTAAATCAAAGTGTGTTGAATAAGTATTAAAAAAACAAGCAGTTCATTCGCTATTGTGTAACAAATTTGGCGCAGCCGGTAGGATACTGCGTGAACCGCGTAAAAGACGAAGCCAACGTACCACACTACGCACCGGGACATACATCGCCCATTCGCAAGGAGTACGGTAGCCAAAGGCTTTCGAACGTTTCGCCGGACCATGCAGCTCCTGACATTACTACTGTTACTGTGGTGAGTGGCTAAACTTGTTTGCTCCGATTTCCCATATCCTATACCTACACCGAGTCTAAACCATTTACCATTACATTTCCCATCTCATTCATTATAATACATATTTATTGTATATTCAATGTCCTTAGAAATTAAAGACGAAATCAAAATGTCTCTCGACATAGGTACCTTACTAAAACTAATTCCCCCATTCGACACAAACCAAAATGATCAAATATACAGGTTCATCCGATCAACTAATGCAGCCTTCAAATTAGCATCCGAAGAACAGGAGGCAGTTCTCTTAGTATACGCCCTAAACAGCATAACGGGCGCTGGTGCATCTGACGTCCATAGCAAACAATATGCCTCTTGGGCCGATCTCAGATCATATTTAATTGAGAAATTTTCCAATGTCAAAACGATTCCACACCTGAACCTTGAATTGCAATCAATGTTCCAAAAACCGGATGAAAAACTGACAGACTATTTTCACCGAGTCGATTTGTCGCGTAGCAAAATAATTGAAAAATTACACGCGGAAATATCAGACAATACTCTCCTGGGAAGAATAGCCTCGACAGAAGAAACCGCCTTAAGCGTGTTCATTAACGGGCTCAATTCCGCAATAGGGACAATGCTCCGAACAAAAGGTTTTGCCAACCTATCCGAAGCTGGCCAATTCGCGATACAAGAAGATAAAATCTGCAACATGAACACCGCTAGACAAGCGCTATTTAGGGCATCAGTCCCGCGTCCTTCAAACGTTCCAAATAAATCAACGAGTCGCTCCTTTACTAATCAGAACCAATCTAATCCGAATTTCTCACGACCAAAAAATACTCCTCAATTCACCAAAACATGCAATTACTGCAAAAACCCCGGGCATGTTATCTCTGAGTGCCGAAAGCGAGCTTACAACAATAGCCTCAGAAATAACCCAAGTAACGCCTTGTCCACACCATCACCAACTCATGTGAATCATTTAAACCCCAACGGGCCCAACGAGGAGAGCAACTCGTTGGAAACCGCTTTAGCCCCCTGCTCGATACCCCCGACTCAGACCTCAACCCAGAGCCCGAACAACTTACAAATCGATTGGTAAACAAACAAACTTCCAGATACAAAAGGTATGTATGACACGCCGCATCCAGTCCATCGGGGACAAGCGTTAGTTATACTGACATCTAAAAAAAAAACGATACATCGAACACCCCAGTCTATCATAGACAGTTTTGCGATGCTAGCACTCAGACTGAAACACTGAATCCCAAACCTAAAACTACTAAGCCAAAGAAAAAACTGAAATCAAAATCTTCTAAATCATATACCAAATCTACCAAATCCACCGAATCTATTGCAAAATCAAACTCTCAATCTAAGCCAATTCCTACGCCAAAATCTAAAGAGTTCACAATCTCTTCCATAGACTCGCCTCCCGAAAATCTTCTATACTGCAAATTCCACATCAATGACGAACCACTAACCCTCCTAGTCGACACAGGCGCCGCTATCTCTGTACTGCGACCCGACAAAATCAATACTAACTCAATCGACCCATCAAACAAAGTCTCGATAGTAGGCGTCACAACAGGAACTTCTACAGTCCAAACTTCGGGTACAACCCTTGTTTCCCTTGACAAACTTTCAAAACATAAGTTCCATGTCGCAAACCTCAATATTTTCGCAGACGGAATCCTAGGCAACGATTTCCTAATTAAATTCAACGCCCACGTTTACTGCCAATCAAAAACCATGCGAATCAAAGACCGATCATATAAACTACACTTTCTCAGTGAATTAACTAAATCCGCTCAATGCGACAAACTCTTGATGGTCGCTCAGAAACTGTAATTTCCTGTGTGTCCACTACCATTCAAAATGGTACAGCAATCGTCAACAAACAACTTATTGGCCAAGATCTTGTTATTCCCAACGCTCTTGTAAACATTGTAAACGGCACATTCTTAATTACATGTGTAAATTGTAGTGATAACGATGTCACTATTGACCGTCCCCCTATCAGCACTATAGCATTCACAGAAACCGTAGAAAATAGTACCTCCTGTCCGGTAAACACATTATCTAATTACGATTCCCAAGCAAAGCGCGAAAAAGTAGACAAACTCATTAGGCGCGACCACCTAAACAAAGAAGAATGTGACTCACTCGATAAAACTATCTCACAGTTTGCCGACATATTCTATACCGAAGATGAATGCCTCACTTTTACGAATCACACGAAACATACTATACCTACTACTTCAAAGACACCCATCAATACCAAAACGTATAGATTCCCCTTTGTTCACCAACAAGAAGTCAAGACCCAAGTTCAGAAAATGTTAGACAACAACATAATTCAACCTAGCACCTCTCCATGGAGTAGCCCTATCTGGGTTGTTCCGAAAAAGCTCGATGCTTCAGGTAAACAAAAATGGCGAGTAGTCATAGACTACCGGAAGCTCAATGAGATAACAATCGGAGATTGCTACCCGTTGCCTAACATCAGCGATATCCTAGATAAGCTAGGTCATTCCGTTTACTTTACCACGCTTGACTTAGCATCAGGTTTCCATCAGATCGAACTCGATCCAGAGGATATCCCGAAAACTGCATTCAATACCCCTTATGGGCACTACGAATTTTTGAGAATGCCATTTGGACTTAAAAACGCACCAGCTACTTTCCAACGTGCTATGGATGGTGTTCTTCACGGTCTACAGGGTGAACGATGTTTCGTATACCTCGACGATATTGTCATTTTCGCATCCAGCCTCCAAGAGCACGAACAAAAACTTCAGGAAGTTTTCAACCGTCTACGTGAATACGGTCTCAAAGTCCAACCAGATAAGTGCGAATTTCTGAGAAAAGAAGTCGCCTATCTAGGTCATATTATTTCTAGCGAAGGCGTTAAGCCCAATCCCGAGAAAGTCAAAGCTGTCAAAGAATTTCCAGTTCCTAAAACCTGTAAAGACATCAAATCGTTTCTAGGTCTCGCCGGTTATTACCGTAGATTTATTCCCAATTTCAGTAAGATTACAAAACCTCTCACGGGTCTCTTAAAGAAAGATATACCTTTCATTTGGAACGAAACTCAACAACAGGCTTTCGATACCTGCAAAAGCATTCTCACCGAAATTCCGCTATTGCAATATCCCGATTTCAGTCGCGAATTTGTGCTCACTACGGATGCGTCTATTCACGCCATTGGCGGTATCCTATCCCAAGGAGAAATAGGCAAAGACCTGCCTATTGCTTATGCTTCACGCACATTGAATGAAGCAGAGTCTAATTATTCCACGATAGAACGTGAACTACTAGCCATAGTATGGGCAGTTAAACATTTCCGTCCAAACCTATATGGAAGAAAATTTAAAATCGTCACAGATCATAAACCTCTTACTTGGCTTTTCTCAATCAAAGATCCTGGTAGTAGATTAGTTCGATGGAGACTCAAGTTAGAAGAGTTCGATTACGAAATTATCTACAAAGCAGGAAAAATGAATACAAATGCAGACGCTCTCAGCCGTCCTCCTGTGATGCACTCTAATGTGGTAGAACCCATACCAAGCAATTCCACATCTAACCCCATTAAACCCAACTCTGATCCCAACGAAGAATATCTACAACTCAACTACGAACACTTTCTCTCGCAAGATGTATCCATCGACTCCGCAAAAGTTAAAATAACCTCAGATAAACTCCTAGACCCACGACACAAGAACGTATTCATACCTATATCCTGTGATAACTCAGACCAAGATGATCTATTTAATGAAGCCATCCATGTTTGTTCTCACGTCGACCCATACCTCAACAAGTCCAAATCTCCCTACGACACCAGCCTTCTCGTTTCTGATGAGAAACAAAATCTCTACTTCTGCTGTACAAGGCCCACATACTTCGATCTATGGGACTCCGAGAGTTATTTCAAATCCCTTCTGTCTTGTCTCCAAAACCATGAGCTTGAGTCTCTTCACGTACCTCTACTAAAACCCAACCAAACATGCAAACTTCAAGGTAACGAACAATTACGTATTACTGCTTACCTAGCCGAAGCATATAATTGCAAAATCACAATTTGTGAAAACAAAGTCAAATACCCAAAGCCTGAAGATGTTCCACTCATCCTAAAAACTTTTCACGATGAACCCTTGTCAGGACATCGTGGTATCCTAGAAACAACCAGGAAAATTCGAGAAGAATTCTTCTGGAAAGGAATGTCTACCGATATAAAGGATTATATTGATTCATGCTTGATTTGCCAGCGAAATAAGATTCAAAGAAAGAATTTCCAAGCCCCCATGGTCATTACATCCCAATCTACGGAACCCTTCGAACGAGTATCTATGGACTTAGTTTCCTACTCTGACATCAGTGATAATAATCACAAATACGTACTCACGCTGCAAGACGAACTAAGCAGATATGTCCAGGCATATCCGATTCCCAATAAAGAAGCAACTACCGTTGCCAAACAACTCTTATACTTTTGTCAGCATTTTGGCATCCCAAAACGTTTTCATTCAGACCAAGGCACTGAATTCATGAATAGTGTCATAAAACAACTAATTAAATTCCTTGGTTCAACACAAACTTTCAATACAGCGTACCATCCACAAACTAACGGAGCCCTCGAACGATTTCATGCCACACTCCGTGATCATATCCGCATGTATCATAGTCGTCGACTTAAAAATTGGGATCAAATAATTCCGTTCGCTATAATGTGTCATAACAGTTCAACTAACAGCTCGACTGGCTTTACTCCCCACGAACTCCTCTTTGGATATAAACCGCGGCAATTTTACTCTATGAAAATAGCCCCTGAATATACCGCTAGCGACTACCTTGAAGACCTTAACGAACGTCTGAGAGTAGCAAGAGATTCGGCTTTACGCAATGTCGAACATATGAAAGAAAAAGCCAAAGAACGTTACGACAGCAGAATAAAAAATGTAGCGGACTTTAAAGTAGGTAGTAAGGTGTTATTACGAATACCTACCCCTAATAACCTAGACGCAAAATGGGACGGACCTTATGAAGTAATTCGCGCTGGATTTAACGAAAATTATTTAATCCGCAAGGCCGGGAAAAGTCAATTAGTCCACGCAAATCGACTCCGACCCTACAATGTAAATAATACTTTAAGCTAGATTAGTTCCTCTGGGCCGTGCAGCAACCGGCCTGTACAAAGAATAGTACTGACGTTCTCTAACGTGTCGTATAAGGCGACTAACATGATTAGAATAAGTAGTTCTAAGTTACAAAATCTTAGATAAGTCCTAAATCTCGAAATCCGAATTCTCCGAAATCATGTTACATCTTAGGTTAATTCAAACTCTAGTTAATCATAAGTCCTATATCTTAGTTCTAGCTCTAGTAATATAATAATGTAATAAGATCAATTTAATCCAATTACAGGACAGTCCGCATGGCAATGTCCCAACCGATTCCCTCGAATAATTCATCCTTAACAAGTCTCATGAATAATCCTTATTTTAGTTTCACGATTTGTTCAATCATAAAATTCATATTTTACATCCTACTGTACAAGACTTACACATATCGTCATCCTTCATTAAACGAAAACGGGCGAATTCTAACGAAGTTCCTGTATCCTTTACAGGGCAGCCCCAGCCATCCTTGCCAGCGTAGATGACGTTTTCCAACCCCTACCCTCCTATTCAGGCCTCTTTTTCAAAGAGGAAGGTACGCTTTTCCCATCGCACGAATCATGGAAACTAATCGTTTACCGCGACCTCAAACCTCTCTTTATCGCGAAAGATTCTCTCAACCGATTAGCAAGTAAGTTCCATTCGGTTTCAACAAGATACTATAATTTCACTAACGTTCAATCTATAAAATCTTTCCTGAAAATCAACCTCGACAAAATCGAGGAACGGCTCTTTGAACTAAACATGTACCTGGGACAAAATACTCGTCAGAAAAGAGAACTAGTCGATGGCCTTAGCTCGGTTCTTAAATGGCTTATAGGAACCCCTGATTCGAAAGACGCTAAACACTATGAAGAATGCATAAGTAAACTTGAAAAACATGAACTTGATCTTACTAATTTAATGTCAAAGCAATTACAAATAACGTCATCAACAATAAAAAATTTCAACGATACTATTTTCAAAATCTCTTATGATGAACAAGTCATCAATGAAAATATTGACAGATTAAATTTATTCATGAATTCGACTACTAAGATAATCCTGAATATTCGTGCATCTGAAGAAATTTCGTCTATCTCTCTAAAAATTCTAGAACTTGTAATGAGTTTAGAGAGCGAAATTAACGATTGCATAAGCAGTATTTTGTTTGCAAAATCTAACACAATACACCCCTCTATTATATCACTACACAAATTACACGAGCAACTGTTATCATCTAGCCATATCAGGTCTACTAACCGACTCGTAACTCCTGTAACTATTAATAATATACATACTATATTGGAATCCTCCACACTATCTGCTTACGTATACTCTAATCGACTTGTATATATTTTAGAATTCCCATTAGTTCAAAACGAACCTCTGACATTATACCATATCTATTCAATCCCTATCCAACATCCTAACTCTCCCATGTATTCCACGATCCTTCCGGAGCATATCTACTTGGCCACGAACCCTAACGGCCAACAGTACGTCTCGATGAGCTCACTGGAGAGTTGTAAAACCTATACAACTGACAAGAAAGTCTGCACCGGCCTCATCATGTACGACGCTGACACACGCCCTTTATGCGAGATCAAGATTCTCTTCAGCACTTTAACGTCGGTCCCCGAAATCTGCACAACGTCAACGTTTCCCGCCCAGATCAACACGTTCCAGTTCCTGAGCAACAACCGATGGCTCTACATTCTAAGCAAAGAAGCTCAGTGTGTACTTCAATGTGGTCCTAACGTATCACATCACAACATACATGGAGCAGGCATCGTTTCACTACCACGTGGTTGTAAACTGCACACCAGACAAAGTACCCTTGTCGCGTTCCACTCCAATGAAGAAAATGTCACTTTTCCTATACTTGTTCCTGACATAAGAACAGACGATTGTTTCGAAGATTACGGCAACATCAAATATCAGAGCCTTATACCAATAAAAATCAATGAAATGCCACTGGACAATCTGAAACAAACAAAGCACCACATCGACAAATATTCAGATGAACTGACAAAACTCAAATCAACCAGCTTCTTACAGAAAAACAACGAAACTTTCGCCTGGATATACTGTACCCTCGCACTCCTAGTCCTGGGATACTTCATGCTGAAATGTTGCAACTACAGTCCTAATGGATTTATTGGTTTTCGCCGACGCAGAAACAGAAACTGCATTCAAATATTCAATAACTGCTTCGACAGATCAACGAGACGACAAGACAACCGAATCGCCATACCAATGTCTAATATAGCACAGCCCACAACAGAGTGCATCTCCGAAGATGAAGACACACCAGCTCGCCCAACTCCAATATCCTCAAGATCAGGCACTAATGCCCAATCTTTGTTCTAAGGGGGGAGGTGTTACATAATATAAACGCTTACCTATATCTAGCATAAGTCTAGGTCTCTTATCACGTTAGTACTTAGTACTTCCGACGTATTTTGTTAATGTATAACTTTCTCACGAACATAGTTCACAGTTGTCATTGTTTACTATTCTCAAACTGATTAACTAAAAGTATGTACACAAACCCTGTATTGTCATTGTTTACTATTCCCAAACTGATTAACTAAAAGTATGTACACAAACCCTGTATTTAAGACTGGCCCTTTGGCAGCTAGGATCATTACTATTCCTGCAACAGTCGAGACTCTTTACTCATTTCTACCTCCAAACCTCGCTGTTCCTCTACATTATTGTACTATCATTTTATTTAAGTAAATCAAAGTGTGTTGAATAAATAAAGTATTAAAAAAACAAGCAGTTCATTCGCTATTGTGTAACAGTTGCAAGTCGGCCTAAAACTCTGTTTATTTAATCTTGTAAAATCTAATTTAATGTTTTCCCTGTAAAATCTCCACCACAGACTGTTTTAATCGGTGTTTTTGAAGTGTTTTAAGAAATCGAGTTTTTATAATAAGACCGTAAATGTTTATTGAATGAACGTCAAAGTTATTAGTTTCACAATCAATAGATTATGTGGAGAAGAATCTAATAAAGAAAGTCCACATTTATTGTTTTCTAAAAAGTTAAAACTTAATTAACAGAATTTTCCGCTTCAAAAATATTAATCATAAATGTGTTGAACAACGATCCAATAGTCCCCTAAATATCCATTAACATTAATCAACTGTTTAATACTAGACAACTTTGTCTTCTAATTAATAATCCTTGATGATGTTATAGTAGGCTTTTTTGCACAGTGGGTGCTCAAAACATTTTTAAACCACATCGGAGGTAACTCTAATATATCTTGAGGAATCTTGTTGCAAAACCTTAAAAGTAAATTGCATTTCGGCCTTCCGGCAAAACCATGTTTATTGGCCCTAACCTTTTTTTGTCACAATGTTGAACAGATGTTTCATTCAAACATGGGAACGCAATGTTTTGCTTTCTCTGGTTTTGACTAACTGGCCCATTTCTCACTCTATGCCTTTTTTACAGAGAAACACCGTCCGGAGGTGGATAACACGTTATGGCAGCGAAGGACACATCAACGATCGACCACGCCACCGTCCACCCGTTGTGTTTACGCCAGAACGGTTACGGCAAATGGTTGCTGTATATGAACAGCAGCCTTTTACGCCGACCAGAACATTTGCGGAACAATATAACTGCTCGCTGACAACGGTCAGGGCTGCACTGTTTCGGGCCGGTTATCGACACCGAAAACCAGCAAGGAAAATAATTTTAACAGAGGACCACAAAACAACTAGAGTCCGTTTCGCACGGGCCTATAGAGATTTTGATTTTTCTCACGCCATATTTTCCGATGAAAAAACTTTTAAGTCCAACCAGGTAGGACGTCGGCATTTATGGCGTGTGAATAACACAAGATACGACCCGAAAAACGTGATCCCAAATAATAAGTCCGGCAGAATCGTGGTTAACATGTGGGGCTGGATGAGTTCAGGTGGTCCGGGTGAGTTGGCATTTTTACCGGAAAGGGCAAACGGGGAAAATTATTTAAAGCTGTTGCAGGATACAATGTTGCCCACAGTGAGGATTGTTTATCCGGAGGACGAGGTGCCGGAAATCCTTTTCGTCCAGGATAACTGTCCTATTCACAAAAGTCGCGTGGTTCAACATTGGATTGAGCAACAGCCAGATTTGCGGACAGTGCCGTGGCCTGCCCGTTCCCCGGATTTGAACCCCATAGAAAATCTATGGGGTGTCATGGTTCAAAAATGGGACAATGCCAACGAACGCAACAAGGACAATCTCGTTGCACATGTTAACCGCGTATGGGACTCGTTTCGCGGCTCTGATCTCTGCGGAGTCCTTGTTAGGTCCATGCGAGACAGGTGTGACGCAGTAATAGCTGCAGGTGGAGCCCTCACTAAATATTAAGTTAATTTAAGTCTAAATATTAAGTTAATTTAAGTTTAAATATTAAGTTACTGTTCTGATTATTACTTGAGTTAGTTATTAATGTAGGCTTTTAAATTGTTGTAATAATATCATAGTTTTAGGGATGATTTTAATAATAATAGTATAGAGATGTAAATAGAAAAAAACCTGTCGTGTTATACATAAATAAAATTACGTAGAGATTTCAAGTTGTGTTTTATTTTGTCTGAAGTGCCAAACTAATAAATTAGTTTTAAATCACCTATGCTGCTCAAGTGGATGCACTTAAAGGCATTTCTTGCGAAGTCGATCGTAACTTTAATAATACTCCAGTATTATTCTCGTGCAACACAGTTGTTTTCATAATTTCTCTAATTTAATTATAATAATGGTGCCACCTCCATTCGATGTGGATGAAGTCATATTAAAAACAAATATACGGGCCTTATTAAGGGGAGAGTTTATTTGGCCTTGGGAAGAGACACATTTAGTAAGAAGGTTTGTTTGCGAGTGTAGATTGTCTATACCAAGACATTACCCAAACGTAGGAGTTCACGTAACTTCAATTAATTTTAAAAATAGAGACAATATAGTGCAATTATTAAACAGTCCATGGTTTTGGTGTAACACGTGTGACCGATGTTTGTGGGACCCTTACCCCGCAGGAGAATGCATCACCTGCGTGCTGCAAAGACGGTAATAAGTAAGTAATGATTCTTGATTATACAATTTTTTTTTTATTTTCTACTCTTATGATGCGGTTAGCGTTATGAGCAACCACTCAGCAACCACATGGTTCCTACTCTTGTGACATTTTTTACTTTATGCTGAACTCAGCATAAAATTACTTACCTAGATTTTGCCCATGGCTTTACTCGCATCTAATAATTGTTTCATCCGCAAGAATGATATTTTTGGGGATAAAAGGAACTCGTCGGTTTTCGGCCGGTAAATTATAGATATGCAAAAAGAACACGCCGATCACTTGCCGCGTTTCTGCACGAAGGAAAAATCAACAAACACACTTACGCTTTTAATGTAATATTAGTAGGGATTCCTACAACACAGAAACACTTAAGAAATCCAAAATCCGACCACTTGGATATTCAGTCAACAGGCTCGTCCGTAGTTCAGTACTTTTCTCGGTTTTGTACAAAATGGTTGTTGTGTTTGATACTAGTGATGTATTGATAAAGGACAATTTGGATCTAATAATACAAAAGGAGGTGGTTTGGCCATGGATCGGCCAAACGCACTTCGTCATCATGGCGGAGTGCTATTGCGGGCACCAAGTGCCCATGGTGCCGAATCAGCCGAACCACCTTATGCTAGATTTTTCAGACATTACAGTGGTAGCGTTATTTAAAGATAATCAGGACAATTGGTGCGTGATATGTGGCTCATGCCTGTATGACCATTATGTAGAGGACGAATGTCCGTGTATTCTGGATTTGTAGCAGGTAAATTTCTAGTAATATTTCATACGTATTTTTTACAGGATATTTTGCTAATCTGAACTTGAAATCAGAACTTGAATTTGGATGCTAAGGTGTGTTTGTCCTTCTTTAAGTTTTATTTTTTTGTATTGTTAATATAGGTAGTTAATATAACACATGTGGGGTTTTGCCATAATTATGGCGAAGACGAAGGAGGCCTATGTCCTGCAGTGGGCGTCAAGTGGCTGATGATGATGATGACAAACACATAGTTAATAAATTGCCAAAAAAGCAATTTAAAAATTTACTTATATTTAATAATTAAATAAAAATAATACAATAATAAGAATGTTTTAAATGCTTTATTAATTAAATAAAAAAATTCACAGTATGGCGCGCTGAGCAAGCGCCGCAGCGGCAACCTAAATTGTCCCCGCTTGACGCGGGTGACGGCGGTGGAGCCGACGGCGGCTTGCTAGCGTCCGGCGAACCCCGACCAGGCGACGGTGGCGCTGTCCAGCTGCTCTGGGAGCTGTTCTCCCAGCTGCTGAAAGCTGATGAGCTCAGGGAGCTTTCGCTTCGGGATTACGCAACCATCAGAGGTGGCGGCAGCGGTGGCGTTGGTGGCGGGCACGCCGGTTCGACTACCACATCGGCTGCTGGCCGACGACACCATCCGAAACAGCACAACCTGCGAAAGTAAATATGACAGTCACGACAGCGGAATTATCTCACTCTACGGTTAAGGGGATCCAGGGAGTAACACTGGCGCCACCAAGGAAAAAAACATATCTTTCTTTACAGATCGAATTGTGTTTGTATAATCTCTCAATCATGTTAATAGTGAATTTTAGGACCCACGAAAATGAACCTAGGATCAGAAACCTAGGACTAGATAGCATTTATCTAGCATTAATCCTATACAAAAGTGTCCCAAAAATCAACGTCAAGCCGAAAATGGTTGATAGGCCAGGTGGTGAGAGTTATCAGAAAAATAATAAAAAAAATGTAAGTTAAGTACTTTTCAAATTATTGACATAAATGTTTTTTTTTTTTTTTTTTGAGAAAATTGACAACTTGTGATGATCTTTTAAGTACTGTGACTACAAATCTTTACTTTTCATAAAAAAAAAATTTGTGGTGTAATCCTCAATAACCCTTCTGTTAACTACAGTCTAAAATTAAAACACATCTGCCTCAGTTTTAAAGAAAATATCACTTTTTTGCCCCACCATGTAGTAAAAATTATTACATCGCCCAACTTTAACTGACTGTACTGAAAAAAAAATGTACAAGGCTATTTCGGCAAGTGACTTTAAAAGTTGGCGTATTTAGTCAGGATTCCAAAAAGGTATAATACTAGCTAGATTATTTATTAAATAAAAAAAAAAAAACATTTTTCGAAAGAAACCCGTTATTAAGCTAATTCTTTTTACTCAGAAAAAATGCTTTTATTGCACGTTAGGCTTTCTCTAAGTCCCTAATTTTCAGGTAAAAGTTTGAGTGAGATGGATAGTGACCTTTTTAGTCAAGTGTGAGCGAGACAGATAGATACGCCACTTTTACCAAGATGAGTGAGACGGATAGATACGCCACTTAGGCCAGTGTGAGTGAAACGGATAGTGACGCCATCTTGGCCAAATAGTGACCCACAGGCACAATATGCATTACTGCAGCAGTACGTTACGCTCCTTCGTTTACTGCGCATCTTTCTGTATTCGTGTTGATTTCGTGCTTACAACTTACGGCTTTGTGTATTGGACTCGATTGCCTTGTGAATTGGATTTGTTATCTGACCGTTTCTGACGACTCTGGCTTTCTTCTGGACTATACTGATCGCGTGATTGTAAAGTGTGACTACCACCATGCCATCTCGGTACACTGTTGAAGAGTATGCAAACATGCACCTCATTTATGGGGAATGCAGATGCAATGCAAGTGCTGCAGCTAGACTTTATCGAGAGAGATATCCAAACGCTGAGCGTTATCCGGATCATCGAGTGTTTGTGAATGTTCACCGGTCACTCTTAGAGGGTCGATTTCCAAATCAAATGGCTAGTGAGGGAAGACCCCTCATACCCTACGAGGACACAGTTCTACAAGAAGTCGCACAAGATCGAAGTACCTCAGTACGTGAAATTCAATTGAGGACAGGAGTGTCTAAAAGTACCGTTCACCGAATTTTAAAGAAAAACGAGCTCCACCCGTACCACGTACAACGAGTACAATGTCTTTTACCTCGTGATTACCCTGAAAGAGTTACATTTTGTCAAACGATGTTGCAAAAGCACAGGGAAGATCCGCGATTCTTGGACAAAATAATATGGTCCGATGAATCAACGTTCAAAAAGGATGGTTACATGAACCTCCACAATTTACATGAGTGGCATGTGGAAAATCCACATTTGATGCGAGAAGACAGATCGCAGTATCGCTTTAAAGTGAACATGTGGACCGGCATTGTAAATGGGAAAATTATTGGACCATTTGAGCTGCCGGAGAACTTAACCGGCGAGGTCTATTTGGACTTCTTACAAAACATACCTACCACAATTATTAGAAGATGTGCCGCTAAGCATTTACGGAAGCATGTGGTTCCAACAAGATGGCTGCCCAGCACATTTTGCTCGCCCAGTCAGAGAATTTTTAAACCAAGAATACCCGGATAGATGGATAGGGCGGTCTGGATCAATTTCATGGTCAGCCCGTTCACCTGATTTAAATCCGTTGGATTTCTTTTTCTGGGGAGCCGTGAAAGAAAAAGTTTACTCTAAACCCATTGAAGACATAGTCGAGCTGCGCCAAAAAATTGCGGATGCGGTTGAAATCATAAATAATAGAGGATACGCTCGTTTAGTAAAACGATCTTTTTTAAGAAGATGTAGGGCCTGCATTGAAGCTGAAGCAAACAATTTGAGCATTTGCTATAAGTTGAATAAACTTTGAATATTAATTATTGCATTTTATTTAAAACTTTATTTAACCATATTTAACAAACAATTTTGTCATATTATTTTAGCCTGGTAGTGGCGTATCTATCTGTCTCGCTCACACTTGACTAAAAAGGTCATTATCCATCTCACTCAAACTTTTACCTGAAAATTAGGGACTTAGAGAAAACCTAACGTGCAATAAAAGCATTTTTTCTGAGTAAAAAGAATTAGCTTAATAACGGGTTTCTTTCGAAAAATGATAATCTAGCTAGTATTATACCTTTTTGGAATCCTGACTAAATACGCCAACTTTTAAAGTCACTTGCCGAAATAGCCTAGTACATTTTTTTTTCAGTACAGTCAGTTAAAGTTGGGCAATGTAATAATTTTTACTACATGGTGGGGCAAAAAAGTGATATTTTCTTTAAAACTGAGGCAGTTGTGTTTTAATTTTAGACTGTAGTTAACAGAAGGGTTATTGAGGATTACACCACATATTGTTTTTTTATGAAAAGTAAAGATTTGTAGTCACAGTACTTAAAAGATCATCACAAGTTGTCAATTTTCTCAAAAAAAAACATTTATGTCAATAATTTGAAAAGTACTTAACTTAGATTTTTTTTATTATTTTTCTGATAACTCTCACCACCTGGCCTATCAACCATTTTCGACTTGACGTTGATTTTTGGGACACCCTGTATAGTGCTCGGTTTTTTGCCTTGCGTTCACGCCTATGAGTCCTAAAACTCACTTTTAACATGATTGAGTGATATACTTACAGACACTTTTTGCAAATTCGATCTGTAAAAAAGATATCTTTTCATCCTCGGTGGCGCTAGTGTTACTTCATCATCATCATCATCAGCCTTTTGACGCCCACTGCAGGACATAGGCCTCCTTCGTGGTTTTAATAACCATGAGGGGATTTGCCATAATCGCCACGCTTGGCAGGCGGGTTGGCGATCGCAGTATGCGGTTGGAATCTTAGGAACACGCTGCTGCCCGTCTCCTGGTAATTCATAGAGCCCCTTAAAACTGCGATTTTGAACAATAAAACGCACCACCCAATACTGGTCAATCTGGTCGTGTTAAATAAAATAAAGTGCAGTTACTCATCAAGACATTTTCATGTGCTCTTTCAGCGACGCTTGTATTCCCAATGAGAACGCACTGTTTACAAAGGTATATAAGGGCCCCATGTTTATTTATGTTGTTAAATAATATGACGCCTTGATCATTCGGTTTTAAGAACAACTAGGTATCTTCAAGTGTTCTATTCCACCGCCGCCTTTTCGGCTGGTATAATAATCCAAACAAACAATATCTCTATTGTTGTAATCCGAGCACTTAAGAACTACTCAATTTACAATTGAGACACCGACAGCGAAAAGAGTTGCAGTTGGAGTTGGAGTCCCGCACTGTGCTATATAATTAAAAACCGATTGTGTATGTACCAATAGATAAAATTTAAGTGCATGTCTGTGCTTTCAAAATAAATGCCAGAAATTAAGTAAGAAAAAAGCCATTTACTATACTGATTTTCAACAACATTATCATGAAATCTCATCCAAACATGTAGAAAAGAAGACATGGCGCCTGAAAACATACTCCAAGATATTTCTTTTATAAAAGAAGTAAAATGAATCTTTTTTTACATGAATTCACATCTGGCGGGATAACACTTCCGTGTAAAGTGGTAAGGGCGTTAAGGCCTTTCTATTAAGAAGTAAATTGTAGAATCGATCTTCCTACTTGCAAATAGAGCACACAGTTGTGTATCACCAAATTAGAACTTAGTATGTTTTTTGCCCAAGCTCGCAGTGGATTTTAAATTCCACGCACGCGTGTCGATCGCCTCCACAACAACTTTGCATAGGGACCTTTAAGTGATTAAAATAATAATAAAAGTTGTGGCGATCTTTAGAACCCATCCTAGAACTTAGGGCCAAGGACCCGAGACTACAGCAGCATGTCCGCTAAATCACAACTACGAAGAAGAATGAAATTGATGTCTCAATTACCTTCTTTTTGTAGTTATACACATAATTCAATTTCGTATTTATTTGTGCCTTTGTAAGAAGACTAGCTATCAGATATTGAATTTCAACGTTTAAAATACACTTTAAATATAAAAATATGACTAATAAATATGACTGAATTATTATTTTACATAATTTGTGTATATAATTTTTTAAGATTCTATTTTGTAAATATCAAGTAGATTGTATTTCGGCTTTATTCTATTTTAGTTTCTATTATGTTATTACTAGCTATTATGTTATTATTAGCCTACGAACAATTTCTCCGACCTATTAAATTTACATTAAACACATCATAAAAATCGGTGAAGCCGTTTCGGAGGAGTTCAATAACGAACATTCTGACACGAGATTGTATATATTAGATTAGTGTGTTATAATTTAAATGATACCTTAAATAAGTTAAAATTGCTACTTAATTCTTGGTAGTACTTATGAGGCTGCCCTACGGCATCTGCCAAAAAATATCTACATAAAAGATTGGTGGTTACAAAATAGTTCCTATTGACATGTATTCACAGATGTATTTTATGACAGTTCCGGTTCCGAAGTTCAACATTTTTCGGTAAAAGCTCGCTTCTTAGGACTCTGCATAGGACTCGTATGTAACAATTCCAACATCATGTACTCATGTTTTACGAATAAATTGCTTTTACTTTTACTTTTACTTTTAGAGGAACAAAGGCGACTTGTCGTAAATCGCGTAATGGTTCTAAAGCAACTATTGTTTTTTTCAGTTGTGCCACCGGGGCGCTAGTCTTTGTTACAAAACTTTTTTCACCTGCTATAAGTCGCAAAAACTTGAATAGGTAGTAATGAAATGCATTTATACCAGGGGTCGGCAACCGGCGGCCCGCGGGCCGCATGCGGCCCGTAGACTATCTCGGTGCGGCCCGCAAGCCTGAGGTCCGTAAGAAAAAAATACCGAAGCAAAAGGCCATATAAATTCACTAGAATTTATACGGCCATGCTGCTGGGCCATGAGAGTATTCTTGAAAGCTCGCTCCCACGCGGGGTGATAAAAATGTACCTCTATTTCATTTCTTAAGAACTGTTTATCAAGACTGTGATGTTATGTATTGTTTCTACCGAAAATAAATATTTGCTGTACTTCTTCAATTCTTGGCAATTTCTTTTGCGTTTATCCGCCGCACGTGCGGCGGCGGGCGGCTTCTTTGAGACAATAGGCGGGGCGGCAGTCTTTGATTAGACGCAGGTGTGCGGCGGCGAAAAAATTCAAAGCGACCGGTTTTAGTTAAAATCACAGCCGCGCGCAGCTCTCGCCACATTCGGTTGTGGAAATTCGCCGGAAACTCACGTCTCATCTGGTTGCTAGCTACGCGTTTCGTTTCACCTTTCTTCCCTTCGCTGATAGCTTCTCACGTATGAGGTAAGTTGTATGCACTCGCGAGCATTTTGTTTTATTTTATTTACTGCTTGTTAATGTGAACCTTCAGATTGATGGGTAAATGTTATAAGGACGGGGATAGTAGTTACATGACATGAAGTTAGTTACGAGTGTGTCATGTTTTAATTATTATTTGAATGTGGAGTTGAATTTGTAGGTGCTAACTGGAACATATAATTTTACAACGAATTTAATTTTTTTCATTATTGTTACAGAATAATTATATAAACATGGCTTCAAGAAAAAGGAAGATAGAAGAAGAAAAAAGAGTTTTTAACGAATTATGGACAGAATTATACTTTTTTATCGAGTTTAAAGGAAAACCGTTATGCTTGATTTGTCAAAAGAGTATTTCTGTAGTAAAGGAATATAACCTGAAGCGACATTACGACACTGAGCACAAAGCTAAATTTGACTGTCTTGAAGGAGAAATACGGAAAAGGAAAATTTCCACTTTGAAATCGTCATTACAAAATCAACAAAACATATCTAAGGTTGTGGCAGACAACAGTGAATCGAATGTTCGGGCCAGTTACAGGGTAGCAGAGATTCTTGCAAAAAGTGGACGTCCGTTTACCGATAGTGAATTAGTAAAAGAGTGTAGTATGGTAACTGAAGCAAATAACTAATTGTATTACTTTACTGTAACATTACTCATTACTACAACATAAGTACGTATGCTGACTTGGCTACCCACGAATGAATGTATAAAAATAATGTGTTATCCAAATAAAGCTCTCTTGATTACGTGCACCGCGGACAGCTAACTTGTGGTTTTAATATAATAATCCGGGGCTCTGCCCGTCGACCACCCTCCACTCTCCTCATTATATTACATGGCGACCCTGCCAACCGAATCAAAAAGGATCTTCTGAGACGACCACGCCAGCGGACCAAGACCAAGGAAGAAATTATCTGAAAATGGCCTCAGGAAACTTGATACTGACCGTAGGGGTACGAAGGGGACTCCGGATAACAGCGGCCGGAGAGCAGAGGACGGTTCAGGAAACCGTTCACCTAACTATAGAGCTGGCAGTACCGGACACACCACCACGGCCGGGTACAACGCCACAGCCAGCGACGCCGGGAACATGTGCAGCGGACGCCCGACGCCCTCATCCGCGACAGGACCAGCATCACCAGCGGCCGGAAGAGAACCAACTGTACCAGGCCAGGCCACGACCCACGAGGGGCCGGGGTACGTGGAGACGCACAAGGCAGTAAAATCATGAAGAAGAGGAGGAGCCGGGTGCCGGGAGTAACATTCAAGCCTTGACGACGGACGGTATCCAGCCGGGAGCATAAAGTACGGGACCAACAATGACGAGCAGCTGGGAGCCTGTTCGAATCCGATGAACCACCACAGCATGCAACAAGAGAACATATACAAGATAAGTAATGTTAGGGCGTACGGAGATCACATAGATTACATGTACAATTATTTTTTTTATCTCATATATATCAAGCAAATGTATTTTTCCCCTAATTGTTTCTCAGTATTTAAAAGCGTTCATTTCGAACATCTCATTGTAAAATATTAGTGTCGTAAAGTAAAGCCACGATAAGAAACTAGTGCATTCATAGCAAAAATCAACGGAAATGATAACGAGGACAAGAGCCGGATAGACATTTGACGCCAAACAAGTAGACATTTGTGCTGATATCATCGAAATGCGTCCTATTGTTCATTTCAATTAAACATAATTCTATTTCAATGGAAATCAAGGTAGATAGTTTATTAATGGTATTCTGGTATGGTACAGTATTTAGGATTAGGAAGCAGAGAGCGCTAACCCTTCAAGTTTGGTCATGGTGTGAACTACCGTATCCTCCGTGGAAACTGTTGGGGACTAAGTCTTAACATATTAGTGACTCGAGCTTATTACAGTTTCACAGTTAAAGGTGACCTGATATGCCATTGATAGGGTGACCATGCCCTGGTAGTGTAGCTACCTTATAATATAAATAGATAAAGCGTGTAGAAATACAGCCCATGTTATGTCCTTGATCATAGTGTGAACTACCGCGTCCTCCGTGAAAGGCTTAACTGTTTTGTAGCTTGGAGCAGATGACTCCATAGCGTAGCACGGCATTAGGATATAGTATTTCGTATGAATGGGAGAAAAAGAGAACGGACACCAAGGTTGAGGAGTTCTAACTAACAAACGGACTAGTCAACCGAGAGTTAGGGAAAGACTCTCTCCCCAGAGTAGTTTTATAGCGGACAGACTGACTACCTGAAAACTACAGGATGCTCATTATGGGTTAAAAAACCAAAGTGTATTTTAATATCGAATGTTTTGTTATAGTGCTTGCTTTTTTTTTAGGAAATGTACCGATACCACAATACTAACGTTTTATTCTCACTTCAATGTAACATGTTCCATTTTTATATTATTATTGGGAATAATTTGCGACACTTTATGAGGCATTTTTCGACTTAATTTATTTTCTTTTGCATTTTTGATAAAAATACATGGCGACCCTAATTTTATTGCATTGTATAATTGTTTATTTTCCTTATTAGATTAACATTTCAGCAATTCACTCTATTTTCATGTACTTGTGTTTTTTTTTAAATTGTGTGTTATGAATATTTCTCAAATAAAAATGATTAACCTACTATTCTCAGTTCAATATCTTCTCTTTTAATGTAATTTTATTTTTAATTTAAAATCGATTTAATCAATCCTGTATATCCAGTGACTGCATTTTAATTGTCATCTAGGCCACAAATTCATTCAAAAACTGTCTTCAAGCCACTCTGTCTTGTAACATGAACCATGCATTGTCAACAGTTCGAGTTCAATAGTACCAAATAACTCTATCTTGCAAATTCTTCGAGTAATTGTTGATCAATGTACAATTAATTTTTGTAAAAACTTGAAACTAATTTTAACCTATAGCAACAAAAGGAGAGTTACTTGTTTTAAGTGTAATTAGTTTTTCTTTGATTTGTTCAATTCTTACTTCACTACCAATAGACAAAATGTACTTGCATTCAACTTCAAAATATTTTAATGTTATGTAAAAATATTTTTTCCACCACCCCGAGGGTGAAGGGAGTTTTAAGGGGGAGGTGTAGTATGGTAACTGAAGCAAATAACTAATTGTATTACTTTACTGTAACATTACTCATTACTACAACATAAGTACGTATGCTGACTTGGCTACCCACGAATGAATGTATAAAAATAATGTGTTATCCAAATAAAGCTCTCTTGATTACGTGCACCGCGGACAGCTAACTTGTGGTTTTAATATAATAATCCGGGGCTCTGCCCGTCGACCACCCTCCACTCTCCTCATTATATTACAAGAGTGTGTCTTAGCTATCGCAGAAGAAATATGCCCAGAGCAGAAAAAAATGTTTGAAAGTCTTAGTCTCTCTGCAAGAACTTGCACCCGACGTACTGAAGACTTGGGTGCTAATTTGTGTGAACAACTCAGGGATAAGGCGCAGTCTTTCGACTGCTTCTCTTTAGCGATGGATGAAAGTACGGACGTGTCGGATACAGCACAGCTACTCATATTTGTACGCGGCATTGACGAAAACTTTACTGTTTACGAAGAGCTTGTGAAAATGTGCAGTTTGAAAGGTACAACTACGGGAGAAGATTTATTTCACCATGTGGAACAAGCTCTGGATTCATTGCAATTAAGATGGGAAAAGTTAACAAGTGTCACTACCGATGGAGGCAAGAACATGAGCGGTCAAAACAAAGGTGTTGTTGGGAGAATCATCAGCAAAGTGAAAGATTCTGGATCTACTGTGCCATTGATTTTTCACTATATTGTCCATCAAGAGGCATTGTGCTCCAAAGTTATATCCTGGAAAGAAATAATGGATACTGTAACATCCACTGTTAATTTTATAAGAAGAAATGGGCTCACACATCGTCAGTTCCAAAAGTTTTTGGAAGATCTGGAAGCTGAACATGGTGACGTGGTTTACTACTGTGAAGTGAGGTGGCTCATTCGAGGTGCCGTTTTGGAACGGTTTTTTGATTTGAGGAAAGAAATTGGCAACTTCATGGAGATGAAAGGAAAGCCAGTAGAAGAGCTTACTCACGTTTCTCGGCAGATTGATTAATCATAACCTGGTTACGCTGATTAATTGTCGCATGAATTTCATTGTTCAGTGTGGTTAAACTTTGCGAATTCACCGCTGTTTTA
Organism: Yponomeuta malinellus; assembly: GCA_947308005.1. NCBI lineage: Eukaryota > Metazoa > Arthropoda > Insecta > Lepidoptera > Yponomeutidae > Yponomeuta > Yponomeuta malinellus. The sequence goes on from OX371012.1 coordinate 15,483,974, forward strand.
GCCTCCAAACTGTGCAAATCCAACCCATACTTGTATCGATTGTCCAAATATTCGCTTTGCATGTACCGTAAATGTGTCATCAGCGAGGAAAGTATGACAAATATATCCCCTTCGTCTGAATTTTTTCGTATATAGTCGAGATTCCAATTGATTTGGTGCGGGCCCGGCGGGGGACGAGTCTCGTCTTACAGCCGCGTATACGTAAATTTTTAATGCTCGTTATGATGCAATTTAACCTACTGTCGAGGCCACTGATGGTGTCCAACTCTGCGGTCAAATTTGTCATTTCCAGTACGGGTAAACTTTCGAATGTTTTTTCCAAAACATTTATAATTTCTTCCGACATTTGGGATAACAGGAAATGGGGTGACAAAATTCGTTCGGTTTGATTGAATTTACACATTAACTGGAGAATTGTTGCGTTACAAACGCTATTTGTGGGCTGAATTTGGCCCGGTAGTGGACCAGCCGAAAATGTTATACTCAATTTGGCGCACTCTTGTTTTTGATTTGGAGTATTTTTAAAATTGAACAATGGTTGTTGGGGTAATGGTTGTTCAGTTGATGCCCATTTGCATGAAGGTGCCGCCCCTTTGGGACCCGTATTGCACACGGGCAACGTATTGCACACGGCCTTGGGTGGGGAGGACTTGTTGTTTTTGCTATTTTTAGTGGGTTTAATATAGCCGCTCTCTATTATATCGTCAAATTGGTTAAGAGTTTGTATATAAACAATGTATTCAATAATAGTAATTGTTATAGTTCTCTCTATGGGTAAAGCAATGTCCCTATATAGAAACGAATTGTATACGGCCCAGCCCGCTATATTGGTCGACAGAAGAGTGTTTTGTTTTTCGGTGACTCTGAAGGCCACCAAAAGTTTGCCCAATCCTGTCTGTTTTTTTACAAAAATGTTAATCTTGTCGCAGCTTGCAATGGGCACTATATTAAAATTCCAAGTAGAATTGGTGGTATTGACGAGACACGATTTTGGCATTGGGGGTGTGGTACGATCGAATGACACTATAAATTCGGTCAGAAACTCTTTGGTGATGAGGTGGAACTTCATAGCTTAATTCTATCCGTCTATGGGCCAAGGCGTTAAATAAATAAAAAAAAGAATTCCTCAGACCGGTAGCCACATAGCAAATGACCTCGCAAGTCATTGCACAATTCCATAGAAAAACCCCAGTTTCGCGCCATTAATACCCATCATCAGCGGTAAACATGTTGATGATAGGAAAATACCCGCTATTCCGGGTAGTTTATCTACAAATGGTATTATAATTTGACCTCTAGGTCTATTAACCGTATGTACTCGACCCCGGTATCAATAAATAACGAGTCGTTCTAGATTGGGGCTAATGAAGAGAACTATATAAAGCCCTATTCCAGCATTGTATCAGTATTTTACTCTAACATGGCGCGCCGATTGAGCCTAGGACCAGTGCTTCTTTTAATCTGCATTGCTCCGATTTGGAGGGGTTGTGCCGCAGACACACACCCTTTGGATCACGGAAGTGGGATTAGTCCTCCGAGTCGCAGTTACCTGTGTGCCATCAAGATCAATAGGAATTGCGGCCCCATAATGTACGAACCGCAAAGCATCGAGGGCAGCAAAGGTTTCCCGAAATATGGCCCGCCGGACGAACACATTGCCAGCGGAGGATTGAATCGGTTCTATGCATTGGACGATTACGGTGAGGAACGTTGGGTTAGTACAGATTTGAGCCCCCACTTGAGTCCACTCCCCAACTACCAGTACCGTTTAACAATGTACTATATGTACACGGCAAAACACGCTACCCTCAAATACAAATTATTCATCAGCAATGCCAACTGGACTGAAACAAAGCCAATTACGCGCAACGACCTTTCCCTAGTCGAAGAGATTACTACCCCAGACCGCCGACCACTCAAGGTATTGGAGTTTTACGTGGACGCGGCCATGATTCGTCCTCGAGGGGTGTTGTTGCTGATTTGGGAAATTGCAGATAACACCGGCGCCTTTTATTCGCTGATTGATTACCATACCTATCTTCAAGACGCCGTGTTTATGCCCGAAGAAAAGTGGGAAACCTACGACTGGTCCTATATGAGCAACCTCATCGATCCACGCTAGGTGCTATTGCCTTGGTTATAAAAGGTAACATTGTCATGTAACAAAGGTGACATTATACTGATTTAAAACAATACTATATTTTTATTTGGTAACCCTTTAGGGCAGATTCCCATGCCCGAACGTAAAATGTTGGAGGGGGGGGGGGTTATGGATATTTTGATCCTTGTACTGAGCCTGACCGATACGGAATTATCCTTGAATGCAGTGGATGCTTGAACTACTGAAACCACAGCGTTGCAAACTTTACGCGAAAGGTAAGCGCCTGCCTAAAATGGTTCGGCAACGGGACGCTGCGGGTCAACCTCACACACGTGTTTTAGTCTATATTTGGGTGGATTGTATAAACAAATAGGATACCATCATCTCGGGTAGTACACGTCCAAACCAGCATTCAATTAGGACTGCCCATTTGGGGCTAGTCGATGACACCATCAATAATAATATTAATAATACCATCTCAAATTTCGAACGTCATACAATAAGATGATTAGATATCCTAAAATGGAAATGAATCCAAATACCATTTGACCACATATGGGATGAAATAAAAACAAAAAATATACATAATGTGTTTTTATTCATGTTTAAAAAGGTACAATAATTGTTAGGAAAACTTTGCAAATAATTTAAAATACACCTTTACCGATTTCACTCTACTCTCTGTCTTTGGTACCATCCCATCATTGGTGACGTCGGGACACTTGTGCAGGATATGATTCGCCGCGCGATCATATTCCTCGTATATTGTACGACAATAATCATACCATTCCCTGTGGTTGTTTATAAACTTTAAATTGGCGCCAGTCTCGGATGCCCCGGTACACATTATAAAAGCCAATTTTCCCATAATCTTTGCCCGCTCCCAGTTCATGTTATATATGCATCCCCCGTAGGAATCTGTAGTCTTGTTAATCAACAACTTGGCCACATGTGGGTTCGACTCGAGTTCCTCTTTCATCTCTAGTACATTTATGAATATTAATCGCAAAATAATTAAAAAGTTTTTGCGTATAAACTTGAACGTGTTGACCGGTTGCGCGCGGACAGAGTTTAACCACTCTGCGTGGGCCATGTACCAATCGTGTTCAATGTCCGCCTCGTCTCGCAGCATGACTGTGGTCACATCGCCTCTAAAGTCGTTAGTCATAGAACAAATGTACCTCTTGAGGCTACTGTCGTTTTGGTGTTTGTTCAATTTGACCCGCTCAAACATGATGGCCTGATTCATCATCGACAAATGCCGAATAATGTCGAACAAAATAAATGTGGGTGAAGTTTCCTTGGTCCTGTAAAGTTGATTTACCCGAACTATAGAATTTAAAATGTACTTTATTCCGGCGTTGACATTGCGCTCGTAGCCGGTGTGCGTAACCTTTTCCGGAAAAGAAAAGGTGGCATAACTCTTGCTGGTTAGCACCAACAGTCGATCCACATCTGGTTCCACACTCAGAGTTAGGTAGTTTTTACCCAGACACTCGTGTAGGGTCTGGTTGATTTGTGAGCAAATGCGATTTGCATCCAGGTCGTACGGGTCGTGATATTTGATTCCATCCGTGTCCACATAGCAAACAAATCTTTCCGGTTCAAAAGTGAAGGTTTCCGCACAAGTCCTCTCTCGGACCGAGGCCGAGCGACAATTCAGAGCGATTGTCTTCAAATAGTTTAGGTGAACTTCAATCTCGTGTATAGCCGCCTCTGGGTAGGCCTCTTTCCGGGCCAAAATCTGGTAGCAAGTAATCAACCGCGAGCACACCGTGAGAAACTTGCGGCCAAAGAGTGTGACGGCTGCGCTCAGAGCCACGTGCTTATTGTGAAACGTCGGATTCCCTTTGAGTCCATATTTACTGTTTAACAAAATCTTCTCAGATAATTGCTCAGAGTCCAGTCGGCTGCATACGACCGGGTCGCTTTCCTTCTTAAGCGCCCGTTTTATTGCATCGCGGCGATCCAGCCGTTTGGTAATCAACTTTGTCAAGAACGAGTCCTTTGTAGTGTGCTCGTTATCTCGTAGTATGCACAAAATGGGTGTGTTCTCCCCGTTAGTTTCACTCATGACGTCATCCCAACTCAAACATTGGCCAATTTCACGTCCCCTGTAGCGCACATCCAACAGGTCAACGGTCTCCACGCTCTCTGGGTCGTCCATTCGATACAAATCCAAGTACCCCATCTGTACCATTTTGCAGAGGGAGTCGTTTCGATTCAGCGCAATTAGATCCCCACGTCTGATAATATCCACCGACCCATAGTCGCTGTTCAGCAACCGCATCAAGTTGGGGTAGTAGCTCTTAAAGTCGAACGATCTCGCATTCTTGTAGACACCTTGATGCGCATAATTGAGGGCCCCTCGAAATCCAGCATTGGCCAAATCGGCAGAGATTATTGTCCCCTCTGATAAATTGTCGAATTTTTGTAGAGCGTACGACGGCGCCGAGAGGTCCTGCGAAGACGGCATCGGCGGGGGTAGTATGCACTTTTTGGGCGAACGTCTATCGGTGAGCGAATACAAAAATTGTCCATCTGCGAGCGCCTCCAAAGTCATGCATGCACCAATTCGGCATGAATTACCCCGCATTGAGGCGGCATCCATCGCCACGCCAAACAAATGTGTCAATTGAGAGATTATCGTAAACACATGCGACTCTTTCATAATGTCCATGACTGTTATAGTGTCTTGTATGTTGTAGGCCAGTATAGTCTCCATTCGCGGCACGGCGAGCGCATAGTTTTCCATCTTGGCATAGGTGATTGGAAATGCGGCCAGATTGAGGTTCCCCGTCACCGGATCCTCGTACGTCTTCATATCGACACTTTGGTCCACCCTGAAAATGTCCTCCACCTCGGAAGACGTCAGTTTGCGCTCTTTTGCAATGTTGTATAGATTTCGGATAGATACCGAATTTAGTTCCATTTTACCAACTTTGTCACTGTTCAATCGGGCCGCAGCCAGCGCACTCAGACTAAACGTGCCGCTCAGACAATTGGCCTTTGCCAAGTACATAGAGTCAAACAACAGTCCATTTCGGCAAAAGTTGAACGAAGTCTGCTCCGAAAAAGGCATTACAATTGTTCCATTTTCCAATAATAACGCGTGGATATTGTGCATCTTGAAGCGTTCCAATACAAATGTAATATCGTATTGAATTATATTATGTCCCACAAAGACATGGGGATGGCTGGGCGGTAGGCAAAACATGCTCATTATACCACCCTGAATGTACATGGTATAAAACTTGTAAAGCATACTTTTCTCCGAGTTGAACGCTTTGAAATCGCACACTCGTCTCCGTTCGGGACTGGTGTACTTTTTGGACATTGATCGGCAAAACTTCTCTACTAATGCCACGTCCACATGGGGCGGAACGAGAAACAAAATCAACGTATAATGGGAATCACCATACCTACAATATAACACCATCGACGAGAGCCGCTCCTCTATAGATGTGCCCATGGGTATAATGTGTGACGAAGGCGCAATAGTTTCAATATCCATGCACACGACGGGTACAACCTGGTCCAGGGTGGGTGGTACGATATTCAAGAGTAAGATCTCCACCCCGCCGTAAGGCATCAGCTCGCAATCGGCAATCGGGGTCCTCAGATGGTACACTCCATAGGGGGTATAGACGCGTTTTATGTCCAGTCGCTCCTCTTTGAACGTCAAGTGCGAGACTAGATTCATGGTGGCGTCCGTGTTGGGCTCTCCGCGCTTTCCAAAAGTCTTGACAAAGACCTCGAATCCAAAAAAAATGTCATCTTCATAGGGCAATGCGTACAGGTATGGCACACGGATACACTTTATTTGGTGATAAACTGCGCGCATTGCGCGGTAATTCTTGCAGTACACCAACAATATAGAGGCCCTGCGCTTAATCTCCGTCTGACCCGAACACCCCATGTCGTTGGACAGCGTCTCGATCAACCCCATGGTGATCACATTTACTGTGAGATTTGTAGTGACGATCCGGGTAATATTCGCCTTTCCTGTCGCCATAGCCCCCAGAGTTCTGCACACGAGAGCTATATAACATTGTTGTTTACTCGGGTGGCTTCCAGTGGTATCACAACCGCAACCGGAATGACGTATTCGTAGCAAGTTTGGAACGCCTTTTGTCGTAAAGTACTCAGCTTTAGTGTTTTTACAAACCAGGTATTTGATGTGCCCGTTGGGCCGGTGGACTCCAATCCCAATAATAAGTGTTTATTTTTAGCCATGTTACAGTCAGCAATTTTATTTACACACGTGATTATCTATCTATTTTTGGTGATTACCAATTCAGAACTAGTGATCCGGACACATCCCCTACCCAGTCTAGCTCTGGAGGGGATTCCTACTCGAAAAATTATCGATTTCGACGACCGATCTAATTTAGTGTATATTGCACTCGAGGATGTGCAGGAAACAACCGCCCGCCTCGAGAGCCTACCAGTTAATATAGGTATGCTCTCCGAATTACAAACCCCCCGTTTGCTGCAGAGATTAACATGATAACAGAGCAGGATAACAGATGGCTTTGTATAAATTATGGTTGCACAGTACAATTGGTGTTAGTCTCTAGCTAGCACAATGCAGTGTCCGCTCGATTTATCGAGTGTACAGTCTGCAAGACTGCCGTTTGCTGCTTCTGCGCGTTTACCATGACGCGTTATGATGTCCAACTGTCCGATGTGCCGCGGACCCGACTACCTTCCCGAAGGTGTATGGGAGGTGCGCCCGAAGACCGCGGTGCGCATCCAGTACTATGATTCGTCCGTAACCAATGTCCAAATGAGCAACGGAGTGGTCAACATTAACAACTCTAGGCTGCCTGGTGTAAAGAAAAATGTGTTTAAAAAAAATTCATTTGGTTTTGGCGTGGTGTTGGAGACATTGTTTGGATGACAATGTTGTTTTTTCAACCAACTTCTTTGCCAAATTCCAAAGGGAACACTTTCTGTTCTTATGCCGTACAGTTTTAGTGAATGTATGGATGATTAATAAAGAACAAAATACTTTGAACTCTACGTCTTTCATTCTGATCTTACTCGAGCTACGCGGAATTCTAGGTCTGCCTGGTCACCGGGTTGTGGACTGTTGGTTCCAATGGAAAGTTCAAATATCAATCAATATCAATTACACACTTGCATGGCCAGTAGTGGAGACCAACAGTACTATTATTCCACCTATTTCGAGAGACATACGTGCACAAGGTAATAGCACGCTATACAGATTATAACAGTTGGGTGAATTGTTGCGGAGAAAGAAGATCAGGCGCTAATCCTATTGAACCAATATGGAGACATTTAAAATCCTATTGAACCCTATTCACCACCAAGTAGGGGAGACAAATTGTTACACGATTGACAAAGGCATGTTTTTTTTGCTACCCACCCCTCTAACCGACGAAAGATAATGAATTTTTTTTTTCAAAGAGGCGAAGGTTATGTACATTATATTGCAAAAAATGGTGTAGGTTCGGTAGAGAAAAAAACAGTATGGTCTCAAATTATGCGGTATTTGCCTCTACTCCATGTCATTGACCCGCAGCGTGGCACGGCTCGAGAGTGAATGAGTAAATTCTCATTTATCCCCTCCACTTTCGAGTTTTTGTATGGCGGAGGGTTGTTGGGGTATATAAAGCGATGCGTCCTCGCGCGCGAGCTCATTTTACTATAACATTTATGTTTGAGCAGAAGTAAAATAGAGCAGTCACTCTCTCGCACATTGGGGATGTAAATGAATAATAGATCATTTATATTGTTTATTTTATTTATTCTAGAATATTAAATCTAATAATATGGTTGGGCGCGCCGGCTTGAATCGTATGAAAATCCGAGCCAAATGTGGATGTGACTCGGTCCAGGCAGGTATCTGAAAGTAAAAAAAAATTCAATGAGCCGGGGCTGCTTTATAGATATATTTTCTTTTTTATGGGATCCTTCATCAAGCGGGCGAGGATTTCGGCTGTACTGGGCGACAAATTGGATGTCGGGTTTGCCCCCCACGATATGTTTATATTTGTTTTACGGATCCTTCATCAAATGGGCTAGGTTTTCGGCGGTACTAGACGACAAATTGGATAGTATGAATTTGGTCACAGCCAATGGATCTGGTCTGTTGGACCCGTCTTGTACTTTTAGTGAGTTCCAATTGGCCCATAATCCCACTCCAGTATCAATCAGAGACCAAACCAATTCCGATGAATTTCGAATATCGCGATTCCTCTGCGTAGCCCTTTGACGCATCGTTTCGGCATGCCTTGCTTCTCCTATTAGATTAAAAATCTCCTTGAGGGTATCCGCATCAAAACTCACGGAAACATCCATCTTATTTCGTGCGCTTGCATAAATTTTCACATTCAAAGCTGTGGTACACAAACCCCTAATCCCAACTCATAAGATGGATCCGCGATTTATGCGAGAGACGTGTGAAAAGGTTTATTACAACCAGATGGTAGCTAGATTGGATGCGTTGGCGAGAGCTTATCAAGAGTTGAATGAGTGGTTGACGGGGTTCAATGAAACGGTAGATTCTTTATTGGAGGCGTTGGAGACTGCCAAGTTGGTTCAACCGGAAAGCATGGACGAAGCAATATTGGTTAGGAACTTGAATTCGGCCAGTGAACATTCGGAGGCAATGTGGGCCAAAGTAAAAGACACTGTCACTACAATCTTTAGGGACAAAGTAAATCCCATATTCCTAGAGTTGTTCGCTCTGCGGTTCGGCGTCAATGTGCGATTGAACGAAAACCAACTACAATTGGCGAGCGGTCCTTTGTCCTGCGGTACAGAATGGGCGGTGGCGTGCGAGGTGCCCGAGCTGGCCGAGTCCGCTCAAGCAACGGTTGGGACCGAGCCCCATGTTGCTTCACAGTACTCTTTAAACCCACAAGAGGTCAATTCTAGTGAAGTATTAGTTCGAGAAATATCCACCCCCCAAATGGATGTAAACAAGAACCGCGGACAGAAACAGGCCCTTTTACGGCGTAAACGAGAACGCCTAAACGAGGCTATTCGCAAAAAATATTATTAGGTGGTGTTGGGGGGCGTTGCCTCCTCTAGAAAATTTAGTGCTATACGGTTTAACCCCAATTAACTAGCTAATTGGTGCTTCCTTCTCGAGGGTCGAGTTGGACTATCTGGCTAGGGCAGATTCCCATACCCGAACGTAAAATGTTGGAGGGGCTTATGGATATTTTGATCCTTGTACTGAGCCGTGTAGGTTCAATACGGTTCGTTGGGAAACTGCTCATCTCACTAACCTACTTTACTTTTAATTGTCATCAGAATATGGTCGATGTTGTGATGAATCCGAGTGCCAAATAGGTTGGAGATGTGTCATTTGACGCGCAGCGTGGCACGGCTCGAGAGTGAATGAGTAAATTTTCATTTACCCCCTCCACTTTCGCGTTTTTGTATGGCGGAGGGCTGTTGGGGTATATAAAGAGATGCTTCCTCGCGCGCGAGCTCATTTTACTATAACATTTATGTTTGAGCAGAAGTAAAATAGAGCAGTCACTCTCTCGCACATTGGGAATGTAATGAATAATAGATAATTTATATTTATAAATTAATTTATTCTATTATATTGATATAGTTATATAGTCAAATAAATTATTATTTGTTATTGCCATCCGCGTACAGCTACCCAATTTGGCGAAGGTATTGGTGAACAGAGTTGAATGTTTTGAGCCAGATTGTCAGGAGTATTGCCACCCGCGTACAGCTACCCAATTTGGCGAGGGTATTGGTGAACAGAGTTGAATGTTTTGGGCCAGAATGCCAGGAGTATTACCACCCGCGTACAGTTACCCACTTTGGCGAGGGTATTGGTGAACGCATTGATGCGATGTAAAAGATACCAACACTCCCACGTCATTCCCCTCGCCCCTCTCCCACCAATATTGTTATCTTTAAACTACGATATAAAGTGCTCGGGGGCGATGCGAATTGATCATTACCACGAACGCATTCATCCAACCAAACATGACTTCACCGACTGTCGCGAACACTCAAGTGCCTAACCTCACTGAGGAGCAACAAGTCATCTACGACTACATTGTGTCAACTAAACGCTTCGCTCCGGTGTTTGTGTCGGGCGCAGCTGGCACAGGCAAGAGTATGTTACTGCGACGTCTCATAAAGGCAATACCGCAATCCATTTGTGTGGCCTACACCAATATAGCCGCGAGAAACATTGACGGGATTACTCTGCACAAATATTTCGGACTGAACCACGAAATGCAATTCACCAAGAAAATGCTGAGTTTTCCAAAGGTTCTCTTCATCGACGAAATCTCCATGGTGCCCGGCTCGTTTTTGGACCGATTCGACAAGTACGCTCGCGAGCAATACCTGGCTGACGCTTCGGCTCCGTTTGGCGGAATCAACTTGGTGGTTTTTGGCGATCTCTACCAGCTACCCCCCGTGCCCCAAAGAGGAGATAACAACTCTCCTCCGGACTATCCGTTTTTGGCAAACGTATGGAAACAGTTTCGACTCTACGAACTAAAGTGTAATATGCGCCAAACCGAGACGGATTTTATTTACAATCTGAATCAACTGCGGACCGGGAATAAAGAGTGTTTGGATTTTTTCAACACTTTGGTCGTGAAGAATTCGCCCTCTATCAATGAGGCCATGAACATGACCAATTTAGTGGCCACTAGACGCGAGGCAAAGGAGATTAATGGGAGTTTTTACGACCATTTGAGGGACAATGGTATCCAGGAGGATATGCAAGAGTACACCTCAAAATTTGTCAAGACGGGTTATTTTGCGTTTCGGGAATTGGTAAAAATACCCATATACCCTATCGAGCAACTTTGTCAGATATTCGACGCAGATATGAAATTTTGTGTGGGGACGAGGATAATGTGCACCGCCAACGCCGGTATATGTCTCTCATATTGCAACGGGGATATTGGTACCATTACAAAGATTGAGCAGAAGGAAGGGACCACATACGTGACTATGAAACGCGAGTTTGACGGCAAAGATGTCTTGATTTCCCCAATCACATTGTACTTTAAACAACCGAGACTGATGGCGGGAAAACCCGTCGTCCAATGCAGAGGTTTGCCGTTCACGTATGGGTGGGCGTGCACCATTCACAAGGCTCAGGGTATGACGTTAAAGAACCTGATAGTCATTCCCAATTCGGTGTTTATGGAGGCACAAGTGTACGTGGCATTGAGCCGAGTCACCCACAGTTCGGGCCTTCGCCTTCTGGATCGGATTCCTCCGCACATGGTCTTGGATATTCCCATCGTACAAAATACATATGAAACTATGATGCGTTTTACCATGTAACTAATTGTTATTAAATAAATAAAGTACAGCAAATATGTTTTTTTTCATTCCTACGTAACTGAAGTTAAGATGAACCTAGCGGCAAAAACAGTTTCCTTTGCCACGGCGCGATCAAAGAGAAGTCATTTAAAGTATACTAGATTTTTCTCATCAAAAAGTCTAGAGAGCAATAAAGAATTGGAAAACTTTTTGCACTGTTCTCTGCGAAATAAAAAATCGCGAGCGTATTGCCTTAAAATTTTAGAAACATTAAGAAACAGGCCTTTGGGACCTCGAAGTAGCGGCAAAAATATTGCAAGACCGCTATGATTAATGCATTCAACACCGCAATGCGCGCACGACGCGGAGCTGTTTTTGACGCGAACGGGGTCCAGTTGGAGGCGACCCATCTACCGCCCGCCTTCGACGAGAGCAAGGCTCCGCTCCCCTTTGATCCTCTCAAGGTGATTAAAATTTATGAATTTTGCAGTGAACGAATGACCAATCTGGTAGACTTTATGGTGTACGGATGTCGACACACCGGTTGCAGGCCGATTGAATTACTAAAGCTCACTGCGAAGAATTGGGCCGAGTTGAGTGACAGCGGTGTGTGTCAATTTCATAGTAAAACTGGCCCAGTTTCTTTCATTATGAGTACCCATGTGGCACAATTGATAGGGCCTCGCATATTAGAGTACACTATAGATATTAACGACGCTGGTTGCGCCCGACTCTACTGCCGGGCCCTCAGGGAGTTGAATCGAATCTGGACAAGGGTGAATGGGGGTCGCAAGACGCGCGGCGACGGATTTAAAATGTTTCGGTGTCTCGTCGCATTCGAGGGCATGAGACGGGGCGACAATGTATATGGGTTGAAACAATTGCTACGTCACTCCCACGTCAACATGACAGAACATTATGCGCGTAGATTTGGTACTTTTGCAGCTAAGGAATTTGTAGACAAGTATTATCCGGGGGTTGAAGTCACACCCTCAAAAAAAACCCTCTCATGCCCAAGCAAAAAAAAAAAACAAACAATCTCTGATTGAAACGTGCGGTTCAGAAATCAATGGAGCTACGGAATAATTATTTCTAGACTTACTACAGTCAAAGTGGAATATATTTTGATCCGGTGTTGTCGATAAAAGGCACGTTTTACTATTACCCTACTTTGAATCGACACATTAGACTGGTATTTCCCACGTTGAATTTATAACTTTTGGAAGGGATGGTGGCTAAAATACCGTCAACGGGTTGGACTGCTAAACCGAGTACATTTTGCACGTCCGATTGCTGAAGAGTAATCGTCTTCGGAATCGGATCCATACTTACGCCAATTGCGGCATCTTTACCTCGCCTCAACAATAACCAATTTAATTTGGAATTAAATTCTAGGGTGGCATGGTGGTGAAGAGCTCAATTTTGCGCAGGTCTACGTCATGCCCACGCATGTTGTGGTTTGCTTTACCACAAGTAACAAAACACACGTAATCGTCGTTATCGGGCGTAACCTGGAGAGAAGTGTATTCGGTTATCCCGTTGTCGCCCAAGATAGTGGATATTTCGGGTTGGCCGCGCAAAATGTGTGTATAATCATTGGGGAATTTGTAAACTACTCCTGTACTCTCGTTGATTTCTCAATATCACAACAATATTGTATTTATATCCTCCCCCAACAGAGATATAACGTCGTCGTCGTAGTCAGAGTCCTCAATCGTAACCAGCGGCGACAAATTGGGATATTCCGGCGAGTGATCCATGACGACGTCATCGTCGGAGACATTGGTGCTGCTCGATTCTTCAGTCTCTTCCCACGACTCTGCCTTTTCGTCGGCAAATATGCCCGCAGTTGATTTATGATTAGTGGGCACAAGGTGGTCAAAGTACACCCTCTTTAGTTTTTCAATCGTTTCGCAGGGATTTATATGGCAAGGCCGCTGGTGGTAGAGGGTAATGGCCTTGAATTGGACATGCGGGTATTGGTCCTGGATCCGGAACACTCGATTAAACACCCGCATTTTCATGTTTCCATGGATGAACACAAGGTGTACGTGTTTTAGCATAGCCGAAACCTCAGCAAACACCTTGTCGAATGGTTCCCCAGGACAGTTCCACTTTATGCCATTATAGTTGGTACAATGCCAAATTGTTTTAAAGGCAGTCGGGCCCCAATACCGTCGGATCCGCGGTGTTTGAACAAACCATGTTTGTGAATCCACCAACTTTACACCCAAAAAGAGCTTAATCGTGACATATTTAATATAATTTACACGGCGAATGTAAAACCAGTGCATGTCGACTAGAGCAACCAGTTCACTACTTCTTTTCTCCATGGCTCTCGACAGACTGACTTATCAATCATAGCCCACCGGGCAAATAAACACGGCGATGGTGGTGGTGGGGAATGTTTTAATCGCCGGCTGCGGAATCGCATCCAGTGAACCACATTGGATTTCAATGGGATTGACCAGCACCGTGCCACGGCTCGAGAGTGAATGAGCAAATTCTCATTTATCCCCTCCACTTTCGAGTTTTTGTATGGCGGAGGGTTGTTGGGGTATATAAAGCGATGCGCCCTCGCGCGCGAGCTCATTTTACTATAACATTTATGTTTGAGCAGAAGTAAAATAGAGCAGTCACTCTCTCGCACATTGGGAATGTAATGAATAATAGATAATTTATATTTATAAATTAATTTATTCTATTATATTGTTTATTTAATTTATTCTAGAATATTAATTTCATTTGTTCTTTACCATTATTCAGGTTTGAAAGGGTTAAGAAAATGGCGAAAAGGGTCGAATCTTGGTTCAATATTCTAATGCCTAGTTTTGGGACAATAATTATGGTATTCGCCTTTGTGCTGGTGATTGTGGCTAAAGCTGATTCCATATACACAATAAATCAGATACAAACTGGTATTGAAAACTTTGTACAATTATTGGTAGATCAGGTCAACAATGTCGTACAAGCAATCAACAACATCAACCCATCTGCTTAGAAAAAAAAATGTTTGCGTGCCTTGTCTATGGATCAAATGTAACAGAGTTATAGTGACCCATTTTGACGATAAATACATCAGATTTACCACTTTTTATTTTATCCGGCACAGCTAGGTCGATCACCAAATCGAAATTTTCCCTTTGGTCAAATTCATTGGATTCAGCAAGTACCACATTGTAACCAAACTCTTTGTAAGTGGCACCGAAAAACGTACCGTTTTGGGGCCAAGTCATTTTAATGGCAGTGTCATATATTGCGAGAACATTTTGACCCATGGAATGATATTCGAACCCACAAGAAGTAATGTCTTTTACGTTTGAAAACGCATCGCCTTTCTTTTTGTTGTACACATCGTGGTCAGTGAATATGAATAGCCATACATGTGGTGGTGTTTTGGGCCAGAATTCGGCCCTGTTTTCGGAACAAAGTTGATTAATGTGTTGGGGCGATTGATGGTAAACAACCTCCAATTTAAATAGTGGGTTTATTTTAGTTACACCAATGGGGAAAAACCATAATAATTTACCATTTGGGCGGGCGGCATAAGTGCTAAAACAATACGTGACTATTAGCAATAGAATTAAGCTAAACAATTTTGCAAATAGGTTTACTATTTGAATCAATATTGCAACCCGTTTCCATTTGTCCATAAATCTTATCCCATTTAGTATATATTATAGGTCATTGACCCGCACCGTGGCACGGTTCGAGAGTGAATGAGTAAATTCTCGTTTATCCCCTCCACTTTTGAGATTTTGTATGGCGGAGGGTTGTTGGGGTATATAAAGCGATGCGTCCTCGCGCGCGAGCTCATTTTACTATAACATTTATGTTTGAGCAGAAGTAAAATAGAGCAGTCACTCTCTCGCACATTGGGGATGTAATGAATAATAGATAATTTATATTTATAAATTAATTTACTTCTAGTATATTGATATTTTATATGTATTCTATTGTATTCATATAGTTATATAGTCAAATAAATTATTATTAGTTATTGTTCCAGTAACGTAAACGACTAATTCGACTTCAACATTATCCGGGATCTAACCAATGGTTGGTATCGCCGGCGCAATTCAGCAATGTTTAATTCCAACTTTTTTCCCAGCCTATAGTTTACAAAGTTGTGTATGAAGACGCTCATAATAAATACACTTTGGAAAGCAATTTGGTCATTTCTTTGAAAGTAGAGCAACAATTGTGTATAGTGCCCCTTACATACGGGACATTCGATTAATCCTTGGATAAACCAATAGAATTGGATAGCCTCAGACCCCGGTACGATGATTGATGTCGTATGAAGCCACTGCCACACAATAGGACCCATTGTCAATTGCCAGTACTGGTCGTTAAGGGAGGATTCATCACTCTTTCCTGCCACTCTATGTACATATTCAGCACCCATTGTGCGAAAATATAAATTGGCAAAATATTCCTCATAGTTGAGATTAGTGTCAAATTCAGGCGCCCAATTTAGCCCACGAGAACGAATCCTATGGGCAATTAAACGCGAGCAGATGACGTAATCATGCATTTGGGTGAAAATGCGTTCTTACTTTCCACAGCTATATATACCTCGCCGCAGAGCTGACCGGACACATTCCGCATCGAGATGCGTTTCATCAAGTTGTCTCCGTTGGCCTTTGCTCCAGTACGCGGAACCAAATATGCCGCCGGGTGGGACCTCTCCAGTGCGGAGGACGCGGTGATTCGAGTGGGCGAGACCAAACTGATCCAGACTATGGTCGCGTTCGACATACCCGATGGCTACTATGGACGTTTGGCGTCCAGATCCGGCCTGGCTTTGCGCCACGGCCTCGAGGTGAAAGCGGGCACCATCGACAGCGATTACCGGGCCGGAGTGGCGATACTCTTACGCAACGAGGGCGAACTCGATTTTGAAGTTACACGTGGGATGCGGGTGGCTCAGATCATATTCCAACGATACGAGGACCAACCGCTCGTCGAATTGTCGCTGCAAGAATGGTGGGATATAAAGAAGCGTGAT
Organism: Yponomeuta malinellus; assembly: GCA_947308005.1. Lineage (NCBI taxonomy): Eukaryota > Metazoa > Arthropoda > Insecta > Lepidoptera > Yponomeutidae > Yponomeuta > Yponomeuta malinellus. The sequence goes on from OX371012.1 coordinate 15,500,377, forward strand.
GCCGACCAGAATGATGCACCGCGCGGCACCAAGGGATTCGGGTCTACTGGATTGAATTGAATAAAATAATAATAATAATCAAATCTTTTTTTTCTCCTATATATTATATTAGTTGGGGATGATAAAGCTAGACGTCATATCTTTAATGTACACGTCAAACACAGTTGCCGCAGTAAGGGGGTAGCGAGCAAATTTATTGGTGTCTATGGCATATTTGATGGTGTTGCTCTCGTACGAGTGCAGCTTGTTAATAAAGGCGTTGGAAAAGGCGATGATGGGTACTTTATTGACTATAATATAGTTGTATGTAACTTCGTTTGAACTGGCGTGGGCAATTTCTATGGTATCATTGGGCGCATGAGCAAATATGGCATACTTGAACTGATTTCCCTCCATTTCCAGTTGGGTGACTTTATAATTGGGTTTGGTCAAGGGAATCTTTTTAATCGGTACTTTGCTGATTATTCCAACTGAATGTTTGGGTAAATTTTTAACTGGATCGCCCAAAAGTGCCTGCAACGGTGGCTCTAGCGTAGTGTGGGCCCATGACATGGCAAGGGGTATACCAATAGAATATGTAGGGAAACTCGCCCAATTCACAAAACTCACTAGGGGTGATTGGAATGTTTGATAACAGTAAGTTTCTACATTTTCTATTGATTTTGCATGAGGGAAAATGTTCCAGGCGCTGTTTGTCTCGAGTGGGTTCTCGCGGGTCTCTATCGCTACCGAAATTTCCTGGGGGCTGACGAGTACTTTCCGATTGCTCGACGAACACACACCCGGTTGGTCAACGTCGGTGCAACCTGTCGTTAGAGCCATATACACGGCGTAGACTGGACCAGCAACCAATGTTCTGTTGTACTTTTTGGCCAGTTTGAAATTGAACGGGGGAAATTTAAATATGGTACTACCATCCTGGGGAACTGCCGCGGTGGTAAGTGGTGAGGCGTATTCCCCATTTATGACCAAAAATGACGTATCATCGTCTACTTTATATCTCGTGAGAGTGGGCTTGGTAACACCAACCGGCGGAAACTGGATAATGTGGAATGTATTAATTATCAGAGGACCAATAAAGAAGGTGGAGGTTTTGAATTCGTCAGCATTATTCATGACAAAGCGGCAAATCATGTTAATTTGTAATGGAGATGGGTTCATAAATATAAACAATGTGGGTAACCAGGGGGACCGCAGTTCATAGTCGAGATTTAGAGGGCATATTGGCTCATCTGGTTCGGGCATTAGGTGGATTGAATTTAGAGGATATTTTGTCACTTCTGGTATACTTGGCGCAGTGGCCTCCGTGTATTTTCGAGTCATTTCGTACCATTCACTTTGGACAGGGTATTGGTGGACATATACGGGGGTGTCCATAGTCAATTGCATTTTAGTAACTCGCAGGGGGATTCGTTTTTGTGTATATTTTGTGTAAGCATCGGGCGATGGAAAGGGAACAAAGTATTCGGTCTCTTCTCCGGTAAACGTAAACCTCCTGTCGAGACGCGTTAATTCAAATCCATCTGAAAAGGCCTGGCTAGATGTGTCCGTGGTAAAGACACACGTGTTGATATAGTTGCTAAATTTGTACACCCTGCACGTCTCGGGAATACCCCACGTATCGCTGTTTAGCAAGTAGGTTACATTGGAAGTCGCCTCGGTGGCACCCCCAATCAATTTGGGCACCAAACGAACTATACAAGTAAACTCGAAGGCCGCATCGTCTTCTAATTCGGCAGTTATGTGGGTTATAAAACTGACTAGTTCGTCAAAATTCATGTTGTTATAAAATACAGGATGGCCCTTGTATAGCTCTGTTGGCTTTGTTAATTTTGTCCGGATTCGTTCAAACTCTCGTTCGACTAGACACACTTTACTGGGTATACCCCCAAACAAGGGGTCCTCTATAAATGTGTATCTGTAATCGACGGGAATCGACACCAATTCGCTAGTAGTCCCGCCGCTCACTCGTAACCGACGCTCCATTATAACCGTTGAAGTGGCACCCTTTTCAGAGTTTGATATGGTGGGTACTATGGAAAACTTTTCAGTACCCGTAGTGGAGCGCAACTCTAGGCCAGTCTCTGAATTTAGAACACTGATGCCCGAAGAGTTAATTGTGACGTAGGTAATACTTTCATCATCTTTAGGCGCATATTTACCCAATTTAAACTTGGTGCCAGACGGTAGCTCGGATGTGGTTAATTTTTCGAGTTGCGTTTCCACTAGGAATACTATGGCAAAATCAAACCGTTGGTAATTGACTACCAACTTGTCGAATTCAAGAATAATTTTGTTAAGGGCGAGGGGATTTATTCGACGAATATATGTAAACACTATACCATTATTTTTTTTACTTAGATACTCAAATATGGCTTCATTCAGGTTAATGTTTATATTCTCTGAAAAGATTGAACACAAACACGTTCGTTTTTGGTCTAGTATACGATTAGCCGTGCTAGTGTTATCGTCCAAAATTAACGATTCATTGAATATTTGATACATGTACTCTATACCTGTAGTTACAATGTTGACGGGTGGGATAAAACTGTCTGTCGATTTTACAAAATCTGGACCAATGAGTGCAACGGTGGGTGCTAAACTAACATCCACTTTACTATTAAAATTACCAGAATCATGGTTAATCAATGAGGTTTCACCCGATAGAGCAAATGTGGGTTTGTCGTGGGTCGTTAATACCAACCCAGAAGTCCCACTGATCGTCAATGTGGCCCCATTATCAATCGGTTTTAAAAATACATATTCGTATTTTTGAAACACACTCTTGGTATAACTATATTTGGTTGATGCACAATTGAGGTCGAGGATGGTCTTGGTGAGTGCAGTGCTAGAAAAATCAGCCGTATCACTTGCCTTGTTGGCGGTCATGAGGAAAAGTAATTTATATTTTGGATATTGTTTGATGATGGAAAAGGCGTCGATGACGTCGGCCATTGTGGCCTTTCTCACAAGCACTAAGAGCTCCTGGCTGCTAGTTTCCAGAGTACCATCTCTCACGGTCGGTGTGTCCAGGACTACGGTGCAATGTTGAGAATTTTTAGAGTTTTTGAAACAAGCCTCGTTGGCATAATATGTAATATAATTGGAAGAACATGTGTCAAATTTGTGATTCTGTAAGACGCCCACGTCGGTGGGAGTATAGGTGGTAGGTGGGGTTATGCGTATTTGTGCAGTTTCAATACCAATATAATTGTCTGTTTCTGTGTTTGCCGTGATTAAAGTATTATGGACCAAACCACCCAAAGTTCCAGCTCCGTTAGGCCGGTATAGCTTATAATTGGTCATATTACCTAGCAGTTTTGTGACATCATCGTCTGAAAAAATGGACGTCCATTTGCTAAAGAGTAGGGCCACTGGGGTACTGGGTGGTAGTGCCGATACAAATTTTAAAGCCAGTATTTTGTCATCAGATTGGGAATATGTCAACGTGCATGCGCTAGCTTTACCCGCATCAAAAGTACTACCATTCTCCCCGTTCCATACATACACCGTGCTGCCCTTGCCATTTGTGATCGATATATTGTATAAAACTGTCGCGGTCACAATCCCTGTTACAGATGACAAGGAATTTAGTGCGCCGGTTGTGACATGGAATGAAATGGGATTGGCTGATGTGGTGGTCTCCTCGTCTTTCAATAGTTTAATTGCCATACCCGGCACTGTGACTACGTTATTGGTGTAACCCACACGATTGAAGACATAGATCATTTGACCATAAGAATACTTGTTGAAATTTAAGCTCCCCAATGCTGTCATGTAGGACATGTAGGCATAGGCATACTCTTCAGAGTTGGCGTCGATCCAAGACTTTATGGAGATTATCAAAGAAGTTCCGGTGGCATTTAGTGCCTTGGCGGCACTGTTGGTCAGTTTTATGAACGACGCCAGATCATTATCGGGTAAACAATAGGCCATGCAGTAGTCGTAATCGGGACTCACGTTAGCTGCAGAGGCGTACGTTTGGAATGGGTATATAGAGATTGTTTCAAAAGCTGGATAATCGGTAAACAATTGAAAACTCGCTATGCGAGTAACATCTGGCGATTTGACAGTGTACATGAGGGTATTTGTTTCTGCGTGCACAATGGCTGTCAGCAGGCGTGGGGCCGCGATGGATTTTGTCTCGGTCCCCGACACCGCATCGGCCGTGGTTAGGAATACACAATGCTCCATGTTATCGCCGTCCGAGTTGGAACGGAGCATGAACCTAATTGCGTTGGTGGTAATCTCCTTGATGGCTTGGGATATAACAAACCCTGTTGTTGAATTGGAGATGTTGTATAGAGTAGTCTTTTGTACGGCGCAAAGCGCCTTCAAGTTGGCCAACTCCGCCGTGGTTGGCACGTTATCTAAATGTACCATAAACGAGAATAAAGACTGCGTGCCGCGAATATTACCAAGACTTTTGATTATGTCCTCTAAATCGGCCCAAGGTTCCCGTCCACAAGGATATGTAATGATTGTCGAGTGCGGCTACGCTAGTATTATAGGTTAGTGGACCCGAAGGGGTCCCACCACCACTACCACCAGTACCACCCGCAGCGGTTCCACTCGAATTACCCATCTTACCCTTTACGGCGCAATGTCAACGCAATGTCAATGTGATCTTTATGCGACCTATTATCTTATCAATGCACCAGGAAGTGACCTTCACCCCCCCCCACCTCCCACTTGTGGCCAATGTCTTATCAAATCGACCTAACACATTGGCATGAAGGGGTCATTATCTTATCACTGCACCAAGCGTCACCCACTCGTGCTCACGGTCTTATCAATTTGACCGTCAATTCAAGTGGATATGATAACACCTATAAAGGGTTGCTTCATAAGCACTATCTGAAAAGGATATGTGTTTGTTATGATACCCGTGGCCAATAACAAACCATATCAGTCTACCACTCGACTCTATGTTTATCAATTGTCGGCGGATATGGTTGTTTATAAAATACGTTGGTAACTCTCAACCCGTGCCATTCGTTCAGTGCATTTGCATTTATATTGACGTGATATTAATAATCAGTAATCATATAATATTAATTATGGACCCCCAATTGAAATTGGAATTTCTAGTTCGTAAATATCCCCGTAAATATCAATATTATTTAAGACATTTTGTTTCAAAAAAGGCAGTTAACAAATTTAGTAAATATTGGGATGATTTTGTAGAAATTGTTTTGGAAAAGTGTAGTGCAAGAACTCTAAAAGAGAATTGGACAGAGAGATTGGTGATTCTGTTGGAGACCGCCCTCCCCCTGGCAAAAGATGCCATTGTGAGCCCAGTTTTTTTAAAACAGTCTTTATTGGCGTTAGCCCATGGGAAGAGGGTATACATTTCAAGTGACGTAAAGAAGCCCACCGATACAATTGGAGTTAAGGCCGACTGCTGCGCAATGACCATGTCGCCGGACCTTTTCATGGTACATAATAGGTTGTTACACGACTCGGTTCGGGACCCAGTTAAAAAATGTTCCAAGTGTGCGCTGAGTAGAGCCCCATCGGGTCTGTTATTTACCTGTGAACGGTGTTTTGAAAAACTAAAATTTAAAATGGGGGCAAAAGAGGTGTACGCAAACAATAAAATGTTTGCGTACTATCATGAAATTAAACGCCGACGTTTATTTGACAACCTGATACGCCCCGAATTCAAAGATCCTGGACCCAACAAAAGGCGATCCCCCCCTAGACAACCGCCGTTCATCAAGCGGGCGAAAATCGCTGGTGATCCGGACACCAAGGAAACACCTCCAGCCAACATACCCGACGTTAGCGAACATTTAACTGGGGAGACGCCCATAGTTCCCGTCACCGAATCGCCAGTTGAACGGCCACCCATTGTCGTTGAGCAAGTACCTACTGCGACAAAGACCAATGAGGCCCCCAGCCTTCACGTCACCGAGATGCCAAGCCAAACCAAAGAGGATATGGACCTTGTTTTCAAAGATTCACCAAGCCAAACCAAAGAGGATATGGACCTTGTTTTCAAAGATTCACCAAGCCAAACCAAAGAGGATATGGACCTTGTTTTCAAAGATTCACCAAGCCAAACCAAAGAGGATCTAGATCTTGTTTCCAAAGATTCATCAAGCCCAACTAAAGAGGACCTTGTTTCTGAAGATTCACCCAGCCAAACCAAGGAGGATATGGGCATTGATATGTTCGATGACATACCATATTGGGATCCCTACGAGGAAGAGTTGGCCGCCAATACTCCCCTCCAGTTTTATGCCAGTCTGTTCGCTAGGGATTTTGTCTCTTGAGGTTAGGTGCGGGTGGTTTCTTAACTGTACTAGAGGATTTATTTTTATATATTTTTTTTTATTATTCTTATTTAACGGCTCTCAGCTTTTTTATTGGTTAAAAACGTCAAAGATAGGTAGGTACCCGCGGATGGATCCTAGTGCAATCATCTCTCTGTATCGCACTAATTTGGTGCCTTTAGATGACCTTAGTTAAGAATATTATTTTTAATTTATTATTTTAATTCTTTATTTAAATAAGATAATTTTTTACACCATTTTCATACTATAGATCTGAGACTTAAGACTGTAATAATTTTAATGTAGTGTGCCAATTAAGACTTTAATAATTTTAATTTAGTGTGTCAATTATATTTTTGACAATAAATAAATTTAGTCCTTGGTAAATGATTGTTTTTTTTTCTTGTGTAAGCAACCCAATGTCATACATCATCACTAGCCATTTCCAAAGTTTGATTGCTCTCATCAACGGGGACAAGACCCAACTGGTCCCATATATTTACAAATTTAAGCCACTACTCCGCGAGGGTTTGGTATATAGAGTGGAATACCCACCGGAGACCCAATCGGTAGCAGACTTTAATGTATTAAAAATACAAGTCACCTCAACGGGAACAGTAGTAGAGTTAGATTGTCGCAAAATCCTAGAAAGGGTAGTAGCGCACCCACATTTTGGCCAATTGGCGGGGGTAGAGGTTTTAATCATATTATGTGATATTTTGTACGGTATACCAATTCAAAAGGCAGGCACACTCAATTATACAGATGGTATTGTAGAATGGTATGAAGCCCTATACCGTGTGTTGTTTTTACAACCGTGCCCCATAAAAATTAACCCAAAGACTATACCTATACCCAAGGATGACACCAAATCGATCCTCTGGATGCATCGATACATTTCAGATCCCCGTGCAAAAATGGCCATAGTAGCTAAAGATTTGGGAAAACTGGTGCGCTTTTATCCCCCCGCCGAGGGACTTTTGGCATGGGTCAATGGGGGGCGGGTCATGGACCAGTTTGGTCTCCTATTAAAAATTGCCAAAATGAACAGTATGGTCAACGTATATAGAAGCGTACGAGCAACACAACGCAGGCAATTATCTACGAGATTGCGTGCGCTAACTACCCCCATTTACAAACCAATGTTTGGGCTCAGAGTCAGCACTCTAAATTTGATGAGCGAAACGAAATGGAATCTATTTGCAGACAAATCTCTCTTTAGAGGAAACGTCGCACTGTCGACGCCTCAAAGATCGACCAACAGTAACCGACACGGTGTGTTGGTGGAACGCAATATTTTAAACCTATCACTAACTGACAACATTACGACCATCGAACAATCCCTAAGTGTCCTAAAAGCAATGGGTACCACAACTATGACCAAAGGAGGAATACTACAATAGCAAGATCTAAACAATGTTCTGCCAATTTGATTAATTTCCACAAACTAATAAAAATACTTACCGTGACCTATGTAATAAATTGTGTACCACGAGCAACACGTGACCTATGCAATGTTAATCCACCATGAGTACCGTGACCCGCCCTAATGGTGACAATTGTGCACGGACCTATTGACAATTGTGCACGGACCCTATTGGCGCTTAGAATTTTGCAAAATTAAATCGCTTGTAAAATCTGAAATATTTAATTTAGAATTTTCAGCAACTAGGAAATTCTCTGCAAGCATTTTTGGAACTTTTGTCTTGCTCTAAGTGCTTTCTTTTTTCTTCATACGATGGCATGCAGTTTCCGGTCGAATGGTGCTCCATTCTGAGGATATTTACCCTTTCTGTCAATGGTACCGCTGGGTAAAGAAGGGGTTACGTGGGACCCTATTTTTTGCAAAATTAAATTAATTTAGATTTTTTTCTCGGGGGAAAAGTTGCTCCATTTGATGTCCACCTTTGATTAAATATATAAGAAGAAGTGGTTACGGGGGCCCTATTTTAAATCACTTGTAAAATCTGAAATATTAATTTAGAATTTTTTTCTCGGGGGGAAAAGTTGCTCCATTTGATGTCCACCTTTGATTAAAAATATAAAAAGAAGGGGTTACGGGGGCCCTATTTTTGCAAAATTAAATTGCTTGTAAAATCTGAAATATTTAATTTAGAATTTTTTTCTCGGGGGATTGCTCCATTTGATGTCCACCTTTGATTAAAAATATAAAAAGAAGGGGTTACGGGGGCCCTATTTTTGCAAAATTAAATCGCTTGTAAAATCTGAAATATTTAATTTAATTTTAATTTTTGTACGTGAAAAATAAACTATAAATAAATAAGAATGACGTCAATTTCGAAACACCCACCCCCCATCTATCATTTACAGTCATCCGCAGACCAACCCCCCCCCCCCCCCCCTAATTTAGAATGACGTAATATATGGACGGCCCCTAATCAGTTCCTAAATAAACAATAGTCAATCTAATAAGTATTGCTAATCACAAATGGAATCGCAATGGATAAAAATAACACAATCCGCGTGGTAAAACGCCGACAATTTGGATACTTCAAAACTTCGTTGATTTTCTACTAATTGTTTTACCACTTTTTGCAATAATATTACTTTTAGCACCTTCTACATGTTATGCTCAGTAATTCTATAATAATCTTATTGGAATACTCAGCGTTTCTTTCGGGAACTCATTTTTTGCCACAGCACTCCAGCACAAAAAATTAACCGACACTCAAGGTTTACTTTTCGATTTTTTAATTTTTCGTTCCGAATTGGGGCTGGATTATAAACCAAAGGAACTAAATTAGTTACAGCCTAAGTGGCCTCTGAATCCAAAACGGAACTAATTCGTCGGCCAATAGAAGAGAATTCTTGTGGACAATCGGGGGTCCATAAGACGCATTCGGAGAAAATTTGTTTCGGACACTCGGGGGTCCTTAAAGCGCGTTACGGGTTAAGTCTGTTTTTCAGCTTATCCCTTTCCTCCTTACTCGAAGCCCGGAAATCGACGGCTCCCCCGTAATTAGACCCATACTCAACACTATACCCTTTGATCAAAATCTTTACCAACGGGTGATTGGAGATATGGCATTGTCCGCCAGATTGGTCCCCAAAAATGGCTACAATTGGTACAAGATGGATCTAGAATGGAAACAAGTGCAGATTGGTAAATATGGAAACGTGTACTACTGCGGAAAATTTTTGATGAATCTTCTAGATTCGTACAGCACCAACCTCCTGGTTAGAATGGTGCGCGCCTGCATCAGGGGAGACGAAGAGTCTTCATTCCAGTTGAGGTACCACCAAAGTACCACCTCTAAGCGCAAAATCATTGACTCATAGATTCGCAGCCTATATAAAGTTTATTCGCCAATTGCGAATCGCAGTATTCGTACACCCTCCCAACCGATCGGACGCAATTTGCAATCTATATAAAATTTATTCACCAATCGCGGGTCTCAGTATTCGGACAACAACGCCACTGATCAGACACTATGGCCGGCATCAATATAATGACCCTATACCAAAACTTTATCCTGTTGGACGAGCGTTTGAAAAAAATTGAAGCAGAACACCAACAATTGGTCAAAGGAAAAGCCGCCAACGCCCTGGATAAGCTTTTAATTTTGGACATGTTTGTCGAAGAGGGGTTGTATCGAGTGCGGTTTCGCCGACGTCCCGCCACCTTATTCCGTTTGCTGTGACCATAATACCCGAAACAAGATCGGCTGGCATCCTCATTAATATGCCGTTAACCATTCAATTTCTAAACAACGTTCGCGTAATGATGTACACGTTTCAGCGCGAGCGCGTTTGTGTAATTCTTGGGGATGATCAATCGATAGACTCGTCAGTGGAAGCGGTGGGAAACGAACCACCCAAGAAACAAAAAATTAAGTCCAAATTGACGCGTATTTTTCAAACGAGTCAACAAGATCAAGAATCGGTGCCCGAAGTTGGACGGTCGTTGGACACGGAATTGTTGGAGTACATGAAGTCCAACAGAATCGGTTTTTTAAATCTGTTTACCATTTGGAGTTTGTTTGAACGCGTTTTGTCCCTGGACGCCAGCATCCACGAAGGCGTGGAACAAGAAAGCGGTGCCGCTATACATATAGATACCATCACCACGATTAAAATGCCATTCTGTTCGCGTCGGCCCACCAAGCGCCCGGCTTACTTCAATTATACCGTGTGACGATGAAGAGGATTGCGCCGCCGTGACGTGTTGTTTCAGCACCCCCAAAAATTGATTCGAAAGTTTACGACTCTATATATGAAATTATTCAATCTCTAGACGACACTGTAACCGCGGCCCCAGATAATGAAGAAGAAAAAGACGAAGAGATGGAATACTCTGCTATTGACGTATCAAATTCTCAAGATGATGACGAAGAGCCCGATACGGCAAAACTAATAATAAACACGTCTCAGACGAGGGCCTTGTTGAGTGGGGGGGAATTATTAGAACAGTCATATTCTTACGCGGGGCCAGTCTTGACTTACAAGTGGGTCGGACGTGTGCCGTCAGGTATACACGGCACCGGTTATAGAAAATCGTCGACCATCACCATACCCAAACAGTGTAAAGAAAGTGTGGAATTGTTTGTGGCCGTTTTATTCAAGTTTACCTGTGATTGTGAGGAGCGCGGCGTCAAATTGGGCGGCGTCATCTTTATCAACTCGGAGCAACTCTTACCACCGCTGACGCCTCAACGCATATTAAATTCAGACAACGTGCTGTTACGATACATTCTAAGAAGGAATATTGTCATATTTGAACGAGGGCGAAAAAATGATCGACTTGGTGACTAATAAAAACAATATTACGTATTGCTCCATTCCTATGGATGAAGTGAAAATTGCTATGGATACTATATATATATCGTACGAATATATTAAGTGTAGTGACCTGTTTCGACCCAATTTATCCAATAAGACAACGCAAATATTTATTGGTCAGTCGGACCTCAATGTTGTGATAATACTTTTGAGTTTTGTATTGATATTGTTGTCGGTTATCGGGACCGGTTTGGTGATATATTTCAAATGTTTCAAGTATAAAAATGTGGTGCGCCGTGCAAAGCAACAATTTAGCTCCAAGTTGGTGAAATACATCAAAGCGGCCCCGATAATACCACCACCCGTTCCACAAGCTAATATCTCGACAGTAATCGCTATAAGGGATAATATACCTACCACAAGCGAGTACGAAAGTGATTCGGAATGGGAATAACTGTTTGTTTTGAATGATTAAACGTACTGTATAATTTAACTTTGGTATTTATTTCCTGCATCCTCTCTAAACCCAAAACACGAGGGTGGAACAGTGTTGCAAACAAAGGTGGATATTTCTGATCGCTTATATTGTAGACTAATAATAACAAAATTAACCACAAAGAAACACACAAGCAACTTTACGTCAAACGTGGGCGATATCAGAGCTAATATACTTTATCTTGAGGCGAGAGTGTACACAAGATGGGAAAACATTATTGTAGACTAATTAATTGAATTGCAAGATGATAACAACAACCAATTATAAATAACCCCTACACCTTTAATGTGAACTATATTGGAACAAACTCAATATGCAGTTGGTGGATGCTCAATCTTTTTTTTAAAAAATACACCAATTATATTATTTTAATATGTAATTTTCTTTATTAACGGTCGATAACATGTTGAACAAATGAAGTTCCTCCGGGATCCGTTTGTCGAGAATACTCAACAGTATTTCAATATGTTTAATGTCTTTTTCGTAAACTATAAGTAGTTATATTATATCAATGATTATTGCCAAAGTAAAAATAATAAAAGGTGATTCTATAACCAAGTGTTTTAATCATATAATACTCTATTTTTCTCAAATCTGCAATGTTTTATTTTGTCAAACTAGTAATGACGTCAATTTTGGGAGAAGGGGGGGGGGGTCATTAAGAAATGACGATAGGATGATTATAGGGGGTGGGGGGGTCTAAAATCTGAAAAAATCGATGACGTAATTTATGGACGGCCCCTTACGACAAATAGTTCATGATTTTACACAGTTAGTAAAATTATATATCACTCGAAATAGAAAAAGCCGGTGCCGTGTGCCAAAAGTAACGTTAGCAAACATTTTTTGAATCGTTTAGGTTGGGGTGTAGATATGGGGGCGCCAAGGAAAGTAAAAGATAGGCTGGTAGAGGTGTAGATAAGGGGCCTGTTTCGAAAAAAAAAAATTATGAAAAAAGACTAAAATGTTTCGACTCGTCATCTAGCGACTTATAAATTTTTTGTGACAATATTTTTTCGACAATTTTTTTTTGTTGGGAATCGTGTAGTACTCATTAGGGTGGAGCGTCAAAACTTTTTTTAAATTATAGATTTCGAATACCCTTAAAACGCTGCATGGGGTCTCAATGACACGATAAAAGCAACAAAACTTACATTGAAACCTATCTTCAGACTTAAACCGGCACGAGTTGTGTTGTGAAAACTCACCCAAATCGAGTTATTTCTAAGGTATCTGATACTTAAAACTAAACATTCCTTGTATGGTTTTTGTAGCCTATAATACAACAATCGTAGTTAATTTTATATATAAACACCAATTTCTATTAAAATGATACAAAAACTAATAATAATCTTCCCTCAAAGTAGAGAAAATTCCCAAAAAAAACGCACAATTCCCACACGTAGTCTTTTCGATATTCGTTGATTTTTTTACTTAGCTTAAAAACGTATATTAGCTGTTTAGATTAGGTACTTAAAAGCGTGGTCAACGTTTGCATAAAACGATTGCTACAAAGGAGCATATTTCACTAATAGTCGAGCCAGGATCACTATATTTAGGCCATCTAACGACGTTGTGCGGTACAGGAAAAGCTATAGCCATTCTATATATCAGTGCCTCCAGTAAAAAACGGATTAACTCGAGTTAATCCCTTTTATTTTTATTACACCATTGGAATCAGCTCATCGAGTTACATATCAAAAGGACATAACTGTATCTTAACTCCTTCATGGATTTTATAAATCATATAAAGGCGTAGTTGGAGATACTTATGGGCTAAGAGTACGTACTAAGCATTTTTCCTGATTAAAATGGGATAATTGCAGCTGCGTCGTTAGATTTGCGTGTGACTAAGGATATTAATGCACTTAAACATAAATAAATAGGCATAACTAGCGTAGTTCCTAAAAAAATTGTTCAACATGACATCATCATATTTCTTTCTTAACTTAAGAAAAAAGATATTAAGGTGATTAAGTCCGACGTTTAGTTCGTTAACAAGGGATTAAGTCGTCTCATTCCTTTGCATTGTTGTCATTACTCGGGGATTACCTGCGCTTATATCCAATAGACATTGGCTCACTCGGTGAATCATAGATGTTAGTCATTTAGTTCCCCTTATTACTGAGAGAAGTTTGAAAATAAAGTGATAATGTCGATACGTTTTAAACAGTTCAAAATAATTAATATTTCGACTATTAAAATTTATTAGACCGGTTTAACCACAGATTTCTGGGTTTAACATAAGTTTCAGAAAATAGTTTTGTTTTTATTTTTCCCGTCCTACCTACAGCTCGCACGCACCGTGCTTGCTTGTCAGCGCGTTGCAGCGACGGTTGTCATAAATTGTTTTCGTGGGAAAAAATGAATCGTGGCAGAAAATTGACTGAATTAGTGATCGGTGGATTCGAGAAAGTAAGTATATGTACACTTTTAATGTTTAATTACTACGCTGGCACACTTTCAACTAAAATTTCTTGTTCAATCACCCACACATCAGTGTTAATGTAGGTACCTATCTTACCTAAACCAATTAATTGAAATTGGCGTAACATTTTGTGTTTATTTATGTACTTACATACTACATACATACATAACTTACGCCTGTATCTCAGAGGGGTAGGCAGAGAATGGTTTGCCACTATTACTTATCCATATTTATTAAGATTTAAAGCGATCACGTATGTAATTAATATTGTTATTACTTTTTAGGCACAAAATGATGTTTCTCAGGACCAAATCAGCAGTGCGGAGGAACCTGCAAGCTCACATCGAGATAAACAACATAAATTACATTCGGTAAGTTAAAATCTATGTTTCCAATAGATAATTAAGTACTTACAATGTTGGTAGTGGGTACGTAGGGTGATATTAATACTTATGTGATCCTTAGGGATAATAATGTACCGATATGAGTGGGCACAAACATAAATTAGACGACCAAGATTTGTGCTAACACCCTCTATGATTATTTTTCATCTTTAACTGAACATTACAGGTTCCATTGGCTTTAGCTGCGCATGACATTGGTGACCAAAATGACCATTTAACACAAGCTAGAAGTCTGATTCAAGAAGTGGTGGCTGAAATTCACTTGGTAAATTTATTTATTTAAGTACCTAAATAGTGGTAATAGTATATATGGGTAAAGTAATATGTAGGTAGGTACTAACATATTCCTTAAATAATAGTAACCTTATACATAGGCAATTAAGAATATTATTATTTTACAGGATCCTTCTGTAAGACGTGCGCATGATTCAGTAGATCAAAATAATGAAAGTGTCTCTCTCAGCATAATTGAAGACTCATCTGAAGAAATGAGTGTAACAAGTCAATCCATGCTAAACGTAAGTGCCTACTGCATCCCTACTTTTTAATTATAATCACTATAAAACGAGATGTTATAAACTTAATGCACGTTTTACAGAAAAACTTAATCACACCAAAGGATTTGGGATTTGGGGACCAATCGCCTCAAATATACAATGAAAATCAGGAAAACTTCTTGAAGAAACCACCTTCCTCTGTATCTGATGTAAGTAGAAAATAATGAATAATAAGCATTCATTTAACGTGGTTACCATCATAGTTCCTAGGTATGATAATGGTGATTAATTATTAAGAAAAATATCTTTTTTTTTTTTTCAGTTTACAACTACTTGTGTTCAGTTTACATACTGTCGCATTTATGTGAGGAAAAACGAAAAATCCCCACAGATCAAGATCGTTTCGGAAAACGACCTCAAAAAGATAGTTGCCTAGTTGTGTTTCTCTCATTACGTACAGTAAAATTTATTGCAATAAATATTATCAGCTGTTTATGGCCATATCATGACTTGCAGACAAACACACGTCAAATTCTTTCACAAATAACACACACACAGAACACTCTACACTTTATACACACACACAATTCATACATTAGACATACAACCAGTAAGCGCTTCCCAGGTCCGTACCAAGTGTTCAGACTCTACCAGTTTGCCTTCGTTGAGAAATATTTCCACAATCTAGTATCTTTACACCACCTTATTAGTAACATCTTATCTGTTAAGAGACTGCCTAACGCCCCTCCCTAAAATTCTCCGAATCTTGTACCAAAATGTTAGAGGTTTAAGAACGAAGACAACTGAATTTTTTAACAATGTAGCCTGCCTGAACTACGAATTATTTCTAATTACCGAGACCTGGCTTTGTAAAGGTATTCTGAATTCAGAATTAGCTGATTTAGATAACTACGATATGGTAAGAGCAGACCGCGGCTCGTCGACTGCGGGAGGTGGTGTATTTATCTTGAGCGCACGGGCTCTACATGCTCGGCCTAGACCGGAATGGAGTCGAAATGACTAAGGCTGCCTACGCACTGGCGACCATGGTCGCCGCGACCTGGCCGCGGCGGCCAGTGAATTCTGGACTTTATATGGCAATCGCTATAGCCCCTACGCACTTAGCGGCCAGCGACCAGCGGCCACCGTTGGCCGCGGCGTCCAATTTGATGCCACGCGACCAGCGACCAATCGTGGCCGTCGAGAACATCACTTCTGTATTAAAATTCATCAGTGCTACCGCATCGGCCGCGGCGACCAGACGTGTAGCTAGCTACAGAGTGATTATTTTACAATGGCCAATTTCGACACGGAAAGGTTCATAATTGAAGTTGAAAATAGAAGAGGCTTATGGGATTTAGCATCAAATGATTACTCCAATAAAGATGTTAAGCGGCAGTTGTGGCTTGAAGTGGTCGATATATTTGGCGGTGAATCGATGGAAGATAAAGAAAAGGCAGAACTTGGTTAGTATTTTATTTTATTATGCCTAAGTAAGTAATAATGCGATGAACTACAATAAACGCAGCAGGTGCTGTAGTAGCATTCGACACGTGTATGTGACATGAGTGATTTTTTTTTAAAGTTGTTCCGTTCATTCAAAATCTAAGAAATTTTAGCAAATAGGTAATTGTCAAAAGTATAACTATTTTATTTCTACTATTTTTCGCTTTGCACATGAGTTTTGACAATTATTTGCTAAAATTTCCCAGGTTTTCGTAATGATTGGAATAACTTTTTAAAAAGATTACTCATACCGCATGTGCGTTCGACGCCATTTTGTTTACGGCGCGCAATGGCGGCTCGCGGCGAGCAAGTGCCTCAACGCACAAACTGAGCAGCCGTCGTAGGTACGCACCCATATATTTACAAATTGTGCCAGGGCAAGCGACCATCGGTACTGAAGTAGTTTGCGAATATATCTCGATATTCGGTTGATGTTCTATTTGCTCTATTAGGTAAAGATGCAGGTATTTCTAATAAAGCCTCTGGTACAGTTAACGTGTCCTTGATATCATATCCGTCTCTTTCTCGCACAAAATTATGAAGCACACATAGAGCTTTTATAATCACAACTGCAAATTCTTTCTTGACGTTTAGGGGTCGGTGAAGAATCTGCCATTTATTGGCTAATATTCCAAATGTACATTCAATATAGCGGCGGGCACGGGATAGTCGATAATTAAAATTAGTCTTTACATTATTCAAGTTTCTCCCAGCATACGGTCGCATCATATGTTCCGATAGTGAAAACGCCTCATCACCCACTAAAACGAACGGCATTGATTGGCCATTTTCTTTGATGGGGTTATTGCTCGGAATATCGAGATCATTATTTAAAAGCCTATGATAAAATACAGAGTCTTTGTAAATTGACGAATCACTGCATTTGCCGTATGCTCCAATATCTACGTAAAGAAATTTATAATTTACATCACATATTGCAAGTAACACGATTGAAAAATAATTCTTGTAATTGTAATAAAGAGATCCCGAATGTTGTGGTTTGATAACTCTAATGTGCTTGCCGTCGATGGCTCCGATGCAATTAGGAAATTGGGCGTATTTTTGAAAACCTTCAGCCGTTTGAATCCACTTATCTCTGGTCAATTGTGGCATCACAATTGGTTTTAATATCTCCCATATTGCTTCACAAACATCAAATACTATTTCCGATACTGTAGGAAGCCCTATACGGTATTCATGACTTATATGAGATAAAGAACACCCAGTAGCCAAATACCTGAAAATAAAATTCACATTAATAAACATAATATTAGTTTTGTAATATGTACCACATTTATTTATTGATTTACAGGCATTACTCTCCAAAAAAGATGGAAAAACCTTAGAGACTGTTTCACAAGAGAGCTGCGCCGTCTTAAAGATGTCAAAAGTGGTTCTGCTGCAAAACGTAAATCACAATACACCTATTTCAACCAATTACTGTTTTTGAAATCAGTGCTGGACACAAACGCAACAGAAAATAGTCTCGAAGAGGCAAGTCAAGAAAATGAAAGTGCAAGATCAGAAGATCTTGAGACTCAACAGTCTGCATCAAAGTCGCTTAGAACAAAAAGGAAGAAAAAAATACCAAACGAAGAATCCGATACAGACCCTCTAATTTCAGTTCTGCATAAGACCATAGCGACTACACAGAATGATTCAAATTGTGACAGACTGTTTCTTTTATCCCTCCTCGAAAGATTTCAAACAATCCCTGCTGCAATGAAGACCAAAACGAAAATGGAAATCATGGAAATTATAGAAAAATACCAACCGAACTGTACACCTACAACAGCGCGCATAAACTATTCAAGTAATTTCAATACTCTTAACGACCAAGAATATGACCCGCATCGACCGAGTTATTCAGGTTATTCTACTACCAACAGGATATCAGATGATTCAAATTACAGCGATACTCATACTCATTATTCTGATATTTCTCAAAATTCAGAAATGATAGACCTATTTCCCAATTTGAATGATTAATTGTTCACAATTGCAATTTTTTAAGTTATGAAAATACAAATAATTTGATTATCTACTTCAGTTTTTTAATATTTAAAAACATGTTATAAGCAAGCCCTTTTCCTCTCCTTTTCAAAGTCGTAAAGTAGAATACTACTGAACAATAGTTCATAAATTTTTTAAAGTGGCAAAACCTTGGTCAATGAATTATACAGGTTGTTGTGAAAAACACAACAGTGGTGGTTTAGGGTGATTCAGAATAGAGTCTTGTATAATTCAAATTTACAAAAAAATCCATTTAGCAGTTTAAGTAAAAAAAAGGCCCTATCACATTATTTTTATTTTTCCTGTACACAATACTCCATTCCGAAACACCCTTTAAAATATATCACGTATTTTTTAAACATTCTGTATTTAAAAAAGAAAAAGCTTACCTTATTGTTATTACTAATTTTTCTTCTGCTGGAATGCATTTCCGATAGTTGTTACCAGTTCCAGTAATTTTTGGTTTTATTGTATCCAGTAACAGGTTAAAAGTATTCGTTGACATTCTCATGTAATTAAAGAATCTCTTCTCATACATTTTTAAATCCAAAAAATAAGTATAATATAATCCTTTAGTCTTTCTCTCGCAAAGTAATGGATGCACCCAAAACTGTCTTTTACGTGAAATCTTCCGTTTTCGTAGTAAATACACAAGCACAGTTAGCGTGATTATCTTCTGCACGTCCATCTTGACACACCCTTGGAAGTCGACTGCAAATTTTTCGGCCGTCCACATGTCGCGCTTGCCTACGCACCGGCGACCATGGCCGCGGCGGCCTGGCCGCGTCTATGGTCGCCAGTGCGTAGGCAGCCTTAGAGTGTGTGTGGCTCACCATACCTGGTTCTTCAATAGGCTCTACACAGAACATTCACACAGCGGTAATATATACCTCCTGACCATAAACTACCAATGCGTGTGCAACTCTTTTTGGACTTGATGGGTGACGTTGCGCGAGAAAATCCAGATGATAACTTTTTAATAAGTGGGGATTTTAACCTGCCTTGTCTACGGTGGGACTCTGGCGAAGCGATCTATTTAAGAAAAGGTTCAGTAGAGGTGCAAAATTCCGCATCGAATTTGTTGAATCTCATGCAATTTATTGGATTGGAGCAATATAATAGATTTGTAAATTGTAGTCATAATACTCTGGACTTAATTTTCTGTAACTTTCAACTAAGGCAGTTTTTCCATTAGTAAATGAGGATCCTTATCATCCTGCCATTGAAATGGAGTCCAACGACATCGGCACCCAAGTTATAACTCCTCTAAAACGCTTAAAATACCAATTCCGGAAAGCAAACTTTAACGAAATAAATTCTGAGCTATCTGGATGCAATTGGGAATGTCTTCTGGAATCCGTTACTATTGACGATGCGGTGGGTGAGCTTTATGTACGGTTAAATGACTCTATTAATAAACATGTCCCTAAAGTCACAGTAGGAGGATCCCATCAATATCCAATTTGGTACAGTCGAGCTCTAATTAATATAATTAAAGAAAAATCAAAGTACCATGCTAGATGGAAAAAATACAAAAACCCTTGCGACTACGACAGTTTTGCACTACTTCGCTGCAGACAAAAGACTGTACAGGATGAATGTTACCAACGGCATATCATAAGAGCTCAGAGGAATATAAAAAAGAATACCAAATTGCTATGGTCCTATGTTAAATCAAAGCGAAAGAATCCTACAGGGTACCCTAAGTCAATGACGTATGAGGGCAATACTCTACACACTGAACAGGAAATATCTACATCTTTTAATAAATATTTTAAGGAAATGTTCAGTATTCCAGCAGGTTCATATCCAGATTATAATCTTTTGGAACCCCCCTACCCAAACATTCTGAGTAGTATAACGGTCGATGAGTCTCAAATCCTCAAAATTCTAAAGGGTTTAGATAAAAATAAGGGCTCAGGCAGTGATGGTTTTTCACCTGTTCTGATAGTGAATTGCGCGGAATCGTTAACAAAGCCCCTTACGATAATTCTAAACCGGTCTTTTCATGAGGGGCTGGTCCCAACTGTCTGGAAAACTGCACATATTGTGCCTGTGCATAAGAAGGGTTCTAAAACTGCTGTTGAAAACTACAGACCAATCTCTATATTAAACATCTTCAGTAAAGTTATGGAACGCGTTGTGCACACCCACTTCTATTCGAGCATCTCACAAAATATTCCCGATGAACAACATGGGTTCTTAAAGGGTAAGTCCACCACTACTAATTTGGCGAGCTTTACCAACTATCTTCTTAGGGAAATGGATAACCATGGACAGATTGAAGTTATATATACAGACTTTGAGAAGGCGTTTGATAGAGTGGAAACTGGAAAAGCTAGGTATCAAGGGTGATCTTCTTAGATGGACTAAATCATATATTGAGAATAGAAGTCAAGCAGTTGTTGTTGGTGGCCACAAATCAGACTTCATTTTGGTCCCCTCAGGCGTACCTCAAGGCTCTATTCTTGGACCACTCCTCTATGTGGCTTACTTGTATGACATTGGCACATGTTTCCAACATGCAAAGTTTCTCCTGTACGCGGACGACAAAAAAATTTACTTGAAAATAAACTCTGAACTCGACTGCGCCCGCTTACAGGAGGATCTCAACAGACTAGTTATTTATTACAACAAAAATAGAATAAGGGTCAATGCTTCGAAGTGCAATCATGTCACATTCACAAGACGTACAAAACCCGTAACTCACGAGTACCACTTTGAATACAAGATCATCCAGAGAGCCGAGGTAATCAAGGATTTAGGAGTTCTACTGGATTCCAAACTTACATTTAGGGATCACATCGAGGCTATGACAAATAAAGCTTACAGAAACCTAGGTTTCATTTTGAGAGTTAGTAAACCTTTTGAAGATTTGGATTGTATCCGTATGCTCTACTACTCCTATGTAAGAAGTATATTAGAGTATTGTAGTTGTATATGGAACCCACAATACATGATTTACAAGAATATGATAGAGCGTATACAGCGTAAATTTGTCCACCATTTGAATTTCCGCACAAGATCATATAGTGACAATTACGAAATTTCATGTCAACAACATAAGCTCCTGAGTCTTGAACAACGCCGTATTTTAATTGACATGTATCAGCTTTCTGACATCTGCCGTGGGATCATTGACTGTCCTGACCTGACAAATGAAGTTTTGACTCTGCGTACACCTACCACTCGTACTCGTCACACAAAATTATTTTATGTTCCACTGGTTACTACAAATTATGCGCAAGGCTCCTTGAGCTGTCGCTTGCCTGATACGTATAATAAACTTTTTTCAAATTTAGATATTTTCCATTTGTCTAAGTCAGATTTTAAGTGTTCACTTCTACGTTCCCTTGGGGAAGAAAAATGAGTTCTGGTTCACACAAACAAACACTCACACGGTACACACACAAACACACCCTCACACGCACGCACACACTATGCAATCATGTAATTTAGTAGCACTCTGTCCATAGTTATATACAAATAAGTCTTAAAATACGTAAGGCCATTGCCTGTTTTTTCTTCTTTTCCACTGTAAAATTTGTTTTTATAACTTAAACTTAAATTATATAACTTTACTTCCTGTCCAATACTGTGTTCCTGTCTACTAGTTAAGTCAACATAATGTAAGCCCTTAATTGGCCTATGGTTGGATATATTTAACATAACTATACTTTAGAAGTTAACTTGTGCTGTGGGTTTTGTATTAAAATAAAATAAAAATAAAAAAAAATACTTCAAGACGTTTTTACTGCAACGATGAGCAGCAGCCTTCAACATCTGGCCTTCAAATAGAAAGCGACGTCATGCTTACATTTGACAGTGACGACAGTTGTACAGATATTACTTGGAAACCTCCAAATAAAAGAAAATATGTATCATAATCTAAAGATGAGGACAGCGAAAATGACAATGAAACAGATGTATCTGAAAATGGTACTGCTACTAAAGTTAATAGTTTAAGAGAAGCGGTCAAAGAAAGTAAAACAAAACACAGATCATCAAAAAAAGTACGGAGAGTTGATATACGTCAAAATAAATTCTTGAGAAACACCGGACAGGCGTACGTTTCCAAAGGTAAAGACCGGCCAGCAAGGGAAATGAAAGAGTTAAATATTTGCAGATTTAACCCTAGAGTGCTCGCGCTATGAGATTTTTGCCGCCAGCGGCACAATTTTCGTTTTATTTTGTACACTATGCAATTGTCAAGGTCAAGCGTCGGTGTAGCTGCCCCCCCGTCCCTCGCCTTCTTGTTTTAGAAATAAGAATTAAATCAGTGCGCGGATGACCGCAGGAGACAAAGGTTGTTGGGGCTGTGTCGCGTTTGGCGGCAAATTGCTCACCGCGCGACTACTCACGTAAGTAAAGTTTGTGGGTCTTAGTTTTTACTATTGTTGAAATATTATTTGTTTTCATTGCGTATAGTATTATTTTAATGTAAATATGGTATGATATTAATTTAACTTTGTTTTAATTGATTATTGAGCCTTGTGTTTTTGTTTTATTATGCTTAGTTTATTTCTTTTTTAGATAAATATCGTGTGAAGTGACAAACAAATACTTGCGTGGTTGGAAGAGGAGAAAGATGGCGAGGAAGATGAAACTGTGTCTGAAAGTGACCGGGAAAGTGAACATAGTGATCATTGTACTGACACGGAGCAATCAGCGGCAGAATCTGACAAGGATGAGCCATCAACCTGTCGCGTATCACCTGTGCCTCTACTCAGGAGTCATTACGGCGTGGTCGCGGCCGTGGTTGCGAACGGGGTCGTGGCCGTGGTCGTGGAGCTGGAGCCGCAGTAATCCCTAGTTTAGGAGTCAGGGACCTACGCTAGTGTGTAACTTAATATGTAACTTTTAAAATGTGATATGTCTCTGTAACTTATAGCCAATAAATTACTTACTTACTTACTAATACAAAATACGCAATCTATCACACGTAGTTCCACTGTAACGCAAGTAAGTCGAAGCCCATCCCCAGTCAGCACGTCCCAGAGACCTTCGAGGCGTATACAACGTCAATGCACAATAACACAAAGAAGCCGCGGACGTTCTTCTATCACCGTGGCATCCCAAGGACTATCTCGCCATCGCTCACGATCGCCCGTTAGATCTCGTTCACGATCATCAAGTAACGAACCTCTGGCTCAGCTGATTGACAGACGAAGAACCTTTGTAGATTCTACAACGGAAGCAAGCTCACAGCGACGGCCTACAAGAGTTCCTATGTATGAAGGGAAAGATGGAACGAAGTGGTTAGTACATCCTCCTTCAAGGCCTAATATACGAACTAGGCAAGAAAACATTGTCATAAATCGCCCCGGAGTGAAAAGTGAAGTGGCTAAAAATTCTCAAACTCCATTGGAATGTTTTTATTTATTTGTTACTCAACAAATGCTGGAAGAAATCGTGCTATTCACAAATATGCACATACGTATATATAAGGAGAAGTTTTCTAGGGAGCGAGATACAAAAGAAACTGACTTGACTGAGATAAAAGCTTTAGTCGGGCTTTTACTTATGGCGGGGATGAAAAAAATGCATCACCTAAATATTCACGAAATGTGGATTGATGACGGGACTGCGCCTGATATATTCAGAGCAACCATGTCAAAGACAAGATTCTTTTTTCTGCTAAGAAATGTTCGTTTTGATGCTGTGGAAACTAGGGCAGAACGTGCTCAACATAATAATATGGCAGCAATGAGGATTTTTTTTTGAAACTTTTGTCTCCAATTGTCAGACACATTACCAGATTGGAGAAAATGGCACAATTGATGAGATGTTAGAGTCATTTAGAGGACGTTGCAAGTTCCGTGTGTACATGGCCAACAAACCCGCAAAATACGGCATAAAAATATATGCTCTCGTGGATTCAAAATCCTTTTATACCAGCAACTTGGAAGTATATGCCGGTAAACAACCAGAGGGACCATTCAACGTTGATAACAGTCCAAGCGCTTTGGTGAAAAGATTATCCACAAATATTTTAAATACTGGCCGCAATATAACAATGGATAATTACTTTACGTCAATTCCTCTTGCTGACGAGCTGGTTGCTAACCACCGAACAACTATAGTAGGCACTGTGCGAAAAAACAAAAAAGAAATCCCACCCTGCTTTCTAAACATCAAAGATAGAGACAAGCCAAGTAC
This sequence comes from Yponomeuta malinellus, assembly GCA_947308005.1. NCBI lineage: Eukaryota > Metazoa > Arthropoda > Insecta > Lepidoptera > Yponomeutidae > Yponomeuta > Yponomeuta malinellus. The sequence continues at coordinate 15,524,898 of OX371012.1, forward strand.
AATGTTCGGATTTGGTGAGAAGAATGTACTTATATCCTATGTGCCTAATAAAAAGCAAAAAAAAGTAGTTCTACTTTTGTCAACATTACACAATGACGATAAGATCGATGAAACTACCGGTGCTGCTCAAAAACCAGAAATCATAACTTATTACAACGGGACTAAAGGAGGAGTCGACGTCGTTGATCAAATGAAAGAAGAAGGTAAGATTTGGTTATTTGCTTGCATGAGTTCGTTTGCGATAGCGTTGAGAGCGACACGTCTCGCTCTCCGCTACTCGACCGCCCGCCCGCTTACACAGTGCGCCCGTGTATTGCCGGCGAGCTCTTATCGAATTGTATCTAACCTACTTATCTCTTTGTTTCAGTGTTCGGGCTCTCCAGCCTGCCGCATTCCAACGAGTGAGTAAGTGTCTAGCCCCCGCTAGACTTTTCCTACTTACTTTGCTCTGTCCCCTTATCTCTCCATTCTGGTTTTTAACCGCGCTCCCTCCGCCCCCCTGCCGCCGGCAGGGGAGCCGCCAGCCATTATGGCTCAGCCCAACTGCTCTCTTGAGCAACTATTCTCCTTCATAAAGGAGCACGGGCTCCTCGATGCCTTTCAGGCATTCTGTAGGCCCCCGACCGCCGCCGCCGCGATCCCGGACTCTCCTGAGTCCCCCGCCTCCCCCACCCCCTCTGGCCCCTCGTCCCCCATGGAGACCGATTCCACCCCTGGCCCCTCGCGCCCACGGAAACGCTCCGTATCCCGCGGCTCCGAGTCTCCTGACTCCGCCGCTATTGTCTACTCGTGCGCAAGCACCACCGCGGCCGAATTCTCTTCGGATGAAGGCCACGGTTTTAAAACCTTTGTCCCTAGAAAGAAGCTCTTGCGTAAGCAAGCTTCTTCTTCCCCCAAGAAAGGCAACTCGCCTACCCCCCGCTCGTCCCCCGTGACCGCAGCCCCCGTTACCGCCACGGTGACCGCCCCCCACCCCCGCCCCCTCATGTCCTTAGACATCCCCGAGCCGCCGCCGGCTAAACCCGTCAAGCGGTTCTCACCGCAGCCTCTGAAGGCTAAGTCCCCCCCTTCCGTCTTCTTAAGAGACAAGTCAGCCTGGACATCGGTGTCCAAATTGTGCCTGGACCACAAAGGCCCAAAACTGGGGCGACTCAATTAAGATTGAGGTCCCATCGACCGACCACTTCAGGAGCCTTACTAGGCTCCTCACTCAAAACAAAGTCCCGTACCACACCTACGCACTCCCCGAGGAGCGCAAGGTACGTGCTGTCCTCAGAGGCGTTACCTCAGAACTTCCTCTGGATTCCATCAAGGATGACCTTGTCGCACAAGGTCATCCCGTAGAGGCTGTGCATCCCATGCACAGCTCCCGCGGCAAAACCTTCCCGCTATCCCTGGTGATTCTCACCAACACCCCCTCCAGTAGGTCCATCTTCTCAGGAGAGCTCACCGTCTGTGGGCTCTCCTGCATTAAAGTGGAAAAGCCCCACAGGCGCGGCCACCCTGGCCAATGCCACCGCTGCCAACTCTATGGCCACGCGTCGGCTAATTGTTCCGTCCCCCCTAGGTGCGTAAAGTGCCTAGAGCCTCACGCCACCGGGGACTGCTTGCACACTCGCGAATCGGAGGGCCCTCCGGCTTGCGTGCTGTGAAAGCAGCTCGGCCATCCGGCCAACTACCGGGGGTGCCCGCGTGCCCCCCGCTCCTCCCCCCCTAAGGCCCCAAAGGCGACTCAGCCTCCTCCTCAGAGGAGACCAGTGCCACCGCCGGCTATTACCCCGTCCAATTTCCCCTCCCTCGGCCGCCCCACCACCAATCCCAACCCCCCCTCAGGCCCCCGCGTGGGCCCCCCGCCCTTCTCCGACCCAGCCTCCCCCCCCCCGCTCCGCGCCCCGCCCCCTCGGGCGCCCCCCACTCCCAGATCGCGGATGACCTCTTGACGGTCAGCGCCGCCATTGCCCATATTGATTTGGCCGAAATAGCGGTCCTGGCGCGCAAACTGCGCGCCGCAACCTCCCCCGCCGCGCGTCTGATGGCTGTGGCCGAACACAGCCATCTGCTCTCCCTTATATGAGCAGTACAATTTCGCGCCCCCCGGTCCCTCAGACCACTCAGTCTCCCGTCAGCGCGGGTCGTATCAAACCTAAGAGTGTCTCGCTCATCTCGTACAATGCTCGCGGCCTCCGCAGCAACGTACCCGAACTTAGAGAGTTCGTCGAAGACTTCGAAGTCGATTTGTTGCTAGTGCAGGAAACTTGGCTCAAACCCCATACCAGGGGCCTGAGTATACCCAAGTATTCTCTCGTTAGGAACGACAGAGCCGACGGCCGTAGAGGCGGCGGCACTGCCATTTATTTTAGAAAGTCGCTCCATTGCTCCCCCGTCGCCACTCCGGCCCTCACTAACATGGAGGCTACTATCTGTAGATTAGCTCTGACGGGTCACCCGTCCTTAGTCATAGCCTCTATTTACATACCCAGCGGAACACTACCCCTAAGGAGTGATTTCGAAGCCATCCTCGCTCTAGGCGCCCACACCGTTATGTTCGGGGATTTTAACTCCAAACATACGGATTGGACCTGCCTACAGACGAACCCCGGCGGTACTGCCCTCCTCGGCTTAACCGAGGCGTTAGAGATGGACGTCTTATGTCCTTACTCCCCCACCCATTACCCCGATAACATAGACCACGCCCCCGACGTAGTAGACTTCGCCCTAGTAAGGGGCGTCCACCTCAACCTCAGGGCGATCGAGACTCTTGACGACCTAGGTTCCGACCATCGACCGGTGTCCCTTCAACTAGGTCCCCCACCGTCACCCTCCACACTCTCTACTAAAACCATCACTAATTGGGACAGTGTCAAAAGCTCCCTAGTCACCGCCTTAGAAGCCCCCGACTCGCCTTATGCGCTCTCGTCCGACCATTTCGACAGTACAGACAAAATAGATAGCGCCGTAGACTCCCTCACCCTTTTGGTTCAAACAGCCATTCGTGAGAGCAAGCGTGTAGTACCGGTCCACGACCGGAAATTGCCTCTCGCTGTCAAGAACCTCATTAGGGCCTCCCTCTACCCAACTCCTGCCTACAAGAAACGCGCTAACGATCTCCAGCGGCAAGTCAGGTCCCGTGTCTCTGATCATAACAACGCCCAATGGGGCGATCTCATGGAGACCATCTCCCCCTCCCACCAAGCTTACTATAGAGTAGCCAGGGCCCTTCGGGCAGACGCGATCACTCACACACCACCTATGGCCCGCCCCGATGGCTCTACCGCCTTCGAGGACGTTGAGAAGGCCGAGTGTTTCGCCGACAGCATTGAGTCCCAATGCTCGCCCAGCACTCAGCAGTGCGACCCAGCTCACGTCGGTATGGTCGAGGAGGAGGTCCGTAAAAAGACCTCCCTCCCTCTTCCAACCGACGAAAATCCCATTGCGGTTTCCACGGACGAAATTCAGTCTTTCATCAAAAGACTGAAACGTAAAAAGGCCCCAGGAGCCAACCTAGCGCTCAAGATGTTCCCCACTCAGGTGCTAACCCTGTTAGCACTCATCTTCAATGCCTGTTTTGACCACTGTCACTTCCCAACCGCGTGGAAGGAGGCGACGGTCATAGGCATCCCCAAGCCGGGAAAGCCCCTCAACCTCCCATCCAGCCATCGCCCCATCAGCCTCCTCAAGGCTATGGGCAAACTCTTCGAGAGAGTCATCCTCACTCGCATGAGGAATCACCTCTTCCCTTCAGAGGCCCCCCCCCCCCACCCTCATCATTCCTCACCAATTTGGCTTTCGGGCAATTCACTCTTGCCCTCAGCAAGTCCACCGCATAGTAGAGTTCATTCTGAGCGGGTTTTTCCCCAGGCGCGAAAAGACGGTAGCCGTCTTATTCGATGTCGCCAAGGCCTTCGATAAGGTCTGGCACGCCGGGCTCATTTATAAGTTGTATGAGCTGGGTCGCCCCGACCGACTTGTCCGCGTCTTAGCTTCCTTTCTGAAGGACCGCTCCTTCCGCTTTAGACACGAGGGCGTTCTCTCTTCCCTCCGCCCACTCAGAGCCGGGGTCCCGCAAGGCTCCGTGCTCTCCCCCCTCCTGTACATTTCGTACACAAACGACATCCCCATCCCCGGCAATGGGGTCCAACTGTCACTTTTCGCTGACGACACCGCACTCTACTGCAAGAGTCGGAAAATGTCAGTTATTCTGAGTAGGCTCCAATCCGCGGTCGATGAGCTAGGTGCCTGGTTCAGGCTCTGGCGAATCGAGGTCAACCCGGAAAAGAGCACCGCGATCCGCTTCGACCATAAGGTCCGCCGCGGTCTCTCCGACCGCCCTATCCGTACGCTAGGTACCCCAGTCCCCTGGCGAACCACCGCCAAGTATCTAGGTGTCACCCTAGACAGCAGACTGACATTTAGGCCACACATCCGGAAGGTGACCCGGACCGCGCGTTTTTACCTAGGCCGCCTATCCTCCATGATAGGCCGACACAGTAGGATGTCCCCTAGGAACAAGCGAACGCTCTATAAGGTTTGCATTCGTCCCGTGCTGACTTACGCGGCACCCGTCTTCGCCCACGCGGCCCCCAAAGTCCTGTACGAACTTCAGAAAGTTCAAAATCTCTTTATCCGTAGGGCTCTGAACGCACACTGGTGTGTCAGGAATGCCGACCTCCATCGGGACATGGATATCCCAACTATCCAACAATTCATTAAATCTCTCTCAGAGACCTTTTTCAGCACGGCCGAAGTGCACCCCAACCCCCTTATCCGCCAAGTAGCGGACTACACACCCCCCATGACGAAAACCCGTTACCTGGTGCGCAGGCCCAGGAACGCCCTCGTCGACCCCCCGATCAACTTTCATCTGATCTGGACCGCCTACTAGAGGCCCAGTCCCAGTCAGACGAAGCCCCCGCCCCCGCCCCCGCCGGTGTTCCCGCCGGTGTCCCTCTCCCTCCTAGCCGCGGTCACGATTTGACGAGCTGTCCCAAGCGGACGCTCCCTTAAGGAGCTCCGCTGCGCGCCCTCCTCGGCATCGAGGTGGGTCGCTCAAGATGTCGGTTTAGGGGTCCTTAGGACCAAACCAGCCCCCAGGTGGTGTTTAGTGGGTAGGCGCACTTCCTGTGAGTCCCACATTGGCAGCACGGCCGGGCCCGTGCTGTTATGCATGAGCATTCACCACCTCCCTCCCCCGTGTCCTCCGGAGGGTGCCCTTTTTAGGGCTAAAAAAAAAATGACTCGAGGTCGGAGGTCATCAAAAACAATTAGCGAAATTCATGAAAAAAAAAAACAAAACATCGAGTGATAGATAGTGAAGATATCGAAGTTAAATACTCGTACCTATACGACCTAGGATTTTTCATTTGTTTATCCTACTGCAGTGCGGAACAAACAAGTTAAAGTGCTTTAATATGTACCTACTAGTATACTAAGGTATTTATTTAGGTCTTACTTGTACCTAACCTTTAAACATCGAACTACTTTTTTATTTTATTTATTTATTACGTTTGATTGCTTAATGTAGGTACCGCGACGTTGATTGATGTGTCCTATCCATACTTATATTATAAATGCGAAAGTAACTCTTTCTGTCTATCTGTCTGTCTGGCTGTGTGTTACGCTTTCACGGCTCAAACGCTGAACCTATTTGGATGAATGTTGGTATGGAGATAATAGGATAGGCGATAGCTTGAGTCCTGGGGAAGGACATAGGCTACTTTTTATCCCGGAAAAGTGCACAGATGATCACAGATCCCGGAAGAATCGCTATATACGAATTCCTCGCGGACGAAGTCGCGGGCAGAAGCTAGTAATAAATAATACTTAGTCCAAGTTGCAACTATTTCTCTGGGCCTATATTAATTTACATTGTTAGTTCTTTTAGGTGCTTATACTTAGTTTATTATTTATTTAAGATGTTTGATGGCGATGGAAAAAGAAACTTTCTGGTGCACTGAGTCGAAAAAGAAAGCTGGAGAAGGAAGTGTCTCTGAAAAAGAATACAAGTTCTATTAAAAAGTTTTTTGTTCGACCCGGTTCATCCTCGGACGAACACCTGGAGACAGAGACATATAAAACCCAAGATAATTCTACAGCAGAACTCGTCACTTCTACGTCACCGCCGCCGCCGCTGCTGTCTTTGTCGTCGGTAGTTGAAGAAGACGAAGAACCTCCTAGTGCCGAAGCGTCCCCGGAGAATATACTTCGAGAAGATATGAGGTGTATAGATGCAAAGGTGCCTCTGTCCATATTTCGACTTTTTTAATCTGTGAATGTCATTTTTTAAAGGAAGTCGTAAGCTCAAAGCCAATATCAACATTCAGGTGCAAAAACGTATGAATCGCTTGTAAAAAGCTAAGAAAAGATGAACTCAGATGCAAACACGCCATTCTCCAAATTCATTCGGAAGCAAAGGTGACACTATCCGTTTAGACCAATCACAGCACGCTATTTTGAAAACATCAACATGGCGATTTCTGTGTGCAATAGGCAACAACGTATCCGATTATTTTCGCGATTTCTACTGTTTTATTGTAGTAATGGAAGAGCCAGTGCAGGAAGTGTCATCAGGGAGGACCAGAAAACGTAGTCGCAATCCAGAAAATTGGAAACGAGCGCAGGAAAAGGCGGAACGCTAAGTTTTTCGTCTACTTATAAACGAGTGGTTGTTGAGTTGTTTTAGGGTAAACACAGTATTAACACCCTCAGCGCCTCTGTGTAATTTTTGCACACGCTTGTTATTGCACTGTGTATCAAACATTATACATACGGCACTTTCTTTTTAAGACATCGTGTATCCTTAATGAACATGCTTTTTATACTTTTTGTTTCGGGTGAAATTATCTGGCCTGGGGGACGTTATGTATTGGTTTGGCATATGACGGCAAACCCAAACGATGATCAGGAACTTTTAGTAGCACTTGATTTTTCTGGCAGTCAACGTGTGTTACGAAAATTTCTTTCATTTACTTTCTCTTGTGGTCCCGATTTTTCACAAACATTTCCCACATTTTTTATGTTTAGTATTTTCGTTCAACTAAAGAACTGCAGTAATGCGATTCTAGGCATTTGAAACCTAAATTAATTGTTTCACTGCATGCTTCTTGTACGGATATTTGCGTGAAGTTGTCTCTCTTGCTGCGGCTCCTGTTATTTTAAAAACTTGCTACTCGACGAATCCGATGTACAGAACTATTGTAAAAAGTTATTATGAACTTAAATTATTGAAATCGCTGTATAGTTTATGATTGATTAATTATTATTTTTTAATATTTTCTTTTTGGTTTGCAGGTACTCTCCCAAAAGGCTGCCTCAATATCCAACATGTAATCATGAGAGGGGAGCATACAAATGTCGTAAATTAACCATGACTGACATTCGAAAATTTTTTGAATCATTTTATGCGACAAAAAATAAACAACACCAGGATGCATTACTCTTAAAATATTGTAAGGTTAGTGATACGGTACGGCGACGAGCACGAGTGGGTCAGCGAGCTGCAAACAAGTACAAAGCTGTTCGTAAAAAAGAGTGAGAACTTAAAGGTTATACCTGTATGTCAAAAAACCTTTTTAAAAATATTGCACATCTCTGTACATCGGATTCACCGAGTAGCAAAAGTTTTTAAATCAACAGGAGCCGCAGCAAGAGAGACACGTGGAGGTGATCATACTTCACGCAAATATGCGAACAAGAAGCGTGCAGTGAAACGATTCATTGAAAGTTTCAAATGCCTAGAATCACATTACTGCAGGTCTTCAGTGGAACGAAAATATTTAGACTCCAACTTAAACATAAGAAAAATGTGGAAAATGTACCGTGAAAAATCGGGTCCAGAAGAGCAAGTAAGTTTGGAATTCACTCAATTTGGTTTTGTCTCGTGCTCTCGTATTTGAATGAACTCAAAAACATTGTACAAAAAAAATCCTTTCGAAAGTCCTGTTTTTTCTGTTCTTGTCGATTCTCTTTGAATATCACACAATATGTCGGGATTTCTTACAAATTTAGATTTGTACTGTGCTCTTAAATCAGGTGGTGGTTCTAAAAATACTGAATCTTTATATAATACTATTGTCGAACGTATTGGCATCGAATTGTCTTCAGAAGATTTGAGTATTATCAAATCATTCTGTCGCAATTTTTCAAGCAATATATCAAAGAGATGGTCACGTTCAAGCAGAACCCAAAAGACATTTTTGAGTCAGAATTCACACTGGTTAGATTTGGAAATTGTCTGGCCCAAATGTAAAAATATTGATTTAAACAACGTTTTTAAAATTCATGTCGAGGAAGACGTTCCAGTTATTAAGACTGCGGAAGTAGATGCGCATAAATCGAGTAGTGTTGTAAATAAAAAACCTTTTGATGACTTATCTGATAAACAGAAGAAAAGGCGCTCTCTCACACTTCTAGATCATTCTGAGGAGGAACTAGTTTACGCTTTATGTGCTAAACTGAAAGGGGCTAACAAAACAAAATTAGCGACGATAATTAAAGAACTCTTCCAAAACGAAGAAAAATGTGAAATAGTGGAAGACTTTTTGAAGCACAAAAAAACTGAGAAACGTTGTCTATCTGATGATAAAACGTTAGCGCTATTTACGTCAACGAATTTATCAAAATGGCAATATTGCAATTTAAGATCCATTCTCGCTTCAGAAAATATTTTTGGCCTTCCATCCTATCAAAAGCTTCTCGAAACGAAAAGAACTTGTTATCCTCCAGAGGCAGATATAACTGTAACCGAATCTGGAGTCAAAATACGACTACAATCACTACTAGATTTGACTATTAACAGGATTTTGAAGCTAATTCAGCTTGATTCTACAGCCACAAAGTCACTTAAATTGATAAGTCAATGGGGATTTGATGGGTCATCTTCTCAAAGTAACTATAAACAAAAGTCACAGTCTGACATTGAAATTGACGATTCTTCAGTCTTTATGATTAGTTTGGTTCCGCTTCGTTTGGTTGAAGATAGTGGTACTATCTTATGGCAGAATCCTGCACCATCTTCGACAAATTTCTGTCGTCCAATTGGTTTTGAATTTTCAAAAGAAACAATTGATTTGATCAATTTGAAAAGTGCTGCTATAAATGAAGAAATCTGCAATCTTACATGGACAGTTGTAAAGAATCTGGAGATACGTCATGAATTGTATATGACAATGATTGATGGGAAAATTTCGACTGTAGTTTCTAATACTTCTTCTGCAGCGGTTTGTAATATTTGCAGTACACCACCGAGTAAAATGAATGACTTGGACTTTGTTTCCAAACAACCCATCAGAGATGACATGTACAAATACGGTTTGTCCTCGCTTCACATGTGGATAAGATGCATGGAATGTGTTTTACATATTTCCTATAACTTAGATTTCAAAAAATGGTCAGCTCGTAATGATGACAAATTGTTGAAACAGGCTAAAAAACAATTGACTCAAGAAGAATTCCGGAGAAGAACTGGTTTGTTGATCGATATAGTTAAACAAGGATTTGGCACCACCAACGACGGTAATACAGCACGAAGGTTTTTCACGAACTTTGAAATATCTGCTGAAATAACTGGTATTCATCCTGATTTGATCAAAAGATTTGCAGTTATTTTACAAACTATTTCCTCTGGGCAATTGATTAACACCAGCCTTCTTAGAGAATATTGCAGAGAAACAGCAATACTTTATATCAACTTATACCCATGGTATTTCATGCCGTCAAGTGTCCATAAGCTGTTGCTTCATGGTGCAGATATTTGTGAGAGTTACTCATTCATTCCCATAGGCATGCTTTCCGAAGAAGCATCCGAAGCCCGTAATAAAGATTTCCGGAACGTTCGACGAGCACACACAAGGAAAATCGGTAGGGTTCAAACAAATTTGGACATAATCCACAACTTTTTAATAAGCTCAGATCCCTACATCAGCCATATTAAACCGAACTTTGTTCGGTCGCAGAAACAGTTATTCCCTGTAGCCAGTGCGTTAATCTTAAGCAATGAATTACCTTCAGAGGAAACAGAAATTTCCCAAGAAAACGTTGACCCAAATATTTTGTAATTTTTTTTATTTTGTACTTGTTCGCAATAATCTCAGAAACTATTGTTAAATTTAAATTTGCAAATATTGTAAGCATTTAAGTTAACGTTTAATTTTACAGTTAGGACAAATTTAGTATTAAAGAATACGATTTTTCGACCTGCAATAACTCCAAAGTACGCAGAAATAAGTCAAAGCTATCTTCACATAAAATACTCAAAATCACTTAAACTCTAATGTGTGTGAACGCCATCTCGACATCCCTTCACAATTTTGAGAAATTAGCGGAAGTGTTTTCTTCCATACAAAAAAAAAGGTTTTATTTTTTTTACTGAAAGTAGTCGTGGTAGGGAAATAATATTTTTTTTTCTTATTAGTCATCTTAGTATCAAGCTACAAAAAAAAATCGTGGCTCTAGCATCAATGTCCATGTTTTAATTAATCGGGACCACTGTGGGCCGCCAAGGTAGTCCCTGCAAATCGTTTGTGGATTCGAGTGAACGGAGCAAAAGGAGAAAAACCGAGGAAATACGTTCCTCTATAGATCCTGAGGTCATAGTGCATGCTGCACAAGTGGTTTTACAAACTCACGGAAAAAGGGATGCCTCGAAGGTCCTTAAAGAAATCACCAATTCGCCAAGCCGAGCTAGCAAATATAGAAGAGCCTATTCCAAAACAGATGGAACAATCGCTCCTTTGACCCCGTTCGAAGTTCTAAAGATGTTTGTGGAAGCGGATCTCACTCGACGGCAATATGAAATAATAAGGGCAACAAATCCAAGGCATTATCCTTGTTACGATCTTCTGTTAAAGGCAAAACAAGATTGCTATCCACCCAAAAGTGCCTTACGAGTAACGGCTACCTGCGCAGAAATGGAGTTGCAAAGCCTAATGAATCATACAGTAACGCGCTTATCGATGTTCCTGGAAGAAGTCTTGCTTACACTCAATGACAATGAGCGGAAGTAATTAGCATTAATTATCAAATGGGGATGTGACGGCTCACAACAAGCTCGGTTTAAACAGAAATTTGCGGATGATGCAGACTCCGATGCCAACATTTTTCTACGTTCCTTTGTGCCTCTGCGAATAGTTTGCGGAGAAGGAAACAAGAAGATCGTGTGGCAGAATCCTACGCCATCCTCTCCACGATATTGCAGACCGATAAGATTCCGGTTTGTTAAAGAGTCCACAGATGTGATGAAAGAAGAAATCAGCTATGTAGGAAATGCTGCCAAGTCCCTGACCACGAGTACAGTCAATTTAGACGGTGGTGAATTCAAGTTCATACACATAATGAAGATGACAATGATTGATGGGAAAGTTTGCAATGCAGCCACAAATACAGCTTCAACGAGTAGGTGCTACATCTGTGGAGCCACTTCAAAGGACTTCAACAATCTGGAGAAAAGAAACGAGTTAAGCCCAGAAGCACTTGAATTTGGGATTTCAGTTTTGCATGCCAGGATACGCATATTCGAAAGTATATTGCACCTGGCGTATAAACTACCTGTAAAAAAATAAAGAGACAGAAGGACTTCGGAAGAAAAGCTGTTAGAAAAATAAAAAAAACTAGAAATTCAAGAAAAGTTCCGGACAGAAACTGGGCTGCTAGTAGACATGCCAAAAGCAAATTTTGGGAACACAAACGATGGAAATACCAGCAGACGTTTTTTTGAGAACACAGAGTTGGCTGCTGAGATTACAGGTATCAGCCATGAAATTAATTCATCGGCTGAAAGTCATACTAGAAGCTATTTCATCCGGCTACAAAATCGATACACCGAAGTACGAAACCTATGCTATGGATACAGCAGTTATATGTAGAGCAGTACGGGTGGCATCCTATGACACCCACAATGCACAAAATTTTGATCCATGGTGCCAGCATTATTGAAAACGCTTTGTTGCCGATAGGACAATTATCGGAAGAAGCAGCAGAGGCACGCAATAAACATTTCAGGTCTTACCGACAAAACTTTTCAAGGAAGTTTTCAAGGGAGGAGTGTAACCTTGATATATCCTCCTGAGCCCTCGTGGTCATTTTTTGGAACAAAATAAAACATATCGGCAAGCCCGGTTTCCAGTAAACACAACTATTCATAGAGGACGGATGTTCCAAAAACTGACCTTAATATTTATTTGCTTGTATCTCAAAATGTTGTCTTCTAACAGTGCTGCATTTTGTGTAAATTGAAACGTAATATATCTGTCTCCCTCTCGCAATTACAATTTTTACTATGACCTCTAAGCACAGCCCAGTGTTACGCCGATCATCCACCAAGATGGCGGACCGCCGCGGCCGGGGTAAGTAAAATCTTTAATTTTCACACTTAACTGCCAATAATTAGTTAAGTTTTTGTTTGTTTGATTTTATTTTGAATGTGATAATGGCGTTACAATGATTATTTTAACACAGTATTTGATTTTTGCACGAAAATATGTGGTCGTTAAAATTTGTTCCGAAAAAGTCCACTCCGTCTCCTATTGAAGTTATAAGTAAATTTATTTTGTACCGAAAAAGTCAACTTCGTCCCCTATTGATCTTATAAAGTAGTTCTATTTTGTTCTAAAAAAGGTACTTTCGTATCCTATTATAAATTTAAGTATGGATTGATTGTTCCATGATAGGTAACTCCGTACTCAGTGAACTTAAACTCTTCACGCTTTTTCATCAATTAGACAAACTACAATGCACAAAATAAAATTACCCTGGGCTTTTTTAAATCGCTGTTATTTAAAAAGGAGCTTGCTTTGAAAAATATTTATTCAATAAAAACTTTTTGTTTTAGTTTTGAACAACGCCGAACTGAGTGCATTACTGAACAACTCAGAATATGAAGATGACTCTGATACTGGAGAACCAACTATCAATGAGCCAGAATATGTACTAGAAAGTTCTTCGGCTTCGGAAGATAACAGTGGAATTGATGAAGATTTTGAACAATCGAATTCACGAGGCCGCACTCGCGATAGAGCTACAAATCGCACTCGTACTCGTATTCGTGCTCGCACCCGTGGTGGTATACGTCGTACCGGTCGCTGTCGCACACGTGTTCCCAATCAAAGAAGAGCTAGGTCTCCAAGTCCTCATTCTTATTGGAATAGAACAACGATTAACAAACCTGCACCTGTTCTTACAGAACCATCTTACCGCCCATCACGTATTGGTGCAAGTGATGTTTACGAGTACTTTAAAGAGTACATAGACGAAGATATTTTCGAGTTGATAGTTCAAAAATCAAACCAGAGCGCTGTTCAAAGAACTGGAAGAACTTTGGGGTTAACCAAAGAAGAATGCAAAATTTTCTTTGGTCTAACCATGCTCATGTCATGCATAAATTATCCTCACAATAAAATGTACTGGAATCAACGTTGGTCCGTTCCTCTTATAACTGAAGCTATGTCACGTGATCGATTCTGCTGTCTGAGAAATAACATTAAATTAGTTTATGATGACGACATAACCCCTGAAATGAGAAACAATGACAAACTGTGGAAGATACGCCCATTATTAGACAGGGTTATAGAAGGATGTCGCAAGCAAATACGAAGCGTCAAAATAAGTATTGATGAAATGATTATTCCCTTTACTGGAGCTTGTCATATAAAACAATATTGCCCTGGTAAACCTCATCCAACTGGTATTAAAGCTTTCGTTTTAGCGAATCCTAATGGGCTTGTTTGTGATCTGGTAGTATATCAAGGCAAAAATACAATGACTGATAACAACGATTCACTGGGCGAAGGGATTGTTCTTAAACTAACAGAAACACTTATTCCCGGTCATGTTATTTTCTTTGATCGCTATTTTACTACATTTAAGCTGGCAGAAAAACTAAATAGAATGGGATTTAAGTGCGCTGGAACCATTATGCGAAACCGTATACCTGCTTACATAAAAGATCAATTAGAAAGTGATAGGACATTAGGAAGATCAGGAAGAGGAAGCCACGACGTGCTCGTGAGTCCAGATGGTAACATAGCTCTCACGAAATGGTTTGATAATAAACCTATTATGTTTTTGTCCACTATTTACGCAGCTCATGAACCTGATTATTGTCGTAGGTATGAAAGAAGTCTTCGTCAATATATTCAGGTCCCTAGACCCGAAGTAGTTAAAGAGTACAACGCCAGCATGGGCGGTGTTGATCTTACTGATAGACTGTTAGCTGTATGTCCAGCACGAGGGCGCACTAAGAAATGGACAGTTCGATTTGTTTCACATTGCTTCGATCTGTCAATCACAAATGCGTGGATCAAGTACAAAGAAGAACAGAAAGAAGACGGTATACATAAAATTATGCAGCTTCGAGAATTCAAAAGAGTAATTGCAGAAAAATTAATAGAAGAAAATATGTATATAACGAAAGTTTTGATCCAAATTCTATTGATCAAGTTGAAGCATCTGTTGAACAGCCAACACATCGAAGCAGAGGCAGACCAGCTGCAGTACCTCTGCCTTCTGAAGCAAAACGTTATCATGGAGCATACCATTTACCGGAATACTGTAAACCAAGTCGCTGTAGGAAAAAAAAATGTTGTAAAGAAACAACAGTTATGTGCATGACTTGCAACATTCCACTATGTTTTACCCAAAATAGAAATTGTTTCAAGCTTTTCCACACATGTTGATCACGTCAACGACCATTGTGGCGTAGCCTAAGAAGTAAACTCACATTATGTTCCTATTTTATGTAATTAGTCAGAAGTTAATCACCTTCCGGGTAACAAGCTACCTAGTTTATTTTTTGATATGTTTTGTTAAACATTTAAATTGTACTCGCTTACCAAAGTCAGAAAGTAGAGTTAAGATTTTTGTATTGTTCCTAAATGTTATACTTTAATACTCCAAAGAGACTGTATCTTCTTGATTATAAGTTTAATTAATTTTAGATGAGAATGTTTATGGTTAACCGAATTTTAGACAAAGTTTGTTTTTTTTTTTCAAAGAAGAATTGTTATTCAGAAGCTTTATTTTATTTTTTTATTGTTTTCTGTTTGAGAATTTGGGTAGGAACCAAAGGTAAAGAAATAATTATTTTTATGTTCATAGCCAAGCAATTGGCATTTCATATTTTATTAAACAGCATTTATTTCCTAAATAAATACTTAAAAAAAACCAAAATTGTGTATTCTGTTTTGCCACTTTTGTAAAATTACTCAAAAGTAAGAACGAATGTCCCAAAAAACGAACAAATTGTAGGTAATTCAAAATGAACTTAATGTATTCATTATGAACACCCAAAACTACTTTGTTCTAGCGAAAATTGAGCAAATATGATCTTAATCTTATTACAAGCATGCTAAGGTTCAGGTCTTAGGGGTATCAATCAATTTGTTCCAAAAATGGGACATTCGTTCTTAAATACTTAGTGCCATTTTAAAATTCAGGGCTTAGGAAGATATATCAAAGGTTGCTATTATCATCAGATCCTCTCCTGAGCAGTATGAGACCTGTTAAAAAAACTTCGAGAAAATAATTTTTAAGTGAAACCATAGCTTTGCTTGCGCCTGCTGAGTCGAACGCAGAGACAGATCCAGAAGACTCAGGCACAGAGCAAGAAACCTAATTTTCCGAGTAAAAGTTACGAGAAACCATTTTGTAAATTGTTGTATGTAAATAGGAATTATGCGTGTACCGTCTAAATTGTAATTTATTGTATTTTATACTTACTTATATTTTAGGTAACATAAATATTTCTGTAGTGTAATTTTTTTTGCTGCTTTAACTAAATAAACATTTTAATTTATTTAAAGCCAGCTGTTTTATAAATCATTTTGGAGGTGTAAATAATAACAAATGTTTTTGGCCGCCTAAATCGTCAAAATCTACGTATGTGCGGCGGCGTTTCTAAGATGCACCACCGCGATATCAAGACATATTGTTAGCCGATTACACATATGAGCAGGATAATACGCGGATTATAGTATTTTCTTCAATAAAAGCAAGGAAAACCATGTGTGAAGCAACAGACTTTTATGGCGATGGCACCTTCAAGAGTTGCCCCGTACCATTTGCTGAACTATATTCAATTCACGCGGATATAGGCAGTACCATGAACCATACGAACATAATCCCATTGGTTTATGCACTCATGAGTAGTCGCAAAACTTTGTTTCAAATCATAAAGTTACAGATACCACAGTGGAACCCAACCAAATTCAAAGTAGATTTTGAAAAAGCTGCTATGAAAGTCATTTGTATGGTCTTTCCATCCGCCATATTGAAAGGTTGTTACTACCATTACAACAAAGTAAAAGGAAAAGACCTGAAAATGAAAGATCATAAGGAAGCGCGATTAGTACAACTAAGCGCGGTTCTGCCATTACTGCCAGAAGAACAAATAATGCGCGGCTGGGTGTATATAATCGCTCGATATGGAGACGACGAAGATTCGCCACGCACAAAGGCATTTCTCAAATACATGGAGAAACAGTGGCTTCGAGAAGAGTTCATAATAGTGTGGTGTGTTTTTGGAGAGACACACAGGACCACAAATGCCCTCGAAGTATGGCATAATAAGTTAAATAAGGCCGTAGGGATCAAGAGCCCAAATCTGATGCAATTCTTGAATTCAATAAAAGATGATGCTTCTCAACACACGGTTAGAAATGTTATGAGAGAACAAATGAAAACACCTAAAAGAAAACGAGATAATATAATTATATTAAAAGATAAATTCATTCAAGTGCCGCTGGAATTGACACAAGGTCTTGTGACAGTTGGCCATGCATTAGAGATTTAACGACATTAGAGTTAAGAAACCTTATGTGAATGCGTGATGATTGACTGTGATAAAACACCTCGTGCGTTTCGCGTCTTCATGTTCCGGCTCTTTTACTAGGAAAGGATGCTTTTGAGCAACCCCGCAAGGTGTTGATAAAAAAAGCGTCAGTTTTCATTCTAGGCGTATTTACTTTAAAAAATCCGTGTTATTGCCACTAACAGAATCTGAACCAACGTCGCGTAAGGAAATAATGGCAAATGCAGTGTGAACGCAACACAAACTAACGACAAAAACTATATAACCTCTTTCACTTCCACTTCGTTTGTTTGTTTCACTTCACTCGATGGTTTCACTTCACTCGACGGTTTCCCTTCACTCGGTGGTTTCACATCACACTTTACATCATCGTCATCGTCGTCGTCACCGCCACCAACGATCTCCTGTTTATCGTCATCAGTTTTACTACCGGGTACCTCATCGCTAGGTTCAAAGGCGTGTCTACTGAGTTTCTCCAGCCACAAACCCATGGAGTGTTCTTCCAGTTCTCCTTTGACAATGTTCGGGTAAATGTATTCATGTTTAAAAGTCTGTACCGTCGATTCAACCTCCTCCCAGGTCAGACTGTCGTGGCTTGTCTTGTATTTAGCGTCGTAGCGATCGTAGTGGACCTGAAATTTGAAATGGGATTGAATCTCTCTGATTTAACCTATGCGACCAGTTCAACTACAGGGGCCCCCATTCGTAGAACTACAATTCATGGTTTATTATTATGACAATATGATGTATGCATTATATAATTAAGGATTATGTCTGGCATTAAAATAATGTTAGCGGGGTCCGTCAAAAAGATTTGTGCGGACTATACACACTAATGCGGTGGCGGTGACGGTCATACATACGTCATTTACGGTAGTAGTATTTATATGGAAGTATGTATGGACCTGGAATGAAAGAGATGAGACCAATGCCCAACAGTGGGATCTGTTTATGGGGTGATAAGATAGATGTATGGACCTGGTGTTCCTCACACTGCTGATCCAACTATGTTGATCAATAATTGAATGCGATCAATATACATAAACTCACGCCTGTATCCCAGAGGAGTAGGCAGAGACCAGGGACTGCCACTTGCCACGATCCTGACAGATCACTTTCGCTTCCTCAACATTCATTCGAATAAACAACTTGAATATCGTCGTTCATATTGCAAAATATCACATGTCAAAAAAATACGATTTTTGTTTTTTCATCGAAATTGTATAAGAAATTGATTCTGTCACACGTGCAAGCACACTTCGGTCTGATTAGCTGTGTATACTATTACGACTTTATTTTCTTGTAATTCACTAATCTTCATACTATTTAGATGAAAAAACAAAAATCGTATTTTTTGACATGTGACATTTTGCAATATGAACGACGATATGTTGCTTAGTAGTACTACTGATGTACGATAATCTGGGATAATTATGTTGCTTTGCTGAGAGTAGCTAAATTGACGATTAACTACACATTGAGGATTAATAAATCATGACTTAACCAACCAATCCTGCCTATAAAAAAAGCACAATAAGCCGAGGTTTACTCATGATGTTCTCCCTCGTTGATAGCCATTGCTAATGTATCATAATTTAAGAAATTAACAACAATTTTACAATGATTCACAAAAAATTGTAAAACCCACCTGCTCTTTATTTTGTAAAATTTTTTGGTTAGTTTGAGTCCAGTAACAACCATTTACGTATTGTAAAACTCGATAATCGTCGCAATTGAGGTAAATCGAGTTACTATTTTGTTACAGTTTTTTTCGCCAATATTGCTTTGTATTTAAATTAATTTTACTATCGTTTCGCTTTCGAGCATAGACAAATAGGTTTGCCATGGGTTTAAATAAAAATCTACTCAGTTTTGCAGAAAGAGTAAATAAAGATATATTGCTGACCTAATCACCATCTATACCTCTCTCTCTCGTGCACACGTCATCATCTCGTCAGTCGATCATTGGACAGGGAGCCGGACGGTCGTCTCAGGAGTATGCGTGAGCGAGCCAGTGACTGTGACACTAACTAGTGAATATAAAATATAAAAAGCGGTGGTAGCGGAGCTGTACGGGCTAAGCACCGTGCATCGCTGCGTGTGCTGACATTGCATT
Source organism: Yponomeuta malinellus (assembly GCA_947308005.1). NCBI lineage: Eukaryota > Metazoa > Arthropoda > Insecta > Lepidoptera > Yponomeutidae > Yponomeuta > Yponomeuta malinellus. Next base: position 15,543,812 of record OX371012.1, read on the forward strand.
GTTAGACACACTGTTACCGCCCGCCAGTCGGCTCGAGCCACTCGCCAAATACACACAAACACATTAACTACTAAAACAATGTAATTCTGTGAAGTGAATAAACAACTGATACGAAGAGATAAATTACTTCTTCCTCTTCCACCACCGACCAAGGTACAACATCTGCTGTGCAGTAGAGCGAGGGCTGCACACGCTCTTCTCTGCTCGTACAGGAGCGGTAGAACGCCAGCTTCTCATTCGGGAGGACGTGGGTTCAAATCCCGGCATGAACCAATGACTTTCTTCTTTTCTAAGTTACATACATTTGTTAAGTTCTAGTAGCAATACCACTCGCTAACTGTGAAGGAAAACATCGTAAGGAAACCCTAGTGTCTGAGGTATTCACATAGATTAGCGCTTGCTAAATGAGCAATGGGACAACTATGAGGCTAAGGGCCGATTTCTGAATTGAGAATTTCACTAATACTTAAACAACGTTATGTCACGCTCTTTACCGACAAATTCGAAGAGACAGCACTACAGTTAACTATTTACTTAGCGAAATTCTCGACTCAGAAACTGGCCTTAAGAGCGGAAATCTCAGGTCTAACTAGTAAATATTACACATACCATGTCCAATACTAGGCCAAGGCCCGGTGCAGTCGGCATGATCAGCTTCTCCTTGCCAAATGCCCGCTCCATCATGGCCCTGTCTGTGTGGCTACGGACCACCGCCAACATGAGGCCGACCATCTTTCGGATCTGGTGCAGCATGAAACTTTGACCCTGCAAATGTTAAGGCGGCTGTTACGTGGAGCATGCTGTCTCGCTTGCACGGTTTCACATTTTTTAATATTCTAATAATATGGGTAATCTTTTGATAGATGTGGTCTGAGGGTTTGATGGATAATTAAATTGGGGATATTCAAGGCATATTTCTCTTATCCTGTACTATGTTTTTCATTGAGAAAATTTGATTCCAAAATTAATAATTTTAAACAACTTTTCTTTATTAAAAACTACGTATTGGACAAAAATATATATTTAAAATGTCCGTAATTTCATTATGCATCAAGCCCTCAAACCACATTTAAAACTTGACTCATTTTGAAGCAATAATTAAAATTGTTAAATTGTGCGATCGAGTCACCATGCTCCACGTAATCTTCTTAAGATCTCGTTGCACCGCAATAAGTTTGCAAGCCCACGATGTAGAAATTACTATTCTGGGTTGTGTAGATTATGTAGTTAGTGTTTGGTGGCTCCCCTCCGGCAGTAAGAAAATAGTTTAAGTTTAGTTTAATTGTGTAGAGTGAATTTATTTTTATTTTCTTCAATGAATTAAAATATAATTATAAGTTGAAATAAAATAGATTTGAAAAAAATATTTAAATAAGTATTTATGTGTTTTTCAATGAATGCACCTGACTATTTCTATGGTAGACAATTTCAAATTGTCGACGTTTTACTAGTACGTCGTTCTGTCGGTGACGTCAACTTCCCTATCTCAACTAAACAGCATGTCGCTGTTTTGCCATCATCGTCAATTTCCCTTATAGACCTTCTGATACGGAGGGGTACTTACATACAAATAATTGGTAAACACAACTAAGAATTTTAGCAAAAAGTCGTCAGTTGTTTCTTTTGTATGCTAAAGTACCGGTGACAGCTGTCAGTAACTAGAATAAACCAGAGCCCCATTTCATAGTACAATTCTTGGATTATTATTACTGTGGGGCCAGAAGCAATGTATGTGCCTGTATGTAAATGTTTAATTTAATTTAATTATGACAATTTAATGTAAATTGCATAGGCGATTAACCCACAGATTAATAAGTAGGAAGACTAATTGTACAGGCTATGCAATGTACATAATATTGTCGTAATAAACTTTGATTGTAGTTTTATAAAACGTAGCTGGGGAGTAAGGTAGGTAAGTACATACCTTAACCAGCAGCACGGCAAACTCCATGTCAGAGGAGACAAATGTCTTTTCAACGCCGAAGCTCATCATGAACCTTGATGATGAGGGATCTGTGTAATATCTGCAAACAAGCAATGAAATGTGAGTAGGTACTCACATAAACCAGTTTTATTCAGCAACGTTATTTATCTTGAACTTATTTAGATTTTTTTTAGGGTACCATATTCGAAGGGTGTTATGCCTAGTATGTCTGTCTGACTTTCTATGTGTCTGGCTTATGAAAAGCTTTCTTACAATACACTTGACACTTGTGTTCATCGATCGAATAGACAAAAAACAGTTTTTAATATTTTGTTTTTGGGTCCATTGTAAGAAAGAAATATTTAAGTGAGAAAGCTTTTCATAGGCCAGACAGACGGACGGTCTGACAGACATACTAGGCATAGATCCCTTCGAGTATGGTATGCTAAAAAAAAACAAAAAATGAAGATAAATTCTGAGCTATGCTTACTTCTTCTCCGTAAAATTGTGGTAACTCTTTGTCCCTTTATAAACTCCTAGAACATTATTGACTAGCTCCAACTTCTCTGCTGGTATCCGGTACAGTTTTCTCTCATCCGTTGTCAAACTCGGTTCAAAGGCATAAGTAGGCAAGGTATAACTGTAGGTTCTGGCGTTGCACTTTCCTTTGGAATTGAACTTATTTGTTACCCGTTTTATCCCAAACACTTTGATGCAGCTTGGCAGCCTTTTATTTATCTCTTCAACGTCAACTTCTAAAGCTGAAAATGCAGTTTTGCTGTAGAAAATTTGGTAGCAAATAAACATTGTCACGGACACATCATTGATTTAACATTCCTAACATTATTGATGAAAAGAAAAGACCTCGAAGTCGCCGCTCAAGACAGCAGCCAGTGGAGATCTTTTATAGCACTGCAACTGCTAGGCTTGTTTATTTTAGTTGCTTCCATAGTATACTTGTAGTATACGCATACTACTTTGGGGTCGGACAGCAGACATTGAAACAATCTTCATCTTACAGAAGAGAGTGATCCGACTCATTGACAAGCTAAGTAGTAGGGACTCGTTAAGGGATTTCTTTAAAGAAACTAATCCTAACTGTTGCAAGTCAATACGAAGGGCACAGGGGAATAACATGCAGTCACATTTTTACTTTTTTTTAAAGTGGCAATGCCACTTTGTGGTAGAACGAAACGCACAAACGCTTTAGACAATATCATGCATAGTCACAGAGTAATCGTCATCTAAAAATACTACTACAATACAAGAACATGCATGGTCCAAGTCGTACATGCAAAGAACAAGCATTGTCCATAGTTCACTTTGACGTTTGAAGCACATTTTTGAGGTTATAAAATCGATACTCGCTTCTCGTGTTGTTTTGTTTTGAGTGTTCCATTGTAAGGAAAAGTCCTATTTAGTTTCGATAAAAAGCCATCGTGATATTTGCGTTCTCGAAGATGTCGACTGAAGAAAACAGTGAGGGTAATCAGGAGCACTCAACAAAAAAAAGAAAACGTTACGGTCGGCTTACTGAAGTAAACAAAAAGATACGACTGCAAAGCCACGAATCAGGTGAAAATTGCCACTGTAAGAGGTGCAATGTTTCGAAGCTGTGGATGAAGAACAGAGATCAAGAATTCTGAAGGATTTTAATCTCATGGCAGACCGTGACGCTCAATCCAGTTATAACGGTTTTGGAGGTGCAAAGAAAACGCCCAAGAAAAGAAGAGGCGAGCTATGCCTACAGAGTGAGAATTGTGCAGAAAGATAATGTAATGAAGGATGTACCAGTGTGTGCTTCAGCATTTCGTGCTATGCACGGGATAACAAGACAGACGATATGCACACTTAAAAAATCGTTACTGAAAACTGGTAATGCCCCAAAAGACATGCGTGGAAAGCACACAAATCGCCCAAATAAACTATCAGAGGGGAGCTGAAGGCTAAGGTCACATTAGATCTTTTCGAGGAAGAAAAAGTCACTATAGTTTACATGACAGTTCAAAGATCTACCTACCAGAAGAACTCAATGTAAAAAAAATGTATGAAATGTTTCAAGATAGACGCTTGCTGTCCTATGAATCATACAGATCAATATTCGTAAATAATTTCAACATTGGATTTGGATATCCCCAAAGTGACACATGCAGCACATGCGATGAGTTTAGGGCCAAAGTGAAGGCTCTGAAAATTGATTTGAAAAGTGCTTTCGAAGAGCAAAAATTAAGAACCTGGAAGGTGAGAATAAGCTACATAAAATGAAGGCTATTCTATGAGAAAAAAAGACAAACAAGGATGAAATGCCAGATATCGACTAAAAGAGAAGCAATTGCCATGGATTTCCAAAAAAATTTGAGCATGCCAAATATTACTACAAATGATGTTTACTATAGAAGGCAATTAACGTTAAACCTTTTCAATATTCACGAACTTGCTACATCAAAATCATACTTCTATTGCTACCCTGAAACAATAGCAAAGAAAGGGTCTGATGAAGTGTGCTCATTCTTGCATCACTACATATTTAATTTGCTTCATAAAGATGTGAAAGAGTTAGTGATTTTTTGTGATTCCTGTGGAGGACTGTGTTTAGATTCATCTACTACATTGTACACGTCACCAAAAGACTAGAGATGATTAAAATAATATTTCCCATACGAGGACACTCATATTTAGAGTGCGATAGAAACATGGGTGTGACAAACCAAAAATCACCATGTGAAACTCCGGATGAGTGGATGGAAGTAATCAGTGATGCTAGACAAAAACCATCACCCTTTAAAGTGATTGAAGTTGACCAGCCACTTATCAGAACATGGACAAATTTTCTTGCACCAATTTTCAAGAAAACTTGCCCTTTTCAGTCTCGGCCAATAAGAGAAATCAGAGTTGAAAAAGAACATACAAGACTAATATTTCACAGAGAACATTACAATAGTACGTGGACATCGGCTGTGGTAACCGGACCCAAAAAAAAAGGAGATTCAAATAATTTCAGCAATAATCTGACGGATGCATCTGAGTTTGTTCTTCCAGAACAATCGTTTAAAGATAGTCTCCTGTATCAAAGGCCAAATTTGTGGACATCCAGTCCTTGGCAAAATTCTGTGGTCCCAAAGCCAAGAAATACGACTCACTCATTAAATTTACGGCTAATTAAAAAAAATATTACCTACCTATAACAAAAACATAACATAGGTTAAAATATAAAGAGGAAGAAAGAAAGAGAAACAATTAGATAACTATCTGTATTATATTTTTTGATAGAGTATTGTAGCGCTCTACTTATTGAAATTCAAATTAAGGGAAAATATCTATTTTTATTAGTCTTTTTTATCGATGCCCTAGCCTAGCTGGGGATCGACTGACATCTAAAACAAAACGTAACGATTCCCTTCAAAATATTTAAAATAAGACGAGAAGGCTCTGCCAGCCAGCTTCTATAAAGAGGAGTCGTTACATTTCCCCCCCGGTTATCATAAAATTTTAATTACAATTACAATTTACCCTAGATAACACACTTCGGTAACCTAACGTCAGTCATCTGTCCTACAGTGTCGGGGAAATTGTACAATCCCGGCGAACGCATGACGCTCCGTTACTAATTCGGTTTTTTTTTAAATAACATTATATATTTTTTTAATAACAAAATGTAACCTTTTGTGCCTAATACAAGAGCTTATTTTATCTTACCTTGTCTTATTTCTTGTTTGATGTTATATAATCTTAATTATTAAGATAAGAACTCCAGAAACGCAAAATGGATTTCTACCCTTTTTAGTCTAGGTAGACCTTACATGTTCTTTGCATGCATTAGGTGGACATTGCATGTTTTTTGCATGCATTTTCTGACTTAGTGAGTTTTATAAAGTTTCCATTAAAACTTTATTTATGTTTAGGTCTATTTTAGGTCAAATAATGAAAATTAATATAATTTCTTTACAACAAAATGCAGTTTTGTATCAAATTCCGGATAAAATTTGCATTGAAAAGGGTTTGAAATATTTAGTTCACATTGTCACAGTTCAATGTCTGTTGGACATTGCATGTTCTTCCCTTGTACCCTTCCAAAATATGAAAGTATGAAAATATAATGTATAATGTTGGAAAATATATCAACAATTTCGAAAACGTTAGTAGCCAAGATATTAATACTAAGAATAAAAATAAATTGTTATTTCCACGTTTAGACTTGCAAAAGTTAAAACATCCTTTATTAACTTGTGCAAGTTACTGTATATGGTTCTAAAATAAAATTCCTCAAGATATAGGTATTACAGTTACCACCGACGCGGTTTAAAAAATGTGTTAAGCAAATTGTGTGCAAAAAAGCAAAACATTAAGAATTATTTGGAGGACAAACATGTCTGGTATTTAAATAATGCTAACGCGGACGATTTTATCTAGTGTAGTGTAACTTAGTTGAAAACTCTGTTAATTAAGCGAACCTGTTTTGAAAAGAATAAATGTGGAGTTTCTTTATTAGCTTCTTCTCCGCATAATCTTTTAATTATGAAACTAACAGCTTTGACGTTCATTAAGTACATTTTGTTTTTATAGTGAATAAATTTTTTTACTTTGACTTTGACAGGAATCGAGTCTTACAGTTTTTTCCGAGCTTTTCCCGAATTCAGACAATTTTTTATATGATTTAATTACAAATGTATACTTTTCAGATTTTATGATATTACTTGCCAAATTTCACAGTTCTAGTTCAGCGGAAAGTACCTTATAAATTTTGATTCCCTTGTGTCGAAATATACGTTTTTTTGCGGCATAAACGGCCGTTTCTTTTTTTTACGTAACCTTAGAAGTTTGACTTTTTCACAGCTTCAAGGGACTGTAGACCTGAGTATATGGTTTTAATTTCAACTCGATACCTCAACGCGTTCCCGAAATAAAGGGCCTTGGACGGACAGACAGACGGACGGACAGACAACAAAGTGATCGTTTTTCTTGTTGAGTTACGGAACTTTAAAAAATTCATCATACAACATCCACAAAGTTTCGTACAAAATACTGAACAATTATGTACATACGAAATTTTAACATAATATAGAAACCCTAACCGAACAAACCACCCCGGAAAACATCCAAACCAAAGGACCCAAAGTAAATTAATGCAACTGCAGAACACTTACGCAATTTCATTGACACCACCTGCCGCGCAGCAGAGACTCCTTTGTCCGTCCGAGAGCTCCTCTGAAACTGGGCATTCTGCTGGTTCTTAAAGTCCTCCTCTGTTATGTACTTGGCGTCGAACAGCGCTTTGAGCAGCTCCTCCTCAATCGTTGGGACACCTGGGTTTCTGAGGGAGTTAGTTATGTGAAGAAAGATAGGTACCTATTAAGGAAATATCTTATAGTGCAATTTTGAAGTTTTGTACCTACGCCTCAAATTAAGTCAATATTGTTTTTACGGTATTAAAGAACAATTATTAACAACTTACTATTTAAAAAAAATAAACAGCCAAGCGCGTGTTGGGCCACACGCAGTGTAGGGTTCCGTAGGAGAGATTTTTACTAGCTTTACAGAAATAACAACTTGATCGAAGTAATTTTCAATGGATAGTTTTCCTTTTAAGTTCATAATTTTTTCACCGTTTACCTGGGAAAGAGGGGAAGGGGGGGGGGGGCTACTCTGACATAAAATTGCGCTTTAAAGCTTAAGATTTCGCACACGGTACTCTCGAATCGAAAAATGGTTCTCCTACACTTACAATATTTTTAAAACACCAATCCAACGACACCCTACACCATAGTATAGGCGGGAGAAAACAATGCATCCCTGTTTATTTTTGATACGTTTTTCCTTTGAATATGGAAAACTTTTTTGTATCTGGCAGCCCAAACGCAAGTTTCGAAACGCATCCTTTATAATCTGTGGTTTAAAAAAAGAGGAGCGAGAAAAATAAAGAAAAAAAAGTAAGCCAGTAACCAGTTTGGTGTTTTGGCGCGCTTCTTTTCAATATTTTCAAGAACAAACTAAATTAAGTTTTCGTGGATTTTGTGATTGTTTTATGCTACATTATGTTACAATGGTAAGTAAATATTGATGTTTTATTGTTATTTTCCATAATAATATAAAATAAAGCAGCTAAAATACAAAATGTTACGTAGGGGACGTCAGTGTCCCAATATGCGTCATAGGTCAAATTTAATTAGGTTTTACATGTATTTATTTATGGATTTTTATGAACTACTTTTCTAAACATTTTTCATTGTTTTAGGCTCACAAAGGAACAAGACTGTTTTATTTAACAGACAATGAGGTTGAAGAGTACCTAGTGGCTGATTCCAGTGACTGTGAAGATGCCCTTGTTTTGGACGATGAAGATCAATCATTCATTGAACAGGACATACAAGCTGGTGCTTCCGAAGTCGTCATAGAACCTGCTAATGTTACGGAACCTACTTCTTTGCCGACTATACAGACCGCATCTAGTACATACGCCTCAACCGAACCGCCACTCACTACAGTCCCTATCTTTCATTGGAAAAAAACACGTACCGCCCTTACAATTTCTCCGAATCCAATTATGCTTTTGGTGAGATAAACATTCTTCAAAACCATGAATCCCCGAAGCCAATAGATGTCATTGAAGCTAGTTCTAACATCAAAAAACTGATTGAAGAGGTAATTTTACCTGAGTCCATACGATATGCAAATCAAAATGGGTCAGTATTCACAACCGATTTGGAAGAAATGATTATCGGCATGAACTATGTCATGGGCTACCATAACTTACCTAGTTTGAGGAGTTATTGGTCCACTGAACCAGATATAGGTGTTCCTTACCTTGCTAAAGTCATACCTCTCTCTAGATTCGAACAGATAAGGATAAACCTTCATTTTTTGTGACAATGAAGCGCAGCCAACGGCAACATCACCCGATTTTGACAGAGCATACAAGATTAGACCAGTCATGCAACATTTCAATTCTAGCTTCCAATCTGCGATGAAGAACACATTTACTCAATCAATAGACGAACATATGGTGAAATTCAAGGGACATAATATCATGAAGCAGTACATGCAAAACAAACCGATAAAGAGAGGATTCAAAATTTGGTGTCGAGCTGATTCTAAGGCAGGATACTCGTTCGAATTTGATTTGCACACAGGCAAAAAACTATCTGGAATTGAAGTAGGCTTGGGCGAATCCGTCGTTCTTGATTTGACAGCCGATTTAGTAGATTTGGGATGCGAGGTATACTTCGATAATTTTTTCAACTCACCTACCCTGCAATACAAGCTTGCCAAACTAAATATCAAAGCCTACGGTACGGTCCGCACACAGCGAAAAAATATTCCCAAATATTATTTGCCTCTTGGCGATCAACAATGCCTACGTGATTTATGAGAAACTCCACGTGGCCCACAAAATTGAAGGAACTCTTCTTTCCACATTAGAATACCGGCAAGTTGTGGCCCGGACGATGATAAGTGATTTCTCTATTAGAAAAAATGCACTGCCTACCATGTCAATGACAAAAAAAATAATTCTAAACTTAGGAACAGCTAACAAAAGATCTGCGCCAACCCACGTCATGGTGAAAGAGAATACAAGAAAAAGATGCGTGAATTGTGCAAAAGCTGGCGTGGAGAATCGCACCAATAATATTTGCGAAACATGCAAAGTACACCTATGTTTTACTACAGGTCGCAACTGTTTTGCCCACTTTCATATGTAATTTAGTATAATATACATAACATTGTACAAATAACACTGTTTTTTATTCATAATTACCTCAGTACTGTCGAATAAGACGACTTTTACGAAGATGAAAATAACTGTATTGCGTCCCTTGGCGCATATTGGGACATGACTGTCCCAAGGATTTCCAAAAAATCTACAATACTTTTTATAGTTTTTATGATACATATAATAATATTACATCGAAATCAATCAATTGACCCACTGAAACTGCTAGAATAACTTCTCAATCGATTTTGTGCGTGAAAGGGTTAAAACAACTGAATTTTATTTACAAAAACACGATTCCTTGAAACATACCTCAGTTTAAATATTAGGGAAAGACGTAACCATACATTATTTAAACTGCCCCAGACAGAGTGCTTTAGTGGAAACGAGTTATTAAAAATAACACATAACCAACAACTTCATCAGTCATTTTTAATAGATTTTGTACGAAGTTGTCCTTTATAATTTGGTCGCCTATTACTCGTTGACTTGTAAAGCCTACTTAGCCGTCAGTTTTCCTTTTAAGTTCATAATATGTGCTACTGCTCAGAATTTTTTCACGTTTCTACAATCAACCGATTAGCTGGGAGAGAGACGCCTTCCTCTGACAACAAACTGAAATCGAAAAATGGTTTTCCTACACCCGCTAGTACACACAATATTTTTTAAAGACCAATCCAACGATACCCCACACTATTCTGTAGGCGAGAAAAAAAAATGCATCTCTTACTCTGATTTTTAATTCCGTAGAATTCTGACAGCAATCATTTTTTGACATGTCAGAGATTACAAACCTTTTTGGCCGGGCACATTTTTCAATTTCAATACGAGTCTAAACATCTGAGTCTATACATACATTTTATTTGTTAGTGAATGTATCCATGTTATTAAGTACGGTGCTCCACATTTAAGTGGATTTACGGCGAGTGATAATTACGTCCCTTTTCATCACAAACAGTAAAAAACGCACAAGAAGATAACATATTTTTATTAAAATCTTTAATCATCATTGATACTAATATCATCATTGATACTAATATCATCATCATCATCATCGCTGACATTAATTATTAAAGAGTCTGTGACTGTGTCAATCAAATCGTCGAGAGTGCACATCTTATCTTCTTCTTTGATTGTATGGCTGATACATTCTTCTCATTTATCAGGAGTAACATTACTTATACTTTCCAGTAATGGTTTGTTAACTTCCATTTACATTACAGTTAAAATGTTGACAGGCAACACAGGTTAAAGTGTAGTTTTAAAACAATGGGGGATGTCAGCAACGAGGGGTTAAAGAATTAGCAATAACTTTACCTTTTCAATAGTTGGAATCTCGTTCCTGTAAAAAACGCGTGAACCTTTCGTCGAATTGCGGCGAAAGTAAATTCGTCAATTTTTTGTATGAAAGATAGTTGAGGTCCACTCTTTTTCGGCTTTTGAAACTCTTTTGTGTCTTTATACTCTTTGGTAATGTTATAGACACTGGACAGACCCACGCCAGTCATCTCAGAAGTCTTTTTAGCACATTCCGTTGCACTCCAATCAGTTGTTTTCGGCCAATTTTCCATATTATGTTTGTTAATATTTAGAATTATGGTATTTTTGTTGGGCGTAAAAGCACCACGAGGACGCTTCTTTCTAAGAGAAAGAAGTCTTGTGCTCTGTCAGAGGGGAAGAGCCAGGTTGTGGTTCCATAAGTTTATAAAAATCAACCAACGATCACAACACGAAAAGTCAACAAGAAAAAACTTAACAGAAACTTAACAAATATAACAAGAGATGACAAAAATAACAACAAATAGCAGCAAACACCGATAACACATGATCGCATTCGAGCAATCAAAGAAATCGAATGAAAATCAATCAATGTGACAGACGCGACGTGACAGATCTAACATTTTATTTTTTTAAAAAGGTTTACTGAACCTGGAATTAGTAGGCAGTGATGCCAGCTAAAGAATAAAATAAAGTAATTAAAGTTAATTCGATGTATTGTTCGTGACATTGAAATATTTGTTATTTTTGTATTAGGTCACTTGAGTAGGTAAAACATAAAAAATACGTAGCATTTTCTTTTTTATTGCCCTCAAATGGGTCAAATTTGTCCCGTTTTCGGTGGAGAATTTATTTAGTAGCAACACTTAAGAAATGTCAGAATTCTACGGAATGAAAAATCAGAGTTTAATTTAGGTAGGGAAAGATAAAAAAAATATTCCAGATTTTAATCTACCGTTTTGGCGGCGTAATAAATACGTATATCTATGCCAAATTTCATCTCCCTAGTACTTATCGTCTCTGTGCTAAGCCGCGGACAGACAGACGGACGGACATGGCGAAACTATAAGGGTTTCTTGTCACCCCGGAACCCTAAAAAGCAACCTGGCGTCGATAAGGGGCGTCACAGGAAAAAAACACTAAGGCTGAGTTGGGAAGTCGAAGTAGCCGCTCAAGACCACAGCAAGAGGAGATCTTTTATAAAGGCCCTACAACCCTGATGAGGGGCCACAGGGTAAATCAAGTGTTAAGTTAGGGTTAGTATTAAGTAACTACAAAATTTATTTTACAAACTCTTTAGACTTTGGTTCATATTAAGTTAGTGCCTGTGCTCATAATAAGTTGCTTATTGTGTATTTGCAGTGCCCGTTATAAGACCTATTTTGTACCACAAGAAGAGCAATAAACAATAATTAAATTGAAGGAACCTTAAGAGTCAAAGGAATAATTTAGATTGAAATATTTGATAGACCATATTTCAAAGTGTATAGTAAAAAACTATTTGCTCACCTTTGCATGCCATAGTAGTCAACTCCGCAGTATCCCAACAGCATTGCCATCTTTTTCTTTTTTATCCGTTCAAATGGTTTCTCACCATCGCAGGATTTTTTTGATTCAGTCTCTCCATTTTGCCCATTTTCTGGTCTCTGATTGTTCTCCCATTGTCGCTTTCGAAAGCGTGTGGAATTTTTACTTGCCACTACATCGATTTCACCAGCTTGTGTGGTTGCAACATCCATGGCAGTAACGTGTCTTGTTTGGAGCACTATAAGTTCATAAATAAAACATACATTTAATTTGATTTTAATTTGTGTGGAGATGGTGTTTTTTTTTTCACAGGTAGTTAACACTTGTTGTTAGGTGCCACATTTCATGAAACCACAATTCATAATGTACCTATTATGAATATTTTATTTACATTACTCGTAGTACAAACTAGTTGTTCCTGTGGGTTAATCGACTTGTCGACAACATCAAATTGTCTTAGTAAACCATGAATTATAGTTCTTAGAAATAGGACCCGTTAAGTATATCGCACCCCTAGTTAAAAACTCCGGTAACTCAAAAAATGCCAAAATTGAGTTAGCTACATTTTTAACCTCCTGACCTTATGCCCAACCTGAGGATATAACTCCTATAACGATACCGTTACCAAGAGATGGCGCTAAACATTACTTTAGGTAAACATTACTTTAATTCGCGCTGAAAGGTGCGTTCACTACGCCGCCATTTTTAGTTGTCAGCCGGCCGTAATGCGAGGAGTTCGTATTAATACTGGCAGATTTTGAGTTTCTGCAGCTTATGTGAAATTTATCAGGTAAGTTTCAAGTTATATTTCGACTTAATTGGGTTTTGATGAAATTTCAGTGTTAAAAGTAATGATTGATTTTGAGTTGCGGGGGTTTTGATGATATTTTCTCGCAATATTTTTTTTGCTATTTCGAAATACCCACCTTTGAACGACTGAAAAAGTAAATTAAGACTTACACTGCTTTTGTTGAAAGAAAGTTTAATTTCGTTTAATTTGCTTGTTAAATGAGATAAATTAGTTTTTAGCAGAGAATTGTGTATTGTTTTAAAACGATTTAAGTCAGATCATTGATTTCTTATGAAATTGCGATTGCTTGTACTTGATTTTGTGTTTTTTTTAGTTGCTTGAGTTTACATGATTTATTTAAATTTGTGAACATTACTTACTTTTAGGAAAATGAAAGACAGAGTAAAACTCATCATGGAAATGATTAAAGGGCAAAAAAAGGTTCCTGACCAGCCAGTTAACCCTTAATAAGGCAAGGGGAAATTATTTCCCACCACGACGTTTTTTTTTTAAAGTAACATATTGTCTACAAATCTTTGCAGTGAACGAATGAACCACTTACCACAGATTATTAGGACTTTTTTTTCTTTTCCTGGCAACACTTTTTGCTTATTGGCAACCCTTGACTTATTTTTTTTATGTCAAAGAGTCGGTGGGAGAATTTCGAATAAACAAAGCGGTGATTTTTCTGACGGTCCGAAGAAAAAACGAGTTTTTGTTCTACAAAAAATCCTGTAAGTACAATTTGATTGCTCTGGTAAAAGGTCTATTCTGATGCTGTTTTATGTGTGTTTTCCAAGGCAATGTAATAAACCGTAAACTCAAAAATTGCAAATTTATAGGTGGAAAATTATTTCCCCTTGCCCGATAAGTTCATGATTTTTTTTATTGCTAACTAGCTACTGCACCCGACTTCGTTTGCATTTATTTGGTGTTATGTTTTTGCCAATAGTTGTCAGACACAATTTTTTTGTTGGTGGCAAGCACTTGCATTTATTATTCATCTCACCTGTTTATTTCTTCTATTTATTCGTTCTAACAGCACATGCACGTTTCACATTTTTTCTCTGTCGCACGCTTTTTTATTTACCTTCATTTTTTCCTTTCCTATTAGGATTGTCAACCATGAGTAAGAGAAGAAGTATATTGAAAAAGAAGGGAGATATAGAAGAAGTGCTAGAAAATCTGTCAGATTTTTCGGATTTAGACTCTGACGATGATGCATATTATCAAACAGCCCCTTTAAGCAGCCCGGCGGATGTGCTGGATGGACGTAAAGATCAAGATGCTATTATTGAAAAGCGTCTTGAAGAACTTTTTGGTATTACTGATACACTTCAGCAAACTACGTTCGAAGATCTAGAACAATATTCGGTAGACGCTCTAGAATCTATTTTAGGCACGGATGTTATGATAGGTTCCGCGTCTGACTATACTATGAAGGAAGCGCAGGCAGTAAATGATGACATGACGAAATCACCTACTCCAAGAATCAGTCATACTGAAACGTTCCGATGAGATGAGCAACATATCTTGGAACTTTCCTGTTGAGACAAATGACTCAAATGCAGATTCTCATACTGATTTTGAAATGAGACCGACCCAAAGAGAAATTGAAATACAGCAATGCTTAGATGAGATCCACAACGAGTCCTCCAGTCATCCTACGCAGGCAATTACAGATCTAGAAACAGAAACTCGAATATTAGAAGAATCTTCAACAGAAAACGATACTGACAAAAACAAGACAACCTAGAGAGTAGAAAATAGAAACAGAGGTACACGATATTCCAGAATTCATCAATCCGATAAAACCACAACATGAATACAATCACAAAACGACACCAATACAGGTATTTGAACGGTTCTTTACGGATTATTTAGTTCAACTTCTAGTAGAACAAACCAATAGGTATGCAATCCAAAAAAAAAGTCATAATTTCACACACGTATCAGCAGAGGAAATCAAAGCTTACCTTGGAATATTGATCATGATGGGTCTGAATTAGAGATGGGCCGACTGTGACTTTGGCCGACTGGCCGACAGGCCGACCAGTCGGCTACAAATTAGCCGACATGTCGGCCGGGCCGACATTGTTTTCGGGGGAGTTCGGGTGGCCTCGGCAACGCTCGTGATCACGTCGCGACATGATTTTTTGTTTATATATAATGTTTTAGTAGATAAGATCTTTCAGATTCCTAATCGAGACTTATAAATAAGACTGATTAAATTCGTTATGATTAAGCCTGAGAGCATAGAGGCCAGCTTAGATCTAGGGTTTGACTGTTGATTACTTTTATACGTATATAATTTTATGACTGATCTGATCTCGTAAGAAGAGTATCTTAGAAGTGGAATATCTTTAATATGGTACAAACTAATAAACGATTACATAACAGTTAAAATAAATACGTATTTCAGTTACCCTAATCCGTCGGCAGTTTTGGCCGACTGTTCGCCGACCAGTCGCCGACTGCAAATATGGCCGACTAGTCGGCTTAACCGACTGGTCGGCGAACAGTCGGTGCATCCCTAGTCTGAATCCATTGCCTGACATGGAACTTTATTGGTCAAATGACACATTCTACAATAATCCGGAAATATCACAGATAATGCCTGTAAAAAGATTTAAAAAAATTACAGAAAACTTACACATAAACGACAACGAACATGAACCCCAAAAAAACAGTGCAGAATACGACAAAATGTATAAATTGAGACCTATGATATCCGAACTAAATAGAATATTTCAGGAGACAGAAAATTCAAGTAAGCAATCTATAGACGAATGTATGGTGAAATTTAAAGGAAGGTCCAGCCTAAAACAATACATGCCAAAAAAACCCATAAAACGAGGGTTTAAAGACTTTAAAGTATGGGCCCGTTGCGATGCAGATAGTGGATATCTTTATAAGTTCGATATTTACTCAGGTAAAGGTGACAATACTGAAGATGAAGGTCTTGGATTCAATGTCGTCATGAAGTTGTCGAGGGAACTCCCCGAAAATACGTTGATAGCGTTTGATAACTTTTTTACAAGTTGCAACCTCATGGATGCTTTATACGAGCGAAAAATTTTCGCAGTTGGCACGGTAAGAACAAATAGAAAAGATCTTCCAAACATAATGAAGAATTTGGGATTTCTTTGAAACCTCTGAGACTCGAAAAAAATCAATTCACAGCTTTGACCGCAAAACCTATAACAGCAATAAAGTGGCTTGATACCCGAGACGTCACTGTTCTAACAACGGCCCACCATCCGACTGACACGGTCTTTGTGAAAAGGACCCAGAAAGACGGAACACGAAAAGAGATACTCTGTCCTAAAGCAATAGCTGAATATACATTGACTATGGGAGGAGTGGATCATTTTGATCATTTCAGGTCATCATATCCAATCAATCGAAAATTTAGAAAATACTGGATGAGGTGATTTTTGTTTATGTTTGATGCCGCAATCATAAACAGCTACATCATTTACAATACAGTGCACGTAGTCAAAAACCATTCTCATAGAGAATTCCGATAACGTTTGGCTCGAGAGTTGATTTCAAATTTTAAAACTAAAAAAAATCAACCGGTAACCTTCAAGAACAAGAAGGGTGCAACCTTTGGGGTACCGGATGAGATCCGCCTCCTAAATGTTGGAGTCCATCTGCCTGACGAAGGCAGTACCTACAAAAGGTGTCGTTTTTGTAGCACGAAAAAGAAGGAAAAGCGAACGAAAATAATTTGCTGCACTTGCAAAATATCTTTGTGTGCAAATAAATGCTTCAAATCTTTTCACGAGGTCCCACAGCAGAATGAAGATTGATTCTTTTTATGTTCTTTGGTGTATGTAGCTACTATCCGATTCAAATGCTGTTGGGATACTACCTTTTGGAATGGAGCGGCTTATGACATCATCGCGACTCAAAGATGTTATCCTAACAGCATTTGAATCGGATAGTACCGTTCTTAGTTTTATAACACTAACATAACATTCGAGGTCCCACAGTGGAACGAAGAATGTTTTTTTATGTTCCTGTAGGTCTATGTTTCTTAGTTTATAAGCATAATAAAACATTTTTATTATTCTAAATTGTTTTAATCTTCTAGTTTACACAAATTTTAATAATTTTACAAAAAATGCAAACCAAACCACGGGCTAGTGCTTGTATATGGAAATACTGAAACTGAGGCTAAAAGTACAAAACCTAATCATGCAAAGGGATATTATTTCCCACCCAAAAACCTAATGCGTAAACCTAATCGGGCAAAGGGATATTATTTCCCACCCAAAAAGAAGCTACTCCCCCCATGAAAACCCCCCTTTTTTATATTTTTTCATATTCTAGAGTATCAACTTACCCTAAATCAATTTCAACTTTTTCTCTAACTAGCCTACTGGCTCGCGCCTTATTAAGGGTTAAGAATAGCGTAGAATGTCGTAGAAGGAGACTAAGGCCGCGTTTCCACCTCCAAGATAACTTCCGCGAGAAATGTCCGACAGTCTGTCTGACAGCAGCTTGCAAGTGTAAACCCTGTAGCAAGTGCTGTCGCGACAGTTTGTCAAGCGCTTCCTGCGAGTACTTGCGAAAGCAAGTCTAAACATGTACGCGTCGACTCGCGACAGATCTCGCTGCTTATCGGTCTAGTTTCGTATATCTCGCAGCAAGTATCGCACGCACGGCAAATATTTTTTTAATACAGTTGCATGAAAATTGGCATTTAAGGGCGTTATCTGTGAAATTGAGAAGAATGAGTCAAAGACAAAGTCGTGAATGGTCGCGTGAAGAAACTATACAGTTAATAGGATTTTATGAATGTAATCCTTGTTTGTGGGACAATCGGCATGCGGATTATAAAAACCGAATAAAAAAAAGCTCTGTACTCAATTCCATCGCACAAGAATTCTCTACAACTGAGAATGAAATATCCCGAAAACTGCATAATTTAAGAAGTCAGTGGCAGAATGAATTAAAGAAATTAAAGATCAAGAAAAGTGGAAGTGGCCAAGATGATCTTTATAAATCTAATTGGGGTTATTTCGAGGCCCTTAAGTTTTTGGATGTGGGCAGCGCACCCAGTACTGATGCCTTGGTAAGTACCTACCTATAGATATGGGTATTTATTAATAATTATAATATTATATTATATATTAAAGGGTATTTATTAATATTCTAAATGAAACAATACTATATACACTGATTCGTATATTAACTTTTAATTAATAATTTAAGTTTTACATAATAATAATTAAATATGCTGATATTGCCATGGTACTTCACCTTCCGGAGAAACAAAATAATCCTTGAATGCTTCACGAATTTGCTGGGCTACATTTCCTGAGTTATTATTAGGGCCTCTTTCCAAGTTTATCAAATTATGTTCAGGTAAACTTTCGCTGTCATTTGTATTTTCAATGTATCGCTGACGTGTCGACTCACTTCGAGATATTATAAAATTATGTAATGCACAGGCAGCCATAGTCACATACTTTGTTTTTTCGGGGTTGAGTTCAATTGCCCTTCGAAATATACGGAATTTACTAGCAATAATACCAAAGACGCTTTCTACCATTCTCCTTGCCCTTGACAGCCGATAGTTGTAAACTCTATTAGGTGCGGGTTGGTTTCTAAATGGGAATGGTTTCATTAAGTATGGCTTTAGTGCAAATGCATCATCAGCTACAATAACAAATGGAATCGGTACTGAACTTCCCGGCAATGGACATGGTCTTGGAATGTTCATCGAATTATTTTCCAGTGCTGAATATAATGATGATTGAAAAAAAACTCCTCCATCAGAAACTCTTCCATTGCATCCCACGTTCATATAAATAATTTTATAACATGGGTCTGCCACTATCATCAGTACAATACTATGTGAACCTTTATAGTTAAAATAGAAACTTCCACTGTTGTCTGGTGCCTTAAAAACCACATGTTTGCCATCCAACGATCCAATGCAATGCGGAAAATTCCATCTTTTATTGTAAATCTCAGCTATGTGCGACCATTCCGATTCAGTTGATGGGACCTGAAACAAATTTATCTTATTACAGGATAATTCTGCGGCTAGCTGTAGCAGTGAGACAACAGGATCACAACAACCAAGTGTAGCACAAGATAATGACAAGGAAAATATTGAATTTCCAAGGCCAAATCGAGCGGCAAAGAAAAGAAAGGACGAGGATATTTTGCGTAAATGCAACAAAATTTTATCAGAACCAAATGACGATGACCAGATATTCGGCGAATATGTTAGCTCCGTGCTTAGGAGCTTCAGTAGTGCAGGCAATAAAAAACTTCGCCGAATCATACAAAGAGCTATTGTTGATATTCAAGATGAGGAGGACGGTATATCCTCACGTGAAAGTTCAAATCAGTCGACTTATTTAACCCTTCCAATTTATTCTCCGGTGTCTACACTTTCTGAAAATGACGTAGTCATCAGTGCCAATCAAGAAAACACCGCTGAACAAACTTATGCTGTCGAAGTCCAACCTTTTAATTGAAGCAGCAATTTTTAATTTTATTTATTATTAATAATAAATTAGTTTTCAGTAATATTTAATGTACTTACTTTTAAATATTCCTCATGTAGAGTATCGTATAACGCCTTGCAAACTTCCGGAACAATTTTTGATATAGTACATACAGGAATCCTAAATAAATACATCAATGAATGGTATGAGTCTCCTGAAAAAGAAACAGAAATGTTCATTAAAAAGTCCACCTACTACATCACACTAATATTATAAAGAAGAAAGATTTGTTTGTTTGTTTGTAACTAGTAATATTATAAATCGCATGTAATATTATTAAATTATTTATATTTACCAGATGCTAAAAATCGCAGCGTTAAGACGAGTCTTTCCTTCGGTGATATCGAATCTCTGAAACGTGTGTCTTGTTTTTTTATAGCGTGACCAACTTTAACTAATAACGCTTCTAAATCGACTGCGGTCATACGAATAAAATTAAAATACTGCTGTCCATCTTCCAGTTGTATTTCGCGTAGTAAATTATGGTAAACACCAGCTTCTCGTCTCCTAGAAATCCATTCTCGAACCCAAATTGATCTTTTTTCCTTTTTCAACAACAAAATAGTTAACGCAGCTGCTACACGTACGCGTCTTGACGTCATGTCTTCAGAGTACAGAATAGAATAAATTGCGATAGTTCTGATAGCGACACACGTGAGCTTTCGTGTGTAAATACCTGTACGATAAGTTGCGACAGTATGAACCGCGAGCTTCTCGCACGACAATGATTGCAGAAATAAATTGCAGGAAAATGTAAACGGTATATCAAGAAACTTCTGCAAGACTTTCGCGAGTTTGCTTGCAGATGGAAACGCGGCCTAAGGAAATAAATTATCAGGAGACGGGCAGCCGCATCTTCCTGAAATTCCAACTGCATACTGCGATCGCCAACCCGCCTGCCAAGCGTGGCGATTATGGCAAAACCCCTTATGGTTACGAAAACTACGAGGAAGGCCTGCAGTGGGCGACAAGTGGCTGATGATGATTATGATGATGAACACCGAACAGATGTAGAATTTTGTAGTTTTTTTAGCCTGCTTTTAATTTTATTAGAGAAAAGAGTGAGTAAGAATTAAGAGAATAATAGTGATCATTTAGTTTATACTGCTCTATAATATTTTATAAAAATTATAAAGACTGCATTTAAATGTTTAAACAAAACCTGTTGACTGTTCAAATTTTTGAGACTGCATTATAATTGTAAAAAAATATATAATTGATGTTTAGTTGATTTTTAGGATTCTGTAGGTACTGAATCGTATTAATGTTTTTATTTTATTTAGTAGGTAGTTACCTAATACAAGTCGCTGCTTATTTTAAGGCATTTTAATTTTTAATAAAACATGGATATTGTTGTATACTTTTTGAGAGTGCTTTTAATTTCATTAGGAAAAAGTGTTGATGTTTTTAGAACTGCATTTTTATTTTATAAAGAAGAGAAACATATTACATAAACAACAGTTTACCTTAATTTTTAGAGTTTTAATGTTATTAATTTTCATTAATAAATAACAATTGTTTGTTTGAATTACAAATTCTTCTGTTTTATTTTAATCAAGTAAGTGTCCTAGTACGCTAAAACTATTAGTAATAAAAGTATACCACCTGACTAACTCAAAACACCCCATAAAATATCAACTTATTTTTGGGGCGAAAACTAATGCAACTACTTTTTCATTCACATAAAGTAAAGTAACTCCACTTAGTGCTCAAAAAAGTGACTCACGCTGGTACAAAACTAGAGTAACTCAAAAAATCCATATTTCTCAGGTTTTAACCGGACAATAAAAATATGAGTTCATTGAAAAATCTTTAAAAAAATCGACCTTCATGGATGTATTGTTGATCGAAGAATAACCAAGACCTGGAACCGATACTGGAGCCTAAAAGGTATTTTCAAAAACAAAGAGATACCAAATGAACTTAAAAAGAAAATTGCGGACACTGTTCTCTTACCTTGCTTAACTTATGGATGTCAAACATGGTCCTTAAGCAAGCAGCACATAAAGAAACTAAAAATCTGCCAGAGGGCAATCGAAAGAAGCATGATAAATATTAAAAGAAGTGACAAAATTAGAAATGAAACTATCAGAAATGAAACAAACTAATAGACTGTGCAGAATTTATCCAAAAACAAAAATGGCGGCAGGACACATAATGAGGATGAAAGATGACAGACAAAACGCACAACCAAATGGTATGCAAAAGATGGAAAAGGAAGACGAAGCCGAAGCCCTAACAGGAGATGGTCTGATGATATAGAAAAGGGAGCAGGATCTACATGGTCAAGAATAACATCACAAAGAGTAGAATGGGAATATCTGGGGGAGGCCTTTGCTCAGAAGTGGGCAGCCAATTAATAAATTATATTTTTTGTAATTGAAATGACAATTTATAATAAAATCAATTTAATTAAATTCAAACTAAAAGATATTTCAATTGCTTATTGTTTTCAAATCAACAAAATACAGTATTAATAATACAATTAATTCAAATAATATATTTTAATGCATGCTAAATATATTTTGTTATTTAAGATTATTGGCAAATAAACGCTATTTTCATTTTCAGAAATAGGACCCAGATAATTAAGTAACATATAAAAACCTAAATAAATATAATAAAACAGTTTCATGTTTATAATCTTTTTTGTTGCACTAACGTGCTGTGGACAATCTCTGGCACGGTTAGCCAGAGTTTGCGGGTTCAAGTCCCCGCATGGGTGGAATTTTTAGCCTCTTAACAGGTTTTTAAAGTTTTGTTTTACAACAGTCCAGATGGAGGGCATTCTACACTCATGCCAGTTATAGCGGCCACAATCCTCAGCATTGAGGGAGCGACTGATTGGTTTGCATCTAATAAAAACTGTTGCAAGTAGACCCATTCAATGTTTAACTACGAATCAGTATTGTGAGTTACGCTCGCAGAAATAATGGAATTCCAGAGAGAGACATAACGAATTATCCCTTATGTTTGGTCAGTCAAGAGAACATGCATGACCTAAGCGTTAGCGACGAATCGTAATCGTTACTATTTTCCTCAGTATGGTATAAGAAATAGATAAGAAAAACCAAGGTTTGAAAGAGATGACCGCCCCAGTACGTTTTCGTTGTGTAGGTACCTTTTATTCCCAGGTGGCTCGCCAAGGATAACTACAAACAACGGCTTTTGTACGAGTACGTAATGCGGGTAACTGATTGTGAGCCAGATTCAATGTCGTTTTTCGCACACAAATCCAAATTCGTTTCCTTGGGTGGGGGTGACCCGGGATCCAGACATACATACAAACATAAACTCACGCCTGTATCCCAGAGGGGTAGGCAGAGATCAGAGTACTTGCCACGATCCCGACAGATCACTTTCGTTTCCTCAACATTCATTAGACGTTGCATGCATGCACGCACGGGATCCGAGCAATATACACAATTATTACGATATCTATATTGTAATTATTACAATTGTACTTGCACAATATAACTGCCCCACATTTTGAAAATAATCGGGAATTTGAATAGGTCCAAAAACAAACCCATACCTTTATGGGTTGTCACAGTTGTGCCCGGTACTTATCACAGCCATAGCTTTCGTGCATGCATGGCGTAATCAAAACGGTTAAACCTAAATAGTTACCTGTTTTTAAGGTACTTCGGTACTCCGGCAGACTCTGCTTAAAAACTTTAGAAAATACTTTTAGTAATCCAAGAGACATACCTAATACAAACTGAATGAATTTGCTTGTGCGAGTCTGTACTGGAAACCAAATACGCTCACACTGCGAATCTGGGAATTCACACCACGTTGGCATCCATTTTGTTCAAAATTTTGTCTTGTCTTGCTTGCTTTGTACCACTTTTTTTCCGTTTATACCACAGAGTAGTAATGTATAGGGATGTCCTAATCGGTACAAATATTCGAATACTAATCAACTGATCCCACAGTCAAACCAAGCAATTGGTTTTGTAGGGCCTTGTAACAAACATAGGTAACATTTTCTTTACTAAGACTCCACTGTCAGCCTGTCTGTCTGTCACCAGGCTGTATCTCATGAACGGTGATAGCTAGACAGTTGAAATTTTCACAGATGATGTATTTCTGTTGCCGCTATGAAAGATACTAAAAACAGAATAAAATTTATATTTCAATTTATCCCATACATCATCATCATCATCAGCCATTTGACGCCCACTGCAGGACATAGGCCTCCTTCGTGGTTTTCATTCCTTTCATTTCCCTCATAACCATGAGGGGTTTTGCCATAATCGCCACGCTTGGCAGGCGAAATGGCGATCGCAGTATGCGGTTGGAATCTCAGGAAGACGCTGGCTGCTGCCCGTCTCCTGGTAATTGATTTCCTTAGTCGCCTTCTACGACATCCACGGAAGGAAATGGAGTGATGCTATTCTTAATCCGCCGCCACACGGATCCCATACAACAAACGTGATTTTGTTCGTGCCGTTTTTTGTTCGATATTAAGAACGGCAGCAGGTAGACGCTTAAAATATTGAAATGTTGTTTAGATAATGGTACGAAACCCTTCGTACGCGAGTCCGACTCGCATGTGGCCGTTTTTTTTATTTAGATACCTATAGTAGAAATACCCTAAAAAATATTTTCTTAAATATTTTGTTATACCGTATTGTTGGTATGATAAATATGATTATAATCATGTAGGTACAGCGATATCATTCCGATGTTAAAACGACTATAATTAAAATAAATGTTGCACATATTCGAATGATAAATAATGCCTTTTATTACACTTTATAGTTTTAAACAAGCGATAAACGAGTAAAACTACAAACAAAAAATTCAAACACAAATTATTATACAAATGTCGTAGAACAACAGTGAGGATTTTAAGTGAGGATTTCCAGGCGTTCGCCTTTTAGAGGTAACCCTGTATATGGAGGGTGTTCTAGAACCCTAATTAGTTTATGTAGTGCGCATGTGCCAATCTGACGCATGCGTGACCTTATGCCATGTATCACAGGCGAGCAATCTCGCACGAATAACTTACTTACCTGCCCATCCATTTCTCTTGTCCCACTCAAGCGTATCGATTGACTGCGAGGGAGAGAGGATAGGGAAAATGGAGTGACGTCACTTTTACGAGAATGCGCGTTTACTGCAAACATATCTACTAATAAATGTATTTGGGAAACAAGGTGACCAGTTCAACATGGGTTGACGCGATTGCAACATGAAAGGTGGAAGCTCTGAGCGGTTGGTCGTGAGGCCTTCGCGCCGTCGAGGCGAGACTCGTGCTACGTTAACACGCTACATAACAGTGGTGCTCGCTACTATACTCGGGGGCGGTGGATCAGCGCTTCTCTTCCTCGTCCCACTTTACGCTGACCCAGCGCTCAGCGCATTGGCTGCAGACTTCGATCCGGTCCCTGCGGAGTGCGTGACCGAGCGGCGAGACGACCGACTGGGCCTAGACAACTGCACCTGGGCTTCATGCAGGGAAGGTTGCACCAGCGATGCATACAAATGCACTCAATTGCATGTGAAATACAAGCCGCACGCTAGCGAATGGCGCCCAGCCGTCTTATTTGTCAATATAAAGGGCTGCGGATATCCACCGGTTGTGGATTGCGAGAACTTTACCACCAGTTACGGATTTGTAGGTGCCAGGTATCCGTGTTACTGGTCAAGGGCGGACAGCAGTGTCGTGATACCACGGTGGTCGCGCGGGGAGCAGGTGGCTACTGTAACGAGAACATTGGCCTTGCCTTTGTTCCTGTCTGGATGCGCTGGGATTGGTCTGTGCGCCCTCCACTGTGAGTGCAGACCCCGTCGGCGTAGACGTCCACCCCGCAGGCCTCCGCTCCCTACGCTGTCGCCTGACGAAACATCGGTCTATCGCCTAGCCTAAAGTAAAACTTTAGAGAAATAATTTCTGTATACTAATTTTAAAGTTACAGGCATGAAATAAAAAAAAAACGATACTCATGTATGAATAGAATAGATGTTCAGGAAACCGTAATATTTACCAGCTTATTTTACATACATAAAAAGATATGTTAGGTATATTTAGATATTTTATTATAAATATACTGGACTGTAAATAAAGTTTGGTTTGATTTGGGACAGTCGTGTTGTTTCATTTAAATATCAGTGAAAACAGCAAATAAAAAATCTAATTATCAATATTTATAATATACAAACAACGCATTGCGACCAAGAAAAACTTGAAAATATAGTAGGTACTTAGATACAGATTGCAGGTATAGGATAACAAAAATATGTCTTAAATGCCCGTAATTTTATTATCTAGCATTTTTCCATCAGACAACATTATTAAAAGTACATTTTTTTTTGCTATCATTAAACATATTAGGACGTGCGAGCGAGACGGCATGCCAAACGAAAAATCAGCCTTCATCAAAACTCTCCGTTTCCCTACCTTTATTTCTTCCCTACATTTAAGTCCTCCAAAAACTTGACACCGGCTCAGGCACAAGCCGTACAGAGCCGATACCCGCAAAAAAATTAAAACTCAAAAGTTTAGAACCTCTTTTTTTCATACATTGCAGAACTCGAAAAAAAGCCATTAAGTTTTCCGTACTGGAAACGGTAATCAATATAAACGGTTTTCGGGTTATTTCACTAATAGGTACTTGTATCGATCGTATCGGTATGATTATCAGGTCCCAACACTATATGTTTTTACGATAAAGGCAGTCCGCAATGTTGGCATACTTGAATTGAAATGACTGGCACAATGAAGAACAGAAACCAAAGACGTGGCAGCATGGTCTACGACCTTAGCCGGTTCCTTGCGGGACGAACTAAAAAAAAAAAAAAATGAAATGACTGAATCATGTTTGTTTTGGCACCTAAATGTCATAGAGGTGGGTAAATGTAAATGTGCAGTCGACCAACAGTCGACAGCACCTCAATCTACTTGCATTGTCTACAATTGTCTACTACTCAGTCAGTGTTGCCCACTGCCACCTTAGCCTTTTTAGGGGTATATCTATTGAGATATCTGTGGATCTAGCACTTTTTAATGTAGGTGAACTCGTTGTTTAATGATTTAGGTAATTTGTGACACACACATCTAGCCCTTTTTAGCTTCATCAACTGCCCCCAGTACTAAAACTAAGTTGACAACACTGTACTCAGTTAACTACGTTACGGGGGACTTTGTAAGTTGCAACTAAAATTTAAAGGCTTATGTGCTGTCGACTGTTCTATTCTTTCATATCCTCTGAATAAATTCGTTCATGTCTTCGGTCTTGGACACCCTCTGTTGCGATTGAATAGTACAATCGACAGTTCACAACCGTCACATATGTGCACTTTAATACTTAAAATTCAATGACTGTAATAAGTACCTAACGCTAAGGACGACTTCGCAACAAAAATGTAGAAGTTGACCTGCCTGTCGACAAATAGTCCGTTGCACGTTCGTGTGCCTACTCGTTTTTCTGCCATAAAAACCTATCTTTGGGGGTTTGATAGCACGATGCCCACTATAGCAGTTAGTTACTTTTGAGTATTATTTTTCAATACAATCAGTAAAACAATGCCAACTATTAAAAATATTCATAAGTGAGATCGCGCTATGCCTGAAATAACGAAAGCCAACTATTAGCATGAAAGGCTTGTTTAAGTCGCACAATGCTCCCTTTTACTATCTACACTACAACACGTTGAATGCGCGAATCGCTATTTGCTACCAATTTGTACAGTCAAGAACAAAAAACGAAAACATTTTCCAGCAAAAGTGGGCATGGTGCTACCGATTGTATTGAAATCTACGAATAAAAAAAAACCGTTGAAGTATGTCTTCCTACAAAATTCACTCTCAAAAACGGCTCCTGTCCTCTCGATTAATCGTCATCAGCCACTTGACGCCCACTGCAGGGCACAGGCCTCCCTCGTGGTTTCAACAACCATGAGCGGTTGGCAGGCGGGTTGGCGATCGATTAATAATAGTAATAATCTTTTGTATGGGCTTAGTCCTTCGTCTCGTCACTTCAGTATATTTTGTACGAAAGTGAAATGGAAGGATTCCTGAGATTCAAACCGCAATGAACCCGCCTGCCAAGCGTGGCGATTACGGCAAAACCCTTCACGGTTATGAAAACCACGGAGTAGGCCTGTGTCCTGCAGTGGGCGTCAAATGGCTGATGATGATGATGAAATGGAAGGATGCGGCGCGTTTTTCCGCGCCCTCGCCCCACGGACGGGTCCTTTCCCTGGGTGTCAGGTCCGACTTGGGCCTCTCAGACGTCGCTTGAGGCTGGGTTTTCCGACGTTACCCCTAAATCAGATGTTCTGAAATACATTTTTCTCTAACGGTTCGTAACTATTTAAGATCTGAAATAAATATACCTGTATTACTCTTCAACGTCCTACCGAGGGCCGTCGGCGTCGGTCATTATTTTTATGATTTTGTATATTTTATAACATTAAAAAAAAATCGCGATCATGAGTGTAAATTAACACTAAATATGATTTTTCACCTCACTAGCTCGTAAAAGCTCTGTTTATCATTCGAAATCTGCGTGGAAAATCGCACTTTATCCGCTAGCGTGGAGTGTTTTTAAAATTCGAATATTTTTATTCAATAAAGGTTTCGTACAATAAATTATATATATATAGAACCTCATTGGTTTCGTAATAGTTTACATTCTCTGCAGCCAGTCCATTGATGATTGAAATGCAAATACTTATTTCATGTCATGCGCCAGCCTCATTTAAAGAATCGCACTGGCCGGCAAGAAAATTTGATTTAAAAAAGAAAATTAACTTTCAATATTACCAATTGTAGTAATTTTACTTTTAATTTTTGAAATAAATAAACAGTAATGTAATATTTATTAAAACTGTTTTTCTTGCACCTAACATTTTCCTCGCTTTAGTGAGGTGAAAAGTTGTGTGTTGCGCTCGGCAGCAAAGTTATTTAGCGTCTCGTACCTTTGAAACCCTCGCTACGCTCAGGATTCTATATTTGAACCACTCGCTTCGCTCGTGGCTCAATCCTAGAATCCTTCGCTTGCTCAGGTTTCAATACAAGGTACTCGCGCCAAAAATTAACTTTGCAGCCTTGCATAACAAATAACTATTATTTGAGCTGTACTGTGTTTTGGATAATATAAAATATACCGAAATGACTATAGTGACGTCGCTCAAAATTCTATTAATAGGATTTATGTTTCTGTCTCACATATCTCTGTTCTGTGGACCTACCAAATATATATACACAAAAAAATCATAAAAATCGGTGAAGCCATTTCGGAAGAGTTCGATAACAAACCCGAGACACGAGATTTTTATATACCTATTAGATATTGCTTTCTGAGGAGGGACATAGACTACCTACTATTTATTGCAATTTATTGTGATTCCACGCGAGTACCGCTAGTTTAATAGTAAATAAAAGGTGAAAATATTATATAACATATTTATTTCGCAGTGTACCTCCTCTATAATGTAATTTACACATCAGAAATTACCAACACTCGTAAATATTCTCCACCGTCTTTCATCATTCTATTTTCAGTCTTTGAACAAAACAGTTCAGTTCAGGCTTACTAAGGGGTTTCTTTGAATAAGTCCATACAATTCGGTATTTATATGGTAAAAATAAATACCTACTTTAGATGAAGCAAATTATACACGAAATCTCCGATGAAAAAGAACGTTAAGAACATTGTAAGCATTTCAAAATAGTTAAAGACATTTTTGTGGTAACTTCATTTTCTAAGAGTACAAAACAATTTGTTTATGGGCATACATGGTTATGTCTAAAATGTCCCTACAATTGCTGAAACACCCCAATTAGGCTGGCTTCTGGAAAGTTCTGACCTGGCGTCCGCGGACTGGACGCCGCAGCATGGGCAGGCCCCCCACCAGATGGTCTGACGACCTGGTTACGGTGGCGGGGAGTTGCTGGATGCGGGCGGCACAAGACCGGGAAGCTTGGAAAACCATGAAGGACGCCTATGTCCTGCAGTGGGCGTCAAATGGCTGATGATGATGATGATGATGAGGCTGGCTTGCGCCCAGTACTATCTGACAGCATTATCTATTGTGTAAGCTCTATCCAGTGAATAAGTCCAAAAATTTCTTGCAAAAATAGCTATCGATAGCTCTGCAAATCTAACGGTCATTCGAATGATGGCCGGGCCATCTATCTCCCTCTAAAATGGTTGAGACTGGTGACGGCTGAGTGAGCCCTTCGTTATTAGATTAGAACACATTATTGTACACACCAGAAACAAAATACATTAAAAGGCTTGCATATTAAATTTTGCTCTCGAACGGGTAATGTTAGCGTCTGGCCGCAGCATTAATGTTTTTTCATACTTTTGTAAGAAAATTAACTATTATGGCCTAGTCATTGATGACAATCATTGAATCTTATGACAGGTTTAAGATGATTTAAGAAAAGATGGTCAGAGTGGAGTGATTTCTCCACCTGCCTTTTGTCCACTACAAAAACGGCCCGAAGGCACCGGCTAACATTCATTCATTCAGCAAACAAATGTAAATTCTTTACGATGAAATAAAATTTTTATTTTCGATAAATTGTATGACATTTTATCCGCGAATAAGTAATTATCTATTTACTTACTTACTTACTTATCCAATGACTTGGCGCAAGTAACTTTGACTTTTAAGTTCTATAAGATTCTTTTATATATTTTTTTCGAAATGTCACCTTTTTTTACGCGATAAAAAAAGCAGTATGAGTTTCACCCAGACTTTTATTTATCGATATTACCGATTTCTGGGTGGTTAGAAGCCGCGGTTATGTAATTAGTAATTAGAAGTGGCATATAACTATTTAGACAACTTTTAAGTGTAGACGTTTTGTTTAAAAAAAAATGCGCGAACATTAGTACCGCCTTTCCTTCTAACAGAGCAATGACCCGCGGACCCGCAGCACGCACGCACCGCTCTGGATGGCTGCTAATGGTTCTAACAGATTCGAGTTTGTGTCGAGATATTTTATTAAGAGCGTTTTTTTTAAAAAAAAAAACGAACTAGCGTAGCCGATAGCTATTGTTAGGTACGGTCATTTTGCTATGTGTTTCAAACAAGGAAATTGATGCAGTAAAGGGTTCACCTATATAATTTTATTAAATCCGCGCTTTGCCTTCAGTAAATAAATGACCTAAATGGAAGAATGACCCTTATATTTAACAATCATACTATCTATCAAACACTGCCACTCTAAAGCAGAAAAACATTTTTTTATGCTTAAATCGTCAAGAAAAAAAATCAGAAGTCGAACAGTAGTTGTTTAAAAAATACCAACATTAACTGACATGTTTCAGGTATTCATCTTAGAAATAACCAGGTCGATTATTGACTTGCCCGTGTTTACAACAGTTAAAATGCCAATATCGGTGATCACACCATAAGAAAATCACCCGCCATTCATTTTACCTAATTAGAAAATAAAATTATAACTAAGTTGTGTGATGTGGAATTGAATCTTCATTACATGCAATGATTAGGTCGCTCTATTAAGTGTATTTGAACAGTCAATGAATAAATTTAAAAAGAAATATACCTAGTAAAAAAACAGTAAGATTCCATTCCATATCACGTGTTTATCTTTGCCATATTCGTTGATCCTGTCTGGAGAAAAGGTTCGTATTTAATTGGGAAAGACATAGTCAATTTTGTGAAATAATAATCAGCTAAAAATTCTGACTACATAGGCAATACATAATATAAGCAGCCTATATCTGTCTCACAGTAGGGCACAGGCCTTCTCTCAGGGAGAGAGTATGGGCTTAATCACCACGCGTGCCCACCGCGCATTAGCGATGTCAAGCGCTGAGGTATGTGAATAACTCAAGACACTCAGGTTTTCTCACGATGTTTTCCTTCACCGTTAGCGAGTGGTATTGCTACTATAACTTCACAAATGTACATAACTTAGAAAATAAAGTCATAGGTACATGCCCGCACAGGAAATCGAACTTGGGTCTCGCTTCAGTCCAATGTTCTATCCACTAGGCTACCACTACCATAGACAATAATTTACATTAATTTTAAAGTTATTTATTGCTCTCTAATACATACATAAAAAAGTTGAATTATTAATAGGCATATTAATAGGATAATTTATGTCTCCAAAATGGACATTGCCGATCAAATACAATATGGTACTTACTCTGACTTATTCAAGAGTATACTAGACTTTTCCCAGACGGGTACATTATAGCATAAATTATATTATTAGCTAACGTAATAAATAAATCATAACAGAATCACAACCAGAATAACATTTGTTACTGAGCTACGGCTGAAAACGAAGAACCTCATATAATTCAATATAAGAAACAATATAGTGGTTTGGATTTTTACAAGTCGAAACGTAACAAATGCAGCAGTGATATTTAACAGAACAGTAACTAATCAATTTCAGTTCCAACAAGCACATTACGAAATATACAACTCACAGTTTTGCTATCACCGACACTTTACCCTTCGTCTGCAATTCGTTCCTAACTAGACCGCGTTCTACGCGTAATTACACTTTAGTGACCGTTTAATGCTTGTATCAAACTATATATAAGTCACTAGAGTATATAGTATACAGACCGCAGTGTACATTTCTAACATCTTCTCAAGCATTTATTTCATACAAAAATACATTCGATTTAGGATTAAACTTTAATATGAATTTCCTCTGGTCTACATTTTAGTGCTACATTTTAAGGCATTTTGAATACTTAGGTCCGGTCCGATCTTTTACATTGTCAGTTAAACTCTAATTCACAAATGCAAGTTAAAGAGAAGCTGTGCATATCATCATACTTTTTATCAAAACTCCTAGGAGCGGGCAATATGTAGCTACCAATTTGTTTGGTACAGTAGTGAACTGCAGTGAAGGGGACTAGAAATATAGTTCATCTATCAGGTTTTGCCTGGATGCGAAAATTGTTTGTGATTTTTTGAAATGCTTTTCTTAATAATTAGGTACATGTAAATAAATAATAGGGGTTGATATTTCTTGTATTGATGAATGGATGATATAGGACAATCAAATTAAAAGACATTATTGCTTCCCATATTTTAACGATGCTGTTGGTGCCAGCTGCCGTCGATAGATGGCAGTCGTTAAGCCAAGTAAGAGGCCTTAGGGCGGCTTGACAACTTCTGACAGTAGACGAGCCACTAGTCTACAAGCCTCCACCAATCCGGACTTGGCCCCCGTGGTGGAGTATGGCCTATACCTTCCTCAGGGAAGAGACCCGTGCCCCTCGGTGGGGACATAATGGGTTGATGATGATATTTTAACGATATCTGTCTACGGCTTGTTTACGAGTAGACAAAGGTTGAATTTAATATTGTAATGTATTTAGTTATTGTGACAGCTCAGTATAATGTCTTAACTGTCAGTAACGTTTACTGCATTTAAGTGTCCACTCCTGGATATTCTGACAAACTGATATTTGTTATAAACTTGCTCTAATATTGTTCAACGTGGTTTGGAATAAATATTATTAACCTAAGATACATTTGATTACAGCAAATACTTCAGACTCTGCAGATATTTACGAGTAGAAATACTTAATTCGATAATATAGACTTTTTGCATGAGCATTTTTGTAAATATACAGCTTAAAAATCAATAGTATTTGCTAGTATAACATAAAGTTGTATCATTGAGTGATAAGTGACACTACTTTTAGATAAGCTCTGCTTTTCCTACTAATTTGAATTGGCCGCCTTGCAACATTAATTTCAATAAAAAAGGGGCATAGTCTCAATGGTTTTAGAATGAGACCCAACACAATTCTAGTTTATTTAACAAAGTAGAATTTATTACAAAGTCGTATTAAAAATGTTGGCCAGTGAGAATAAGAAATAGGAAGACAATTTGCAATTGGAGTTTAAAGTCCAAGAAAAATTTATTGAAAAAGTACTGTCAACACTTCACTTAACAATACATCCCACAAAAAGACAATAATAGACTAGAGTAAGTCACACGACGGCTTGAGATACTTGTGTCGTAATACGGTACCTTTTCTTACCCAATTCCGGGTTAGTTTCTAAACCTCGTTTCACAGCCACGGAAGTTGAAGGCTCCGTACCAAAGCTGGCCTCGATCAGCCTTCGAGACCGCGAGAAGTTGTATTCTAACTGATTGTTGACCCTTTGGATAGTCATGTCCACCGCACGAGGCAAACGGTAGTCCTGGGAAGTGCTCGGAAGTGTGTTTGTGTCTATATCTAAAACTGTGTACGGTCTCGACTCTGGCACAGGGTTGTGACGGTACGACGTGTCAACGTTGAGGTAGCTTCTGGACGAGGTAGAGCAAGTACTGGACGCTGGTGAGACTTGGCAATGCGGTGATGCACATGGAGTTAGGTTGGGTGACGTTCTAGCACTGCCGTAGCCTTGGTCCACGTCCGATGTGTCCTCTTTGGCTTTCAGGAACTGCATCATTCTGGGAATAGAAATTTGCTTTTTAATACTAGAAAATTGTTCTTCATATTGAAGCTTCAGGCTGTTGTGTTCAGTGGTTCGCTTTCTTTGTCATAACCATATCAGGAAGGGATGTCTGTGGACATCGACCGTATCCCAGTCTTTTCGGCCTTTTTGTTCATCACTCTAAGATTCGCTACTACACGATGCTGAAACATGATAACTTATATTATGAACGAGTACCAATATCATCTGAGTTTTAAAGTGATGTACTGACTGAAACTACATAAACCGATCCGAGCCGCACGCGTGTCGGGAATGTAACCGGTTCTGCATACTCTAAGCCCCACCTATGTTGAGCTGAAAACTTTATTTAATTTCTCCTCTGGACCTCCTTTTAACCAGGTCCTTATTCAGCTAATTTGATGTGTTGAGGCGTGGGATGCCTTTCAGAGGCAAGTCGCTGGCAGGTGGATGTGGATGGCCCAGGACAGAAAGAAGTGGCGTGCCATGAGGGCGGAATGTGTCCAGCAGTGGACGAGTGTGGGCTGATTGGGCTGCAAGATTTTACCTTTGCAAGAAGCGGGCGACGGGCGCGACGTCGGCTGCGGGACGGGCCGCTTTCCCGGCGAGCCACGCGGGCCACGCCGGCAGGCCCAGGTCGGCGCGGGCGCACGCCACGCACGCGCAGCCCACGTCCACGTTTCCCACCACCTTTAGGCGGACGTCTGTAATAAAAATAAGGTTATCATTTTTTTTTTTTTTCTTATAAGATTAGCAAGTTGAAGTGGCAGACGTGGCAGTGGGCTGGTCTTATATTTTTCAATGTATGTAATAACTTCAACAAAAACACTCGTCCTGGACCCCAAACTAGGATACCCTGTGCTATGGTAACCAGGCAAGGACACCACAAACTTGGTAATACACCCAGACTGAGGCCGTACGTACAAATGTTCGGTAGCCCCAGTGTGAATCGAACCCACGACCTCCGGCATGGTAATCACTTTTTTTTTTAAATAAAAAACCTTAATATAATACACAATTTCGCCAAACTGCGTAGCAACGTCTCACCGCCTGACCAAACGGGTAGTCATATGCCGCAGAACCGATGGTCGATGGGGTGCAAAGGTTCTCGAGTGGAGGACCACGAATTGGCAAACGCAGCGTCGGGCGCCCACCAGCTCGCTGGACCGACGATCTGAGGCAGATTGCTGGCAGTGGCTGGATGAGTATGGCCGAGGACGAAGGAAGTGGAGAGCTTTGGGGAGGCCTATGTTCAGCAGTGGACGAGTAGGGGTTGGTTGATTGATTGAATAAATTTTCTTACATTATATTAAAATATGAATTTTCAAAAGGACTCCGTAGGTTTATTAAACTAAGCCCTTTGAAGAAGAATTGCCTCGGTCAGAAAAAAATCAAATCACGCTCAATCCATAATGCCTACCTATAGACCTAAATATTATGTTATCGATTTTTAGGGTTTCGTAGTCCGACAAGGAACCCTTATAGTTTCGCCATGTCTGTCTGTCTGTCTAGAAAGCTGTAATTTGGTATATGTATACATATTTATCACGTCGACAAAGTTAAAAAATAAAAGGTTGGAATTTTTTTTTTTCTGTACCTCCCCCAACATGAAAAGTGGCGATGATTTTTTTTCTCATCTACCCCATCATGTGGGGCATCACTGGATTGGTCGTTGAAAAATATTGTGGGTGTAGGAAGACCATTTTTTGATTTAGGGTTCCGTTTGCGAAATATTAAGCTTTAAAATGCAAATTTTTGTCCGAATAGGGCGTCCCCGTCCCCCTCTCCTGGCTAAACGGTTGATTGTAGAAACGTGAAAAATTTTAGGGTAGTAGCAAATATAATGAACTTAAAAGGAAAACTTGCACGGCTAAGTAAGCTTTACTAGTTAACATGTAATAAGCAACCAACTTATAAAAGTACAATTGTGTAAAAAATCCATTGAAAATGATTATATTCTTTTTGTTGCACTAACCCGTGCTGAGGACAAAGAATAAATGTGGAGTTTCTTTGTTAGCTTCTCGTAATGTATTAATCATGAAACTAACAGCTTTTACGTCCATTAAGTAAACATTTTGTTTTTATAGTAATTAAGATTTTTGACTTTGACTTTAAACGTTTTTCAATATCAAATCAAGAAACTCACCAGACAGCGTCAAGTCCAAATACGCGTTAAGCAGCTTCGCCCCGTCCTTCTTGAACTTTCTCACGAACTTCGGATGCCTGGTGGTGAGGTCAGCGTCGGTGACCACGTATTGGGACAGAAGAGACGCGAAGGTGACCGGGGTGGGCGCCAGGAGGCGCCACCGCGCGTGCTGACCGACCATCCACTCCAGCTGCCGGAAGGTCTTTCCGCAGAGCTGGACGTTGCTGATCTTCGAAAGGGTCTTGAGCGTGGGTGCGCGGCTGAACATCTCCTCGCTCTTGGCTGTGAATGATAGGATTTTTATGTTGTCTGCTTGTGAGTGTTTCATCAGAGGTTTCTTGGAAAACGTATTGCACCCTTAATCCAATACCGTCACTAAACAAAAATCTCTAAATTTCTGGTTTTAATGCCATCTATTGCAAATATTACAGTAACACTAAGCGCTGATTAGTTCACTTAAATTCCTATTTAAAACTGTAGATGGAAAACGAAGCATAATACAGAACTATATACATTTCTACACATTGAAAATCTTTAATAGCTTCTCCTGCACAATTTACATTTTTCGCTTAGTGCCAGTATTGGATTAAGGGTGCGATATGTTTGCGTTGTAGGCCACCAGACAATGTCTCAAAGTAATGATCTAAAAAACATGTTTTTTCAAAGTGACCTGTATTTTTAAGGTGTCAATCCAAAGGGTAAACGATAGTAAAATAGCATTTTAAATTAATGTAACACGGTGTGTAACAGCGAATACTGAACAGATACTTTGTCTGGTCTTACAAAATGGGCGCTAGGTGGCGCTGACGTCGCATCTCTAACAATCACATCCCATCAATAATACAAACATCATCGGAAAAGTCAGATTGCACAGGTGGAATGACACCGATTAATATGTAGAAAGACTGTGCAATGTACATAGAATAAACTATGATAATAGAAAGTTTAATTCGAAAGTATAGGCTTAATAATCACGCGAGCCCACCGCGGATTGGCGATTTCAAGGCACTCAGGCACGCAAGTTTCCTCACTTATAAACACTCGGGTTTCCTCACAAATAAACCATGAATTGTACTTTTACGGACATACTTCCACAAAATAGGGGATGCTATTAGCAAAGGGCATTCGTGCGTACAACAACTAGTGATTGTCGAGGAAGCGAAAGTGATCTGGGATGCAGGCGTGAGTTTATGTATGTATGTATGTTGTACTTTTACATGCCCGCACAGGAAATCGAACTTGGGTCTCGCTTCAGAGTCCAATGTTCTATCCACTAGGCTACCACTACCATAGACAATAATTTACATTAATTTTGAAGTTATTTATTGCTCTCTAATACATACATAAAAAAGTTGAATTATTAATAGGCATATTAATAGGATAATTTATGTCTCCAAAATGGACATTGCCGATCAAATACAATATGGTACTTACTCTGACTTATTCAAGAGTATACTAGACTTTTCCCAGACGGGTACATTATAGCATAAATTATATTATTAGCTAACGTAATAAATAAATCATAACAGAATCACAACCAGAATAACATTTGTTACTGAGCTACGGCTGAAAACGAAGAACCTCATATAATTCAATATAAGAAACAATATAGTGGTTTGGATTTTTACAAGTCGAAACGTAACAAATGCAGCAGTGATATTTAACAGAACAGTAACTAATCAATTTCAGTTCCAACAAGCACATTACGAAATATACAACTCACAGTTTTGCTATCACCGACACTTTACCCTTCGTCTGCAATTCGTTCCTAACTAGACCGCGTTCTACGCGTAATTACACTTTAGTGACCGTTTAATGCTTGTATCAAACTATATATAAGTCACTAGAGTATATAGTATACAGACCGCAGTGTACATTTCTAACATCTTCTCAAGCATTTATTTCATACAAAAATACATTCGATTTAGCATTAAAATTTAATATGAATTTCCTCTGGTCTACATTTTAGTGCTACATTTTAAGGCATTTTGAATACTTAGGTCCGGTCCGATCTTTTACATTGTCAGTTGAAATAAATTATTGATTTCTGATTTCTGATGACAGTATGCCAGACTCACCGGCTAGACTGAGGCAGGCGTAGGCGACGTGGGTGAGGCGGTCCGCCCGCAGCCGATGCGCGTCCATGAACAGGTCCAGTTGAGCCACTGCCGCATGGAGCGTGGCCATTCCCAGGCCGAGCTTCTTGGTAGCGTCGCGGAGCTGTTGCACTAACGAGCCGCGGAACTCGAGCTGCGGACCAGGGGTTGGCACGGTTAAGTCTCCCTCTAGCGTATGGCCCTGGCTTTAGTGTCAAAACACTGCCTTAATGGGACCCAATTAATATCCTGTCTGTCTGTCTGTCTGACCTATAACACACTGAATTCTTCTTATTTCTGCTCTCTCTCAAGTATAGTAAGTGTCATACTTGATGTGATTTTTAGCAGTGAGTATTGTTTAATACTAAAACCCGGCCAAGTCTCAATGAGGACTCTCGCTAAAGATTCCGAACTGAATGAAAGAAATCGTATTTTTGCAAAATAACTAAGTTTAGCATCATTATGTGGTGGTACGGAAACCACGGTGCGCGAGTCCTTTCGTCCGAGTACGTGAAACTCGCACTCGTTGCTCTTTTTTTTTTAATCAAAATAACTAAGTTTAGCATCATTATGTGGTGGTACGGAAACCACGGTGCGCGAGTCCTTTCGTCCGAGTACGTGAAACTCGCACTCGTTGCTCTTTTTTTTTTAATCTTAAGGGGGTTAAATGGAATTCAGCCCGTACAAGTCCACTGCTATACCTAAGTACGTCATTACTTTTTGTAAACTTATTTCTATTTGAAATAGAAATGACTGATGTAAAATCTACTTAATGAATGAGCGTGAACGAACGTCCAAAGCAAGATACTATATTGCTTCGGAAAGTCATTCACATATTTTCAATTGATTAGTCAATTGTCAGGAATAAATGTTGTGCGTTCAGAGAGGCCTATGTCCAGCAGTGGACGTGTATGGAGTGATTGATTGAATCAATTTCAATAATCATCAGCTGAGCCTTTATTTCCAAATTGGATATTTACATTTTAACATTTTTTGATGTCGACTAAGTATTTAAATTAAAAAGAAAATATTTTGTACGTTAATAACATGCAATACAAAGAATAATATTATAAAATTACTATCTGACCTGGCAAACGTTGTTTTGCGTATATTAGCCTACGACCTATTCTCAGACCTACCAAATATACACAAAAAAAATAATAAAAATCAGTGAAACCATTTCGGAGGAGTTCGATAACAAACACTGTGACTCGAGATTTTTAGGGTTCCGTACCCGAAGGGTGCCAAACGGGACCGTATAACTAAGACTTCACTGTCCGTCTGTCTGTCTGTCTGTCCGTCCGTCCTTCTGTCTGTCTGTCTGTCTGTATGTCACCAGACTGTATCTTATGAACCGTGATAGCTAGGCAGTTGAAATTTTCGCAGATGATGTATTTCTGTTGCCGCTATAACAACAAATATTAAAAATAGAATAAAATAAATATTTAAGAGGGGCTCCCATAAAACAAACGTAATTTTTTTTGCCGTTTTTTTTATCGATATTAATAACGGCAACAGGTAGACGTTTGAAATATTCACAGAATGATATTTAGTTCTATATTCGCTTCAAAAACAAATAATTAAATCGAAATAAAATAAATATTTAAAGGGGGCTCCCATACAACAAACGTGATTTTTTGCCGTTTTTTGTGTCTAATGTTGTATAGATAATTCAACGGAACTCTTCGTGCGCGAGCCCGGCTTTATATATTAGATGTTAACTATGTTAAGTCGTCAATTTGGGAACCCAACTTTGGGTGAATGCCTCCTCCATCTTGTGTCATTTATTGCGATCTGCGGCGAGTCTGGTCCAGGGAGGACCCGCCACACAGTGTGGCCTCAGCGAGACAAAAATCATTTTTTTAAAATGAAGGTAGACCAAAAAAATTATTTTAGTCCTTTACACTAGATATTTGTTCATCATATTCACAAAAATGAAGGTAAGTAACTTTTGATATTTGCGAGAGATCATCGACCAAAGTGCAGTCATTGTAATATTTACGTCCTCGGAGATATTTTCTACCGCGGTTGTTCTTTAGTGTAATGTTATTTGTAATTAACGTAGAAAATAAATAATTATGTCATCAAATACTATTGGTAAGTACTTTTCAAAAAGCTATAATACTATGAAAAATTCTTTATGAGTGTGTAGATAAAAAGTCATTAAAATGAAGTAGTTTATTTCAGACTTATTTCAAATTTCAAAGGGATTTTTATTAATTTACCTGGTTTTAACCGATTTGGAAACAGTAACGTTATTAATTATTAGAATGTCTATTTTTATAATGTATCAAATAAAGTTGCGCAAACTTGCGCTTTTTAAAAATATTTGACAATATATTATGTTACATCGATTGCAGAAATTTCGCGTCGTGAACTTGTTGACCGCTTATTTGAAGACCCGGTTAAAAATTGGTCTACAAAGGGTTTGAATTTGATTAATTACTTGTTTGAGCTTACCCACAGTCCACAAAATAACACCGAGTTGAAGAATATTGTTTCAAAATTTTTAAATAACGTGAAAAAAAAAATACGACACGGTCAGTCGTAAAAAGGACCGATTTTATGAACACAATAATAACTGGCTGAATCAAATGGAATCCTTTCCTTTGTTTACTTCACCATGTAAGCGTGGTAGACCAACAAAAGAAACGCAGGTCACAGATGACAATATTTTAGATTCAACTGTGAATAGCAGAAATAGATGGAACTACAGTGAAATACGGGCGGATTTAACTAAATTCAACGAAGGATTACCTCAAGACCCCAGAAACATTGTGTTTGCCAAGCTCGTAGCATTTGAACTGGATCGTATACCGGAATCGAAACGTTCATTACTAATATATATAGCTATTACTAATATATATAGCTACAATCCGGTATACTCACTGACTGACTGACTGATCATCTATAGATTTCCTCGGAAACGGTAAGAGCTACGTGAAAATTTTGTATGAGAAAGTTGTAGGAAATGTATGATATACAGCCATCCTATGAAGCCGATTTTTGAATTTCGAACGCGTTCTTCCATACAAATGGGCTAACTTTTTTGTTTACCGGCCGATTTGGATGAAATTTGAAACGGGCGTTTGTTTCGCGATCTAATTGTGAAAAAAAATTTTGAACGTTCGAAATTCAAAATAGGGGCGAGAATATGGCCGCCCGAAAAATCGACCTCTGCGCAAAAAAGTCGGCAGCCAACTGGGCACATGCTGGAGACGTGCCCTAAACGGCATCGGGTTGTCAAAGGACCCAGGTATATGAGAAAAATCGGACATTTTGACATTTCAAGATGGCGGCCGAGATATCGACGATTGAAAATGAGAAAATTTTGTATGGAGAATTTGTACTGAAAATCGACTTTTAGTACAAAATTTTAAACAAAGATGAAAATTTTTTCAAAAGAACAATTTTTCGAGGCCGAAGCGGGGATGAGGAACCTCGCCGCGGCGAGGCCGAAGGCCGAGCTCCGTTCAGGCCGAGGCCGAAGGCCGAGACTATACATTTTCCGGCGAACAAGCAACAACGCAGAAGCCAGATGGGACAAACTTGCGAGGCCGAAGGCCGAGCTCCGCGAAGCGGGCACCAGGAACCCCGCCGCGGCGAGGCCGAAGGCCGAGCTCCGTTCAGGCCGAGGCCGAAGGCCGAGACTATACATTTTCGGCGAACAAGCAACAACGCAAAAGCCAGATGGGACAAACTTGCGAGGCCGGAGGCCGAGCCCCGCACA
This sequence comes from Yponomeuta malinellus, assembly GCA_947308005.1. Lineage (NCBI taxonomy): Eukaryota > Metazoa > Arthropoda > Insecta > Lepidoptera > Yponomeutidae > Yponomeuta > Yponomeuta malinellus. Next base: position 15,585,971 of record OX371012.1, read on the forward strand.
GAAAAAAAAGATATCTTAAAACAAGTACCCATTATGTTTCAACTGATATCTCTTGGTTGTAAATATTTACGTGTCAGAGTAAGATAATCACACTAACGTATCAAGAGCGCCAAATTATTGAAATTTAAGAATAAATTTCTTGTGACAACCATTTCATTACTCAAATGAAAATTTATAATTTAAATGAAAATAGTGTGTTTCTTGCGATAAGATTCATAATTGATCGCCTTCTCAGTTTTTACACAAGAGGATAATTGTTATATCAAAATAATGACATAATTGACTGAAGAACTAATTTAGACATCTAACGAAGCATTTGATATTTTCAAACAATTAATATGTTACTCAGTATAAAACAGGAATTGTTTCTTCCAAGAATCATGAAGAATTAATTCAATGATCTAACGAAGACTTCAAGATTTCTTCAAGTGATTGTTATGTTATTTGACACAAAAGTTAAGTTAAAAAAAAAAAAAAAAGAACCGTTGAAAGTGTTGCTATATATCATTATTTTACCCAAATGCCGTGGAAAAATAAATTGTGTGGATTTCAAAAAGGAAAAAGAAGACGCACATTGTACACTATTTACAAAATCTTATAAAAATCTAATAAAAATGAAAAAAAAAATACTATGATATTTATATTTATAGTATTTTAATGGCAGTTTAATTTTAAAATATTGCATTTTATTGTAACTGGTAACAAATATTTCACAACGAGTGAATTAGTTCAAAGTGTAGGGTTGCATGTCAATCCCAAATGAATATATTACATGTTGTTAGTATTAGTTAAGCTGACAACAAAGCAAAGTAATGTTTGAAAAAAATAATGATTTGAATTTAATGCCCGAAATACACCTAATCACAATGAAATCACAGCTTTTTCACGGCCATTCTTCATTTTTAGTCATACAATAAAGAATAAATACATACAAATATTTGAACAATTTGTACTAATACAATTGAAGAATATTCATCAGCAGCTCGTCGTCCCCACCGAGGGGCTATCATGCTTGTGTACTGTGTTTGTCATGCTTGTATCCCAACGAAAACATTTTGAAAAAAGTGCGCCAAGTCTTGATGGGTCTTGGCACCCATTTAGATCTCACTTATTTTGTCATTGAAGTCAACAACCAAGGCATCTATCATAATATTCCACTTGGCTCTCATTTCACATTTATGTTTTTGATGGGATATCATTATATTTTGTACAGAATCTATTAGTAGGTCCTTATTTATAACGAAAGCCGACTATACTCTTAGTTATTAGTACTAAAACTAAAATGTATGGATTAAAAAAAAATTAAGAATGGCATTCCACTCGTTAAATATTCACGTGTTTGTATTCACCCAACTACCTGTCTGGATGCCAAATTTGAACTTTCTAGGTCATCTGGGTCTGGGTTATAGTTTTGATCTATAGGTCAGTGATAAAAATGACGATTTTTGCACATTAATATCTAAATAACCGTTCGAGGTATGTTTATAAAATTTGGAGCACGTATGTGATACCCCAGTTGGCAATGAGCCAGACTTGTAATCGGAAGGTTGCGTGTTCAAATCCTGGTGCGGGCCTGTACCACTACCACTAAATTCATCTTTTCAGATTTATGTACGGATTTCTAATTATCACTTGCTTAACGGTGAATGAAACCCGTCCGTCCAAGAAAATTCGGTTTCGAAAGACGAGCGGTCCACCAACCCGCATTGGGCCAGCGTGGTGGAATATTTTGAGTTGTGAAGGGGTCAAAAGTGGCTCCAAATGGTTCGTGTAAAGCTCGCCAGTTTCTTGAACTTGGTTTTGACACGCTACCCTGTGTCTAGATAAGCCCAATAAAACATTTTAATTTAGGTTAGTATATTTTTTACGCATATATATTATATATACCTACTATAATTATATTATTGTATAAGTGACTGATAATTTTGCAAAAGTAATAAATTGTTAATGTTTTCTAAAAAAAATAACTGGCAGCGAAAAAAATGGGATCCCAGATTATTTGGTTCGCGTTCGCGGGGCGGGGTATTTTTTTAGCACATGGCAACCCATACTTAGGCGCCATGCATGTCAGTACTTGTTAAGTGATTTGAATTTTGAATTCGGATTATGTGCATGCACAGTGTTTTTTAGTATATTGGGTCGGCGGGTCATGTTAAGTTTTTGCGTGATTTGAACTGTGTTTAAGTTGTGCTGTTTCCAGAAAAAATGGACGTCAATACCATTTTCCTAACCTGGGAATTACCACCAGACGTTCAAGAGAACCTAATAAGTAAGTTAAATTGTATTTTTGTGATTTCCGTTAAGTTTTTTGCGCTGCAGGTTGTGATAATGATGATGCGAGGGCAACCCACATTATACTTGGTCCAGAGTAGGTACATGGTTGACTACGCCCTACGCAAACGAAAAGGACTACAGCGTAGGTACCTACCTACTGTATTTGCAAGTGACGTGCAAGTCCCATTCCCATGGTTTGGGGCACCCGGAACCTACCGGACCGGTCATCGTGGAGATCCTTGGAGAAAGCCTCTGTTCAGCAGTGGACGTCCTGATATGATGTGATGTTTTATGCCTATTTGCCACCACCATGGCCCAATTGTGTGACTGATTTTTGGCCTAAGTTTGAATCACCTAGTTTTCTTTGACTTATAAATCTAACTCTTTTACTTACTTATACTTAAACTAATCAGTTCGGTTAGAGTAATATGTTAGGTTAAAGTTAGGTGGTCATGATCTTTGGTGTCTACGAGTCATTTATTTTTCTGTTGTTAAAAATAATAATAATTTAATACACATAAATATTTGGATGTTTTACTATGTTATGTTATGGATAATTTTATTTTCAGATTCTTATGGATTTCGAAGAATTGTTCAAAGAATAATCACAAAATTTTGAAAAAAATTGGGAGGCCTTCTTTTAAAAAGTACTCAGACTCAGACAAGAAATTGTGATTAATGAAGAAGCAAGATTATTAATTGAAAGTCTCGAATCAACTGCTGACAATGGTATGTATCATACAATGTGTTTTTAGAAAGAGTAGATTAGTGTTCTTTCTTTGGATTTTAGGCGGTCGGTTCGATTCCCAGGTGTGGCAAACGTATTTTCAAGGATGTTGAGTGCAGTTTTATATATTTTCAATAAAAAAAAAAAGAAGACATGTTTCCTTTGAGTAAAATTTGCTGTTTTCATTGTTTAGAGTACTTTATCTTCCACCCTGTATATGTAGTTTTATGTTGATTGTTCTTTTATGATATTAAGGTTAAGACTTACGTGGCTATTGATTTTGTTTCAGATAAAAAAATACCTGTCCAAGTATACCTTTTGGGTTACCTCATACCACCCAAAGGGCGTAAATCGCGCAAAGTAAAATATTCAACGACAGAAACAATTGAGGGTTTATTAATTCAAACAAATGTAAGTGTACTTGTACATTTATTCTTTCGTATTTTTTTTAGTTATGCCCATTTATGACTGAAGACTCACGTCTAAATTCCCCGGGGTAGGTAGAGCATCAAGTGTCTAAAGAACCACGTGACGCTACAGTCCATTAAGAATGTGATATTGAGTAACACTGGAAATATTTCCCAGACAGCTAAAGTGTCACATTGGAGATGTCAGTGGATGGGAATAACCAATTAAGTGCCAGGAGCATCTGATTTCCATTCTATGCCTCAGTGTCGAAAAGTCCCGTTCCCGCGATATCACAGTTTGAAGGATTGTCACCACAAACACGGATTTTAGTTAATTGTTTTTATTTCAGACTGCTGGAGATATAGACAGCGCTATATCTAAGCGTAAAAAAGGCTGCAGATCAAGGAGATAATGTGCAACCTTACGTATTGATACAAGGACCGCTGCACAACTTTTCACAAATATATATAGTCATCGACGACATGAAATACCACATGCAGTCAGCCGCGAAGGCTTTTGAACTGCTCTTTAAATTGTACCATGTGTTCCACGCCAAATATCCTCGCGCCGCTGAGTACCTCTACTTAATTGTCCAAAAAAAAGTGTTCAATATCAATACGGTCTACGATTCTATCCCACCATATATAATAGATATTTTAAATTTAGAGATTTAAGCCAAGTAAAGCATTCTTTGAAGTAGTACCGTCGTAGCGCCATCTATCGGAAACTATCGCAGCTATATTAAAAACAGTATCATATATCCGCAAAATGTTGTGCTCCGAGTGCAAAATTGAGATTGGCCATTTTATATACTTAAGTGAAATCTTAATGACCGTATCCATATTTTGTGTTTTTTTTTTTACATTTTTGAGTTACCGTTTTAAAATTTATATATCTATTAACCCTTTTAGCGCCAAGAGTTTTCGTAAAAAACGCCCATCACACGCCACATCAAAAAATTTTTTTTTTAAATGTGGCGAACGCTTGGTGAACGCTATTAAAGTTAAAAAAAAATTGTCTGATATATCAGACTTTGGCGGCGAGGGCACGAAACTTAAACGTCTGATATATCAGACTTTGGCGGTGAAAAGGTTAATAGACCCTCTGAACAAACCATATACCTATTTTAAGATGATTTCTGTGGCCGGTTTAGATTTTTAGACTCATTTGGTCCATGATGAAGAAATGAGTCTTAAAATCTAAACCGGCCACAGAAATCATCTTAAAATAGGTATGTGGTTTATCAAGAGGGCCTATTAATAGATGTATAAATTTGAAACGATAACTCAAAAATTTAAATAACTTTTTGTCTTAGAGATTTTTTAATTACGGCGGGTTACGGTCATTAAGACCTCACTTTTAGTACCTATATAAAATGGCGAAATCTATAATAATTTAACAAAGACAAACGGTAACCTTTTTAGTAATATAAATATCCCCGGGCTACAGATCTATATCTATTTGTATGATGACATACGATCAACAATATGCTAAAAATATTACCTTCCACTCATGTATTCAATTATAATATTAAGATAATGATAAATAAACAAAAATTTTAGATGATATATATATAATACCTTTCATTTCAAACCAAAATTACCTATACATTTTATATATGCTTTGTTCTCAGGAATCATGCGCATCGGTGGCAGCCGATGAGTTTTAGTGTCAGGAACATCCTATTCCGATGTAGTGGGACATAGTGGGAACTGGAATTTCTTGCACTGAAAGAATGCGATGTTCTGGAGCTAAACTCTCGCTGTAACCGATACGCGTAAGCTTTTTGGTGAAAGCAGTATACAATACATATTCAAACAAAACACGAAAACTATTAGGTCAAAGCAATTAATTTCTTAAACAAAAAACCAAAGCTATTGGGTCTAAGCAGTAAATATTTTGGATCAAATAACATAAAATTTCCTGTCAAAACTGTAAAATATTTATTTACATCATTTGACTCTTGACTCAACAGTTTAGTTTTTCACAGAATATTTTGTATTATTTTGCGTCAAAATTAAAATATTTTTAATACAAGAAATTCTTATTTTGTGACAAAAAGAGTGAAATATTTAAATCAAAATAGTTACGCTCTTGGGATTGTAGCTAATTTTTTTAAAAAGAACTTCAAATGCTTGACTTGAAGTAGTTTCGCTCTTGGGTGAAGATGAAGCGTTTTTAAAAAAAATACTTAAAACGTTAATTGAAAGCAGTTTCGCTCTTCAGGTGATATCATTTCGTTTTTAAGAGAAGATTTCCCTACATATTACTACAAGAAATTATTTCTTCGACTGAGAACTATAGTGCAAAACATATTCTATCTCATATGAAGACATTTTCGAGTTTCCTTATATGGAAAACCCAAAAGATCTTAAGTTAAATAATATTACTTGTTTCAAGATATCTTTTTTTTCTGTGCGCGAAGCGGGCACGAGGAACCCCGCCGCAGCGAGGCCGAAGGCCGAGCTCCGTCCAGGCCGAGGCCGAAGGCCGAGACCACACATGTTCCCACTCAAACAATCCCAACGTCAAGTGTCTAGCGAGGCCCTAGGCCGAGCGCCGCGGAGAGCGAAGCTCGGAGCGGCTGGGGGTTGGCGCGCGAAGCGCGCAGGGGGTTCACCCCCTAGTCGACATATATAAAACTCATAGATTTCATTAGAAAAGTGCGTCAAGATAATCGCTTAGACGGTATAAGTCTACCTAGCTTTGATGGGATACCGCCGTTTAGCCAAAGTATTTTTCGCCAAATTTTACTTCCCAATAAACTTATGGCATCAGTTTCATTTCCCAAATGAAACTTTAGCAAGTTTTCATTTCGCATTTTATTCATTTGGTCAAATTATCATTTCGCATAATTTTACTGCGTCAAGTTTTATTAAGACAAACGTTTATTATGCTAACGTTTTATTTTGGCAAGTGTTATATAGCAAATAATTGTTTGATTAAATTTATATTTCGCATTTTGTTTGTTAGGTCAGTACACATAAGCAAAAATAGGTTCGAAGTTCCAGGATCTTCGGGTGTTGGTCCTTTTTTTTTATATAAAAGCGAAAAAAAATATTTCACTAAAAAACTTAGTTTTGTGTCAAACTTAAACAAGGTTGGTGCATGGAAAAGTCATAGGTACCCTACATTATGATATGGCAAAACGTGGGATACCGCCGTTTTTGCCAAACGATACTTTTGACTGAATAATGCTTGGTAAAATGAATTTTGACCAAGTATTTATTTGGTAAACAATAACTTGCCATAATAACTTTTGCTAACTGTTTATTTGCTTTAAGTTGTTTTGAGAAATGTTTTTTTGCCAAGTGATAATTTGCGGAAAATAGTTTGGGAAGTAATACTTTGGGAAACGATTTTTGGCAATACATTAGTAAACCGCTTTGATGATTCTGATTGAGCACGGGTTAAAACCAATTCTGTAAGATCAAATTAAATTGTTTACTACTTACTTCAGTTTGGTTATTATTTCCTTCATAAATAATGCTTATAAGTTTTATTTAGGTAATCAGAATAACACTTGACCTAAAAAGAACGGCATATTATGGTATAATAATTTCCTATTTGCCTAATTACATAGAAAATTACTTGGAAAATTACAAAAAACGAAGTACCAGTATAACTTGATCCTTACTTTCAAACGAAATCAAAGGCGTGGGGTTCATCTTGTATTAGATTTGCCTATATTTATATTATTTACAACTATAAACCTATATTTTGCTCATATTTACCATAAGTGAGACTAATTACGATATTTGGAACTACTTATTACCCTTAAATAATTTTGTACCATCTTTTGTATGGAGCGGCCACAGCGTGCGCCACTTAGAGAAGTTGAACGAAGAATAAAACTTGCCTGAAGAAAGTACTAAGCCCTGAAACTTAATATTTAAAGGTAAAATTCTAATTGCTCTAAAGAAAAAGGCTTTCGATTCAGTCGTCACTCTTGTGCTTCTTTATGGAGCCGGAGATAATTCAAAAACTAGAGATTCCACAGATCAACTGAAATGACGGGTTCAAAATTAAAAGTATAGACATTAGTGGACGTATTCGGCTTGGATGGGCTGCGTTCAGAAAGTTGACCGAAGTGCTAAGAGGCGAAAGCTCTACGACTTACGGAGCCGTGACCCGGACTTTTAACAAGCATACCACCCATCGAATTCAGGTAGCCCAGAGAGCTATGGAGAGAGCGATGGTCGGTATCTCCATCAAAGATCTCATGCGGAACACCGAGATCATGAGGGGAACAAAAGTAACCGACATAGCAAGAAGGGTCGCTACTCCGAAGTGGTCATGTTTGTCGCAGAGAGGATGAAATATGGTGTCGCAAACTACTAGAATGGCAACCGAGGACCGGACGTAGAAGTGTAGGCCGACCCCCAGCCAGATGGCGCGACGACATCGACAAGCCAGTAGGGAAGACCTGGGGAAGAACAGCGCAAAGCAGAAACGACTGGCGCTCGCTCGAAGATGCCCTTGTCCAGTAGTGGATATCGACGGGCCGAAGATGATGATGATGATGATAGACAGTAGGGACTTCACACACGGCAGCTATAATGTAAAGATGTATAGTACGATACATATCATTACATATTTCGTCAGGAGACCACACACGACAGCTATAATGTATATTTTTACATCTCCGTATCTTAAGATACAAAGGGCCAGTTTCTGAATTGAGAATTTCGCTAAGTAAATACTTAACTGTAGTGCTGTCTCTTCAAATTTCTCAGAAAAGAGCGTGACAGAGCGTTACTTAAGTATTCGCTTAGTGAAATTCTCAATTCAGAAACTGGCCCTTCTCAGAAAAGAGCGTGACAGAACGTTACATAAGTATTTGCTTAGTGACATTCTCAATTTAGAAACTGGCCCAAAGCGATACGAAAATATACATTTAATACCTTAGCAGCCGGAAAGTAAGACGTGTATCAATGGAATTAAGGGAAAGATACATTACATTACCTGTTGTGTGTGTGATACTTTAAGATAATGTAAAGCTGTCCATCCCGGGATGTAATGTACATTAGTATATGCATTACATTAAGAACGGAACAAAACTAATATTTATGTAGCTAAGTTAGCTTGACGGTTAAAATGGCGCTGGGCAGGACATGTAGCGAGAACCGGAGATAGCGCTGGAGCGGAAAGGTGCTGCACTAGTGGCCGCGGGATGAGACACGCCGCCGTGGGCGTCCGCGCCGCCGCTGGAGTGACGATGTGGTGCGAGTGGCACCTCCCATACTACACACACCGAATCCTGAACGATTCCAAGCGTTTAATTTTCAAATTAGTATGGAATTGGACAGATGATTGGAATCGCTCAGGATTTATTGCGCATAATTAGGCCACTGACATGATCAACGGGCAATTGGGGGCGGTTTCAACATATGGTGTTTCAGTCCTAATAAATAAAATAAAATAAAGGGACTCTCTCTCATGCTGAGTTGGGAGGGATCCCAGTTAAGAACCTCGAAAAATAAAAGATGTTAGCTGATACTCAGAAGTTAACAGGTGATCATTGTAGGCATAATATAATATTAATACATAACGTTTTTAAGAAGGAACTAACCAGTCACTTGTTAGTATAACAAGTCAGCTGTTAAAACAATGTTGTTTCAATTTAGCTGGTAGATAACTAATGTGACCTTGTTTATTTTATCAGTCACTTAATACGCAATTATTGAATTACAAGTGATTGTTGGAATTTGTAGGTAAAAATTATATCGAAACATAACTCATTGATAACAGTGCCCAATAATTCTACTTCCTACAGTCGATCCATTCTTACTTGGCCCAAGTAGTAAACAAACCTCTTCTATCACAAAACTCGATATTTCAAGAGCATCACTTAATGTAGATTACCACATTTAGTTGTAGACACTAGTTAAAACACATGGACATTGAATTTCACCGAAAACTGGCCTAAATTGTGGTTGCGAATAAGATTTTCTTGCGAAATTCAGATTTTCATACAATTCTGATCACAGGTTAGCAAAACTACACAGATTACTTTGACATTATGTTGCAGTGATGGGACACGGTTGGATGAGGTGAATGAAAGAACGAATGAATGAAATTGCGCAAAGTGCTAAAATATTATTTTGTTCTTTAAAAATGGCAAAATATTTACCCTGTGGATATTAGGTAAATATTACATTATTCACGTAATACTGTATTATTCTATTAAAACGACGAAATACATGTGTTTTTATAATCAATTTATGGTTGTTACTTTTTTCTGCTATAGTAAGTTTGATTCTATCAATTTTCAGAGCCAGTGAAATTAAATTGAGTCAAAAATTTTAGTACCCATCTTTATGCTAGTCTTTTTATGTCGCAGATAGATTGCGACGATATTATTAAAACTTAAAATATTTTATATTCCAATAAACCTATTTTCATTCATTTAACAATTAAATGTATGAAACTGTAGCAGTTCATTCAAGTAATACCCAACCCTATGTAATGTGACATTTTGTTGGTCCGCCATGTTTGTTTACTACTTGTGCCAAGTAAGAACGGATAGGGTATAGCTAAAATGGAATGTATTTTCTTAGACACATTAGCTAATTGTGGTCTCATCCAAGATCATTAGCTCAGTTTATGTTATTGGGATGTAACCAACATTATCACAAGAACAGCAACCTTGTTTAGCTATTAATATAGCTTTTTTAGCCTACTCGGAACTGTCAAATACATACATATTTTGATGCTTGGTCATCTAAATGCTTAACCTGATAGAGTGCAAAGTTATGTGATACAAGGGCTGATTGTCTCAGCTTTCTACAGTCATCGCTGCATCTATGTGAAGCATATGATGATATGGTCCTGTGGTCCTCTAAACACATGGTAACAAAAGTGTATCCAAAATGTCCCAGATTATATTTTCTAGAAATGCTTGAGACCAAATTTGTCAAAAGTACTAAATATTATACTGATTTATTAATAAAATTATTTTACAATAACAAGTCAAATTGTACAATCTTTTGCAAAAAATTCAACAACAAAGTGAACAAAACCCTTACAATCTTTTTTTTTAGTTTTAGACTCCTGCATTGATTTTGGATATTTCCCATGTCTGTATAAAATGGACTGCAGTCCAAAACAAAGCCAGCTTATGTATCTAAGAATATTCTTTTGTAAAATTGATTATATTCTGTTTTGAAGACTTTTAGAGATTTTTTCCTGCTGCCTTTTTCTCCACTACAAATTGGGCCCCAAGGCAGCAGCGAATATGTACAATATTAACATTGAATTTGAAAACTTTTAAATTACCTGCGGTGATTGCATGTGAATGGTCGGCTTCTGCGCCTCTTGTCCCAACAGATGCTTCCAAATGTCTTCCTTGTATTCACAGCGGAAGTCTTCATCTTCATCCGATGGACTCTGCAATCATTGTGCAATAGTTATAAAGGAGTTGCGTCAATTGTACTTTGTTACAAATTGCGGTGTCTGCCAATTTGTAGGGAGTTGCAAAGTAATTTGTACTTATTACTAATCTCATCTAATCTCAAAATTTGTACGAGCAATATGAACCACCAACGGTGATAGAAAACATTGTGAGTAAACCTGAGTGTCTGAGGAGTCTAAATTTTCTTTATTGTACTTATACAATCTTCGACCAAATAGGGGATGTATTAGCAAAGGGCAAGATAAAATGTACCCGAAACCGGCGTGCGTGCATGCAACGACTAATGAGTGTTGAGGAAGCGAAAGTGATCTGTGAGGATCGTAGCAAGTGGCAGTCCCTGGTCTCTGCCTACCCCTCTGGGATACAGGCGTGAGTTTATGTTATGTACATATACATTAGAAACTTAGCGCCTGAAATTGGCAATCTGCAGTGCGTGTGATGATTAAGTTCATACCTCTCTCTCTGAGAGAAGGCCTGTGCACTGCAGTGGGATATATATTGGCTGCTTATGTCAATACAGGCAATGGGCGACAATGTGAAAAGAATGCCTTATCAGAGGGTCAAAGTAAAGTTTTTTTTATTTCAAGGTGCAGGTAGATTTTTTTGTCCTGACTATGGGGAAATTTATTTTCATACTTAGCGAACATCAGCCAGTCCAGCTCACCATGGCTTGATTTTGGGGTAAAACTTTGTTTAGCACAAATTTTAGAAGATGTATGATGATATGGCTGGTAGGGTTCTAGTAATTTTCTTTAATTTACCCACCAACCTAGGATTTGATTACACATGGTGTTTTTCGTACCGTTTTGTTTGGTGATGATTGAATACATCATATTGAAAGAAGAAGAAAGAAAGAAATACATCATATTGGATGGTGTTTTTTTTTTGTTTTAGAGTGATGATATCACAAATGGTATAATAAATGTCTTTCTTCTTCTTAAAACAGCAAACAAATAACGTGATTTACTTAGCGAAACTAGTGGCAATTTCTTTATTTGGTCACGTGTAAAATGATCTGTTAAGTATTTACAGAGAACAAAATAATTTGCACACATTACAATGTTATCAAAATAAAAGACGTGGTGATTATGCACAAAAGGAAAATAAAAGACATGTGGTGATTATGCACCAAAGGCTAAGTTTACGCTAAGGCTACTTACATTAGATTCTACTTTAGAGTCGGAAGCCTCAGGTTTCGGTCCAGCTTCTATGGCCTTGCTTCGGACGCTCGATAAGTTAAGCTTAGACATGTTTAGAGACTCCATGTCTTCAGGAATTCGGTCACGGACACCCTCGCGACTTTTTACAGCGCACACAAATTACACGTCGACTGCGGTCTGACATTCACCCTCACCACGTGGAGTCGTGGAAACGAGTGTCAAAAAAAATCGCTCAGTTGCATCATTATTTCACAACCGGGACAGGATTTCAACGGTCCAGAAGGCAGCATGTCCCTTTCACTTCGTTCAGCACACAATTCTACGGGTTTGAGATGTAGATATGGAATTATTTCGACGATTTTTCTATCACATGATGCAAGCTTGGCACACACACCTTTTTGACACTACTACTCGAAAAAGATTCATTCAATCATCAAGGCAAAAAAAAAAAAAATTTAGGATGAATTCGAACTTGATTCGAACGCGCGCTATTATCAGTGTTGCCAGTCTAGTGTCGTCAAATCTCAGATTATCAATCTGAGCGTCAAATGAAAAGAAGCTCGATTTGATTTAACAATTTAACCTACTCCAAGCTGTCTAATGCATGAGTAGCTGCAACAAAAACGTCAAAATGGACAACCCAAACGTGACACTGGCAAAATCCCTGTGCACCCTACAAGCACGGGGCAAAGTCCAAATAAAAAAATAAATAAATAAATAAAAAAATACAGTGGATAATGCGGAATGGGCAAGCAGCGATGTTTATTATACGACCGCTTGGGCTATCTTTAAGGAATTAACCCATTTGGACCCAAATACAAACAAGCAGTAGGTACGACTTTGAAAAAAAATTGTGTGGTAACAAATGTGGGAGAAGACGCGGGATGCCATCAGGGTGTTTTGTGACCTGTCCAAGGCGTTGGTATGGTTTAAGTAACAAATTGCTAGCTCTTTTTCGATCTTACAGAACACTAAAAGTAAATGATTCGGATCTAATGTAAAAGTAGGAGTCCCTCAAGTTCTATACTAGGACCGTTCCTTTTTTTGTTTATGTTAATTATTTGCCCTAACTTTTAGAACAACCATCACAGAAAGTATTTTTGTGGATGATACTTCCTTAATTTTGAAAGTAAAGAGAGCTTTGAGTAATATTGACTATGTAAACAATGCTCTATCTAGAGTTCTAAACTGGTTCACGGTGAACAATCTGATGTTAAATGCGAAAAAGACAAAATGCGTCAAGTTCTCATTGCCCAAGTTCTCGTTGACACGTGTCTAAAAATATCTGGTGAGAAATTATAGCTGGTAGAGTCCACGCTATTTTAAGGCAAAACGATAGATTTGACATTGCAATGGGGTCCGCATATTGAAAAACTATTAGGAGTTCAGCATTTGCAAACAGAAAAATTAAGCAACTTACAGACTTGTCGACTGCGAGGCTGGTCAATTTTACTTATTTTCACAGTATCATGTCGTATGGTCTGTTATTATGGGGACGAGCAGCAGATATATAAACATTATTTATTTTGCAAAAAAGAGCAGTAGCTAAGAGCTATTTATAACTTAAGCAGTAGGGAATCACTAAAGGAGCGTTTCAAAGAAATAGGAATTCTTACACTGGCTTGCTAATATATATTTGATAAAGTATAGTCTGTAAAAGTATAACGATGTTCAGATTACGTTCCATAATGTAAACACTACAAACACAAACAAGCTTGCTTATTAAAATTTCATTTAGCCAATGTAAATACATCATTTAAAGGCTGTTGCGTGTGTTTTTACACCATAATTCCAGGACGTGTTATATCCTTGTCTGAAAATAAATTTGAAACATTCATTAACATTTCGCTTGTAAAAAATCCTATTATAGAAAAGACAAGTTTATGAACGACGTAAGCCCTTGGTAGTAAACCAATTCCACTGCGATTTCATTGTCGTTTAATTATTAGATAATATTATAGGTAATTTAGTTTTAAAAAGTGTACAGACGACTTGATTGCAGAGCCATAACGTACCTATATCTGACATTTTATAACTGACGAGAACTCAATCTGCAGGTTTACTGAAGCTAATTCGAATGGTGGCATTCTGGATAGGTCACCTATCTCCCTCTAAAATGCTTGAGACTGGTGATGGCTGACCCCTGCGTTAGGTTCGTGAACGGATGCTGTTCGTGTGTCTGTCCGCAGCATTAATATTTTTCCTGCTTTTGTAAAAAAAATAATTAATGTTTTGGCTTTTATAAAGTTATTGAATTACGTAATCACGGAATATTATCATAAGGCTCTGATGTATTAAGTTTAAGATGATTTGATTTCAGAAAAGATGGTCAGAGTGGAGTTTTTTATTCCCGCTGCCTTTTTCTCCACTACAAATACGGCCCGAAGGCAGCGGCTAACATAATACACTGACATTCAACAAACAGAATGTAAATTCTCTTCGTTATTATAGTAAATTGTTTAAATGATTGATTTCCGATTTCTGAAATAGGGGTAAATAAATATACTGAATAAGATTTGACAGTCAAAGTAAAAAATATTCTTCACTACAAAAACAAAACGTCACAGCTGTTGGTTTCACAAAAAGCTAAAAAAGCTCTTCTTACCTACCTGGCTCAGTAATTTGGACTACGGAAAAACTGAAGCTCTGTTAAATGCCTGAAGGGATCTTAGTAGGCAACCACTAAACAATAAGCTACTAAATAAACAATAATAGTATATTAATACCAGCTATATTTTTACAGATTTAATGTATTTATTTAATTTATAGGTATAAAATATAATTACAAAAGAATATATAAATAATACTTATAATATTATATAGATAATAGATATACATACATAATTTACTTATCATAATAATATAAATAAGTTTTAAATACATACCTACTAAAATTGTTCCAAATATTTTTAAATTTCAAATTTACTTATTTTAGGTTTAGTTTTCATATAATTTAGGTTTAGTTTTCATTTAGTTTATAGATTAGATTTGTATACCTACCATAACATAGCTTAAATTTAGACAAGAACATGCCACACTTATTGTTGAACAACACTGAAACCGTTGCCCACGATACAGGCTGTGCCTAGTGTGGGAACAGTGTTACTTTATGAAGTTATACTCTGTGCCATTCTACCTGTAAACATTTTTTTGATAAACTACTTTTAGTATTAGATTGTATCAACACTGAAAGGTATCTGGAAAATAAACACAATAAACTTATTCTTTTCAAAACAGGTTTGCTTAATTAACAGTTTTCAACTTAAAGTTACACTACACTAGATACAATTGTCCCTGTTAACGTTATTTAAATATCAGAGATCTGTGTCTTCCAAATAATGCTTTATTTTATAGTAGGCCTTTCTGCACATAGTATGCCTAACACATTTTCAAACCGGTGGTAACTCTAATAAAATTTGTGGAATCTTATAAAGCGTATAAAGTCCCCAGATGTATTAATAATCCATCCATCCCCTAATAACGGATGTATTAGTAACTTTTGTAAGCCTTATCAACGTGGAAATGACATTTAATCTTTTTCGGTTGTACCCATTAAGCTAGCAACACTGACTATTATTTTCTTTTTCTTTCACCATTCACAGATCAATTTAATGATTTTGATTTTGGAGCGTTGTACTAACCGGTTTTTATCTACGATTAATCAAATAGGACCACAGAATGTTACTTGCTCAGTGTCGCCAGCTGTTTTCATAACTCCATACATGGACATCCCAAGAATAATCAGCACTACCAACACAAGAAAAAAAAATATACGTCACTTTTTGGGAGGCTATGGAGTTATAGCGGCGAGTGTTATTTAGATAAATTGTAAAGTACTGAGTAAAAAAGTAGTTGTAGCCTAGTGAGTGTAGTGTTTTACCTTAGACATTATTAAAACAAAATGGCTGTTTCCAATAGTAAGTCTCGTTTCGTCTGACAGGCGAAAATTTCTGGCATGTGCTGGCCGATGGTTTCTCTCGCAAATTCCTCAGTTATCACAGCTGTTATGTCGTAAATAGAGCTAATAATAGCTTGTGACTCTTCTACTGTCTCCAGAGTACGTTTTCGCGGCTCTGCCGAAGACTGCGCGCGGTACCCCGCTGGTTTTAGGCGGTGATCCGAAGGGCAAGACATTCCTGTATACCAACGGGAACTCCGTGATTATTCGCGATATTGAGAACCCAGCTATTGCGGATGTGTACACAGAGCACTCCTGCACGGTGAACGTGGCCAAATACTCACCCAGTGGCTTCTACATTGCGTCTGGAGGTGAGCTTTGATAATAGAAGATAATGTTCTGACTCATGGTTTATTTGCGTCGATTGTTTATTTATGTCGGTTTCCGGCGCGTTATCCTAAAATGAATCATGATATAAGTCACATATGCCAATGAAACTCCATTTATTTATTTATGTCTATATATGCCCTGTCCACAAACTCACTGCTGGACATAGGCCTCTTTCTTGTAAGGCCAAACTACCTCGAATAAAACTATGTAATCCTACTGGAAAAGTCTGGCAGCTTACAAAAACTATTGTCAGTAGAAGTTGTTAGGGGTTAAGATTGGGCATTTTAAGTAGCTACACTAACTCTTAGGATCAAGTGGACGTCATTTTGTAAAAACTACAATAAACATAAAAACAACATAAAATTGCTCTTGCTAACTTTCTCAAAATGGAAATTTTACTTTAATTATTCTGTGCCTTCACTTTCTTTTTGCGTAACATTAAAAAAACATCTCTTTTATCCACCTGTTTGTTCATCTGCCTATCTGTTTGTGACACACTGACTTATACTGTGTATAATTGAAATAATGCTAAGCTTGAAAACTGTTTCTTCAGTATTGCTAACTAAGCCACTACCAATAATCACAAGTTTAAAATTCTCCACTGTATTTTTATTTCTCATACAATCTTGAAACTTTACGTTGTCATTTTGTTATGAAAAAATATTAAGACATTTTTCATTTTTGTGCATGAAAAATGTTTTTTGTGAAAACCACTTTTAGTGGTTAAATATTGATAATAAAGAAGAAGATAATAGGTTTTTAAAAATTGTCGTCAGCACGGGTTAGTGAAACAAAAAGAATATAATAAAGAAGTGGTTTTCATATTGTGTTATTTTAAAAACACATTATGGTGGTTTTTATTTTATTTTATTTTAGGTTGCTATGTATAATTTTATTGTACAAAATAAAGATACAATGGTAAAAAAAGAAAGAAATCCAAAATCAAAACTAAGGCTGACTTGCACCACTTTCTTAAATTAGATGGCCCCTAAAGTGACATTTGAGAAGTGATGGCCTAAGGATCTAATGTTTTTTAATTTAATTTGTTCAGTACATCACATAATAACTACGATCAGACTAGTCTTCAGATGATTAAGATGACTTGCATACAATGAATGCCCCAGTCAAAATGTCACACCTCAAAACAAGTAGAGCGCAAGCGTCATGCTTCACTGTGCGTGACCCAATGCTCGCTTACCAGTATACAAACTGTAGCTAAGTGGGGCGGTTTGTTTCGTTTTTAATTTACATTTTGTACACCTTATTTGGGTGAGATTTACATCACTTCTGCCGCCAGGCAGAGCACTTCTGACGAAAACACGCACTATCAAAAGACTGAAAAGAAAATAACCAAACAATCTACTTGGTTGAAACCCACGGAGCCAAAATAAAGACATACCTATATAGATATGCCACAGGGCTTAAACCATGCACGCCCACAATGGCAACGAAGCCAAAATTGTAGCTTAATGTCAAGAGACAAGAGAAAAAAGGAAGACAAAAAAAATGACATTTTGTTATGGAAAAAGTTCAAGAATTTTGACAATAACAATAACAAACAATAACAAACTGATCATATTACACAATTAAGGTAAATAAAATCATTACGCTTTTGTTTTTGTTAACATTTTTTATTGTGCAATAAAGTGTAACAAACAAACAAGGAAAATATTGTGAGAAACCTGGAGGTTAGAGTTGTTCATATATATCTCCTCTAGAAATAGGGACACTTTTAAAAACCCCACCAAGTTGTGGAATTTTTAGCCTCTAAAATAGGTTTTTAAAATTGTAGGTACAGCGATATCATTCCGATGTAAAAACCTAACTGCAAAGTGGCTTACTTGGGGCTGCAAGTCACATAAATTGCTTCGGTGAGATGTCACTGCCTGTACGTAATACAGATAAGTTTGTAAAGAGGCTTGAAATTTCACTGATGCCTGCTCAGTTGGGAGAGCGCTGGCACGGTTAGCCAGAGGTTGCGGGTTGAAGTCCTGGCATGGGTGGAAATTTTAGCCTCTAAAATAGGTTTTTAAAATTGTCCTTAGCACGGGTTAGTGCAACAAAAAGAATAAAATCATTTATTGTTGTAACAAACAAACAAGGAAAATATTGTGAGAAACCTGGAGGTTAGAGTTGTTCATATATATCTCCTCTAGAAATAGGGACACTTTTAAAAACCCCACCAAGTTGTGGAATTTTTAGCCTCTAAAACAGGTTTTTAAAATTGTAGGTACAGCGATATCATTCCGATGTAAAAACCTAACTGCAAAGTGGCTTACTTGGGGCTGCAAGTCACATAAATTGCTTCGGTGAGATGTCACTGCCTGTACGTAATACAGATAAGTTTGTAAAGAGGCTTGAAATTTCACTGATGCCTGCTCAGTTGGGAGAGCGCTGGCACGGTTAGCCAGAGGTTGCGGGTTGAAGTCCTGGCATGGGTGGAAATTTTAGCCTCTAAAATAGGTTTTTAAAATTGTCCTTAGCACGGGTTAGTGCAACAAAAAGAATAAAATCATTTATTGTTGTAAAAGGAAAATGAGTTTTAATTAAACTATTAATATTTTTTGTAAAAAGAGCCTCAAATGTTGGGAATTAGCAATGTTTCTAGGTGCGTGCCACTTTGTATAAATATAGATAACATACTTTTATGCCTCCAATCTCCAATGGGGTGAACACACATCAGCTAATTCGAAATCACCTAATTTTGTTATTGTCACCATATTATCCAAAATCATAGATATGATGTGTGCCAGATGAAACTTGAGGTGTAAACAAACCATAAAGAATCAATAATGATTATTGAGAATATTCAATCTCACTTATATTATAATACACCCTCTCTATTACTCACGCACAAACACACGCATGCACGAACGCACGCGCGTACACGCACGCACGCACGCACGCACACTGTGACACGAGATTTCTATATATTAGATACATAATAAAAAATCTGTTGCTTTTGACAAATTTGTTTTCTGAGCAGTCTGATCTCATCTGTAACTAGAAAATGACTCATTTAAAGAAAATCGTCCATGTGCGCCCAGTGGTTAATGCGCGTCACCTTCATTAGCCACTACATTAAGTAAACCGACCCTATGAAGCGGATCGTCTTCGCTTATCTCTAGCCGCGCGCATTGACAAATGAGATGCGAGTATTTTGTTCCCTCGGAGTTCGACGTGTGCAACAGAGTATAGAACAGCATCAGAAGCTAATATAATATGTTGATTCAAAAACTAGTTTTAATTTGGAGTGTATCAACACTGTAAAGTTTCTGGAAATAAATTATTTTTCTTCTTATTATTCAATCAGCTAACTAGATTGCCATCTAATAAAAAATATAATTTAGTTATCTGATTAGCCTGTGTCATTAATTCAGACGGACGGACAGACAGACAGCGAAATCTTAGTAATAGGGTCCTGTTTTTACCCTTTGGGTACGGAACCCTAAAATAGGTCTCAAAAAATGCGAAGAATTCAGATTGTTTGCTCGTCCTAGGACATCCAGGCATCTCCTTAATTCAAGAAATATCAAACCTTTTTATTAATTTCTTGATTGTGATCACAGTGATACTATGTATTTGTAAAGAAATGTTTTAAAAAAAATTGTTTGCTTACACCCACACAAAAGCTGATTAAAATAAAATAACCTAGGTAAGTTTTCGAAGCACAACTTTCGTAAGCACTACACATTATTACCTTAATACCGGATAAACTTACGTGGTTTTTTGCCGGAAGAGTCCGACCAGGTTTCGCTCTGATTCGCAGAGCTTAGTCATGATAAGTAGAGACGGAGTTCGCGTCGTCGGTCAGTCAGAGACGAGCAACCGATATCAACCGGTATTAAGTTAATAAACCTAGGTAAGTCATATAACCTATACACCATATCGTCCTCAAAGTTGCTCTTATGGTAAAAATCTTATAAGATCTATCTAAATTTTTTCTAATAAGGTTGTAGACACATAAGTAATTTTATTGGCTATAACTGACACATGAAATCATTATTTTACGAGAAAACTCAAATATTTATAAATGCTGCATGCAATAAGGTGACGTCACAGCTTACGCGCAATTTTCATGGAGCATTTTTCTACCACATGACTAAAATTAGTTTTCAAAGGGTTACAAGTATTTTTTTCATATTGTGAAGTTAACTCAGGCCTTTGCAATGAGATAATTTATATAGCGTCCAGTGGCACCTTCACTGACACTAGATGGGTGAAGGCACCACTCAGACGTTGCAGTGCCTGGGACATTGTATTTTAGATGAAGTAGGCTTGCCCAGCACCGAAGTGAAGTTATACTTTTTATATTTAATAATGAACAAGTATTTGTTGAAGAAATAAATCGCTGTCGCGATTATTTGTCTTTTAACTCAATGACTTGTATTATTATATCTTTCTTGACTTTTAGCATATTACAGACTAACAATTTATTTAGATAGATAGATCTTTCATCTGACACAGAGTATAGTTTATATGCTCATAATTTCTTCCGCCACCTAGTAGTGGGAAGTCTGGAATGGCGCCAAGTTTCATGTGGTCTGGAGTTCAGAGTTTCTCTCCAGAATTAAACTACTTTT
This sequence comes from Yponomeuta malinellus, assembly GCA_947308005.1. NCBI lineage: Eukaryota > Metazoa > Arthropoda > Insecta > Lepidoptera > Yponomeutidae > Yponomeuta > Yponomeuta malinellus. The sequence continues at coordinate 15,606,825 of OX371012.1, forward strand.
TATAAGTATATGTACCGCCAAATGATAGTTTTGTTTTGTTTGGTAGCTTGGGCTTGGTTTGACGAGACCGTAGCATAATAAATATAGCATTTGCGATTTTAGGCGATAATTTCGTCAGCCGCGTCCTGTTTACAGATTGCAAATAAACATTTTTACTTTTTACTTTTACTGCAAAACAAGTCGGTACTTCCTCCTGCACTACAGATTCAGTGTAATGGATGACTGACAGCAACTCCGTCTGTGGTCATTTGAGTGATTTACGAGAGCGGAGAATAGTGAACGGACGAACCTGCGTTGAAGTTGAATGAGCGATTAACATAGGCAATCAAAGATTAGTCAAAATAGTGGCGAAGTGCGAGTAGAACTTCATCAACATCATCATTCAGCCACAAGAAGTCCACTGCTGGATATAGGCCTCCTCCATGGATTTCCAAAAAGACCGGTTAGAAGTGGCCTGCATCCAGCGCCTTCCTGCCACTTGGATGAGGTCATCTGTCCATCTTGTGGCTGGTCGTCCTATGCTGCGCTTGCCGATATGTGATCCCCATTCGAGAACTGTTCGGCCCCATCGGCCATCAGTTCTGCGTGCTATGTGCCCCGCCCACTGCCACTTCAAAGGGTGGGTCGTTAAAGGGTGAATGGCAAGAGACTACTAAATAAGGGTCGATAGGGAAAAGGCCTATTCCCAGCAATGGGCAGAGGTGGGCTTATGGATAAATTGGATAATGATGATACCATATGTATGTTTCGTGCTCTCCAGACGTGTCGGGCAAGGTCCGCATTTGGGACACGGTGAACAAGGAGCATATCCTCAAGAATGAGTTCCAGCCTATTGGTGGGCCTATCAAAGACATCGCGTGGAGCGCTGACAACCAGCGCATGGTCGTGGTCGGGGAAGGCCGCGAGAGGTAAGAGAATTACTTAGATAATCAATCATTGATTCACTCCATCGATTACTCATTTATTCACTCAATGGCTCAATTGCTCATTCACTCACTCACTGGCTCGCTCACTCACTCACGCAGTAACACATTCACCCACTCGCTTAATTATTCACATACATATTTCCTTATGCCTTAATAGGGCCTTTAGAAAAGATTTATAAAACGAGTTCGAGTTTGTGCTGTACCCTATGAATAAGGTAAGCTTTATTGTTATGCAACGTGATGTATTGGTATTTTTGTATTTAATAATTTTACAGTCCATCTCAATGCGATGTCCCGTGAGTTACTAGGTCAGGCCCTTGCTAAATATCAGTGCTCATGGGTACTTGGCCCAATCACGCAGTCGGTTCTTTCTCACTCAAACATTCAGTCATGCTCCCTGCCTGACTCAACTTATCACTCGCTACGCCATTAAGCCTCAGTTTCTGAAAGAGTGTTCAAATGTAACAAGAGATTAATCTAAGATTAATTCAAAATACCGGCACGTGATTAGCTGAAATTAGCTCGACGTGAGATTAACATTTGATCGCTCCTCTAGAAACCGAGCGCTAAATCACGTACATTATCTCCCCTCGGACTATTTCTTTATTATGCCACCATCCGATCGCATACTTATTCCACTAAATGTCAAAATTCCAAAGTAAAAATTCAAATTCACTCAATATGCCCATTCTAATTTGTTAACCAATATCGTCTCGCCCCGTAGATTCGGTCACGTGTTCATGTCGGAGACGGGCACTTCGGTGGGCGAGATCAGCGGCCAGTCGAAGCCTATCAACTCGGTGGACTTCCGGCCGGCGCGGCCCTTCCGCATCGTGACCGCCTCTGAGGACAACACGCTGGCCATCTTCGAAGGGCCGCCCTTCAAGTTCAAGTGCACCAAGCAGGTAGGTTTCAGAGAGAGAAAGAGTCGGAATAATGTCACTAAAGAAAGAGAGAGAAAGTGATACGGCATTAGGATTGTTCGTCATTTCGCTTTGCCCCCAAGTCTTGCCTACCACTTGATGTGTTTTTTTTCTATCAAACCTAACGCGGGTCTCATGTCACAAATCAACTGGCTTTTCACCCCTTGTGACCTGTATAGGAATGGAATATTGAAGAATCGTCGGTCTGTAAAAAAGATGTTGAATAAGTATAAATCTGACTTAAACCGATAAACCGGTTAATCAGTAGGCTTAGCACACTAGCATGCGAGAAAATGACAGGCACCGCGGCATAAACTTTGCCGCTTTCTTAGTTTTGTCGCAACAGCGAACATGATGTGAATGGAAGAGAAATTTGAACACTGTTTAAAGTCTTTCTCGCAGGCGGCAAAATGGAGATGTCAGTTAAAAAAAAAGGCTTCAATTTTACAACCGACCTTTCAAAACAAATAACAGTTTTCTGAAGTTCCAGGGAAAATGGAGCGAAACTGTATACGACAGTTACATGTGTACCTATTTGTTTATTGGGCTGTCTTTAAACTCAATGCAAAACTGCTTTATGTAATTATATGTCGTTTCGACCTTGTACAATAACGCCATCATCTAATTTTACACAATTCATTTGCTATACTTGACCTCTCGTGGCTGGTAAGTGAAGTGAAGACCTAGTAGTAAAGCCATCCTCATATCCTCATTGAGTATGCTCATCATCCTCACATGACATAAATCAACACGAAAACTAAGAAACGCAAATATGTAAGAGTATGATAGCAAAGACAAATTATAACCTAAAAGCCTTGTCTTTACCTCGACACCAACAGAGAAATTTCTCTTAGTTAAGCTGTCATTATGCGAGAAAAAAACACCTTCATGTTCGCGGTTGCAGCAAACCATAGACAAACGGTATTAAATTGACAGAAGGAGGTGCTTTGACACAGCTCACGCGGTCTTCATGTTCGCATCGGCGAGATATCCCTCTGTGACGTCATCTTAATACTGTTTAGTGTTTAATGTGACAGTTGAGAGCAGGCAAAATGATCAGCGTGCTAAGCCTACTGCATTATGTACAATAATCTACATGTACACTAATATTTTAAAGAGGAAATGTTAGTAATTTTATATGTTTCTTAAGTTTGTGTGTAGGGGGTAATCTCCGAAAGTACTTATTCGATTTCAAAAATTCTTTCACCAGTATTTAGAATGGACCTTCAGGTTCATAAGGAATCATCATCATAGGGAATAGGCTAATCCGTTTACCACGCGAACGTGGACGCGGGTACTGCTAGTACAATATAAAACGGTGTAATCATACATAATGAAGTAGGTCTTGCCGCTCTCGAATCGGACTTTTTAGTCATTCGAAAAAGTATCAAACTCTTAGGCACTGCTTAAATCGTCCGTAACGGACGCAAAGACCTGTCATGATGACGAATCACACATTGCAGGAGCACACGCGCTTCGCCCAAGCGGTCCGCTATAGCCCGGACGGATCTCTGTTCGCGTCGGGCGGTTTCGATGGCAAGATCTACCTCTACGACGGAGCCACCTCGGAGTTGAAAGGAGAGGTATGGGAGTTTAATCAAGAATTATGTTCATATAATAATATCAGTAACAACTTCGATCGCTTGTCCTGATCCCAAACTAGGATACCCTCTAGCACTTACCGTCTCTGTGCTAAGCCGCGGATAGACAGATAGACAGATGGACGGACATGGCGAAACTATAAGGGGTCCTTCCTGAGTACGGAACCCTAAAAAAAGAAGTCCACTCTGACCATCTTTTTCAACTGCGTGTTGCAGCTTTATACGTGTTTTATCTTCCAGGTCGGTTCCCCAGCGCACAAAGGCGGCGTCTACGGCCTGGCGTGGTCGCCCGACGGAAAGCAACTCCTCTCTTGCTCCGGTGACAAAACTTGCGCTACATGGGACGTGGAGACGCGAGAGCGTGTCACACTGTTCAACATGGGCGCCGCTGTTGAGGACCAACAGGTTTGAGCTTGCTTTGTTGAGACACTAGATGGCGCTGTGCGTATTCTGCATCGCGGTATGTTTTATTGCGCCGCCTCTGTACTGTAATGAATGTTGTAATAGTAATAACATTGGTTGGTTTTGTTGTCAACGAAACGGCAAGAAACTCCTATTTTGAAACGGGGACAAGACCTGCGCTATATGGGACGTGGAGACGCGGGAGTGTTCAACATGGGACCTGCAGTTGAAGACTGACAGGTTTGAGCCTGCTTTGTGGAGACACTAGATGGCGCTGTGCGTATTCTACATTGCGGTAGGCGTTTATATGCTCGACCCAGTATTGTGTAATGAATGTTGTAATAGTAATAATATTAGGTTGGTCATGCTTTCGAGGGTTACTTGCACACAGAGAATTGTTCAAAGTATTAATTCCAAAATGCATGCTTATGTATCTTGACTGACACATGTTTTAGCAAATAAATAAATCTATCTTTAAGTTGGTGGCCTCTTAGGTGGACATTCTGGTTCATAATGAAAATGTTGTGTAGGTCTTATTAGTCTTAGTAGTATTAATACTCTTTTTTCACACCATACATTGTGAAGATCATAATGATTAGTTGGGTTTTGGTGACTAAACGACTGCAAGCGACTCCTATGATGAGGACCAACAGGTTTGAGCTTCTCCATACTTCAATTTATCTTTCCTTTTTCCTAAAAAACAAAGTCGATGTGCGTATTTAACATCGCAGTATTGTTATCTCAACTATTTTTTTGAAAATTTCTTCCATGAATACTTAATGGGAACTAGTTTTTTGTTGTTTACAAATTCATAAACCGTAACGCATGTAGCTTACACAATTTTTTTTAATTTATTTAGGTATTTACATCATTAATTAAACTCCGGATTAAGTAACTTTTGATTTTATCGAAAGAGTTAGACAGATACATAGAGAAAACACTATATTTTACATGAAAAGGAAAGTACAATGATATTTCTAACCTGATATTTCTTAGAGTACCGACGGCGGCCTTAGTTTTTTTTATAGTTTATTTTATTACAACCAATCCTTATAAACTCTGACGAAACTACTTACACCTACCTACCTACACCTAACTACCTACACCTAACTACCTACACCTAACTACCTACACCTAATTACCTACAACTAATTACCTACACCTAATTACCTACAACTAATTACCTACACCTAATTACCTACACCTAATTACCTACACCTAATTACCTACACCTAATTACCTACACCGAACTACCTACACCTACCTACATTACACTTACTTACATTATTGCTCCTGTCATTCCAGGTGTCCTGCCTGTGGCAAGGCAAGCATCTTCTCTCGGTTTCACTGTCGGGAGTCATCAACTACTTGGACGTCGAGAACCCTGACAAACCTCTGCGCGTAAGTAAAATCGTACAGAAACGAAACAATGCATTGGCGAAAGAAATTTAGACGAGTGTATAGGGCGCGGTAATTCCCTTACTCGTTTCTAACCGACTACCTAAACGTATCGATTATTTTTGGGAAGCCCTTAAAATGCGTTTCGTTTTCAAGCACAGACAAGTAGAATTGCCATAATGTGTTCAAAGCAAAATCGACAAAATTTTCTGAAAAAAAAATTAATACCTACTGCTGACGTATTCACAATCCAGACCCCCCCATGTTATCAAGAATAAGCAAAGCTAAGACCCCCCGCCTGTAGTGCTTATATAATACTTGAATGGCCCCATATGGATAGATAGAATATTCTTTATTGTACACAAAGATTACATTAACAGAAATTCAATAAATCGCTATTCTTATATTCAAATATATTCTTTTTGTTGCACTAATCCGTGCTGAGGACAATTTTTTAAAAAAATATTTAGAGGCTAAAGATTCCACCCATGCCGGGACTTGAACCCGCGACCTCGGGCTAACCGTGCCAGTGCTCTCCCAACTGAGCTAACGGGCAAGTGCAGGCATCGGCAAATCCTAATGTGGGTTTTTCAAAGCTAGAGTTAACCGTCTTTGTTACCATTAGGCGTGATTGGGGTCAAGTGTTCATAATAAGCCATTTGAAGCCCACTGCAGGACATAACCCCCCTCACGGTTTCCCAAGCTTCCCGCTGTTGTGCCGTCTGCATCCAGCGACTCCCCGCCGTGACCAGGTCGGCGTAACGGCCATCAGTTCTCTGGGCCCCGCCCACTGCTACTTCAACGGAGCAATTCTTCGAGCTATATCAGTAACTCGGGTTCTTCTGCGTATCTCCTCATTCCTGATTCGATCAAGTGTTAACCGGGGGTAATAAAAAATACGTAACCTAATAACGTAATAGGTGCTGAACGGACACAATAAGCCAATCACGTGCCTCGCTCTGCGACCGGACCGGAAGGTGGTCTACACTGCCAGCCACGACGGGTGCGTCACCGAATGGAGCGTCGATAGCGGTAAGAGGCCCTCGCTCTTCGTACATAACTGAGTGACATTACTGGCAACGTATAATGAAAAAATACTCTTCGTACAAGACTGGGTAATGTAAAGAGAAAAACGCGACCCTTGCAGTTACGTAACATAGATAACCTACCAGTGTTTGAGAGCAAAACAATGAACAACGAATATGGTAGAAGAATATGGGAAAGCTTTTTGCCACGTATTTTGAATAAATTTCCAAAAAACGTAATAAACTCATTAGAAGGTAAAACGAGTAGACAAGTCAGGAACATCATAAAAAAATATATGTTAAAATTAAGAGGGCAACTTCATACACATGTAAGTATTAAATAATAATCATTAAATAATTCTAATTAACAGCATTAAGATTGTATTGTATACTAGACTCCTTAACTCATAAAATCTTTCTAGTTTAAGATTAGCAGTTGTTGTTGTTTAAAATAAACAGTTTAAATTTTTTTATTTTTTTTACCAAGAAACCGGCCTTCTGTGCACAAGGACTCCCGCCCGTATATTACGCGCACCAAATCCTAAACGATTCCAATCGTGTAACAGCCAAATTGGTATGGAATTTGCCAGTGATAGAGGCTGCGCTGTTTGGGTCTTGGGCCCCGATTCTGTTAGAAATAAGACATTTAAAAGTGCAGTGACAAGATATACACGCAGTGTATCAACATACATAAACTCACCCGATTTGATCCGATTCCACCGAAGGAATCTATTAAAAATGTCGACTCTGATCACACAAACTTTGCAGTACAAGACAGTGAATGACTACTGACAAATAAAGTGGCCAATTCAAGTTGGTATTACTATACCGAATGTTGCCACATAGAATGGAAATGTGGCGCCTTTAAATCAGGTACAGTAGAACGTCGATTATCCGAACTAATTTGGGGACATTGGTGTTCAGAAAAGCGGTTTATTCTGCGGAACTAACTATAATAATGTTTTTATTTACCAACAAAAACCATATTTATAATATTTTCAATCACATTGTAACGACGTCAGACAGCGAGTAATAAGATATTTTATCTACACTAATGTTGTAACATCCTACTTATGTTTTCAATACTTGACTTATAATTACTACTGTTATAGCGCAGACAACAAAACACTCAATTTAAGCAATTTCACATGATGTTATAATATTCACATCGATATCGTAAAATCTCATTATAACATCAATAAAACGCGACCAACTTGATTGCAGGGCCAATCAGGTTGGTCGCGTTTTATTGAAGCGCGCAGCTGCGCTCTCATTGGTTAAATTTTAATGGCGGCAAAATCACTGTGATTATACACGTACGCGTGAATTTAATTTAATAAATTTGTTGTTTGATTAATTGCATTAGTAAAGATAAAGTAGTGTATGCAACTGCATATAACACGGGTATTAAAACACTCGTTACTATTACGAAACTCGCTGCGCTCGTTTCGTAAACTCACACTCGTGTTTTAATACCCTTCATTATATGACAGTTGCATAAACTACTAATATGCTACATGCTAATGTAGCATAATATATCTTATTACTCGCTGTCTATTATACAACAATAAGATATATTATACAATAATAGGTACAATTAAAAAAAAACATTAAGGCTGCTCTTACGTGGAGCATGATGTCTCGCTCGCACACTTTAACATTTTTTAAATTGTAGTAATATGAGTAAACTTTTGTTAAATGTGTGGTCTAAGGGTTTGATGGATAATTAAATTGAGGCATATTTTTATTATCCTGTACTAAGCTTTTCATTGAGAAAATTTGATTTCAAAATTAATAATTTTGGAAACAACTTTTCTATATTAAAAAACTACTTATCGGAAAACAAATAGTAGATTTCACAACAAGTGCACAAAACGAACCACTTTTAAAGGCGAGGGCTGATAGTAACGTCGAGGATAAAATGGTTTTGTGGACGAGTTGTAAACTCTGCTGTTCACTTCGATTGTGAGGAAATAAAACAGTAGTATAATAGTAGCAAATTGAAGAAATTAATAAACGCACGAAAAAACAAGAGCTATTTCCCGCCGCTTTATTTTTTTAAATCTTACGACATTGATATTAGGCTTGGGCTGCAGACCTATACAGCCTAATATTAAATTAATTTTGTAATAATATTGTTTTTTAAATTAATTAAATAACCTACCGTACTTGAATTTAAATTTTAATATCTTTTATGTCTTAAAAACCACATTAGGCAAATAAATTCAAGTAAATACTATAAATTAACAAATTCTATCTACTTCTTATTATGTTTAGCTGTATGGCTCATTTTCTTTGCCTTAATGCAGAATTCAAGTAAATACTATAAAATAACAAATTCTATCTACTTCTTATTATGTTTAGCTGTATGGCTCATTTTCTTTGCCTTAATACAGATACATTTATGAGTAGATACGTTAATGCACTTGTGGACAAAATTCGATTTTGTGCAGCCTATATCCTGCACAAATAAGCACTTTCAGAGCATGAGAAGTGAAAAGCATATTTAAAATGTCCGCAATTTAATTATGCATCGAACTCTCAGACCACACTTATCAAAAGTTGCCTCATTTTATTACAATAATTAAAAATGTTAGTAAAAATGTAAGTTGTTCGAGCGAGACGGCTTGCTCGATGTACTCTTAAGAACAGTCTTAATCTACGTCTGCCCAAGCAAGCCCCACCCGTTCACCAGTAGGTTACGCACTTGTTTGTGGACAGATTCAGTTTTGCCTAAACTTTTGTTTTTGCATTTACATGCTTAATACATGCCTTGTCATTGAAAGCATGTAAGCAGCGTCAGAAGCAGCTGCTGAACAACTGACGGCGTCAGTTTTGTCAGTCACGAGACCTAGAATTTAACTATTCAGCAATACTCGGTGCCTTGGATCTCCGCCGTCAACGTTCATCAATTTAAAGAAAGAAATAGATTTATTGGGACAAATTAACACATCGCAAGAAAAAAAGAGGCATAACAAGTAACATACATACAATAGTACATTGTTCACCGAGAGGAGAAAGTGACCGATTATCGCAGTTTCTCTCGAGTGATACATAGTGCTTTATACTACACCTGCTTGATAGTTTTATTTTACTTTCTACGAAAACTGAATCCTCAAACAACACACAAATTGGAAATGGCGCCAATGGCGTCTGCAATTTTCACATGTTCTTTTTTCAAATTGTTTATCCTGCCGCCGCAGGGTCGCACTGCCAGCCCGACACCATCCAACACACAGCTAGTGGCCAGTGTCATTTTGCGAACTTGGAGATAAAAACTCACTGTAAAAACTTTTTGGCTTTTGATATTTAGGTTACCGGCGCATAGTCTTACCCAAAATTAAAAAAGAAAAATCACGTAAGAAATGGATTTTCATACACTTTTCTCTCCCGCTCAGATGCGTTTTCTCCCCGCATATTTGTTCGATATGCAATGACGTACTTTCTACCGTAAATTTGATAAAGTATCAAGGTACTTTCCAAGCAGGTGTAGTATAAAGGAAAAAACAAGTCACATAAATACAAAATAGGACAAGGCAAAGTCAGATTGCTAAACGTCTTCTTCGGAAGAATCGGGGCGCGAGGTTCAGAGCCCGTTCGGTGAAGCAGTCGTTCGGATGATCGACGTTCGCATAATCGGCGTCCTACTGTACTCTTCTTTCATGGACATGCTTAACAAAGCCATGTCCGTTTCTAACTTTGGTCTTATTTCTCCTGATTTAACAGTAGTCTACATAGCTTCCTTCCTGACAGACAAATCTTAACCCCCGCGCCGTCTTTCCAGGCGAAGGCCGCGTGGTGAGAGGCCAAGGCCACGGCAACCAGGTCAACGGGATGCGCGCGACCGAAGACGGCGGCCTACTGACCTGCGGCATCGATGACACGCTGCGGCTGGCCAAACCTGCGGCTGAAGGTAAAAAACCTTTGGTCTATGTTAAATTCCGTGTGGCGCCGGATTAAGAATAGCGTCACTCCATTACCTTCCGTGGATGTCGTAGAAGGCGACTAAGGAAATCAATTATCATGAGACGGGCAGCAGCGTCTTCCTGAGATTCCAACCGCATACTGCGATCGCCAACCCGCCTGCCAAGCGTGGCGATTATGGCAAAACCCCTCATGGTTATGAAAACCATGAAGGAGGCCTGTGTCCTGCAGTGGGCTCAAATGGCTGATGATGAAAGTCTGAAGGCGTGTGTTCTGCAGTGGGCCGTATATAATTTTGTGAATTCAACATTTTAAGAATTCAACATTGTGACACGTAGGTAAAAAATACAATGGCAATGTGGCGGACTTAATGCTATAAGAATTTTCTACCAGTCAATCACAGGTGGTGAAAGTAACTGGCTACATAAAAAAATAAAAAACCGGACAAGTGCGAGTCGGACTCGCCCACAGAGGGCTCCGTACATATTTGTAGGTACTTACATATTACCGTTGTTAGTTCAGGAATCGAGTCGCAGTTTTTTAAGAGCTTTTCCCGAATTTCAAAGACATTTTTTTTCTTGATTTTATTACAAATGTATAGTTTTCAGATTTTTCGCTGTACTTGTGGTATAAGATGATATTACTTGCCAAATTTAGTTCTAGGTCAGCGGAAAGTACCCTATAAATTTTGATTCCCTTGAGTGTCGAAATATACGTTTTTTGTTGCATAAATGGCCGTATCTTTTTTTTCGTTAACTTAGAAGTTTGATTTTTAATTCAATTCAAATATTTTTATTCATTGTAAAAACAGAATGTTTACTTAATGAACGTCAAAGTTGTTAGTTTCACAATTAATGGATTATGTGGAGAAGAAGCTAACAAAGAAACTCCACATTTATTCTTTTCAAAACACGTTTTAACTTAATTAACAGAGTTTTCAACTTAAAATATTAGTCATGAATGTGTTGAACACTAGTCACAATCGTCCTTTAAATAATATTAATCTACTGTTTAATGCCAAACATCTTTGTCTTCTAAATAATCCTTGATGTTATAGTAAGCCTTTTTGCACAGAATGTGCTTAACACATTTTTTAAATCGCGTTGGAGGTAACTCTAATATATCTTGAGGAATTTTGTTGTAGAACCTTATACAGTGCCCCATAAAGGATGTGTTAACTTTTGCAAGTCTAAATAGTGGAAATGACAATTTATGTTTATTTCTAGTATTAACATTATGGTGGCCACCAACATTTTCGAAGTCTTTGATATTTTTTCTAACGTACATAATATTTTCATAAATGTATTGACATGCAACTGTTAAGATGTTGGTTTCTTTGAAGAAATCTCTTAGCGAATCCCTACTACCTAACTTGTAAATAAATCGGATGGCTCTCTTCTGTAAGATGAAGATCGTCTCAATGTCTGCTGCCCGACCCCACAGTAGTATGCCGTAGGACATAATACTATGGAAGTAACTAAAATAAACAAGCCTAGCAGTTGCAACGTCAGTGAGCTCTCTAATTCTTTTGACTGCATATGCTGCAGAACTAAGCCTGTGTGCTAGTTTTACAATATGAGGACCCCATTGCAATTTTGAATCGATCGTGATGCCTAGAAAAACGGTATCTTCTACAAATTCTAGTTTTTCTTTTCCGAGTACAATGTTGTTTTCAACTAATCTTACGTTTGGTAAGGTAAACTTTATACATTTTGTCTTTTTGGAATCTAGAAGCAGATTATTTGCCGTGAACCAATCCAACACACGCGAGAGAGCATCATTTGCATCGTCAAGATTGTTTTCTTGCCTCTTAATTTTAAAAATAAGTGACGTGTCATCTGCAAATAATACTATCTCGGACATGTTTTGTACCATAAACGGCAAATCATTTCCGTATACAAGGAAAAGGAACGGCCCCAAAATTGATCCTGTGGTACTCCCATTTTTATTTGTGAACCTGTGGATTTTATACGATTTATATCCGCTTTTTGAACCCTTCCTTTTAGATAAGATTCTTCAAGGGACTAGACCTGAGTTTGTGTTTTTAATTTCAACTCGATACCTCCACGCGCTCCCGAGATATTGGGTCTTGACAGACAGGCAGACGGACGGACGGACAACAAAGTGATCCTATACGGGTTCCGTTTTTTCCTTTTGAGGTACGGAACCCTAAAAACCGTCTCGCTCGCACATTTTTTTTGATAAGTCGTGCTCATACATAGACATTTTAATATAATTTGTATTTTAAATTGACATTATTTCAGATACAATTTACATAATTTGATTAATACCTTAAATTTTTGTTATCTTTATTTCTACAATATTCATTATTAAATTTTAAATTTACATTCCCCGCTGTTACGTCTCTCATGATGTCTCGCTCGCACATTTTAAAATGTTTAATGATTGTAATGATTATACTTTCGGTAAATAAGGTCTAAGGGTTTGAGGGTTAGATAATAAAATTACGGACATTCAAGATACATTTTTTTATCCTGTACTATTTTTGACGGAAAAATTTGATCCCAAAATTATGTAAAAAGTAGGTATATGAAACATTAATTCGATAATATTAATGTTAAGTCGTTGACATTTTATTTCAATGTTTCATTAGTTTCCGCAATTTGTACGTCGCACGAGGCAGTTTCAACTAATTTAAATGCGTGGTGCGTAGATATATTTGCCTTAGTAAAAATATCATAAGCAGCCTATATACGTCCCACTGTAGGGCACAGGCCTTCTCTCAGAGAGAGAGAGAGTACGGGTTAATCACCACGCGTGCTCACCGCGGATTGGCGATTTCAAGCGCTGAGGTATGTGAATAGCTCCGACACCCAGGTTTCCTCACGATGTTTTCCTTCACCGTCAGCGAGTGGTATTGCTACTATAACTTCACAAATATAGGTACATGACTTAGAAAGAAAAGTCATAGGTACATGCCCGCACTGGGAATCGAACCTGGGTCTCCCGCTTCCGAGTCCAATGTTCTACCCACTAGGCTGCCACCACTAAACATATCTTTGTCTTTATACAGTTTTTTCATATCCCTTCGCAGGTGACGCCCCACAGTATACAGAGCAGTCGGTGCCTCTAGGCTCGCAGCCGCGCGGCATGGACCATATCCTGGATGACGACACCTCCATAGTGGCCACTGTCAAGGAGGTCAGTTGCTCATTTGGCTTTCCGCATAGGTTCTTCCAATGAATCGCACCCTTAACCGTAGGCGGAAAACCCGCTCATAGATATTTTACCTCAGGAGCGTAGGTTGATCTTAAGGTTGGTCTTACACCTGACATGCTGTTTTGATCGCACATTCTAACATTTTTAATGATTGTTATAAAACGAGTTCACTTTTGATAAATGTGGTCTGAGGGTTTGATAGATAAAATAATTGCAGACATTCAAAGACATAATTTTTCTTATCCTGTACGTAGTTTTTGATTGAGAAAATTTGATACTAAAATCAATAATTTTAGAGACAAGTTTTCTTTATTAATTATTAATATTTAAGTATAGGATTAAGAATAGCGTCACTCCATTTCCTTCCGTGGATGTCGTAGAAGGCGACTAAGGAAATCAATTACCAGGAGACGGGCAGCAGCGTCTTCCTGAGATTCCAACCGCATACTGCGATCGCCAACCCGCCCGCCAAAAACCACGAAGGAGACATAAGGCCCGCAGTGGGCGTGAAATGGCTGATGATAATAATAATGATGATGACTAAAAATGTTAAATTGTGCCAGCGAGACAGCATGCTCCACGTAAGAACAGTCTTAGGTAGGTATCCCACTTCCGTTTTGGCAAACTTCTATGTTTACATACCTTGGACTAAAGTCCAGAACACAAACAGTTTATTTTCTAGCACTGTCGACTGTATTCTGTTTTGTAGACGTCTGTTTGTTTGGTCACTCCGCAGTTGTGTGTGGTAATCGGTGGCAAGAAGCAGTCGTCTTTGGCTCTCAGCTTTGAGCCGACCTGCGTCGCCATCGACCCCAAGTCGCGACATGTCGCCGTCGGCGGTGAGTTTATTTACTTATTCAAGGCACACCAACAGATACGTCAACTCGCGCCTGTATCCCAGAGGGGTAGGCAGAGACCAGGGACTGCCGTTGCCACGATATCCCGATGGATCACTTTCGCTTCCTCAACATTCATTAGCCGGTTTCGGGTACTTTTTATATTCTGACAGATAATATTCAAGTATTACACAATAGCTTAGTTATAACAGCCAATTACAGCTGGGCACAACATTATGTCATATAAAAAAAAACCTATTTAGAGGCTAAAAATTCCACCCGTGCCGGAAATTGAACCCGCGACTTTTGGCTAACCGTGCCAGCGCTCTCCCAACTGAGCTAATGCGCTAGCGCAGGCATCGGCGGAATTTCGAACCTCTTTACAAACTTCTCTGTATTACTATTATTATTGTTATTTTTAGCCTCTAAATAGGTTTTTAAAATGGTCCTCAGCACGGCAGCAAAGAGAATGTAATTATGTCATATATTTTATCATAACCGTCTTTATTCTGTCCCTCAGGCGCGGACAGTAAAGTCCACATGTACACGCTGGACGTCCGCACGCTGACTCAGGGCGTGGAGCTGACGCACCTGGGGCCCGTGACGGACGTGCGCTTCAGCCCCGACTCGCGCCACCTGGTGGCTTGCGACGCCAACCGGAAGCTCATACTCTACTCCACCGACGAGTATAAGGTCTTTATAATCAATTGCTACTAGTTCCTATTGTAAAACATATATTATCATGTGCTAGCTGTCCCGGCGAACTTCGTACCGCCACAGAGTCCGTTTATACGATTCTCGCACAACGCCATCTATTTTTAAAACATAACGTTCGCTCGCACGACGCCGTCTATTTTAAACTTAAAATATTATCTCGCGAGAACGCTTTATCGGGATATCAAGTATGCTATGTCTCAATTCAGGTCTTTGTCTATCTGTACGCTAAGTTTCATGTAAATCCGTTCAGCCGTTATTGCGTGATTGAGTAACAAACATCCAAACATCTTCACAAACATTCACATTTATAATATTATATATAGTAGGATTTTGGAAGTAGCCTGGCTCATAGCACATGGAATCCTAGTTTGGGAGCCAGTAACCATTTTTTTTGTAACTTCTTTTCATTTTAATACGTGCGGACCGAGCCGCGGGTGTCCTCACGATGTTTTTCTTCACCGTTCTTATCCTGGTCCTGGGCAAGCCTACTCCATTTAAAAACAATGGCCCAGGCACTGCAGTGTCCGAGTGGTCCGTTCACCCGTATAGTGTGAGTGAAGGAGCCGCTGGACGCTGTATAAATCATCTCATCACGTAGATGCAAAGGCCAAAGTTTTTATTACACAAGAAAAGACAATAAAGGTGAGGTGACAAAAGAAGATACATGTACAAAGGCGAGATTATCTCTGTGAGAGATTTCTTTCGGCACCAATCAAACGTCAATTGTTTATTTATGAAAAGAGATACAGTACAGTTGGTTATCCAGTAAAATTCGCCAAACTGCTGGGGATTCCAAACAATCTAATGCGTCATCATCATCATCATCATCAGCCATTTGACGCCCACTGCAGGACATAGGCCTCCCTCATGGTTTGCCAAGCTTCCCGGTCGTGTGCGGCCTGCATCCAGCTACCTAATTTATTATGTGGGTTGGAATGTTTCTGCGTAACACTGCGGCTCCTGACACGGTCCGTTTCTTCCCCAGCTGGCGCATAACAAGGAGTGGGGCTTCCACACGGCTCGCGTGAACTGCGTCGCTTGGAGCCCCGATTCCGCGCGTGTCGCTAGCGGCTCTCTTGACACCAGCATCATAGTGTGGCCGCTTGACACTCCTAACAAACACACTGTCATCAAGAGTGAGTACTTCTCTCTCTGCATTACAGAGCTTCAAGCCGACTCACTTCCTATCTATCTCTTTTGTGACATTTGTCGCGCGG
The DNA here is from genome assembly GCA_947308005.1 of Yponomeuta malinellus. NCBI lineage: Eukaryota > Metazoa > Arthropoda > Insecta > Lepidoptera > Yponomeutidae > Yponomeuta > Yponomeuta malinellus. The sequence goes on from OX371012.1 coordinate 15,622,974, forward strand.
GTCCACTTTTTCCTTGATATATTCTAGCGCCGCCGGCCGACTCTCTCTAGTGACATTCTAGCGCCGCAAGCGGACTCTAATGATGCTATAATAGCGCTGCTAACCGACTCTTTAGTGACATTCTAGCGCCGCAGGCCAACTCTCTCTCGAGACATTCAAATCTGCAAGCTGACTCTCTCTCGTGGCATTCCAGATTTGCAAGCCTACTCTCTAGTGATAATCTAATGTCGCAGTCCTACTCTTTCGTGACATTTCAGATCTGCAAACCGACTCTTTTTAGCGACATTCTAGTGCCGCAGGCCGAATCTCTGCAGTGACATTCTGGCGCCGCAAACCGACTCTAAACCCCGTAGCCCCAAACCGACTGTCTAGTGACATACTAACGCTGTAACCGGACTCTCTTTTCAGTGACATTCTAGCGCCTTCTAGATTCAGCCACGAGTCCGCATGAGAAAATGAAGGTCTACATTCCCTTCTTGTTTCCAGACGCTCATCCGCAAAGCCAGATCACGGGCATCGCGTGGCTAGACGACGAGACCGTGGTCTCAGTGGGGCAGGACGCCAATACGCGAATCTGGAGCGTGCCCAAGGCCTAGGCGCCGCGAGGGAACGGTTTGACGCTTTTTACACGACATTTTGTGCCGAAATTTTATTAATGTGTTGTGGGCTCGCGTGACGTCGGTATCACCTCTCGCTGGCATTTCTACAGCTTTTAATATATGTCAAAGAACGAGTATACTTTTAACAAAATGTTGGAACTCTAGGACAGATGTACTTTAATTTGTTTATACGTACGGTCTTATTTATAAAAACGTGATTCCTCTAAAAAACTTCTCAGCGGCAGTTTAAATAATCTGTGGTTACATCTTTCCTTTTACTACACACTATTTAAACTGACTTTGAGGGGTGTTTTAAGGAATCGTGTTTTTATTAGCTAAGACCGTTAGTCTTATTTATCAAAACACTCGTCAAATCAGTTTGTTTTTGCTATTTGCTTTTGTGAAGTGTTTTAGGAGAATCGTGTTGTTATAAGTAACCCTGCATGGTTAGTTTTATAGATAAAAAAGTTCCGAACTTCATAAACCACTTTTCTCTATCCAAAACTTAGGATATGAAAATTTAAATGTGAAATGTCCGCCGTTTTATTGTCTAGTGCCTGTATTTTCTAAATTCGCCAAAAGTATACTCGCACTTGGACAATAATTTAAAAATGATAGAAGCGAGAGGGAATGCTGACGTCATACCGGCTTTACGTCACCGTTCTAATGGTAAGAATGTGCCAAGCTCACTGCCGCTGACAGAATTTTTTTAATCCATTGTCGTTACAGAAATGCTTAATGCGTTTGACGTGCGTTCATGCAGCTGAAGTGGATTTAAAAAATATGTCAAACACTGGCTCAGTGTAATTAGTACGCTTGCAGAATTTAAGGCGTGAACGTGGTTCATCTATAAACTTGGTTGCCCCATTCAAAGATACACCGGGCTTAGTTTAGGTATTTAAAGTGTGCCTAGAAATTATGGATATCGCATGAAGCACCTGCTTAAGTTTCCCATTCAAAAGTAATTAATATATCAAGTGAAAATCTAGTCAAATAGAATTTTCCAGAAATCATTCGATTATTTTAAATGACACTTATACCAAAGCAAAATCTTACGTAAAAAGCTCCAAACCGCCACTATATGTTAATATACCTACATAAGATTATAATGAAATTGTACTACTAACGTATTTATTTTGCTTTTAAATTTAGGCGTTTACCTTCATTTGAAGTTGATGCTCAGTTAAAATTAATAATAGTTAACAAATAATTTATTTTGTTTATTAACAACAAGACTTATGTGTGTTGTAGCTTCTATTGACTGACCTAACTTACCTGTTCAGTGAAAAATCAAGTATTCTAAATTAGATTCCTGTAAGCGAAAATGTCGATTCAGTATTAGACTGTTACAAAATACCGTTGACATAGAGTTGATTCAAATTTACGAAAATTTATCCGCTTTTTTTACTGTATTGGTGTCTTGTTTTAGTGCCCTTGCGCAGAGGTATAGTCCGCACAGATCCTTTTGGCGGTGGCGTGAACATAGTCATAGACCGTTTGCACATAATTTTATTGACTTACCCCCAGTTTCTCGTACACTAACACGCTGTTAATCTACTGTTAACAGCTGTCAATTGATCAAACTGCATACAAAAAAAAACCACTGACAGCTGTTAACAGTAGATTAACAGCTTGTTAGTGTACGAGAAACCGGGGGTTAGTGTGATGCGTAGGAAATTACTATTAGTCGATTACTAAAGTAAACTGTTCCATAAACTTAGTCAGTAAAATGACATTTGCGGTGTGACCAGTTTTTAATAAAAAAATAACAGGGGTGTACACAATCGACATAAAATATCGACTTAGTTTTTTTTTCATAGTTATCTAGCAGGATCACTATGAACTAATGTTAGATACTTTTACGCGAGTCCAATTCGCACTTGCCCGGTTTTTTTACTTAAAATGTAAAATACATGGCTTAAGTTTGGTGACACTTCAACGCTGGGTAGACTGTATATTGCACACGAAAAAAGTTGATAATGAAATGAGGAGATTAGACAAATTGATAGATGAGATGACGGAGTAGATACATTTATAATTAATGTAAACGATACAGACGATAATACTTCAGTCTCATCTTATTCAGAATAAAGAAAATAAACTTATGACGAATATTTTTTTCCATTCGATTTCATTTTGATATACTTAATAGTTGTTTTGCTACATCTTAAACCTTCCAAATATACACAACCTGTTCCTTATGTTTATATTTTTTCTATTTCATTAACAGGCTTATAAGTTGTATTTCAGAATAAACTAAGAAAATAAAATTTTACGACAAACATGACAATATATATTTTAAATGATTTAGGTTACTTCATGTTAATAAAATATACGTAAATATTTTCCATTCTGTAATTTAAGCCCACTAACAACAATAGTACGAAAAATAATTGATTATGTTGTTAAATCGATCGACTAATGGACATCCCTATTTTAGCTGGCATCCCTTTACACTAACATGACAGTTCTAATTGTCAATTTACTGACTAGAATTACGGTACAAAGTTTAGTCCTAGTCGTAGACGGCAAATTATAGAGGGTTCTGCCGACCATATCTTACTCCAATGTCCCAATCATCAGCTCTCCTTATACGACATGTTGCCCCCTTCCTTTCCTCGTCCGGTTAATACTAACTTCCTCCTAACCCATGTAAATACTCCCCTTGTAAATATTCTAAGTAGATTTATTAAAACTAACTTAATAAAACTATAACTATAATAAATGTTATATTAGTATGTGTTAAAAACTTCATCAAGCCAAGGTACGCGATTATTTTGAATGTAGAGTCATAAATACCACCGTACATTTTAACTTGCTCTACTGTTTCCTATTTCAACACATGATATTGGCGGAATTTACTGTGCTAGTCACGCACAGTACAAGTGCCATACAAAACAAGAATATATATACAAAGTTTAGTCAATTACTCACACATACACTGTAAAGACAGTAAGCGATGTGCAAACGATCTGTGACTATGTTCACGTTACCGCCAAAAAGATTTGTGCTGACTATAGCATGACGGCTCGCGAGTCGCGCGTTATGTGTCGCTGAAATGTCAAAGGTTTTCGGATTCACTTACCGGCGTGCGTGCATGCATGAATGTTGAGGAAGCGAAAGAGAAAGTCAGGAACGTGGCAAGTGGCAGTCCCTGGTCTCTGCCTACCCCTCTGGGATACAGGTGCGAGTTTATGTATGTATCTATGTACTTACGTGATTTTTTTGTCGGAAGAGTCCGAGCAGGTTTCGCTCTGATTTGCAGAGCTTAATTATGGTGAGTAGAGACGGAGCTCGCGTCGTCTGAATTAAGCTAATAATGTGTAGTGCTTACGAAAGTAAAAGCTTCAGCGCCACATTACGCGTGGCTCGAACCGTCATGTTACCTTTGCTGGGCCTTTGATGCATTTAATGAGCTGCAAATCGTCTTTTCTTTGTAATTCTAGAACAAAATGTTATGATATTGTGGATCTTTGTTATTTTACAACCCAAGGGGTCTGGTACTATTGCTGATTTTGAATATTAGTTCTGTAATTTTGTAATAATAACAAATGGTACAACACCTGTTTGGATTTGTTAAAACCGATAGAACGTGGCACGTTTTTCTGAGCAGTATTTTTATACTAATTTCTAAAGATTGTCAGTTTGATAAATTTTATTTTTTCTTCAGTTTTCTTCTACATTTCTTGTACTAAAACGAAGTATATACGAAAATAAATTGTATACACTTGAGATAATGTTGGTGGTTTTATTATTGAATTGCAAAAAGACAATTTATGTCAAACCAATTAAATAATTTTATTAAAAGGCTAGTATTTTAAGTCAATATTTTTTATTAAGTCTTTCAAACATTGTCTTTTCGTAAACGCTTAATACTACTGCATTAAAATACAAATAATAATATGTCTTTTGTAACGATATTTTCAAGTTATAAATATTTCCATGACTAGAATACGAACGACGGAAACCAAGGAAGCGTGGCGCCTCGATCGAATCTGCTTCCAACCAATCAGAAAAGAGCAAACATAAAATGGCGGCGCAGTAAACCAATCAAGTCAATTGCAGTGCCATCTTAGAACTCTTACATAAAAACCTTTCGGTGATTGTTTCATACATAAAAACTGGCTGTCAGCTATCCATATTGACCACATGCATTGTAGCGAGTTCTAAGAAAGTTTTTCCCGTTCATTAACAAGTATAAAGCTGCGCTCAGATTACATCATTACGTCACAACGAGCTGGGGATATGCGAGTGGGACGATAATAACTACTCCTTAAATACTTACAACGTGACTGTTATTTATAAAAACACGATTACTTTAAAACACTCCATAAACGGAGCATAAAGTCTGCCCCACGAAAAGTCTCTACCACAAAACTATTTATACGGCATTTATGAAGTGTTTTAGTGAAGGTAGAAAAGAGCAGTAAGTGTATAAAATCTAACTATTTTTGTCACCCATTTTATAAGGATAATTTTAAATAGAAATCGTGGTGCACGCACATTGCCGGCGTTTTGTAATGTGGATAGTGATGGGCGGGGGTGTATTTCCGTGATGAGACCTTGGAAATTGAAAATGAGTGTGAATTATCCTTATTGAAATAATTTACAGTAAACTCAGTGTATCTGTGTAATTTCCTTTTTATGTACCGAAACATTTTTTCTATAACATGGGTACATAGCAGTTGTAGTTGCTCATATTTAGGTCACCAGGTTCTACCTTTACACATTTGTTTTTTTGACTTAAAGCTAGCACAAAGTTTTTTTAAGGATATAAGGCCTCGTCACTTTACAGAACGTTCTAAAATGTCGATGGTCTTTTGTATCATGTCCACAGCCTTATAGTAGGTACTTATCACAGAGATTACAATCAAAACAATTACATATAGTAACAAAAGTATTAAAAATTCTAACAGTCCATTTTTGTTTTTATATATTATTAAAAAGATTCAAAACAATAACAAAATGTATAATAATATATATTCTGTCTGACTAAATAATCTTAGGTAAATTCTTAAATTTAGCTAGCGTCTTTTTGGTGATTAGTACTTTAAGAGTAGTTTAGAACCTTAATAGTTTGTATTGTGAAACATAGAATACAATACAGCGCCACCTAGTGAATATAGTGATAGTATTTTATCGAACGCGATTTCGAACGCGATTATTCCAAAAAAATTGGTAAATTATGGACTGAACCAAAACGCAGAATAAAGTAGAAATGATCTATCTGTTAGATTTCTGGTGTCACGCGCTGTCCATTACGAAATCCTATTGCGATTTAGAGTTCATGCAAGGAAAACAATTTTGCTGGCGCGATTTACAATATGAAAATCGGCGCCATCTAGCGAGCGACTAGTCACTAGTCCTTCCGCTAGCGCTCGGCGGGGTGGCGGTAGGCGACGAGTTTACGCAGCGCGTCGCGCGAGCGTGACACGTGGTTGTACTATAGCTCGTTAGAGCTCATGCAACGAAAACAATTTTGCTGGTGCGATGTAGAATTTTTAAATCAGCGCCATCTAGCGAGCGACTCGTCATTAGTCCCTCCGCTGGCGCTCGGCGGGGTGGCGGTAGGCGACGTGTTTACGGAGCGCGTCACGCGAGCGTGACACGTGGCTGCACGCGCGACACGCGTGCCGCGCGCCAGCGTGCGTCTCCATGTGCACGCGCAGGTTGTACTGGTTACTGAGCCGCTTGTTGCAGACGCCGCAGACGGAGCCGTGGCGCCACTTGCGGTCGTACGCTGGCGGTTCTGTCGGGAGATTGATATGTACCGTAAGTAAGTATATTCTTTATTGTTGGTACATAATTGGCATCTTGCGGTCACTGATCTATGTATATTATGTGTTTTTGTTTCTGCCGTGTGTTGTCTTTGTCTGTTGCTTATGTTTGTTAATATGGTTCTTGCAACCTAAAATAAATGCATTTTATTTTATTCATTTATTTAAATTTTCTAGTGTAACGCCTGCTACATTTTAAGACTACTTACTATTAATTTGGTTGGATGTATGGATATTTGTTACTCAATCACGCCAGAACGGCTGTTTGGATGTTAACGAAAGTTGACACAGACATAGATTATAGACTGGAATAAGTACATAGGCTACCTACTTATTATCTTGGAAAAATACACACAAAATCTTCCGCGCGAATAACAGATACCTTACATAGTATCGATATGTAATAGAGTTGATTATTTTATGCTTACCTTCTAATCCACTAATGATAGGCTGAGTAACAGGCACGAGTGGCGTCGGTCCGTCCAGTTTGTGCGTACTATACAGATTTTGTACAATCTGGTCTAGCTTACTCAGTCTCTCCTCGCACCTTCCCGTGTAGTCTATCCCGCTCTCGCTCGGTCGCTGTTCCCTCTCAATATTGTCCGTCAGCTCTTCGAAGTTGAATCTATAGGAGTTGCTATTGTCTGTCGAGTTTAGGTTGTCGTTTTGTGGTTCTGCTTTGGTTTCTAGGTTGATCGGTGAGTTTGTTTCTGTGTCTTCTTCGCGGGGTGCCGGTTCAGGGGGTAGCGTTGTTGGGTTCTGGAACAATGTACACAATTCAAAAAATCAAAATTAAAAATTTTATTCAAAGTAACATAGAATATGTGATTATTCTTTTTATTTTTTTTTCTGGCACGGTTAGCGAGAGGTCGCGGGTTCAAGTCCCGCATGGGTGGAATTTTTAGCCTCAAAATAGGGTTTTAAAATAGAATATGTGACTTATTGAACGTTACAAGTAAAACTAGGTGTACAATTACAATTAATAAATATTACTTAGCAATCTTGCTAACATAGTAAGTTAAGGTGTCGACGGAGCTTCGAATACATAGATAGATAGATAAAGGACACTTTATTGCACAGCCAGGTGAAATATATTACAAATAGGTCGTTTCTTATATCCTAAGGTTGTCTGGAAGAGATCGCTTTTAGCGATGAGACTGGCAATTGTATACGGCAAAACTTAGACATGTAAGCCTTTTAATGTATTTTGTTTTCTGGTGTGTACAATAAAGTGTTCTAATCTAAATCTAATCTAATCTAAGTGGTGGTATACAATTGGCGGTATTATCGCTTAGGGCGATCTCTATGAGCGATTAGGCAGCAGACGAAACACCTATCTGACTTCGTCGGGCCGGTGGATTCGCTACCAGCTGGAGGGCATGAGCAGTGGAGAGTATGGAGAACCGTCTACGCGGAGGTGTTGCTCGATCCATGGAAAACCTGAAAATATGGGGGATCCTGCCCGAAGATGCTGATATCTGAAAACCAATTCTGAAAACCAATGGCTGCTCTTATGCAAATGTTTATTGATATTGGTTTATTATTTTAATTTTTTTTTTGTTTTTACGCTTGTTGTTTTTATTTAATTTGCTTTCTTATTGTTCGAATTTCGTTTCATTGTTGTTAATCCGTTCTCCTTCTTTTTGAATACCTACAAGTTTTTAGTATTGTGTTCGTAAATAAACATATTATCTATCTATCTATATCTCGTGCCCATGTGGAGCCGCACAAACAACACCGCATCTTTGTGTCTGCCCCGAGGCTCCGCAGTGCGGCTCGCGGGATCTGATGGAGGCATCACCCAGCGCAATTGCAGTGGCACGGTTTTGGGAGCGAGATGTCTGAGGAGGACTCGACGCTTTCGACACGAAAGCAGAAGAAGTTAAGGTGTCTATCTCCTATTCCAGTGTTTCTTAACCTGTGGTCCACGGACCGTCTTATCTTCATGGCATACGGCACGGCGACCGTGCGCCAGCAAGCGGGATCCGACCGAGACTGACTGACAGAAGCAGATTATAATTGGAATCCGATTTGAGATTACAATATTACCTATTTAGAGTCTGGCAAACGAAAGCGTAACCTGAGAAATTGGCGGGAAATAAAAAAAATATTCATAGGGTATCATTGGCTATAGTAGGAGAAAAAAGATTTGATACTTCAGCTCGGGTTAGTGCAACAAAAAGAAATATACTTAATATAGATTTGATACTTGTTTAGAAGGTAAGTATTTATATTTTATGCTGCGTCTTCAAGAATACAAAATTCTCTCCAAAATTCTCTCCAGGATACAGATTTTTGCTAGGGACAGGTAAAAAAACTTATAATTTATTAATTTATTTATATGAAACGGCACACCAATGGCTATCCTAGATAATATATAGAATACAATATTACATTGCGGTACAGCCAGCCACCGCCAATCCGCGGTGGGCACGCGTGGTGATTAAGCCCATACTCTCTCTCTCTGAGAGAAGGCCTGTGCCCTTCAGTGGGACGTATATAGGCTGCTTATTATGACAGCCAGGATTCGCCAATTATAGGCATGCACAGCAGTGCATACCAATACATCTTAAACAAAAATGACAAAAAATAACATCACAAAAATTGTGTTATTTAAATTCTAGACAAATAAAATTTAAATTCATCATATTTACGTTCAAATCATTTATCGGCATCTAGGTAGTCTTCTTATAGTGTTCGCAAAATTTAAACTCGCAAAATCCATTTAATTTATCTACGCAATAAATATAAATAATCAGCCAACAAGTATCAAAATTATAAAGTTACAATGGTAACAGTTGTCCGACAGCACTGACAGTTATTTAGTGGTGCCATGTAAAAACTTTAAAGAAAATTTCAGGTCACGCTTTCGTTTGCCACACTCTAGTTGCAAAAAATCAGCACCAACCTTCTCAACACATATTTTGGATTTTTTGGAAAAAAAATTTTTTTTTGCAGTACTACAGGGTGGCTTTGAATTCGTTCACCGTATTTTAAGGGGACATCCTAACCATGATTTAGAAACATATGGTGCTAGTTTTAAATTTTTTGTTACATTACTTCACTTTAGCATAAACAAACAATATCATGACGAAAAGTAATAAATATCGAAAAAAGCTATGGTATTTGTACTACCTTATATTAAACAATTTCGACACTCAAGGGAATCAAAATTTATAAGGTACTTTCCGTTGACCGAGAACTATGAAATTTGGCAAGTAGGTAAGATCGTCTTATATTACAAGTGCAGGGAAAACTATACATTTGTAATCATAAAAAATAGTTTGAAGTTCGGAAAAAACTGCGAGAACTTCCTGAACTATTTATAATATGTAATTACCTACAAATTTGTAGGGCACCCTCGCGGTGGGCGAGTCTGACTCGCATTAGTCCGGTTTTTTTAATTGTTTACGCATATCGAACGATTAGAAAACATTTTTCAGGGTTATGGTACTTCCTACCACTTCGAATTTGGATTCACGATTCACCAATGTGTTATTTAGTGATAAATCATTAATAATTAATAATGTTTTTCACAATAAAAAGAACTCTTTCTCCAAATATTGCTAATAATTTCAAAATCACCCTGTAGAATAAATTGTCCGAAGTCATTTTATTGTTTTTTTTTTGTGTTTTTTGTTAAGGGTGTCTTTGAAGTGGTGCTTTATTTTCTAGGGGTCCGTGGACTGGAAAACGTTAAGAAACGCTGTCCTATTCTATCTGAGGAACTACTGCAATGCAGTAACGCATCAGCCGCGTGGAAATCAGAAGTGGGATATAACCTTGCCGAAAAGATGAGTTAGGTAGGTAAGTTTCGGTTTTATAGGAGCAAATATTGTTCAGAACATTTTTTGCCATCACAAAATGTTCTTTTGGAGCATTGTACTCCGAGAAGAAAAAAGGAAAAACTCACAGCGTCGGTTAGCTCGTGCATCACCAGCGTCCGCCGCGACCCGTCATTTCGCCCGAGTACATATGACACCTTGGTGTACGACGCTTTTAGTGTAAGAAGTTCTCAATATAGGTATGTCGCCGCCAACTCATTAAATCAGCCGTCTAATTCAACGCCTAGGAAGTTTATTAGGCGGCGGCATTCGATTACATGGCTAGCCTTTTAGTTATAAAGCTTAGTTTAGATATAATTTAGTTATAATTTATTAAAAGGCTGAATGAAGGGCCGCCGTTTAGTATGAATTTAGATAATTCAAGATGGCGTCAATGCAACAGCTGATTTACATCACTTGCATTGGTAGGGTGACCTTTTTATATTATACCTTATTATGATATTTGCTTGAAACTGATCTGATGAGGGACAAAATAGTTGTAAAAAGGCATTTTGCCGTTTAAAAAAATACATCGACAAATACTACAATATTTAGAAAAGAAACGCATTATGGTGCGAAAACGGCAATTGACGATTTTTTTCTTCCTGCGTACTTTCGAATGATTATTATCATCATCATCATCAGCCATTTGACGCCCACTGCAGGACATAAGAAGCCTCCCGCACGGTTTTTCAAGCTTCCCGGTCTTGTGCCGCCGGCATCGAGCGACTCGCCGCCACCGTAACCAGGCCGTCAGACCATCTGTTGGGGGCAGAGGTGAGCGTTGATTCAACGAACTGTTTTAAAAAACCGTTTTTTCTCAAACAACAAAGCAACTGCTTTTTGCTAAACTAAGAACCCGTTTCAAAAAGAACTACATTTTTCCAAACCCGTTGACTAACAGTTTACTTCCTTACCCCGTTAGAATAAGAACGAAATCTAACATCAGTCGCATCGCCAAACCGTTTCTTGTAACGCGTTCTAATTCAACGGAGGCAAACGAAAATACACGGAAATAGCCGAAAGAATGGAAGCGCGCGTGCCGCGTGACCTTGATGCAACTCTCGCTACATGAATATGCGGCTCGTTCAAATTTGCACTTTTGGTCGATAATGGAAAGAGTTAGATCCAAATAATTTTATTGTGTACTTTTAGGCAAATTTCTAGGTGTGTGTATGAAAGAGACACAAAAAAGAAAGAGTGCAATTTTGTTAAGAACAGTATTGTTTGCGTTGACTGTTCCAGATATTTGAATTCCACTCTTATGTCTTAATAATACGGTTGGAAATAAAACGGTGCGATTACTAATCAATGTTACGTAATTTGTTTTGATTTTTTGTTTTAGTAATTTTGAATTGCTAAATGAGTGACACGTGCGCGTGAAAGCTCGAAAAGCTCGGTCGTTAATTAATTATTGTGTGGTGTGGTTCGCTCCATGCTAATAGTGTCAAGTTGTAAATAGAGTTCATTGTTTAAAGTTAAATAGGTACGTACTTAATGTTAATACTAAATAGTGTAAAAAATAATATTTTAAATTATTGTACATAATAAAATGGCGGCGCGACAAAATCTTAGTGTTTTATGGAACTGTTTTGAAAAAGACAATGGTAGTGGTCAGAAACAGGTAAGTATAAAACGTTTTTCCCGTCGTTAATGCAACCGCTCCTCAAAGCCGCTCCAGCTGCAGCTAGTTTTGTATGAGGAGTCCTCATACAAAACCAGTTGCAACTGAAACGGCTTTTGAAACTAGTTTTTATTTCCAAAAAAGCAGTTGCGTTTCGTTGGCCGTTAAGTCGTCAACGACTCACCTCTAGTTGGGGGGCCCTAACCACGCTGCGTTGACCGGTCGAACCTATTGAATCGAATGGTCAATAGGTTCGAATTGCTTAAAAAGTGTTTAGTGGTTCAAAGGGTTCAGTGGTTCTGGTTACCTCCCTAGAGGGTTTATAAAAAGACGGACGCGCGGAGGGAGGGCAGCCCCCGTCCGCTGTAACAAAGAGCATGCCTACGCTCGAAGGGGCTGCACATCCCGCAGCGCCGGAGCAGATGCAGAAGTAAATTACGGTCAACGTTGCAGTTGCCGAGGTAATGGATAAACTGAAGTGGCGAGTACTGTATCTTGGTCACCTTACCAAAGCAGACGCGCCGACTAGAACTGACTACTTGGCTAGCCACCTTCAGGCTTCAGCCAGTCACCTTGATATACGGCGCTTTTAGTGTAAAAAGTTCTCAATATGTGTATAAGTACGTTAGGAGAAATATCAGTAACTTTAAAACTGTAGATAGCCAGCACAATGTAAATACTAGAAATAGACATTAACTTTCGTTCCCAAAATTTAGGCTGGCAAAGGTTAATACATCCTTTTTGGGGCATTGTATACGTTTCTACAATAAGATCCCTGAGGATATAATATGCTTGCCAGAAACGCGGTTCAAAAAATGTGTAAAGCACACTTTGTGCCAAAAAAGCTACTATAACGTTAAAGATTATTTAGATGACAATGATGTCTGGAACTAAAGCCAGTTCAATGCATGAGTTCCGGGTTCTAGAATATTTATATAAATTCTGTAAATTAAGGACTTGAAAAGACTAAGTTTGGAGTTTTTTTTTGTTCATTTTTTCTCCAAAATGGTCTAGATTTTGAAATGGACATCTAGTTTGACTTGTAACGTTCATTAAGTCGCAGTTTCTGTGCTATTTTGAATAAAAAACTTTGATTTGATTTGATTTGATTACACTGAGTAACGAAGCAGCTGCATGGAAATCAGAAGTGGGATAAAGGCTTACCAAATAAATTACTTACTGCGGTTATTGTTAACACCGAACAGGGATAGGAGACCAGAACAGGACTTAGCAACTCTTATAAAAGAATTACGATGTTAAGAGCGCGGTGGAAATGCCGTAGTATTAGGTCGAATAAAACACGTACCGTGCAATCGGCGTCAGTAAGGCCGTGCACCCGCAGCGTCCGCGCCAGCCGCAGTAGCGCCGGCAGCGTCCGCCGCGACGCCGTCATCTCGCCCGTGTACATAAAGGAGAGCAGCTGACGCAGCTCCGTCGCCTCGCAGCCCAACACCACCACCAGCGTGTTGTCCGCTTCCACCTCCTGGCATGGACAGGATGACTGTTTTGTACAATATTGCGGAAGTGCTTTGTGTATTGTTAATAATAATACTTTATTAATTTCATCATCATCAACTCATTATGTCCCCACCGAGGGGCACGGGTCTCTTCCCTGAGGGAGGTATAGGCCATACTTCACCACGGGGGCCAAGTCCGGATTGGTGGAGGCTTATAGACTAGTGGCTCGTCTACTGTCAGAAGTTGTCAAGCCGCCCTAAGGCCTCTGACTTGGCTTAACGACTGCCATCTATCGACGGCAGCCGGCACCAACAGCTTAATGTGCCTTGCGAAGCACGGAACCGCTCGGAAAAATGCCACTAGCGTTAGGCATAGACGGCGACCCATCCATGCACTGAACGCGCCCTGTGTTGCTTAACCTTCGTGATCGTTTAAGATCACTCAGGCAGCCGGAGCTACGAGCGATTCATTTATTCATTTATTGGCGCCTTACTAAGTAGGTTACAGAGCTAAAAAATAACAGGTGACACAAAAGGACTTGTTATACTTGTCACGCTCATAAACGGGTGGCGCTTCGGGCAGACAATGGGGAACATGCATTACAGTGTTTTTATACCATAGAAAAACTCAGAAAAAACTTAACCCATAAAAATATTTTTTTCGGGTTTTCACACGCGAAATATCAAGATACTCTAATAATAAAATAAAAAAACATTATTTTACAGGATAAATCAAATATTGACAAACGCTTCATAAATTATAAGGCGTTGCCTTCTAGTTGTGACGTCACAGTGAGATCTCGATTTGTATGGCGCCTTTTTGTGCCACGTGACTAAACTGACATTTCAAATGCTTATATGATGAAAAGTATTAGTCGCAGAGAAAAGAATAAGCATGGTTATTTATTTTTGAACTTGGCCTCTCCCAGTAGATTGAGACCTTTTTTGTGCAAGATCTCCATTAATGTGTAGAATTGGAATAGAGTTAGGTACGGTTATGCTAGAATCACCGCAAGAATGCCGGTGACACTCCTTAGAACGTAACTTCTTAGTCTTAAATATAAAAACATGCTTCCTTAAAAAACTTCTTAAACGGATATATAGTCTAGCATGAAGGGAATGACCTTAAACTTCATTAGAGTGGTGTGTTAGGGAAAAGTGGTTTTATAAAATAAGATCATTAAAATTTTGTGTCATTTCATTTCACACAAAAACACATTTCTTGATTTAGTTACATTTAAATTGAACTCTCAATTTTAATTGAAGGTTAAAAAATAGACGGCGTATCTATGTTTATCTTTGGGGGACGACGGGGAAGCTCCGAATGACGCGATTAGATCCAGTTATCGGGCTACGGGTCTGGTCCTACTACCATTTAACCTCCTGACCTATTATTAAGCTATCAATCTATCTATCTATGACCTTGAAAATAACAACCGAAAACCATTGCTGTTTTTAAGGTCAATAAAATGAGTCAACACTATTTTACGTTAGCCTACCGAACGACACTTGACCACGACATCACGACACTTCACTGCGTTATCTCAGCTACCTGGCGGTGAATTAAGTCAACCACGATCTCGATGGACTTTTAACCAGTTCAATTCCCCACTATGGGAGAGATTCTTCTCTCCCTTGAAAATCAGCTCTTGAAATTCCCAATTGGCGGCACGCGTTATCTCATACTCTTTTGGTGAGAAAAATTCTGTGTCGTGCATGGGAGTACGACGAGGCTAGTCGCGCGTTTTAAATGTCACAAGTCGCGACTTTATGGTACATTAACTGTAAAATTCTGACATTACAGCGCCACAAAACGCGTGATCCATGCCATCGTACTACCCAGCAGTGAGATGCGTACTGTTTTTCTATACCTTGAACAAATGTGCGAAGTACTGACTGCAGGAGGCCAGCACCAGCCTGTGTGCCTTCAGTATGGTCCCGCCGGCAGACAGAGCCACGTCAGTCAGGGCTCCGGTCGAGTACATCCTGCCGAGAGCTCCGATCACGCTGCACTGAGGGTCAGGACATATAGGAGAGTGTTAGAGACGTTTTGTAAGATGGCACAGTTTTGGGTTATTAACTCGGTAGAGATGTTCAGCGTGTTATACTGTAAGCTGTAGGGTGTGCCTGCTTAAGTGTCAGTTTTGTGTCAAGGTCTTAGGTTAGAACTGCTCAAAAATATTTTGCCGCTATATAAGTTATTGGCACTATCATTTAGTAAATCAGTATCATTAGGTAGGTACAGTCAATATAAAAATTTCAGTAGGTCCATGCGTGCACTGTACTCTTTTATTAGAACGTTAGAGTGTTTTTTTTAATTTTCTATTTCTTATTACTTACAACATAAAAAAAACTTTGGTCTTGCATCTACGTAAGTAGATAATTTATACAGCGTCCAGTGGTACCTACACTCACACTAGATGGGTGAAGGGGCCACTCGGACGCTGCAGTGCCTGGGACAATATAAAGATTCCTCAATAAAATTGTGAGTTCACTGAATGTAATGTAAATAAATAGGTACTTACGTAAAGAATTTAAATTATGTTAAAAATCCAAGTTTCAAAACAATAATAGCAAGATTTACAAAGCAAAGCGTAGGGCACTATTGGACAAAAATAAATAAGTGAATTTAAAAGCTCATGTCGGTCTTGATTAAATAAAACATTCAACTAATTTGTATCGTGTAGTCAGCCAGCAAGATATCAAGATAAATAAATAAAATATCATAATATTTTTGGCGCATAGCTGGCACGGTGGGCGGATAGGTTAACACATCCCGAACAACGTAAACAAATTAATCATCAGAGGAAAAATGTACTGTCGTGTACCTGTGACCACTGTGTGTGTGCTGTAAGCACCTGCTACTTACCTACCTGATGATTATGCCAGCGCAAGTTAAATTGTTGCTCATCCTCATCCATAGTTGAGAATAAAAAGCGCACAACAAAAAAGCAAAGATTCACTCACGATGCTGTATCGAATGTGTACTACTGTCTGACAATAATACTCATTGTTAACTCGCCGAATCCAGGCTACTTTATTTTCGTCTTGCCTGGAGAACCTGTGACCACCTATTTCTGGAGTCGAGCTGACTGTATTTATATCACCAATGACATTCAATGACGCCGCAATCCGCATACCAAATCGTGTCCAAATTCAGTTATCGGTGGCAACGGATTTATTATTATCAAACAGCCGGAATGTCTAGCTAATTAAGCTATTTGTTTACCTATTATAACGTTTAGTGTCGGCCACATCTTGATAGAAATATTACCACCAAAACACAGATGGATTGATGATTTTGTTCGCGATGAACTTAGCTCCGAGTTAAAAATAGAGGTGCTGATTGGGGACCGATTGTGTGAGGCCTTGATTGATTTGTCAATACGCGGTGGTGTTCAGAACTAATATAGAAAAGAAAAAAAAAAAAGAAATATTAAAACAATGGCTGTTTCCAAAAAAATAAACCCCAAAAAATTTTAATAGGTAGTTTAGAAAAAAGAAAATATTAAAAAAAAGAACGTCAAATAAATTTCCGTTCCCGCCTCTCGACTGACCCAGTTTGTTTTCTTTCGCTCTATCTTGTGAAGCAATAAAAATTAACATAAAATTAAGAGGAATGGAGACCAACAATCTGTCGTCGTCATCAGACAGAGCGGATGTCAACGACCGGGAGTTTTTCACGAAAGTTGGGGCGGAGATCGAGAGACATTTGGCTGAAATGAACAAAGTTGTCGACGGCATTAGTCAAATGAGAGGTGGGCCATTTTTGCTAGAGTAACATTAAAAAATATGTACCTATTCCGTTCCTCAACTGAAAATAAGATGAACCAGAACCCTTATAGGTACATCTGAAATCTTTGGAAACGCGGTTTTTTTTTAAAAAGGTTATGGATTCATGAATCTTGTTTCACCCTATTAGGCTTTCTTTCCTTTTCTGCATAGTAGGTGTGATTTTTATTATGTTAATTTTTTGATGAAAGGTATTCGGATTAATGTTTTGTGCAGGTACTTATTTATTTGAAGCTATTTTCATCTCGCGATGCTTAGAAACTCATTATTTATAAGATAACGATTCCTTAAAACTCTCCTCAGACGTAGTTTATTTAATTACGTAAGATTATTTTAATTGGCGTTTACGGAGTGTTTTAAGGAATCGTGTTCTTATAAATAAGACCGGTACGATTTACATCTTCATTTTAACAGTGGAGACTGCATATTTGGAGTCGGACCTGATGTCAATCATTGACGCATCGACGTGGATGGAAATATCTGAACTCATTGGAATAGCAGCGATGAACAGCATGCAAGTGCCTTCGAAGAAAGAAATTTGAATAAGTTCTTTGATTAAGATAATACTTACTTGATTTCCATAACTTCTGCTTCATGATGTTTTACGCAAGTAGTTCAATACACAATACATGTACTCGGTGTAGGTACCTAAACTGACTTTCGATGCACTGAAAATGTACCATACGTTTCGTAATTTGTACTATTTACTATTATAGGTACTATATTTACTATGTTATCTAGTTCAGTACCATGGTGAAAATGCTACGTTTTCTTCCGAAATGTAAGTATTAGGTGCGTCGCATAAACACATTAATGATTCTGCAGTCTGCTGGAAGAAAATCGGTAGATAGATAACATTTGATACTTTAGTAGGTATTTTCTGAGGTTAACACGAGCACTAGACATAATAAAACTGAATTTTAATGGATAATTACTCGTTTACTTGATAATTTTTGTTTTTAAATATTTTTTAGTTGATGAAAGTATAAAATTAAATAGAGCTGCTCTATATTCAGAGGTTTTTAATAAGATTTTATAGTAGGATTTTCCCGTATCATTATACATCTTAAGCTAGCGAGAAGGAACAAACTAAGAGGCTACGTAAGTTGCAGATGGATTGTTTTTGTAAATTATTTTATTTATTTTTTTATGTTTTACATGTTTTGAGTATCTGAATCAGAAAGGATATTCTCTGCCATGCCACTTCCTTCATCAATTCAGATCCAATGTCAACATTCTACAAGAAGTTTTATCACGATTGTCCAAAAAAGGTAGATACTTATTACTTAGAGTGGTGAAGGTATTTAGATTATGACCTTGAAAATTACAATTAAAAAATATTGTTATGCTGGTCCGATCGTTCCTTTTATAATTATACAGGTTATGTTTTCTTATAAGTAATCGCGACTAGACCCGTTCAATGTAACGTAAAATTAAAACCTTGGACGTAAAATTTCTAATTAGTGTATATAACATACATATACCCATTCCCGGTGGAACCATGTAATTATTTATCTATGAATGCAGTTTAAATTGTTTTTCAAATTAAAATGATGTGTTTTTTTAGTGAAATGTTCCATCTGCAATATTCAAGGTCCTTTCCCTCCATGTGGCATAGCCGTGGGACGCCCTGTATATGCATGAGTCATTGAAATGCTATTCTAAAAAACTTTATATTTTAACGTTGAAATAATTACCTATCTTGATTTTTTTAGCGGCAGATAGACACTATTGATTATGAATATAAAATATTCTTGAATGACGAGACCGTATAAATTGATAAACGAAGTATTCGTTCAATTAATGCTGCTCAGTTGTTCACTGTAACCTCAGAACTTGTGTTCTGAGACTGTAACCCACCAAATTAAATCCTACTAATTCTACCATCCCACTAATCCTGACAATATTATAAATGTAAAAAAAATGTGAAGATGTTTGGATGTTTGTTACTCAATCACCCAATAACGGCTGAACGGATTTATATGAAACTCGGCGTACAGATAGACAAAGACCTGAATTGAGGCATAGCATACTTGATATCCCGGTAATGCGTTCCCGTGGGATAATACTTTAAGTTTAAAATAGATGTCGTTGTGCGAGCGAACGTTGTTTCAAAAATAGATGGCGTTGTGCAAGAATCCATATAAATGGATTCTATGGCGGTAAGTTCGTCAGGACAGCTAGTTAGATTATAAATGTGAAAGTTTGTGAAGATGTTTGATCAGCATCATAATCAGCCGGTGTCAGTCCGTGTGTTCTGTGCAGTCCACTGCTGCACATAGGCCTCTCCCAAGACACGCCACAGAGCCCGATCTTCGGCTCTTCTTTTCCAGTCACAGCCCACCCCTATGCGAATGTCGTCGCTCCACCTGGTCACAGGGCGTCCTACGCTACGTCCTATGCTTTGTGAAGATGTTTGGATGTTTCTTACTCAATCACGCAATAACGGCTGAACGAAGTTACGTGAAACTTGGCATAACAAATAGACAAAGGAGACATAGTATGCTTAATATCCCTTTAATGCGTTTCTGTGGGATACTACGAGTATTTTATTGTTACCGTAACCTTTTTTTAAGCCAAACACTAAGATATTTACTTATTGCGTTGCCACGGTAACAAGAATCGTATAAACGGATTCTGTGGAGGTACAAAGTTCGCAAGGACAGCTAGTATACTATAAAATGAATTATTTTAATAAAGGGAATTCCCACAAATATTCCAATTTGTAGTTCTCGTCACGCGAGAAAATTCCATAGCATTGCACTCTGCTAGTTTTCTTGTCTGAACAAGCCTACACCAACTAAAAATATGTACCAGGCGCTACAGCGTCTGAGCGGTCACCTCATCTAACTATTGGTGTTGCCAATAGACGTTACATAAATCATCAATTTAATAGCGTGATGCCCACTATCGCACTTTGTTACTTTTAATCAATTTCAATACAATCGGTAGCGTAATACTTTTAAAAATCTTCAGGTAGATGTTAAGGCTTATTATTAATAGTTCCAAAAGCTCTCCCTGGTCTCTGCCTACCCCTCTGGGATACAGGCGTGAGTATATGTAGGTATGTATGTACCAATAGCTTTGGGCCAAGCCTCTTTGTACCTTCTGAATATCGTATATTTTCTGGCAGAGCTTATGAAATATACGTGTGGAACTCCAAGCGGCTTTACTTGAACGCTTTCAACGAGATGATGTTACTTGTGACCTTTGCAACTGAAAGGTTTGTTAGAAACCACAGGTTACCAGTTACTGTGTGACGGCAACCGAGGTGTAGATAGTGGAAATGAGACGTCACGCTGAGACGGATTTCAGGATTTTTTCCAGACTTTTTTATAATGAAAGAGCAAAGGGTTTTTGTTTGATTCATTTCAGCTTTTGTTGATGACGTTCAAGTATTTTTTGTAAACTACCTTATCTACTTATCGGAAAAATAATCAGAGATCAGAAGCGGAACTAAACTAATAGTAAATTGATGGCTTATGTTTCTTTAAATATGATACTTACAATTTTTAACCGAAAAGGGCTTTTATCTTTTTATAATTAAACCTTATGTAACTACAAGAAACTGAAAAAACCAACTTTACAGTACCGAAAAAAGTAACTGATAAGTACATAGAAATTATTAGATAGGTGTGATTAACTACGACACAATAAAATTGCTCAAATTATCAAAACAAACTAGTTTGGTACTTGGCGCTATTTCGATATATCTGAGTATTTTTTCAGATGTTTAGTTGGTCTTTTTAACGTTCACGTTTTGGTGGAATCAGAATAAACTCCTGATAAAGTCTCATTCAGATCGCCAGTACAGAGTTTGATGTGCTGTGGGCTGTTCTTGTAAGTAGATAGTTACTTGATGTCGTTATATGTTTAATGGGTCAAATCGCGATTATTTATCACTGGCTGTTGCCTTCGTTCGCGTGGTAATTTTGATGTGTATTTTCCGGGATAAAAATAGCCTATGTGCTAATCCAAACTATAATCTATCTCTGTGCAAAATTTCATCCCGAGCCGTTTTTGCGTTCAAGAGTAATAAACATCCATCCATACATACAAACTTTCGCGTTTATAATATTAATAAGGATGTAAACTTGACTCTCGACATTGATGTCGACCCGACTTTTGTCCTTTTTCGTTTGCATCAAACAGTACATAACCCTCCATTGTACTAGCGACGTTCTCAGCTCTTTGACAATTGGTCTTAACGTTCAGCTTTAATGGGGGCCATTCTAAAAACTTTATTGGAAGATTTAGAGAAACTTCGCACCCGCGGACATTTGGCCCGGTCGGCCGGTGGGCTTGCTACGGACGAACATCGTTGGTAGAGACACAGAGTAGAATTGAATGAGCTCTTTTCGTTAAAATTGATAATCTATGTGATAGGCAGGATTAGGCCTACCCTGCCTTTGCCCAATAAAAGTAAAAAAACCGGCCAAGTGCGAGTCGGTTCCGTAACATTATCTATACAACATTTTTATATTTGAAGCGTCTACCTGTTGCCGTTATTAATATCGAGCAATAAACGGCAAAATAAATCACATTTGTCGTATGAGAGGCCCCTTAATATTTATTTTATTCTGTTTTTAGTTTTTGTTGTTATAGCGGCAATAGAAATATGTAGATAGATAGATAGAATATTCTTTATTGAATGTACACGAGGAATTACATATGAGAATTTAACAATAATATAGTACATCATCTGTGAAAATTTCAACTGTCTAACTATCACGGTTTATGAGATACAGCCTACTGACGGACAGACGGACGGACAGCGGAGTCTTAGTAATAGGGTCCCTTACCCTTTGGGTACTGAACCCTAAAAAAAGTGGTTGTCTCTACGCCAGGAATCTATAACTCGATGTCATTAGACTCATTAGAGAGGACATGTTAAAAGGTCTTAAAGATAAGATAAAAGGCAACGGCGGTGAGGTAAGAATGAGGTGTAAGGCGAGAGGCGACTGCGAGAGTCGTGAGGCGAGAGGCGAGACTAGAGGCGAGAGGCGAAAGGTGAGAGGCGAGACGCGGTAGGCGAGAGGCGAGATTACAGAGGCGAGAGGCGAGAGTACAGAGGCGAGAAGCGCGAGGACAGAGGCGAGAGGCACGAGGACATAGAGGAGATGCGAGAGAACAGAGGCGAGAGGCGTGAGGTGATAAGACAATTCACCGTGTTATACCAACTATATAGACGTCATAAATCCGAAAACAAATTGGGGACCGTTTGTCCGTAATAAGCTCGCCGCTCAAAAGCCTTCCCGTAACGGCAATGGATGGCGCTGAAACCGATTACCTAACAATATTTCAGGATTTGGACTGAAAATTCTAGTTGTAACATAGAAATACGAAGCTGTGTGCCTGAAATATTGTTACGAGTGTGTATTTCAAACCCCGCGTTTCTGGTTACCAGGCTTTTATATTTTTTATGTAGCTTGTCTTATATACTGCCAGTAGGTACAGGGCACAGGCCTTCTCTCAGAGAGAAAGTATGGACTAATTACCGAGCGTGCCCACCGCGGATTGGCAATTTCAAGCGCTGAGATAAGTGTGTTCACTCAGGTTTCCTTACGATGTTTTCCTTCACCCTTAGCGACTTGTACAAAATTGTACCTTGTACAAGTGTACAAATGTATTTAGCTTAGAAACAAAGTCATTGGTACTTGCCGGGATTCGAAGCCAGCATCTCCCGAATCCGAAACCGGCGTTCTACCGCTCCGCTCCACCGCTATTAAGGTGTAAGCCCTATTAACTCGCGCATCCGTAAAATTCCTACAATAGTGTTAATCCGTGAATAGAACCAAATAACCGCTATTACAAAATAAAATATCAATGTTATAGTATTTTTAATGACTATAGCAAGTATGCATAGAATGGAACTCAACTACAACTACAACACATTGATGTGCAACTGTGCTTACACACCCGCCCTCCTCGGCATCGAGGTGGGTCGCTCCCGATGTCGGTTTAGGGGTCCTAGGACCAAAACCAGCCCCAGGTGGTGTTTAGTGGGTAGGCACACTTCTTGTGAGTCCCACATTGGCAGCACGGCCGGGCCCGTGCTGTTATGCACGAGCATTCACCACCTCCCTCCCCCGTGTCCTCCGGAGGGTGCCCTTTTTAGGGCTAAAAAAAAAACTCAGAAATTCATTCGATGTCTAGCTGGCAATGAGGCCGTGTGGCTATCGAATGAATGAAGCGGCACTCCATTTCCTCCCGTGGATGTCGTAGAAGGCGACTAAGGAAATCAATTACCAGGATACGGGCAGCAGCGTCTTCCTGAGATTCCAACCACATACTGCGATCGCCAACTCGCCTGCCAAGCGTGGCGATTATGGCAAAACCCTTCATGGTTATGAAAACCACGGAGGAGGCCTATGTCCTGCAGTGGGCGTCAAAGGTCTGATGATGAAAAGAGATTTTTTATAATTTATAATTATTGTATCATGTAAATTATGTAACTAAGTATTACAAAGCCGACTTGCACCACTTCTTAAATGCCACTTAATTATCCATTTAAATCGACTTTTGTATGAAGAATTTTAGTTTAATGCTGTCACATTTAAGAAAGTGGTGCAAGTCGGCCTATCTGTGTTAAAAAGTAAGCTTTTAATGTTTATACAAGCGGCTCAGGCTTTACGCAAAAAACCTAATAAGGTTTTAGTGATGACTTTTGAAATGTAAATTTTAACTGTGCGTTATTAACATAATCTTTAAACAAACATTTAACATTCTTAAAAACCTATTTTGAGGCTAAAAATTCCACCCATGCCGGGACTTGAACACGGTGCCAGCGCTCTCCCAACTCAGCTAATGGGCAAGTGCAGGCATCAGTGAAATTTCGAGCCTCTTTACAAACTTTCCTTGTATTACGCACAGGCAGCGACATCTGGCCGAAGCAATTTACGGCACTTGCAGCCCCGAGCAACCCACTTTGCAGTTAGGTTTCTACATCGGAATGATATCGCTGTACCTACGTGATTATATTCTTTTTGTTGCACTAACCGGTACTGAGGACAATTTTAAAAACCTACTTAGAGGCTAAAAACTCCACCCATGCCTAAAATTCCATAGGTTTTTAAAATTGTCCTCAGCACGGGTTAGTGCAACAAAAAAAAAATACAATCTAACATTCTTACTCAGTAAATACTTTTTAGTATTTACAGCCCATCTCTAAGTGGGACCCGCGGGATAGTCCAATTGCGTCACAGTTCTGAAGCAAATTGAAAGAGCATTACCCCAGTTACGCCAATGCTCGTTGGTGAGGATTATAGAGAGTGTAGGTTATTTAAATTCTTCTACACATACACGTAGTGGTGGTAGCCTAGTGGGTAGAACATTGGACTCGGAAGCGGGAGACCCAGGTTCGATTCCCAGTGCGGGCATGTACCTATGACTTTGTTTTCTAAGTTATGTACATTTGTGAAGTTATAGTAGCAATACCACTCGCTAACGGTTAAGGAAAAACATCGTGAGGAAACCTGAGTGTCTGAGCTATTTACATACCTCAGCGCTTGGAATCACCAATCCACGGTGGGCACGCGTGGTGATTAAGCCTATACTCTCTCTCTGAGAGAAGGCCTGTGCCTTACAGTGGGAGGTATATAGGCTGCTTATGCTATACACTTACATACATTACATAAACATGCATAAACTCACGCCTGTATCCCGGAGGGGTAGGTAGAGACTAGGGTTTGCCACTTGCCACGATGCTGACAACCTTTTTTCGCTTCATATTCTTCTAAGAAATTTATAATTCTTCTAAGTTTTCAATGAGCACAAAGAAAAAACGAACGATTTCAATGCGATTGACGTACACAATAATTCAATGCGATTGAAAAGGGTAAACACGGAGATTAAACGATCGGGCCCATTTTTCAATGTTCAATGCTTTTCAATGGCATTGCTTCAATGTGATTGAACCATGTAAATAGGTAAAAATTCGTTCAATGTCCAATGTTCAATGCTTTTCAATGGCATTGCTGCAATGTGATTGAACCGTGTAAAAGGTAAAGTCATTCAATGTCCAATATTCATTGCCTTTCAATGGCATTGCTTCAATGTGATTGGACCGTGTAATATCGCCTTTACGGTTAGGCACTTACTTACTTCAGAAGATAACACAATTTGACTAAAACAAATCGATAACATACTTTACTTAAAAGCCGATAAGATGTGTCTAGACTATATTGTATTTTGACTCTTGTGAAGCCAAATTGAATGACTAATGGCCGAAATTCTTGGTAATTCTGAGCAGTTTCTTTCTTTAATCTCTTTACTTTAGTAAAAAAATAAACTTCATGAAGGTCCATGTGTCACATCATCATCAAATGCTATCATCGGTAAGTATCAATATATAGCGTTATAAAACGATTACTTAAAAAAATCCAATCAGACATTTGGCTCAGATTATTTTTCATCCCAGGACATTTTCGGGCAAATACAGAATGCATTAGCGAAGGGGGAGATAAAATATCGGCGAACTCCTGAACAACCATCCTATTAGTTATAAAACATGTTAAACATGTAACTACCCGTCATTTAGCTTCTCCATTTTTTTCGTCAATGGTTGTCTGGAAGAAATTACTTTTAGTAATAAGGCTGCCAATTGTACTGTACTATGTTATTGTTTAATTGTCATATGTAATTCCTGGTGTAAATATAATAAATAATATTCTATCTAGCTTTGTAACAATTATGCGTAGCGTTGACAGTACATCGAATTTTACATGTGTGCACTTCGTCAGTTGCGTAATGCGCTATATAAACATAAAAGTCGAACTCCTGCCATCTGTAGGTTTCTACAGAAAATCCAGTGACACGTAGAAGGCAAGAAGAGCAGATTAACTCCAATTTATATACCAAAGAATCCACATTTTGTAGGTTTATTTTTGTGATGGAAGAAGAAGCCGATTAATTTATTTTTATTGGACTTGAAACATTTTCGTTTGAAGTTCTTATTGAAAACTTCTTTTTGGGCCTAGCTGAATGGTTTGAACGCCGAAGGCCGTAGCTTCGATTCCCACTGGGAGCCGCTGTACATTTGTACACATGGCCTCAGTCTGTGTGTGTTTTCGAGTTTGTGGTGTCCTTGCCTGGTTACCATAGCACAGGGTATCCTAGTCTTCGGGTCGAGTTGTAGTGGAGAAAGAGACAGCGAAAAGAACTCCACTCTGAGCATCTTTTCTCAAATCAGCTTAAGCACAAATACAAGTTCGTATAAGTTCCTACCTAAAAAGATGCTATAATTAGTTCCCATGAGATTCTACTATCACCAACCGACATCGACATGAATATTGCCCCGGATACATTACGGCACTGCATCATCCAATTCCCTGATAACCCATTAATATAGTCTGACAAATATTTAGATGCAGATGCTGTAATGTCTATCGTTAGGAAATACGGCACATTTTCCATTGTGTTTGATTTAGGTAAAATGGCGCGTCTACAAGTTGGCTGTGACGTTTGATGTAAATACTAGGGTGATTTCTTCCAAAAACAATACAGGGTTGTCTTTTAAATACTGAAAACCTCAATAAGTGTTTGTGTTTTAAGATAACAATATTCTTTATGGCACGTAAGGAACAAGAGGCATAAATATAAGTCTATTTAGAGGCTAAAAATTCCACCCATGCCGAGACTTGAACCCGCAACCTCTGGCTAACCGTGCCAGCGCTCTCCCAACTGAGCTAAGGGGCAAGCGCAGGCATCGGCGAAATTTCGAACCTCTTTACAAACTTGTCTGTATTACGTACAGGTAGTGACATCTAACTGAAGTAATTTACATCACTTGCAGCCCCGAGCACCCACTTTGCAGTTAGGTTTTACATCGGAATGACGGGACGGGTAGTTGGTGCAAATACGAATAATACACACTTACGAGTACGCTTGAGGTTTTTTATTGCTGTTTTTCTCTTAGATTAATATTTTTCGAAATATCAGGATTCGTATAATTCGGTATTTGACACGATCAACAATAAATTATTTCATATGCTCGATTAAAACAAAAATTACAAAATATCTCGGAAAATGTATCTCTTTTAATCAATTACTAGTTATTACAATTTTGAAATAGGTTAAACATAAAAATAGTGCTCTGAAATGTGACGTCATAAACCAGTATTTTCATACAAAATTCCGTTTTAAAAGTAACTCATTTGATATTTTGTCAAATACCCAATTGTATAAGATTTGCACGTTAAAGTGGCAGTGTGCTGGTCACAACTGCCGAAGAATCGAAAGACGAAGGGTTACAAAGGTTTGTGGCGAGCACAATGTCAACTCTGCGCGCGCACTATAAACTCCAACATTCCTGCATCACGCAAGCAAAATGTTTCACATGACATACCATAAATATAACGTCCGACGAACATCAGTCGGACCGGCCGTCCCCAGGCATACGATCTGCCTGGCGGGAAATTTCCCTTTACAGTGGAAGAGCACGATCACCCGCTCTTCCCTATAGGTTCACGAGTGGAGACCACGATCTGGCAAAAGCAGCGTAGGACGCTCACCAGCTCGCTGGACCAACGATCTGAGGCAGATTGCTGGCAGCGGCTGGATGAGGATAGCCGAGGACAGAAAGAAGTGGAGTGGACGAGTTTCTGTCGGTTGATGAATTGAATTGGATGTAACTCGCGCCTAAAAAAACGAATTACTGACATAAAAGCAAAACCTGAAATCGTTCCTTCAGTACCATACCAGAGCTACTTTAAATGAGCAAAAGTTTAAAATTGTCATTGATCAAACTATTGGTAAAGTGACCACAGTAGCCTAGTGGGTAGAACATTGGACTCGGAAGCGGGAGACCCAGGTTCGATTCCCAGTGCGGGCATGTACCTATGACTTTCTTTTCTATGTACATTTGTGAAGTTATAGTAACAATATTACTCGCTAACGGTGTAGGAAAACATCGCGAGGAAACCTGAGTGTCTGAGCTATTCGCATACCTTGGTGCTTGAAATCGCCAATCCACGCGTGGTGATAAAGCCCATACTCTCTCTCTGAGAGAAGGCCTGTGCCCTGCAGTGAGACGTATATAGGCTACTTATGATTATGATGACCACAAATATGGTCAGTGGTAGAGATATATTTTTAGATGGATTAATTTGAAAATTACCCTGTATTAATATTCCAAAGGAATTTAGGTGTCATAGAGCCGATATTTCATAGAACTTTCCTATCAATGTCACATGTAATTTATGAGATGGCGGCTGCGCAAGTGGGCCGTGGGCAGCCATAGAGAGTTAATAAAGAGTTACGTATTTTTTCAGATATTTGAAATTGATATTAGACTTAAATATCTCTGAATGCTTCGTTGGTCTATCACGTCTGATAAACATGCCGGAGGTCGTGGGTTCGATTTCCACTGGGGGCCGCCGTCCATTTGTACAAATGGCCTCATTATAGGTGCATTTCTACGTTGGTGATGTCCTAAAGGAAGGAGGCCTGTGTCCTGCAGTGGGCGTAAAATGGCTGATGATGATGATATTAATATTGATGTTTAAGGGGCACCATGTGGTTTACCCCTCATTGTTAGGAAAACCATGAGGGAGGCCTATGTCCTGCAGTGGGCGTCAAATGGTGATGATGATGTTTTAAAGTTAATTTACTGTAAACAGTTGTTTTTTAAAGCTCTTTGGCCTTCGTCAGCATTATCAGTTCCTGTTATCCCCCATTAAGGACATAGGGCTTCCAAAACAGATTTCCATAGCGACCGATTTTGCGTTTTCAATAAATTGGGAATCCCCTCCTTTTGTAAATTCGGTTAAATCAATATTTCAAATGAGGAGGAGGCCTATGCCCAGCAGTGGACGTATTGTGGCTGAATGATGATGATAATGAATATTTCAAATCCGCGACTTTTTTATCCTGGAGATAGAGGTATTTTATCTGCGTTATGAGATTCTGGCGATGAGAAATTTAAAAAAGAGTCTATGTCATTTTCTTAGTACTATGTTGCCCTTTTTGCAGTTTAGTTAAAGAAAAAATCTTTAAAATACATAATATACATAAGCAGCCTATATACGTCCCACTGTAGGGCACAGGCCTTCTCTCAGGGAGAGAGTATGGGCTTAATCACCGTGCGTGCCCACCGCAGGTATGTGAATAGCTCAGACACTCAGGTTTCCTCATTCTGTTTTCCTTCACCGTTAGCGAGTGGTATTGCTACTATAACTTCACAAATGTACATAACTTAGAAAACCAAGTCATAGGTACACTGGTACACAGGCCCGCATTGGGGATCGCACCTGGGTCTCTCGCTTCCGAGCCCGATGTTCTACCCACTAGGCTGCCACCGCTGAAGATAAGATAAGATAAGAATATTCTTTATTGCACACAAGAAGCGAGACATAAAATATGAAAGTTACAATGAAAAAGTAAAATGGGCGGCCTTATTGGCCTAAATGTGGACAGTAAATGGATCTCTCTATGTGAAACCTTAACTAGACTAAATGAATACATTTTGAGGCAATTTATCTCAATTAGTACTTATTTACAAAAACACTAGAGTCGGTCGCAAGCCCGAAATTTGTTTTTCGGTACTAGCTTCAATTAACATCGGTAGTCAGATATAGAACATTTTATTGCGCAATGCACTACGAAAAAAAAGGCTTATAAGTGGTTACTTATATCTAAGTAATTGCATACAATACTTACATAAACAAAAACATAAAAAGAAAACAAACATAAATATAAATCTATCGAACAAGAACCTTTAGTCTATTTAGGACAACTCAGCTTTGTTTCAGTACGCTACCAGTAAAAAAAACTTAGGCCTTTGCATCTACGAGTACGTAGTGAGATAATTTATACAGCGTCCAGCGGCACCTTCACTCACCCCACGGACGCTGCAGTGCCTGGGACATTGTATTTTAGATAGAGTAGGCTTGCCCATCACCTATACCATCCAGACAGCTTAGACGGCCTAGCCCACAGGAAAGACGTGCGGAGCAAACCAAGCCGCGGATTTTATCACGATGTTTTCCTTCACAGTCAGCGTGTGGTATTGCTACTACTAATTCGCAGATGTACCGACGTAACTTTGAAAATAAATAAAGTCATAGGTACATGCCCGAACTGGGAATCGAACCTGGGTCTCCCGCTTCCGAGTCCATTGCTCTACCCACTGGGCTACCACCGCTCCACGCTACCGGTAGCTGTATGTAATCATCATCATCATCATAAGCCATTTGACGCCCACTGCCGGACATAGGCCTCTTTCGTGGTTTACATAACCATGAGGGGTTTTGCCATAATCGCCACGCTTGGCAGGCGGGTTGGCGATCGCAGTATGCGGTTGGAATCTCAGGAAGACGCTGCTGCCCGTCTCCTGGTAATTGATTTCCTTAGTCGCTTTCTACGATATCCACGGAAGGAAATGGAGTGACGCTATGCTTAATCCGGTGCCACGCGGAGCTGTATGTAATAAGCAGGCTGAAGTGTCACTCCCTGAGCAGAAAACCACCATTGCCTCTACTCAGCTGTGACATGACGAAGGGCGATGTTCAACTCCTAAAAGTGATAAGCCACGATTTCGATATTTTACAGGAAAACGGATCCGGGATCAGTTTTATCTTTGCCTTAATAGGGGGCCAGATTGGCCTGCTCTCTATGTTAATCTAGCCCCAAGTTGGTTCGGAAAAGGCCTATTCCTGTCTGAATTCCGGGCAGTCGATTTGATCGATTGGACGTAAGAAGTTGCAAAAGGGTTAAACGCCACAATTTGGACAAACCAGCACAGTTTTGTAACATACTCTTATAGCAGTAGGTAGTTGTAAAAATACAGGGTGTAAAAAATTGGCGTTCGAAGACCAACTTTACAAAACTCGTGAATTACATTACTGTTTGGTACCCGGCTGCCTTTGACTCTATATGCCTCGCATGTTCTCTTCACGATTGTTTTGTTTTATCTCTGTTTTGTTGACGTTCGTGTCTTTTGTTTGTGTACCTTTTGTTTACTTTGTGTTTCTGTGACAACTTAAATAAATATCCTCTCTCTTTCCTTCTTTCTTTCTTGAATTATTTCCGACTTTGACGGTTGTTTTTCAGGCAGGCTTACGTTGGTGTTTCAATTTGTGCCGGGAGCTCGGTACTCACGATGCCTGTAACGTTGTAAATCAACCAATCAATCAGCCCTTCGTCATCATAGGCTGGACATAGGCCTCGCCAAGGCACGCCGCTTCCTTCTGTCCTCGGCTATCCTCATCCAGCCGCTGCCAGCAATCTGCCTCAGATCGTCGGTCCAGCGAGCTGGTGGGCGTCATACGCTGAGTTTGCCAGATCGTGGTCTCCACTCAAGAACCTTTGCACTCCATTAACCGGTTGCATAATGCATAAGCAGCCTATGTACGTCCTACTGTAGGGCACAGGCCTTCTCTCAGGGAGAGAGTATGGCCTTAACCACCACGCGTGCCCACCGCGGATTGGCGATTTCAAGCGCTGAGGTATGTGAATAGCTCAGACATTCAGGTTTCCTGACGATGTTTTCCTTCATCGTTAGCGAGTGGTGTTGCTAATATAACTTCACAAATGTACATAAGTTAGAAAACAAAGTCATAGGTACATGTCCGCACTGGGAATCGAACCTGGGTCTCCCGCTTCCGAGACCAATGTTCTACCCACTTGGCTACCACCGCATACCGGTTCTTCGGCATAATTTCCATGTTTGTGATGTCCTTGCCTGGTTACCATAGCAAAGGGTATCCTAGTTTGAGACCAAGTCAAGTGATTGTGTTGTGCGGAAGTTATTAGTTATTATTATTATAATATGTGCCCAGCCCACTGCCACTTAGCTTGCTTGCTTATAGTTTATGCCAGTCACCTTAGTTCTTTGGCGAATCGTCTCATTGTAAGCATGTTAAAGTTGTCTTTGTTACTCCATAAACAAAACTACGGAACAAATTTGGAATTATTTATACTTTACTAGCTGTTGCCCGCGACTTCGTTCGCGTGGTAATATAGCCTATGTACTAATCCAGACTATAATCTATCTCTGTGCAAAATTTCATCCGGATCCGTTCAGCCGTTTTCGCGTGAAAGAGTAAAAAACATCCATCCATACATACAAACTTTCGCGTTTATAATTTTAGTAAGGATTATCTTTCATTTACTAATACACACAAACTTCGTCAAACGATATTATTATTATTATTCACTAATACAAAATGAGCTTTAAACTGATGCGTGGTGTATATCACATTCGTGCACTCGTAAAATGTTTTTAAATGAGTTCACTGAAGGGTCACTAATTACTGTCTTCTTCGTCGTCTTTGTCCAACATATAGAGGCAGCGTTACGTTGAAGTACATTTTTGATTTACGATTTCGTAAAAAGGGAAAATTAATACAAAAAAAGCCACGCAAAACCAAATGGCAATTGGCACACCGACCCTCCATATTTATTTATTTATGTAAAACTTTATTGTCATAAGCAGCCCATATACGTCCCACTGTAGGGCACAGGCCTTCTCTCAGGGAGAGAGTATGGGCTTAATCACCACGCGTGCCCACCGCGGATTGGCGATTTCAAGCGCTGAGGCATGTGAATAGCTCAGACACCCAGGTTTCCTAACGATGTTTTCCTTCACCGTTAGCGAGTGGGTATTGCTACTATAACATCACAAATGTACATAACTTACAAAACAAAGTCATAGGTACATGCCCGCACTGGGAATCGAACCTGGGTCTCCCGCTTTCGAGTCCAATGTTCTTTAACTTTATTGCCCTCAGCCTAATGTACAATACGGCGGACTTAATGCCATAAGCACAGCACCCGTAAGCATATTGCATTAGCTCGTGAAATAAGTACTTATAATAATCTGAATTCCTCGCGAACGTAGTTAGTAGGCCCCAGATGGTAAAAGGCAATAAAAGAAGAAACCTCTCTCGAACCCAAAGCCGTAATTCCAGTCAACTTTAATTTCTCGCCGGAGATAAAGTTGAAACTGCAGAGTCCTTTTTTCTCGCGGAAAGCTAAGTTAAAGTTTAAATCAGGCGCTCTTTTATGATCCTCCACAAAGTGGAGTCTTTCCGAAATGCTCACGTGTGTAAAACTTGGCCAATCTAATAAAAATTTTTAAACAAAAATAAAAAACCGACTTTGAAACACTACAGCACTCATCATCAGCCACCCGATGCCCACTGCAGGACATAGGCCTCCTTTGTGGTTTTCATAACCATGAGGGGTTTGCCATAATCGCCACGCTTGGCAGGCGGGTTGGCGATCGCAGTATGCGGTTGGAATCTCAGGAAGACGCTGCTGCCCGTCTCCTGGTAATTGATTTCCTTAGTCGCCTTCTACGACATCCACATATGCTGGTCATGAAACTATGCACTGACTACAAATTATACTTCTACAATACCTACATGTATACATACTTCCAATTATTTAAATTATTTCTAACTTTTTGGTGATGTAGTGTTTCGAAGTCGGTTTTTATTTAATATTTAAATTTTTTTTATTTTTCAATTTTATGTGGGGGAGCGGAAGTAAAAATATACGAGTCCCTTATAACCATAATTTACCCTACTTAATTCGTTGCTTTAAAATTTGACGTTCTCAACCTTCATCTCCAAAAGTCTTCACCAGAACATCGCCAAATTACCTTGGGACTACTTTTACGCTATTTTATGAAACATACGGATATTACTAAAGCATGGGCCCCATTAGGCCTTATTTACTGCTGTCCATTGAAGAGTTCCGTTTTAAAAGTATTCATCAGATCTTCACGAAATTAAAATGGGACCATCGGGACGTTATATCTATTGGAACAAAAAAATAATTGTGGAAATCGGTAAAGTTTGACGGATTTATGCGAGAACATAGCAAAATATATATATACGCGTCGAATTGATAACCTCCCCCTTTTTTGAAGTCGGTTAAAAAGAATGGGGAACTTTCCTCGAAGTTAGATTGTATTGATATTGTATGTACCACAAAGGACATCGGAAACACAAAAAAAAATTTATACAACAAATAATATTTTGACGTGAAACGTGTTTCAGTTCGGTGTCACTTGCTAAAACCGCGTGCAACGAAAACATGTCGCCTCGGCCAGGGCTGTATCTCTGTAGCTACGTGTCGTGTGTAATTCATTTATGTATCGTTGAGTAGAACAAAGTATACATTATTCAGATCCTCTTCACTAGTGCCACTATGCCGCACCAGTGCCACGTAACACATTGGGCAGTTTGAGGTAAAAATTAACACGTATACTTATAACGTTTCACGTTAAAACCGCTTTTTTTTTTCGGGCTGTCACTTGTTACAAAGATTGCGAAAAATCATGTAACTCTAATAATAAAAAACCAAGTGCGAGTCGGAGTCGTGCACCGAGGGTTCCGTACTGGCACTCCGCTTACGGCTTTGTGAGAATATATAATAAGTCTCATAATCACGCCAAGTTTGCCTGTCGTCATCAAAATCATGCCTGTACGTATTACCGTTTTTATGATAGAGCATAAACAAAAAAACGGCGAAAAAACACGTTTGTTTTATGGAGATCTCCCTTATTTTTTAATTTTTTTCAAAATTTTATTATTTGTTACATCATCATCATCATCATCAGCCATTTGACGCCGACTGCAGGACATAGGCCTCTCTCATGGTGCCGCCGGCATCCAGCGACTCCCTGCAACCGTAACCAGGTCGTCAGACGAGCTGGTGGGGGGCCTGCCCACGCTGCGTCATCCGGTCCGCGGTCGCCAGGTCAGAACTTTTCCGCCCCAACGGCCATTTGTTAGGTAATCCGCCTTAATAACACTTATTCTTCGAACTGGCTACCTATTACGGATCCAAAGATAGAGCCCTTTAAAGGTCGAACGGACGGAGAGACAGACAGACAGACAGCGGAAGCAGAGTAATAGGGTCCTGTTTGGCACCCTTGGAGTACAGAACCCTAAAAAGCGCGAATTTAACGCTTGGCGCTCCACCAATGTCACAGCCTTGACAGTCCTACTTAGAATAATGTCTACCTGTGTAACACGTATGGTTGTAAGCAATATCTATCAAATAGCGCTACTTTTAAGCAGAAAAATGGCAAAGACCGCAAATCTTGAATAAAGTAAAAAAAAAAACGAATTGAAAAAAACAATATTTGTCGTAAATGAACTACAATATTTTTGAATTGAAACTTTCGTAAGCTCTACACATTATTAACTTAATTCCGAAATCACTTACTTGTTCCTTTTTAACTGATATAAAAAATCTAATATTTTTTTTATAACAATTAGTTTTTGTAACCGGTGTTGTGCATTTTACATACCTCCACGCGTTCCCGAGATAAAAGGTCTTGACAGACAGACGGACGAACGGACGGACAACAAAGTGGTCCTATAAGGGTTCCCTTTTTTCCTTTTGAGGTACGGAACCCTAAATTGCGGCTTTTTAAACAAAGCCTGTATAAATAGACCTATTTGTCACTAATTGTTCAAGTTTCAAGACAGCGATAGTCGTCCCGGAAAGCGTATCCAAATCGCGCGTCTCGTTTCATCCTCCCGAAATCGTTAAAAATACATATACCGCCATCAGCCTCCCCGCAGATAGAGATGGTAACTACGTGATAATGATAATAAATTTAACTCCGGCTCCGTATAAATGTAAAATGTATGTAACTATTCGGCGAGGTGAGGCAAGGAGGGGTTCCGCTAACACATCTGTCCCCTGAGTGCAAGTCGTGGTTCGGCGTACAGGCGAGCGGAAAAGTGAAGAGATCACAGCCATTGACTAAGGCGTGGGACACACAGGAAGGTCGTGGGGCGCGGCGTCCTTTTAATTCACTTTCATACATAATGTACTGAAACGATGTGACATGTCTAATCTGTGTGGGCTACACAAATTAGATGGGGCGAGGACGCGAACTATGAACTATGAACGCGAAAAAGCAACCGTCCACGTCCTTCCTATGTGAACCACCTGCCTTCCCACCAGAGACGTGCGAGGTAGCTCAGCGATGGGCGAGGTCAAAGCTATGCTACAATAAGCGGTGTGGCGGAGCGGGTAGGATGTGCGTAAGATACCCAATAGATTCACCGCTAGCATCGCTAGCATAGAGGGGCGCGGTGGTAAGTTTGCACTTTGCAGTTAGTTGGGTTACTCGAGGCTGCAAGTGATGTAAATAGCTTCGGTCAGATGTCGCTGTCTGTACGTAATACAGAGAAGTTTGTAAAGAGGCTCGAAATTTCATCGATGCTTACACTTGCCTATTAGCTCAGTTGGGAGAGCGCTGGCACGGTGAGCCAGAGGTCGCGGGTTGAAGTCCCGGCATGGGTGGATTTTTTAGCCTCTAAATAGGTTTTTAAAATTGTCCTCAGCCCGGGTTAGTGCACCAAAAAGAATATAAACATGTAATTAATTAAAGAATAAAGAAATGAATTCTTTAAACAATTTAATTAATTAATTGAATAAACATTCTACGTATGGTCCATCATCTTAGGACTATATTTGTTAGTCATTCATTTAATAACCAATTTTTGTCGTAAACTAATGAGAGTCGAAAAATACGAGAGCTGGAACTAAAAGTGAGTGAGCCCGTGAACTGGTGAACCATAGTTAATTATGAGCTACTAAGAATGATGGCAAAACCTCTCATGGTTATGAAAACCACGAAGGCGGCTAATGATGAAGAACTTCTTTGAAGGAAATAAACGAATTACCTGTTTTCCTTTCAATGAAGCGTTTGGCGCCCATCTACTAGATATCTACTGCACCGCATAGGAAATCTATTTGGACC
The DNA here is from genome assembly GCA_947308005.1 of Yponomeuta malinellus. NCBI lineage: Eukaryota > Metazoa > Arthropoda > Insecta > Lepidoptera > Yponomeutidae > Yponomeuta > Yponomeuta malinellus. Next base: position 15,659,776 of record OX371012.1, read on the forward strand.
AAAGACTATGTTAGAAAAAATTGATCTTTGAAAAAAAAAATGCACGGTTGCCAGAACTTTTCTCCTCTATGCTTTACTCAATACTAGCTGGTTTGTCTAGGAATGAAAAAGTACCTATCACTGTAGCTGGTTTTATAAAACAACAAAAACAAAATCTAGGTATGCTAGCTTTGAATTTCCAGGTTTTGAGAAAAGATTCGTATCACTTTCTAGCCAGCTAGTACAGTCACGTTCAACTTAAATTAACTCGAGCTAGGTACTGGTCGTACGTTAATCTGACATCTACCTACGCGGAATCGTCTTATCTGTCTCTGAGGTAAACTGGTGGCTTATTGCTCTTTTCTTTTAGTGTGTACTTTTTCATGCATGCATTATACGAGTATTTTAGTTTTTGCGTGCAATAAAGTGTTCTCAATCTATCTATCTACATTAATTAAACTCACGCCTGTATCCCGGAGAGGTAGACAGAAACCAGGGTTTGCCACTTGCCACGATCCTGACAGACCTCTTTAGCTTCATCAACATTCGTTAGTAGTTGCGTGCACGCACGCCGGTTTTGGGTAAACTTTTTGGTAGTAATGGTACATGAAGGAAACGATGCAAATTCAAAGGTTTTTAGGTTTTACATTATTACTAACTTTGGCCGTACGTAATGAGATGATTTATACAGCGTCCAGTGGCGCCTTCATACGCACTAGATAAGTGAAAGGATTACTCGGACGCTGCAGTGCCTGGAACACTGTTTTTTTCAGATGGAATAGGCTTGTCCAGTACATATACCATTCCGACAGCTTAGTCGGCCAAGCCCACAGGAAAGACAAGTCGATACGTGCGGAGCCAACCAAGCCGCGAGTTTCCTCACTTTGTTTTCCTTCACAGTTAGCGTGTGGATGCTATTGCTACTACAAATTTGCAGATGTACGTAACTTTGAAAAGAAACAAAGTCATAGGTACACGCCCCCACTGGGAATCGAACCTGGGTCTCTCGCTTCCGAGTCCATTGTTCTTCCGGGCTACCACCGCGATCATAGTAGTATTATTATTATTATAACATGTCATGAAGCCTCAAGTAAGCGCCCAGCGCTGAAAAACAGAATGGGGTGTCGGCTGACGGCGCACGGGCAGTGCCTACATTTCGTTAATGAATTGTAGTGCAATGACAATTAGATGAAAGCTTCGATTTCATTTCATTGTTGCTTTAAAAAGTACCCGAAACCGGCGGGCGAGTTGAAAGTACTAATGAATGTTGAGGACGCACAAGTGATCTGTCAGGATCGTGGCAAGTGTCAGTCCCTGGTCTCTGCCTACCCCTCTGGGATACAGGCGTGAGTGTGTGTATGCAAGCATGTTGCTTCAAGTCAATGTATGAAACCTTCTAGGCATCAATCATCATCATCAGCCTACGCTTGTCCACTGCTGGATATAGGCCTCTCCTATTGCACGCAACTGAGCACGGTCCTCTGCTACTTTCATCCACCTCTTGCCAGCCGCCCAAGGCATCAATGACTGGTTTCAAATTGGACAATAACCGTAAGGACGCGGACATTATTGGACTGGTAGCTTCATACATTTACTAAGGCCGTTGTGCAAACGATGTTTGAAAGTTGCATGAATTATTCCAACGATATCGTGCAGTTACAGTTATTGACTAATGTGCAACCGGCCAATGAAACGTCACGTGACCAGACTGTGAATATGTAATTTTATTATAAGGGACCAGTTAGTTCCGTGTGGCGCCGGATTAAGAATAGTGTCACTCCCTTTACTTCTTTGGATGTCGTAGAAGGCGACTAAGGAAATCAATTACCTGGAGAAGGGCAGTAGCATCTTCCTGAGATTCCAACCGCATACTGCGATCGCCAACCCGCATGCCAAGCGTGGCGATTATGGTAAAACCCCTCACAGTTATGAAAACCGCGAGGGAGTCCTATGTCGTGCAGTGGGCATCAAATGGCTGATGATGATGATGACCAGTTAGTTAGCCCTGGGATTTCTGAACTTAAGGCCAGTTTCTGAGTTGAGAATTTCGCTAAGTAAATAGTTAACTCTAGTGCTGTTTCTTCGGATTTCTCAGACAACAGGATGACAGAATGTTGCTTAAGTATTTACTTAGTGAAATTCTTCATTCAGAAACCGGCCCTTAGCCTTAACCGCTGAGCTATGTAAATACCTCAGACACTAGGATGTTTTCCTTTACCGTTAGCAAGTGGTATAGCTATTACAACTTCACAAATCTACGTAACTTAGAAAACAAAGTCAGTGCTACATGCTGGGATCCGAACCCACGACCTTCCGAATGTGAGGCCGGTTCTACCGCTGCGCTACCACCGCTCTATAGGGGACTATCCACAGTAGAACAGGCCGGTGACGTGCGGGCACAACGTTACGAGCTAAAATAGACCTTAAATACTTTCAAGCTTAGAGACTATAACACTAGCGCAAAGAAAGTCCGGCCACGTACGGCCGACGACGGGCACGACACGGGAACGAGCTCGGACGTGTATTGCAGCCTCTTTCATAAGTATGTAAGGATTATTTTAGATAAAAACAGGTCCGTTGTAGCGTGGATAGACCTTAGTACTCAACAGAATCGAGGCTCAGGGCCCGTGCAAACAGAGGCGGGCCAGCGTCGACTCGACGCGAAATCGATACGTCTGCGCGATGCAAATGGGAGCGTAGATGCCGTGCTTCCCATAGGTGCAGAGGAACAAGGTATTGTCCTCACTTTACACTAGAAATACGGGAAATCCTCTTAAGTGAAAAATGTTTTTCAAAACGTATTAATTACACTTACTTAAGGCTGGGTTCTCCGACTATACCCCTACATCAACTGTTTTAAAATAAATGTTACTCTCTGATGGTGAGTATTTAAAATCTGTTACTATTCAATGTCTTATCTAGGGCTGTCAATCATTATTTTTATGATTTAAACATAATAGTTTTAAAAAAATCGCGAACATGAGTCTAAATTATCATGTAAGGTTTTATTTCAACTGCAGTGAGTTTTGGATGCTTAAAATACACCAAAATGACTATCACTGAATGTGTTGGTGACGTTGGTCGTCAAATTTCTATTAATAGGATTTGTATTTATGTAATTTCAAAAATGCCTACTTTTCCCCCAACTTTTCGCTCGTCGCAATAGGTCCCATGCGTGCGCTCGGGAAAACAGCCTTAAGAGAGGTGGGAGCGCATCGGTAGAACGCTGGCCTCACATTGGAGAGGTTGTGAGTTCGAATCCCACCATGTATCAATGACTTTATTTTCTAACCTACGTACATTTATGAGGTGTTCACATACCTCAGCGCTTGCTACGATGGCCCAACTATTAGGGTAAGTGTTTTAGGAGTGTTTTAGAGAGATCAACTTTTTATAAATAAGGACGGTATAACTCAGCTCATACATAGGCAAATGACACTACCGGACTGAATACCGTGGCTTCCAACACCAAGGCACAAGGTACCGAAACGTCGCATGTCATAGCACAAGTACAAGCGAAAGGTAAAACTGTTTGACGGTACCTAGCTAGAACTGGCCCAGCTTCGAATTCAATTCAGGCTAGGTTTCCTTGATTAGCTACGTCACGAGCATTCGAGGAATGAGAATGTGTGCTATTTCTGTTATGCAGGGTGTATAAAATCAGGATGGCGTTCTGTTCCTTGACTCGAACAACGACTGTGCGGGGAGATCTTCAAAATCGCGAGCCAAACATTTTCTCTTTCCTACGATACAAACATAAATAAATAAAATAAAATAATTTTATTTGCTTAGAACGTGGTACATAAGGATGGCATGATATTATATATGAGCTCACATTCTGTTAGATATGTTCTAACATGCAAATATTTAATTGTAGTTTATTGTTATTGAAATGTCAAAATACCATAATGAAAGTAATGAATTACAAATGTCAATATAATACAATGTCCAATACATAAATACCAAAATGAGAAAATAGTTTATATTGGCTATGGAAGAGCGGAGTGTCCTAAATTCTATGTTCTGTGGTCCTAATACAGACATATTTTTGCTTAAGGGGATCCAGTGAGCTAACTAGCGTCACCGATAAAAAAATAAATCATATCTTCTTTTACAGATCGCATTTGCAAAAAGTGTCAGTACAATCTCTCGATCATGTTAACAGTGATTTTTAGGACCCACGACAAAGAACCTAGGATCACGAACATGGGGCTAGATAGCATTTATGCCAAGAACGGCCGTTTCTGGCGTTAATGCTATCTAGTCCTAGATTTTCTGCCAAGGGCATGTTCACGGCCATGGGTCCTAAAAATCACTATGAACACGATTGAAAGATTGTACTAACACTTTCTGCAAATTTGATCTGTAAAAAAAGATATAATTTTTTTTCCTCATAGACGCTAGTGTTACTTCCTGGATCCCCTTAAGTAAAGTAATTTTGTTAATTTTTTTCAAAAATAGCATCTTCTAAGTCATGGCTAGAATGTGCCCTTAAAATACCGTTAACGAATTTAAAGTCACCCTGTAGGTTCAAAGAGATACTTAGGTTTATTGTGTCGAAGGGATATGAGCAAAACCGGGATTTGACTAAATCACTAATAAAAATGATAAAATAAGGGGGTCCGAGACTTTGGTCGACCGACGCATTTTCTATGTACGATTGTTCTACAAAACTATAGTGCTAATTACTGTATTTCCAATGAACGATCCTTCTGAAAACTATTCTTTCGAAAGTTCGCCTCGATATACTGTATTGCTATGCCTGCTGATCAGATGTACATCACCTGATGTACAGCCATCAGCCATTTGACGCCCACTGCATGACATAGGCCTCCCTCATGGTCCTCCAGGCCTTCCGGTCCCACGCCGGCCGCATCCAGCGACTCCCTGCCGCAGTAACAGGTCGTCAGACCGTCTGGTCGGGGGGCCTGCCTACCCCTGCATGCTGCGGTCGCCAGGTCAGAACTGTTCCACCGCAACGGCCATCAGTTCTCCAAGTTATGTGCCCTGCCCACTGCCACTTCAACTGAAGAATTATTCTAGCTATATTAACTCAGCTTAATCGATATGACTGTTTGTATGGTTGTCGCTTATTTCATCTTTTTTCTCAAACAGAATAAGAATTTGATCAAATCACTTATTCTTTTAAGAAAATGACGTTATGAAGTTCTTATCTTAACATCTCGCGCGACTTGATCGTCTCTCTTAGGAATTTGATCAAGTTCCGGCAGTGGTCACATGCCTGCGACATATACAGATACAGGCAAGGAAGTCAGGGTAGAGTAAAGTGCATGTTCCTGCTCCAAGCCGTTTTACCTTTGGCATCTTGTGTAGTCAACTGTAACCGTTTCGTAGGAGCACCATTAGATTTGATTACTAAGAGTCTCCTTTAGAGGGTGTAGTGTCGCGATCGCAGATGGACCAGGGCCCTCTTTCACAGAACTACAATTCATGATTTACTATGGCAATTCGATGTAGATTGCAAAGTCGTTTAGCACACAGATTAACAAGGAGGAAGACTCAGCTACGCAATGTAAATCGAATTTAATAAACTATGTATTGTAGTTTTATGAACGTGCGCCAAAATGTTATAATTTGACAATTTTGACACTTGAGTGCGTCCATTGCGCGTTTAGGGTCGTGTATCAGTCATGTGATTTTTTTTTAGCAACTTATTAAGCTCCCCACCCCCCCGGGTAATGCGTGGTGAGGTTGTAGATTAACCTTCAAAAATCACGTCTATGTTTATGTTTAAAAACTTCAGAATTCTTGATAAAATTAAATTCTAAGACTTACTGACGCGGCGGGTGGTTTTTGCGTTGCCTGGCAACGTGAGTTTTCAAGGGGGGAGTGAAATCGTCGCCTAGCAATGCGAGTTGTGCGCCGCTTTTCTGTTCAAACATTGCGCTGTTCTACGACATTGTCATTTGTTGAAGCAGGTTTTTAAAAAAAACATGTTAAAAATTGTAATGAAGATATTAGTACATACATATTTATTTACATAGTGGACATGCCAGCTGGACCAGGGCATTAACGGAGTGGCGCCCGATAACCGGACGGCGGTCGGTGGGTAGACCAACAGTTGGTTGGACGATGTGGTAAAGTCTGCAGAGGGTCCGTGGATACGAATGGTGAGAGACCACGAAAGATGGCGTGATGAGGACAAGGCCTTTACCCGGCAGTGGGCTGAGGTGGGCTGATGATGATGATTTTGACACTGGCATACCATTTCTACTGTCAATCGTTCACCAGTCACCTTCGCAGCATTTTGTAGGTCTATGAAGTGACCTTTCTGTCTTTTTAAGTCGTATCTGAACGAAAATAAAATACAGAGGAGCGAGGTTACACGGTCAGTCTGGCATCGGTTCAGTCTAACAGTCGTATTTCAGTGAACGCTCAAAAAAAAAAAAAAATTCAAGGGTTCCGTACCTCAAAAGGAAAAACAGAACCTTTATAGGATCACTTTGTTATCCGTCCGTCCGTCCGTCCGTCCATCCGTCCGTCCGTCTGCCCGTCCGTCCGTCCATCCGTCCGTCCGTCTGCCCGTCTGTCTGTCAAGACCCTTTATCTCAAGAACGCGTGGAGGTAGCGAGTTGAAATTAAAAACATATACTCAGGTCTATAGTCCCTTGAAGCTGTGAAAAATCAAACTTTTAAGTTAACGTAAAAAAAAAATATTTCCACACTTAAAGGAATCAAAATTTATAGAGTACTTTCCGTTGACGTAGAACTATGGAATTTAGCAAGTAATATCGTCTTATACTACAAATACAATAAAAATCTGAAAACTTTTCATTTGTGATTAAAAAATAGTCTTTGAAGTTCGGGAAAAGCTCGGAAGAAACTGCTAAACTCAATTCCTGAATTATTTATAATATCATCATCATCATTCAACCACAAGAAGTCCACTGCTGGACATAGGCCTTCTCCATGGATTTCCAAAAAGACCGGATGGAAGTGGCCTGCATTCAGCGCCTTCCTGCCTGATTTATAATATGTAAGCTATAAATTTGTACGGAACCATCGGTGGGCGAGTTCGACTCGCACTTGTTATTAAGTTTCGTATTTTTTATTCTGAAAATAATTAGGGGCCTCCGTCCGATGCTCTAGGGTCTCGAGACGACCTCGACCCTGGCTTGAGGCGTCCCCTTAAATGTCAAAGGTACCAAACAAACAAAAATTTCCAGATGCAAGGGAAGTCGAAAACTTCTGTTGAATTTGCTTACTATTTTCGCTGGCGGTACATTTGTGGATTTGTGACTGGGATACCAATCTCTCACTGTGAAGGAAAACATCGGGGCGATGGTTTTTTGGAAGAAATTTCTATTAGAAATAAGGCCGCCTACTATATCTTTATAATATTTGATGAATGTGGTTTTCCTAGCGTAAAGCAAACAATATTCTGATGTTATCTACTTATATAAATTTTATTTCGCAGATTCGACGATTTTCATAACGTAAGAAGGTCTTTTGTTTGTCGCTCTGTTTTCTTGTAAAGTTTATACCTACGTTCCTTACGAATTTCCGCGGATGAATTTTTAACTTTGAACCTCCTTTCACCTAACTTTCAAGTGGAGACGGTGTTCTTAGAAAAGTTATGCACTTTCTAGCAGCTTTTTGTACCGGAGTATTTTTATTTTGCCGGTATTTTTAAGAACAAGGGTAAGTATTGTTACCTTTTCTGAAATATGAATATTCAATTCCATTTAGATTTTTCCTGCAAAACATCATGGTGCTATGCAAAACGCGATTAGAAGCGCGTATAAAAACGTCATGTGCGCATGTACCCATCCGTGACTTTCTTTTCTACATTACGCACCTACGTTTGTGAGTTGGTAGTAGCAATAGCACTCGCTAAGGAAAACATTGTAAGGTTACCTGAGTGCCTGAGGTGTTCACATACATCATAAGCAGCCTATATACTTCCAACTGTAGGGCACAGGCCTTCTCTCACAGAGACGCGCGTGCTCACCGCGGATTGGCGACTTCAAGCGCTGGGATATGTGAATAACTCAGACACTCAGGTTTCCTCACGACGTTTTCCTTCACGGTTAGCGAGTGGTATTGCAACTATAACTTCACAAATGTACATAACTTAGAAAACAAAAGTCCCTGGTACACCGGCTACCACCGCTCACATACATCAGCGCTTGAAATTACCAATCCGCGGTGGGCACGCGTGGTGATTGACCTATTACTCTCTCTCTGAGAGAAGGCCTGTGCCCTACAGTGGTACATATATAGGCTGCGTCGTTATAAAAGTCGTCGAGGGGGATGGCTTTTAGACCATTCCGCCACTCGCCGTTGTTGTTTATCTGAATAAATGATAGAGACGATTCAACTGAGCACAATTCAGGAAGAGCCAGGTTGTTCGATTCTGTTTACAGGCTGTCCCCGGGCGCCTATTTGATTACCATGATGGTACGCCTAGCATGCAGCCTTATAATATAGCAAGGGACTGATATAGCGTGATAGCGAGGGCTTGAATCACTATTTGCCTCTCATTCACACAGTGCAGCAATATAATGTTTCTTCTCTTTCAATTTTCATGTTTTTTCTTGCTCGCTTCGAAGTAAGTGAATCCGGAATTAAGTTAATAATGTATGGTGCTTACGAAAGTTTTAGTTAGAATACATTTTTTTTTCATTTTTTCTGCTGAAATACGCTTGCCATGTACGCTGTTTCATTTTGTAATTTTTATGTTATATGCGTGCAATTAAGTATAAAGTACCCAAGTACATATATACATAAACTCATGCCTGTATCCCAGAGGGGTAGGCAGAGACCAGGGACCGCTACTTGCCACGATCCTGACAGATCACTTTCGCTTCCTCAACATTCATTAGTCGTTGCATGCACGCACGCCAGTTTCCAAGTACCCAAGTAAAGTGAATTTAATGGGATTCTCCATGAGGATTCTCCCAGAATAACAAAATGTCTGTCTCTCTCTTTCTTGCTGCGTAAAGTGACGGTGCCTTGTTTTTAGGGTTCCTTACTCGAAGGGTGCCAAACGGGACCCTATTACTAAGACTTCACTGTACGTCTGTCTGTCACCAGGCTGTATCTCATGAACCCTGATAGCTAGGCAGTTAAATTTTCACAAATGATGTATTTCTGTTGCCGCTATAACAAAAAATACTAAAAAGAGAATAAAATAAATATTTAAGGGGGGCAACCATATAACAAACGTGATTTTTTTGCCGTTTTTTGCTCGTTAAAAACGGCAACAGGTAGACGCTTTAAATATTCACAAAATATTTAGTTCTATAAACGTTTAAAAAGTAAATAAATATTTAAGGAGGGTTTCCATACAACAAATGTGATTTTTGGCCATTTTTCTCGATCTTTGTGTCCAATGTTGTATAGATAATGGTACGGAACTCTTCGTGCGCGAGTCCAACTCGCACTTGGCCGATTTTATTACGTTAATCGAAGGATGACACCTAGTCCATGGAGGTCGGAGTAAAGAGGTCACTGTATCGAGACTCGGCTGTCGGTGCTAGGCGTATTTACGTTGTCGCGCAGATAGTCGGTTTACACTTATGTCAGTGCAGGGGCGAGTTATATATAAGGTTGATTTTTGATATGAAGTTACGGTTTTCTAAGGTTAACACGAGCTCTAGTCATAATAAAAACTAAATATTTTTGGAATTTTTGGGAGGGTAGTAAGCTAACAGTTAATCCTTTCAAAAAGACTCCTGTCACTTCGAGACCACGGGATTTGCAAATATACCGAAACTTCGGAAAATTTTAAAATGAAAAAATAAACGAGCAAATATCTGTGCAAATTCAGTTTTTATTACGAAGTGACTGTTCAAGAATAATGTAAAATTTTAAATTAAATTAAGTAGTGTAGCGTAACATCATCATCATCAACCCATTATGTCCCCACCGAGGGGCACGGGTCTCTTCCCTGAGGAAGGTATAGGCCATTTACTCCACCACGGGGGCCAAGTCCGGATTGGTGGAGGCTTGTAGACTAGTGGCTCGTCTACTGTCAGAAGTTGTCAAGCCGCCCTAAGGCTTCTGACTTGGCTTAACGACTGCCATCTATCGACGGCAGCCGGCACCAATAGCTTAACGTGCCTTGCGAAGCACGGAACCGCTCGGAAAAATGCCACTAGCGTTAGGCATAGACGGCGACCCATCTATGCACTGAACGCGCCCTGTGTTGCTTAACCTTCGTGATCGTTTAAGATCACTCAGGCAGCCGGGGCTACGAGCGATTCATAATGAAAGTTAAAATTATGACACTTGAATGCACACGAAACACATAAAAGAACATTATTAGAATAACATTACAAAGGCGAGATTTCTTTATATGTAAATAAATCTCGCCTTTGGACCGTACATTTTGTTTATAGACTTTATATATTTTTCTATTCTGCAATAATACTGGAAACAAACTGGGCAACGTTGATACATATTTAGTACAATCCTAACCTAACCCATCAAAGTTAAATATGAGAATAATTGTGAAGAAAGAGAATATGTCACATAAATCGTGTACTGATCGGGTACTGAAAACAGGTTACGATTTATGCCAGTAATGAAATCCCATGAATAATTTAGATATCTTTTTCGGTTCCATATGAGATACCAATGAAAAATTAAATATTTTTTGAGGGTTCTGTACACGAAGGGTGCCAAACGGGACCTTATTACTAAGACTTCACTGTCATCTGTCTGTCACCAGGCTGTATCTCATGAACCGTGATAGCTAGGCAGTTGAATCACAGATGATGTATTTCTATTGCCGGTATTACAAAAAAAAAGAAGGAAGATATATTTTTGTCATTGATTCGGTTAGGTTAGGTTGTCGCGAAAGATTGCGAGGGCGTCCCCGCGGCTCCGTCGAACGGCATGAGAAGAAACACCATGGGGCTTTAGCCGGTAAGAGTCCGCCATAGCCCTGCCGCCATCCCTAGCCAGGGTATCCATAGGGATTTCCCCATGAAAAGAAAAAAATAAGTTACGTTAGTATTTCACTAGCGCTAGTGAAGCTCGTTGAGTGTCTTAAGAACAGTTCTTCACCATTTTACTCGCCACTTTACTTAACCGAGTGTAAATTTACCTTCAAAGACAGCGTAGTATATGGACGATTGCCTTACTGTCCATTGCTTCAGCGTGTGTTTGAGAAGGTACTTGTGGTGTGACATATTGCTATTGCTATTGTAGGGCGACGAGATAAACTACTTAATTGATGAGATATTTCCGTAGATATAACAAGCAAAAGATAGAGATAGATAGATGACACAGATATTTCTTAACCTAAGAGTACAGATGGCGGCGTTATCACTAAAAGTTATATCTTCCAGACAACCTTTGAATGGACTGGACTGATACATATAAAAGCAAAAAAAAAAACGAAAGCTTAAAAACTATTACCCAACTACTTACTACTTTATCGGAGACTGCGATTTAGGTGGACGCTAAAAATAATAAAATTATGTAAGCAAAAATATTTCTGAAAACATGAATTCGAGAAAAACTCATAGAACAAAAGTAATTGTAAAACACAGATTCTAATTGGGCTGTTTCAGGATCATCGCAGTTTAAACGACACCCCGTATGTGCCTGAACATCGCTGGCATTTATAAACACGAACCGCCGCCCTGTGTGCAGATTGTAAATAATAAACGCCATCGAACCATCAGGCGGCGTTTTGTTGTCGAGTTATAAATTTTGCATTATTACGGCCGACTGGAGTTGTCAGAGTAAACAATCCCGTATTGTTCGCCGTTCGGTTTAGGGGTGCGCCGGGGGTGTGGGCCCGGCCATAAGAGGTAACAATTTTTGGAAATAAAGTTAATCTTTATAAGATAAGATAAAGATAAAGTTTATTTCCAAAAAAAGTTACATGCTTTTACTTAACAGCTAAATTACTAATTTTTTTTCTTTTAAAAGCTATATGTTGGTTCTCACACTACGCAGGGATGAAAGGGATGAAACATGGCGGTGCTCCTACTTGATTCTCCCTACATGACATAACATTACATTACTTTGCACTTCATTACATTAAATAAATTACACTACATCACATTACATTAAATTATATGACATTAAGCTAGCATACTAAAATTAAATTTTCGTTTTTATATTTTCTTAATTAATAATATTCAATTAAAAACGAATTATAATTTGATGTGTCAAAATTAAGTAAAATTGAATTATTTAAGACATGTTAAAACATTTGCACTCAACTCAAATAATAGTGACCGACGTAGCTGCCTGTAATTGGACTACCTCGTTGGTCTAGACGTCAAGGCGCTTAGCTACCAAAGCAGAGGTCGTGGGTTCGATTCCCGCTGGAGGTCGCCGTACATTTGTACAAATGGCTTCAGTCTGGGTGTGTTTTAATGTTTGTGACGTCCTTGCCTGGTTACCATAGCACAGGGTATCCTAGTTTGGGACCAGGTCAAGTGATTGTATTGTGTGGAAGTTATTAGTTCTTATGTTAATTTTAATGCATAATGTGATATCCTGTTGGTGGAGCAAATAAAATAAAAAAACATTACATTATATTAACTCACGACTTTATCCAGCAAGGTAGGCCCAGACCAGGGATTTGCTCACACAATATTAATTAAATTTAATCCATCAATCAGCTGGCACACGTCCACTGTCGGACACTCTCCCAAGGCACAACGGGAATGGACAGAGGGAATTAAATTGATTAATTTATACAGATATTATTATAGTTTAGCTTAGTCCAGTTTTTATTGCATTAGAATTGCAAACATATTTATATAAGGTAATATTAAATAAACCTGTTTCAGAAAAAAAATGCAATATATAAAATTCATATGGAATAAAGTTTTTAATTATATTAATTAATTGTACTTTACTGACTTTACTATACTTTATCGACATTACATAAGAAATAACAAATTATCTCAGCTCTTATTCTTAGAACCTAAATCGCTGTCGATTGTGCCTCAACTCGGAGCTGAAAAGCACATATCGCCGAGTCAGCACGGCCTGGGAACACCCGGCAGATTCCCGGAGAATTCCCGGAAAATTTCCAGAAAATTCCCGGCAATCAGAAACAGCGTCTTCGCTGCGTCGTGTAGGGAGACCGGGAGTTTAGTAAAAGTCAGGACATCAGATTTAAATATTCTAGTACCTTGCACTCTGGAATCCATTGATATTTAAATACTTTATGAAAGTTACATAGGGGATGACATTGAAATAATTAGTAAATAGTCTCTGTTTATATTTCAGTTGGTAACGCTACTAATAATAATTTCCTCTTCTTGACAAAAAATACAGCGTAAACTACAATAGAAGTCAGTATTGCTGGAAGAAATTTTTCACAGAGATAAGCTCGCCTTTGTAAATGTATTTTCTTTATGTAATATTTCCTGTATTGTGTTTCTCGTGTGCAGTGAACTATAATAATAACATTAGTCCGAATTCTATTTAGGAGGCATTACTAGGCACCTGCATGTAATACAGTGTGCAGCGAAAATTGGTCAGCTGTTCCGTATTAGCACAGAACAGATGATTATGTTTTTCGCGATTTGAAAGCTTTCCCTGTAGTAACAATTTATTAAAACATAAGCAGCCTATTTACGGCCCACTGTAGGGTACAGGACTAGAGCATATAGGTACAGGCCTTCTCTAAGGGACAGAGTATGGGCTTAATCACCATGCGTGCCCACTGCGGATTGGCGATTTCAAGCGCTGAGGTATGTGAACAGCTCAGACACTCAGTTTCCTCACGATGTTTTCCTTCACCGTTAGCGAGTGGTATTGCTACTATAACTTTACAAATGTACTTTACTTAGAAAACAAGGTCATAGGTACATGCCCGCACTGGGAATCCAACCTGGGTCTCTCGCTTGCGAGTCCAATATTCTACCCACTAGGCTTGGTAACCACGACCGCTTTACAATTTATTATTTATTATTAATCTACTTAGCATCTTTATTTAAAGGTTTACATTTAATGCGACAGAGAAAGAAACCAAATAAAAGCACACATGAAACTAAAACAGAAACATAAATTATCCATAATGAAGTGCTGGCAAAAGAAGCAAGAAAGTAGGATTAACGCAGTAGAATAAGGGACGTCCCAGGCGGACATATTTCGACCAAATAGGGGTGTATTAGCAAAGGGCAACATAAAAAGTACCCGAAACCGGCGTGCGTGCATGCAACGACTAATGAATGATGCGGAAGCGAAAGTGATTTGTCAGGATCGTGGCAAGTGGCAGTCCCTGGTCTCTGCCTACCTTCTGGGATACAGGCGTGAGTTTATGTGTGTATGCGATAGAGAAAGTAACGAAATACAAGCATAAATGAAACTAAAACAAAAACATAAATTACATTATTACCTTAATAGTTCACATAATAGTCCTAACTTTATACCGTCTGCATGGTCATCCTAGAGCCAAGACCACTGTAAGGTCTGTTTCACACTAGGCGACTTCGATTCCGCGTTTTATTGGTGGCACGCCGCTCGCATATCTTAAGCCGCAGCGATGGTATCGCCGGGGACTCCCATCGTGACTCGACGCCCCGTTTTATATGCAGTTTGAATAAAATAACATTATCTGTTTGGATATTTATACAGCCTGAATTTTTATTCACTACCACTGCAATCAAATTTAAATAGATAGATAGAGAACACTTTATTGCACAACCACAAATACAGCGATGGTTGGTAAAAATAACAAGACACGTTCGTTTTTTACAGATCTGTATCAGAACTGCAAGCTAGGACTCGATTAAGAACTAGAACACACGTTCAAGTGCCAGCAGATCATCTCGGAAGGTTTGAATATTCGAAAAATAAAACATTAATTGTTTCAAATAATTTTGGCAGGCTCAAACCACAGAATTTATTCGTTTTTTATAGATCTGTATCAAAACGACAGCCAAGAAGTCGATTTTTTACTCTTTTTAATATGTTTTTTCTTTCGACTGATATTTTAATGTGATTTAACAATATATTTAAATTAAACAATTTTCTTTTAATTTACTTTTTTTTTCGTTTTTCTTTCCTTGATATATTCTCCAGTTTATGTTTTTTTCTAACTGGTTTATTTACACATTTATTTGCTTTATTCACCCACTTTCACTTCACAGCTGATAAAGACTTATCGTAGTCGGTATAATATGATTAATAATTAACTAATAAGATAAGTGGCCAAGTAACCAATATAAGTAGGTACTTCCAGCGGCAGATGCGGAAGTAAGTGACCGTCGAGTCTCGAGATAGATACAACATTATTCTGGTAGAGAAAAAGTCACTTTGACTCACATGTCACGATTTTTAACATAGTTTGATGGTAACTTTAATTTTAATTATTCCTTTATCCTTTTTTAGGGTTCCGTAGGGACCCTATTACTAAGACTTCACTGTCCGTCTGTCTGTCTGGCTGTCTGTTACCAGGCTGTATCTCATGAACCGTGATAGCAGTTGAAATTTTCACAGATGATGTATTTCTGTTGCCGCTATAACAACAAATACTAAAAACAGAATAAAATAAATATTTAAGGCGGGCTCCTATACAACAAGAGTATTTTTTTGCCGTTTTTTCTTGATCTTCGTGTCTAATGTTGTATAGATATGGTACGGAACCCTTCGTGTGCGAGTCCGACTCGCACTTGGCCGGTTTTTTATTTTTTACTTTCTTTCTGACGCTTTTTTTCTTTGTTCCGTTTTTGGGGTTCCGTAGTCCGACAAGGAACCCATATAGTTTAGCCGTGTCCGTCCAGTTTTTTTTTTACTGTACCTCCCCTAACATGAAAAGTAGAGATATTTTTTTTCTCGTCTATCCTATCATGTGGCCGTTGAAAAATATTGTGGGTGTAGGAAAACCATTTTTTGATGTAGGGTTCCGTTTGCGAAATATTAAGCTTTAAAGCGCAAATTTTTGTCAGAGCAGGGCGTCCCCCCTATCCTGGGTAAACGGTTGATTGTAGAAACGTGAAAACGTTTTCTTTTATTATATAAGTCATATTAATAACGTTACTCGCAAAGAACTTTTGGCCGACTTCCGTACTTTATTCAGTACTTTTTTTTTTGACATCCATTGTCATTTAACTTTACTGTCTTCATTGCTACCCCCCTACCTCATTATTATCAACTTGTTTGCCGCATATTACGTATAAAATCAGATGTGGTTTTATTGTGGTCTTTAAGTTCGTTGCACTTTTTCCAAACCGTATTTGTGTTATTCACCTGTTAATCCATACGTGATGTA
Organism: Yponomeuta malinellus; assembly: GCA_947308005.1. Lineage (NCBI taxonomy): Eukaryota > Metazoa > Arthropoda > Insecta > Lepidoptera > Yponomeutidae > Yponomeuta > Yponomeuta malinellus. The sequence goes on from OX371012.1 coordinate 15,675,968, forward strand.
ATGTTTGTTTTCTTTGCTGTAATTTATGTTATCTACGAGGAGATCCGCAAAAGAACCCGAGTTACTAATGTATTTCGAAGAATTGCTCAGTTAGAGTGCCAGTGGGGGCACATAGCTCGGAGAACTGATGACCGTTGGGGCGGAAAAGTTCTGACCTGGCGACCTCGGACCGGACGAAGCAGCGTGGGAGGCCTATGTCTTGCAGTATGCGTCAAATGGCTGATGATGATGAATATGACAAGCATATACGTCTTTCCACTTACATTGACTTTTTTTTATTGAATTTAACTTGGGCAGAACGATGTTTTCTCTCCAGGATCACCAACAACAGAGGTATCGATGACCAAATGTGATGTATATTTGTTGAAACGTGGTATTTTCTTTAAATATTTTGCAGTCGAAACGAGTCCTTTCTAGCCCTACAGAATAATCTATGGCATCTTGAATCATCTGAAGACCGTCGGATATAATTATATCAATATTCACACACAAAAAACTAAATTTTATCCAGACGCTTAATTTTTTGTCAAGTATTGCGCGGCAGTTTCTGCGATAGTTGGAATCGCAGTTAATATGTTGGCCCGTTGGATCTTTGGAGATCTGGTTTTTGTCACTGACATTCTGTGCCTGATTCACTATTGAGCAATCAGATGACTCTTAACTCTCAATAGACCACCAAGGATTCATTGGAAAATTAAATCAAACGCACACGTTGATGTCATATTCAAATATGCACATACTGATCCTGCTATCTGTTAAAAAGAATCGGTCTGTTAGCCGTCGTAGAATGTTTGATGAAATCCCATTCGGGACTCATCCCCGTTTTTTTCAGTGAATAATTTTTCAGGTCTCTCCGATTGGTATTTTTTTCTAAGCCTCCCCATTCTTCTCGAACTTTCCAATCATTATCTGTTGAAAGGTTTTCGTCCTGTGGTGATTGAGCTATTTCAAAAGTCGCATTGTTTAAGGACTTCAAAGGATCGGCTACAGAAAATTTGTGTTCCAACAATACGAGTATACCTGCAGTTTGGAGGGGTAAATTTTCTTCCTGCTCGAAGCTGGGCACTCTGTTTTTTGTACTTTCGTTTGGAGTACTACGTGCATTATTTTGCACTTTAACGTCAAACGAGAATTTGTCAAACTCAATCATCCACTTTGCGTCTGCATTTTCTTGTAGACATCCAATGCTTTACAGCGCCCTTTTATTTGTCTATCGATTTTGTCCAGGTGTTGAATGACAAATCGGTCAATTCTCATTGGAATTTCATCCCTGAATTCGCGACGATTCAAGTCTGAAAATTCTGCTTCAACGGCAGCGGAAGCGGTAAAAGGTACCTTCTCAAGCTTTTGGCAAAACCTATATTGTAGCACGCTTTAATTGTGTTACCATATCAGCGATATTATAGCCGCATCGCACAAATTATCACGCCAAAATTTCCATCCTGTTCCTTTTGGTTCACTTTCCATGAATGTTGGACTCGTTATTCGTATCAAGAGCTTCTTCTTCGCTTTGATCAGCAGCTTCATTGTTGTCATCATTACTCAGTTCAATTCCTTTGATTTTGCCGTTCAGAAAATATAGTCGATCCAATGATGACAGAAGCTTGCAGCTCGTTTCAGAACCAATACATTTGCTGAGGGCAACAATAAAGACTGATTGTAGGAAATAAGATACGTCTTCCAAATTCGTCATTTGGTGAGCTTTTATTTTATTTAATAGATAAACTTACAGGTTACGACCATTTAAGTTACAGCTATAAAAATTACGTACTGTAAACTGGGGTGGATAGATACGATTCACAACTTTGGAGTTGCATATCTATTTACATCAATGACAGCATAACATGACTATTGTTACATAACGTAACAATAGCCATGTTATGCTGTCATTGATGAGTCCGAACGTTTATTTTACTATTTCATATTTATTTTACCTGTTTTTTCAAGCTAAACTAAGAACTTTTACGGCAAATTGACGATTTTTATTTACCCCAGGGTGTGGGTGAATAGAAACGCTATACGGGGTGAATAGAAAAATCTGCTAGGGTTGTCACCAAAATATAGTCCTTCTTAAATAAAAAGTAGTTACATCATGAATGAATTGAACTGAATGGCATATACATGAGGAGGCTTATACTTAACAGTGGGTTCCCTGACAGGCTGGTGATAATGAGATACATCATCGTCCCAGCTACACATTTCTTTAAAAAATACTTCACCTCTCCATCTCCATAACAGTAGCGATAAGCTAGATTATAGTCACGCTAAATGCATTATATATGACTTTCTGGCTGCAAGTGGGCACACCAGGGCCTCTGCCACCCCGTTTGGGAGAAAGGGGCGGCGTTATTTAAATGCTTTAACTCGTAATTGGTGGAATAGACCACCATTACCATGCGGTTCCAGTAAAAGACATGGTAGTAAAAGACATTAATGTTGAATAACATTTATTATAATTTTCTTCAAAGATCACCAATTTCAACGGAAATCAATTAAAAATCAATCAGTAAAAAAAATATTTTTCACTTCCTTATGTTTTTTATAACGTCTGCTTCCTGATTCTGATTTATATGTGCGCGGCATTTCGCACCTGCACTAATTAAATAATCAATGTCGTCCTCTGCTACCTACTTAATTCAGTATCATCATTGTTTCTGGATATTAACATTATAATTTATGGGTGTTTTAGTAAAAATATGTATGGCAAAAGACAGATCACCATGAATGAAAATTTATGTTGCAGTAAGGTTTGTTGGTAACGTTACCGTTCGGTACCGGTAGGTACCGTTCTAAAATGTAACAAAAATGTGACAACCCTAACAGCGTCGTTCCTAATAACCCCCTTCGTGTTGCTATTCAAGCCTTCAGGTATCGAATCACCCCGTAGGTACGTCGTAACTATTCACCCCATACTTCGTATCCATTCCCCCCTTTAACGTATCTGTTAACCTCGTATCAATCGTCAAAATACCTAGGTTCACGTTTTTATGAATTTTACCAAATATAATGAAGTAGTACTTACCACAATATCAAAAAATGCTCGGCCTTGACTAGTTCTTAAAATAAATCCAAACTCGTTTATAAAATCTCACTATTTGCCAATGTTTTGTATCAAGTTTGGGGGGGCCAAAATTTGCAGTGAAGTGCACAGTCAACTGTGACGTTATTTTTTTTTATGCTGCACTCCATAGACAATCAGGTGTTGCCGCTTCGGAAAATAGATAATGAAGTGTAAAAACGGTTGGTGGGTGATTTTCAAATTTTCAAACATTTTGACATGGCAAGCTGACACTTGAACGTGAGTTCGTTACCTGCCAAAAACTAAAGAGTTCCGTATCCTGAGTTTCTCAAAATAGTTGAATCTATGAAAATAGTACCTTTCTTTTTTTTAAAATTCTATACATGACCATGATATGACTTGCGCTGATACTTGAATTTGAATACAGAAATATTCCTGAAAAGTATTTACTGCGTGCGATAAGAACACAGAACAAAAGTGGATAAGAACGTATATACCAATATTTATTTTTGATTTGCTCCGAAGTGATATGCTACGGGAAGTTAGCATCACTTTGTCAACCGACTTTTTTAGTAAAATCGGCAGAACTATTTGTAAAAAGTATCGAAACTGTAGAACTGCGTGCAATAAGAACTCACATTTTTTATTTGCTGCGGAATGATAATAATATGCTATTTGAATAAATTTGTTTTTTTACACACATTTCATTTTTTTTTTTATGCTGGACAATGATATTATGCTAAGTTCACTAACATAAAGAAGATTATGTTCATTTCCAACTTTAATTTAAGCACAATGGTATCTTTTTACACCTTAGGTAAGTTTAAAAATTACAGACACACTAAAACACTTTGCTAAGATAGATAGACAGATAAACCATTTATTTGTGCTTAGAGACACACATACATAAAGCCATAACTATAATATACATATAAAAAAGTTGACGACATACAATGTGATCGCTGATTGCACAGCGATGAGCACAAAGATTTCACTACATACAATATTGTATATTAATAAAGAAAAAAAATGTCTTGATTTAGATCAAAACAATTTTTGTAGCTAGTTCTATCTGTATATTTTTCCAAATGCGGGCGCTGTTTGCTGAAATACAGGTTCACGCCTAGTGTAGCAACAGATGCTACTATTTGCTTTTTGATAAATGTACCTAGCATAATTCTAATTTAAGAATCACCTTGTATGTTTTTTCTGAGACAAATAAATTATTATTATTATTCAATAGTTTAGGTGCAAGTACAGGCTTATCTTACAAACTAACCCATATGTATAAAAATAAACTTGTATGGCACTTTTAGGCCACATGTGGGTGTGCCACGGAGGCTCAAAAGGCCGCATGTTATAAATATTCACTTTAAATAAGCACTCACTTCTATTTCCTGCTAAGCTGCTATTTCCCCATTTCTGTTTTAAGAGTCACAGCTTTTCGCTAGAAGGCAACACCAGAAGACATGTCTTGGTGATGGAGGATGTAATTAGATTTAGGTACCTGAAACCGGCGTGCGTGCGCGCAACGACTAATGAATATTGATGAAGCGACGATGTTTGACAGGATCGTGGCAAGTGGCAAACCTGGGACGAGTCTCTAAAATGAGTTGAATTGCTAGGGTCAAACCATTGGAATGTCATTGGTTACTAGACTACAAACAGTGACAATGAAACAACCATTACCGTACTAGTACGACTCTATTGAGCAACTACGCAGCTATGAGATTACTGATTTTGTAAAACCTGCTATAAATCGTCGGATCGTCAAATACGCAATACGAATAGGCGGCATAAGGCTTGACAAGGACAATTTGATATTAAACTTCTATTTTTTAAGAGTTTTATTTTTGATCTGGAAAACCGGCCAAGTACGCGTCGGGCTACGCGCGGTGAGAGATTTTTTACCTGCTCTACACAACTATCAACTCCATCAAAGTCATTTTCAACGGAACTTGTACGAAGTTTTCCTTTTATGAGTTGGTCGCCTATTACTCGTTAATTTGTAAAGCCTACTTGGCCGTGATAGTTTTCCTTATAAGTTCATTACTTAGTTTTTTTTCACGTTTCTACCATCAATCGTTTAGCCGGGGAGGGGAGAGGGGGGAGGGGGGGGGGGGAGCCCTACTCTAATAACGACCTATCCAACGGTACCCCACACTATGTTGCAGGCGACAAAAAAAAGCGTCCCTAGTTTAGGTGTAGCCGTGTAAGGGAGGTAACCTAACATTTTTAAATATTAGGGGTTAAAGTATGAAATTGCCGTTTTATTGCAATAGGTTCTTTGAATTGACATAGAATCTTCATGGTTTGAGGTTTTCGAATGAAACTTTTTTCAAATGGTTTCTATGATGTTCTTTTTTTTTAAAATGTGAAACATTTGAATATCAACTTTCAATTGTTTTTGTTATTCAATTTAGACAAGAAAGATGGATACTGCGAAAATTCGAGTGATTATGAGGCACCCATTTTTCGTATTTTTTTATTTTATTGATTTGACGCAAGTGAGTCAATATTGTGGGTAAGGTAACGTTAAACCATGCCGCTAATTCCTGGGTAGTTTGAGTGGGGTCGGCTTCCACTATCTCTCTTAATTCATCGTTATTCACCTGTGTTGGCGGTCTTCCTCGTGGCTCGTTCTTTAAGTCGAAATTTCCATCACGAAAGCGTTTAAACCAAAATCGCACGGTGCGTTCATTAGTAGACCCCTCTCCAAACGCAGCATTGATATTGCGGGCTGTTTCTGCCGCGTTAGTTCCGCGTCGGAACTCGTATTCAAAAATCACTCGAATTTTCGCAGTATCCATCTTTCTTGTCTAAATTGAATAACAAAAACAATTGAAAGTCAAAATTCAAATGTTTCACATTTTTTAAAAAAAGAACATCATAGAAACCATTTGAAAAAAGTTTCATTCGAAAACCTCAAACCATGAAGATTCTATGTCAATTCAAAGAACCTATTGCAATAAAACGGCAATTTCATACTTTAACCCCTAATACCTTATTCTACCGTTCCTTGATGGCTAGATGGACAGACGGACGGACAGCCGGACGGTTAGACAGACAGACAGACAGACTTGGTCCTGCGGGCTGTTGGGCGTCCTACGCGTTGCCAGTTCGTGGTGTCCACATCCGTATAAAAAGCCAAATTTTTATTTGACAAGCTGTTGCTTATGACTTTGTCCGCGTGGAAATTTTTCATCATCACCATCATCAGCCTACCTCAGCCCACTGATGGGTACAGGCCTTTTGCCCATCACGCCATCTTTCACGGTTTCTCTCCATTCTTATCCACGGGCCCTTTCACGAAATGCTCACATCGTCCGACCGTCGCGCAGTCGGTCTACCCACTGGCGGCTGTGGGCCAGAACGTTTTACCCAATCCTTGGTTGTGGGATTCTTGGCCGCGTGGAATATTTCGGGACCATAAGTAGCCTCAGCTCAAGTGCTATTCCAGACTCGGCGCCAAATTTTATGTGTATTATTTCGGGGCCATAAGTAGCCTCAGCTCAAGTGCTATTCCAGACTCGGCGCCAAATTTTATGTTCATTATTTCGGGACCATAAGTAGCCTCAGCTCAAGTGCTATTCCAGACTCGGCGCCAAATTTTATGTGTATTATTTCGGGAACATAAGTAGCCTCAGCTCAAGTGCTATTCCAGACTCGGCGCCAAATTTTATGTTCATTATTTCGGGACCATAAGTAGCCTCAGCTCAAGTGCTATTCCAGACTCGGCGCCAAATTTTATGTGTATTATTTCGGGACCATAAGTAGCCTCAGCTCAAGTGCTATTCCAGGCTCGGCGCCAAATTTTATGTGTATTATTTCGGGGCCATAAGTAGCCTCAGCTCAAGTGCTATTCCAGACTCAGCGCTAAATTTTATGTTCATTATTTCGGGACCATAAGTAGCCTCAGCTCAAGTGCTATTCCAGACTCGGCGCCAAATTTCATCTGATTCTGGCGTGATTTGGTTTCTCGTACATGAAATTGTGGTTTTTCATCTTTTATTAAGAATAAATATAAATAAATAGCTCTAGGATCGGCGGGCTAGACACAACATTTTGGGGCACACCATAAGATTTTTATTACATTAACGGAGAGCTGTCGCGAAACAAATAATAATAATAACTTCCTCACATTACAATCAGATGACCTGGTCCCAAACTAGGATACCCTGTACTATGGTAACCGGGCAAGGACGTTACAAACATGAAAGTACACCCAGAGTGTTAAGCCGGCGTGCTGGTGCGCTACGAATTAAGCCATATGAATATGATGAAGGATACTGCAAAAGATTCAGGTAACCCCTTTGCCTAAATCCTTTGCGGTATCTGCAATATTTATTTACAACTGATTTAGTACCCGAAACCGGCGTGCGCGCATTCAACGACTGATGAATTTTGAGGAAGCGAAAGTGATCTGTCAGGATCATGGCTAGTGGCAGTCCCTGGTCGCTGGCAGTCTCTGCCTACCCCTCTGGGATACAGGCGTGAGTTTATGTACATAACATAAGCAGCCTATATACGTCCCACTGTAGGGCACAGACCTTCTCTCAGGGAGAGAGTATGGGCTTAATCACCACGCGTGCCCACCGCGGATTGGCGATTTCAAGCGCTGAGGTATGGGAAAAGCTCAACACTCAGGTTTCCTCACGATGTTTTCCTTCACCGTTAGCGAGTGGTACCTACTATTGTGAAGTTTCACAAATGTACATAACTTAGAAAACCAAGTCATAGGTACATGCCCGCACTGGGGATCGAACCTGGTTCTCTCGCTTCCAAGTTCGACGTTCTATCCACTAGACTACCACCGCAGTTTATGTACGTATGTATGTAACTAATTTGGAACTTTACACAAGCCGAAATAAATTAGAAATGTGCAGAGAAAATATTTTAACTGTCTCAAGGTATGTTCTTGGAGGAGAACAACGAGTAAATTCAACCTGTTCAAGATGTGTCTGATAACGAAAGTAACTATAACGGAGGCTGGTGATGGAGCTCTTCATGCTCCTTTCGGAAGGAGCATAAGGACATATTAGTCCTAGCAAGTGGAAACGCCGGAGTAATAAGGTCTCGAGTGGAGGGGAGACACGTATCGGCAGACTTGCTGATGATTGCTAGTGGTTGTTGGATGGGGACGGAAAACGAAAGAGGCTATGATAAACAGTGGAAGACACAGTATACTGATTGAATTGGGTGGGAACTAAGGCCGATATTCAGAAACGATTTTGAGCGTGAGCTCAATGTGAGTCCGGGTCTTCCAACTGTCAAAATGAAAGTCTCAGTGATATTTTGTATTCACAGTTGAGTTTGAGATAACAAAAATTGAGCGCAAGCTAAGCTGAGACTGAGTAGTGGATTTCGGCGACTTAGCTCAGACTCAAGGTGGCAATGACGAAGAAAGTAGCGACACCTGTAGGCAATTCGAGAACTCTAAATAACCTGTGGCTGTGGTGAAGTAACCTTTTTTTTATTCACAATTTGACATTTTGCATGCTCATTTTCCTTCGAAAAGTTAAATTGTGTTTTTAGAGTAATGAGAAGTCAAAATAAAGTATAACCGCGCGTAAAAAGTTTCGACATTTGTTGCCATCTCATTCACTCCTGTGGATTATTGTATGCCTTTCATGTAGCTTTAACAGATAATATAAACCGGTAACGTCAAAAACTGTACCACAGATTACACGCTCACGTAAGTTTAGCTTGAGCTGTGGCTTAGCTGAGTTCGAGTAGAGATATTGACTGTGAATACAAAATTCTTGAGTCTTTGTTGAGATTGCTCAGCCGATGCTCAGCTTAGTGCTCGTTAAGTGTAGCTCAACGCTGTGTTTCTGAATATCGGCCTAAATAAACGTTTCTTCTATATTGCACTGCATTTTGACATACATACCTGCCAACTTTGATTGGAATATTCCGTCGTTACGGCTCTCTATTAGGATTCTTCTCCAAGGACATACACGCTGAAATCTAATTGGTTTGAAAACAGCGGTTATGTTATTGATACTTAAATATCTATTCGAACAAAAAAAGAATTGTCGAAATCGGTTGAGATTTCACGGTGTTATGCGAGAACATGGCAGTATATAAATATAAATATATATACAAATTCCTGTTGAACTGAGAACCTCCCCCTTTTTTGAAGTCAGTTAAAATGGCATCTATTTAGACTTGATAGTTGAGAGATACGTAGACTAAATAGGTGAGAAATCTTTTAAAAAAATGCGAGAACGTTTAATACCGCCTCTCCGTTTATAAGAACAATATTCCGCGGACCCGCGACACGGACGCACCTACCTGGCTGGCTACTAGCGATTCTAATAGATTCGAATTTGTTTCGAGATAATTTTGGAAAGTCCCTAAAAAAACAAAATAGCATATTCGATAGCTATTGTTAAGGCACGTCCATTTTACTATGGCTTTCAAACCACCCAAAATTCATGGTGTATAAATCAATTCTCTGTGCAAAAGAAAAAATAGTGCTAAATTGTTCTTCTGACGATACCATTTCAGAAATAGCGTTGCAAAGTTACAATGAAACTTTATGGATTAAACAAAGTAAACGGGAGGTACTTAATAGAAAACTCCTGAACTAATTAAACGGGTCTTGCATTTCTCAAACTGTACGTACTTGTATGGAATTTATTGGTTGCAAAATTGTAACAGGAGAGTACAGTAGATTCTTTACAATTTCCATTCGAACATTGTATTATAGTGTTGATGATGAAGATTTAGCTTCAAACTTTTTATAGCCCAAAAGGAGGTTAATGTGTTTATTACCCGACTGCGGCGGAGCCTAAAAGGAGGGTAATGTGTTTAGCTCGTATGCATGTATGTAAGTATGCCCGATTCTATGTTCCCTCATAACTCTTCGGGTTTCGGGTTCTTTTTATCTTGCCCTGTGCTAATACATCCCCTATTTGGTCGAAGTATGTCCGCCCGGGACGTCCCTTACCGGCCCTTCCACCCACATTCACTCGATATATTTGTTTCGTCAATCTGTCTTCCTTCATCCTCTCCACATGTCCAAACCAACGCAACATTCCAAACATTCTCAGTTCTAGTTACTACATCCTCTTTCAACGTGATTGAGTGATTGATGTACGTATTAATACCTATCGTTCCGGTTATGGGTTGCCGTTGATTGACCTTTCCGTATTATTTCTGTTATTGTTTGTGTATTAGGTTGTTTTGCGTTATTTCGAAAAGTTGTATACATTTGTACGGACAATCGTATGTTCCTTAAAACACTCCTTTAAAACAGTTTAAATAGTCTCTGGTAAAGTGAAAGAGTTTACCACAAACTAATTAAACTGCATTTTAGGAGTTTTCTTGAGAAATAGTGTTTTTATAAATACACCGATATACAGTCTTATTTCTAAAAACAACACTCAAATACAGTTTATGTTTTTTCTTTATCTCTACCATCGACCATTTAAACTGCATTTGAGGAGGTTTATTTTTAACGTTTAAGGAATCGTGTTTCATACCTAAGTGACACAGTTAACGTCCACGACAAAGAGCCACCGCGAGTTAATTAGCTGCCTTGAAGCCACACTCTATTTAAGTCCAAACTTTTACCTCTCGAGTCCTGCAGTTGCCCGTGTGATGTATAACGTAAGTTGCTGGGATAGTGCTTGGCTTCTTGGGACTCGCTCTCCTAAGGACCACAGAGGAAAGTTACATTACAGCGGCGGTAGCGCGGCGGTAGAACGCCGGCCTCACATTCGGGAGGTCGTAGGTTCGAATCCCGGCATGCACCAATAACTTTGTGCTCTAAGTTACTTGTGAAGTTGTAGAAACAATACCACTCGCTGACGGTAACGGAGAATTATCGTGAGCAAACTCTAGTCTCATGTATTTACGGTACCTTAGCGCCTGCTACGTACAATGGCCCAACTATGGGGCTAAGTGCGGACACCTCAGGTCTAACAAGGTTTCATTTGCTTGCTTTGCACAATAGTTAGATAAATCTAATGTTACTTCTTTCATACATCAAATTCGCGAGCGTTCACCGTGAAGGAAAACATCGTGAGGGTTTCCTGGTTTGGTTGGCTCCGCACGTATTGACTTGTCTTCCCTGTCGGCTAGGCCGACAAACTGTCGGGATGGTATAGGTGCTGGGCAAGTCTACACCATCTAAATAACAATGAGTGGTCCCCTCACCCATCTAGTGTCAATGAAGGCGCCACTGGACGCTGCATAAATCATCTCATTACGTAGATGCAAAGACCACATCAAATTCACTTATCCTGCCTTCTTATTACGTAAGTGTACACTGTATTGGCATATCCATTTTTACCTCCGAAGTGTCAAAATATATAGGTATGTATTTGACAGTTCGGAGCAAGTTAAATGGAGAACTTGCCAGTTAAAAGATAAATAAAGGTGGTATTTTTTTTCTCTGTGACCTACTTTTTATAATATAACCAGTCGAAAAGTTAATATAGTCACGTGGTACTAAAACGCGCCATACAAATCGACCTTAGACTATGACGTCACTCCCTAACGTAACGCTTATAATGTATGAAGCGTTTATCAATATTTGATTTATCTCGTAAAATAATGTTTTATGCATGTACACCCTTATAAGGAAACGTTCAGAATTAAATGACAAAACGAAATCTAATAAGTTTCGCTTATTTTGTGACCCCGAAAACCCCGAAAAAAAGATTGTTATTGTTTTATTTTTTTATTTTTCCTACGTTTTTATTTATGATTTCTATGGTAGAAAAGCAAAGTCACTCCAATCTAAGTTAGACGCAAGTTCCCCATTGGACGAGTCCGTACAGTGAAGAAGTTATGAAGTAGCGCCCTGGTCCCAAACTAGGGTACCCTGTACTATGGTAACCAGGCAAGGACACCACAAACGTGGAAATACTCAGGCCATTTGAGCAAATCAAGTGGCCCTACTCATTCATGCAGTGCGAACGAACCCGCTGCCTCTGTTTAACCGCTAGACCGACAAGTCAATCATTCGCCAGACCAACAAGGCACTCAAAGTTATTTGGTCAAGTTATGTGCCGGGAATCATACCCACCACGAGAATTTATCATCATAGTTTTGTAGTCTTGAAAATCGAATGTGTTGATTCGATTTTCAATCGCAATCGCATTTAGAAGTCTTATATACCGTAAATACTGGGAGCCATTTCTCGATCATTTGACAGATATTGCTTCATAGACGGACACGCCTCCTCTCTCTATATGGGTATTACAAGAGATGTGCCGGGTGCAGTAAACGAGCGATTTCTTCCTTGAGTCGTGCACTTGTGAGTCATATATAGGTACTACTAGCTGTTACCCACGAATTCGTTCGCGTGGTAATTTTGATGTGTGTTTTTCCGGGATAAAAAATAGCCTGTGTGCTAAACCAGACTATAATCTATCTCTGTGCAAAATTTCATCCGGATCCGTTCTGCCGTTTTGCGTGAAAGAGTAACAAACATCCATCCATACATACAAACTTTGGCGTTTATAATATTAGTAAGGATAGGTGCTGTTTTTTTGTCGTGGAAATCAAGTCCTTGAGAAGTATGTCTGGTGTTACTTTGAATGACAGGATATGCAATAGTGTGATTAGAGAACGTTGTGGATTGAAAGAGGATGTAATGACTAGAATTGAGAAAGGAATGTTGCGTTGGTTTGGACATGTGGAGAGGATGAAGAAAGAAAGATTGACGAAACAAATATGTCGAGCGAATGTGGGTGGAAGGGCCGGTAAGGGACGTACTTCGACCAAATACGGGGTGTATTAGCAAAGGGCAAGATAAAAAGTACCCGAAACCAGCGTGCGGGCATGCAACGACTGATGAATGTTGAGGAAGCGAAAGTGACCTCTGCCTACCTCTCTGGGATACAGGCGTGAGTTTATGTATGTATGTGCTGTTTTTCTGTGAAAATATAAATTCACATTTCAAAGTAGGATCCGCACGCACTTTTCGCTATGTTTTGTCGTTTTTTCGAAGCATCAGGGACATAAACTGTGTCATTCGACAAGGTTCTTCAGCAATTCCTTTACTATCACAGCGGTCCGCCTGTGGAATGATCTGCCTTTAGCCTTAAGATTTTCACCGTCAAGTTCAAAAATATTACTTTGCCTTAGTTTAAGTTTGTTTTCTTTTCTGGTCAAATCTCTTCCTAGTAGTAAGTATATTTTTCGTTCATCTCCTCCCTTCATATGATAATTTTTATTTATGTATATTTATTCTATATTTATTTCATATTTATGTACCGTTTATATATGTGTATTCAATATATAAATATCTTTTTTAGTATGGTTTAGTTGCACCGACTACCCGTCATTTAGCTTCTCTTTTTTTCCATCAATGGTTGTCTGGAAGAAATTACTTTTAGTAATAAGGCCGCCAATTGTACTGTACTATATTATTGTTAAATTCTCATATGTAATTCCTGGTGTACATACAATAAATAATATTCTATCTATCTATCTAAACTGAGACCACGGAGTGCCGGTGACTGACCTGTAACTTCCTTGTTGGTCTAGCGGTATTTTACGTCTGATGGCCGTGCCGGAGGTCTTGGGTTAAATTCCCACTGTGGGCCGCCGTAAATTTGTACAAATGGATTCAATCTGGGCGTATTTCCGTGTTTGTGCCGTCCTTGCCTGGTTAACTAAGCATAGGGTATCCTAGTTTGGGTACCTGGGGCCTAATTATGCGCATCAAATCCTGAGTGATTTCGATCGTTTAACTGTCAAACTCCATAATAATTTAACAGTTAGACGATTGGAATCGCTCGGGATTAATTGCGCGCAGTAGGTACAGGAGCAAGACAAGTGATTATGTTGCGTAGAAGTTTTATTTCTTCAAGAAATAAACATGTAAAAAGAACACGCTGAAAACAGCAACGCATTTTTTTAAATTTATTTATAAACATCATTGTGTACGAAGTTAAGTATGAAAGAGTAAGTGACAGGTTTTATCACGAATAAAACACCGTCTTCTCTAACCCTTCCAGACGTACGAAGCCTCGGTATTGCCCTCTCCCAAGATTGAAGTAATGTGGAATGCCCCGGATAAGTTAAATGTGGCTTTGCCTAAGACAGTGGCTCTCGAACTGTATACCTAACTTTTAGAGTATGGCATAGATTTGCTTATGCGTATTGAATGTACGTAACCATAGTTTTAATTCATTATAAAAAAAATGTTTATTGGGCAAATCTAAAATTAACAATACCTTAAGTAACTCTGAACACCAAGATAAATTAAATTGTACCTTGGGGCACAGTGATCCGTTCAGGGTGAAAGGGCATTGACCTTTTTTTCGACAAAACAGGTAATTTTGGGAGCCTGGGCTGAAAATTTCGATTTGAGATGCTTTTATTAATTTTTAAAGTGAAAAAAATAACCAGTGTCTACGCAACTAGAAGCACGTCATGCACGGAAGTACGTCACCAACTGAGATTCTTCGAGTTGTTAGTTTCTAGAGATACCATGACTCGATGCAAAAACTCTTTAAACAAGAAAACTAAAGAGATGGAATACCGAGATATCAATACCTTGGCGTTTTTTATTCAAACATATTAAACCTACTTCCATTTACGTGTGAAACGAAGCTCAAAATAATAACAAACTAATTACTAATTTATAGAAATTGTAGAATTATATTTACTGACCTTATATCTTTACAATGAATTATCCTTTGTAACCGTCCAAGTATATACAACAAAAGTGTTCGCACAAAAATAAAATCTTCAAATAAAGTTATATATTTCTAAAGTTTTAAATGCTGTTAAAAATTATAGGCGTCACTGGGGTCAAGTGTCAACCTGTCCTAATTTAAAAGTAAAAGTGAAAATACAAAAAAAAATCGATACGTAAAATTGTGTAAAATGTATACAACATGTGATATAAAAGACTTTGTCCATTTTGGGCTATTCGTGGACAGAATGTAAGAGAAAAATCGAAATACCCCCTGATTATAATTAATTTAAAAATGATTATTTTTGCTTATCTGGTTGTATCAATCGACATTTTAAACTGTTTCAAACTAATAAGGATTTTATGTGAAATCCAGTCTTTATTCTGTGAACCAGCCTTGATTTTTATTTCGGTGTATCAATTTAAAGAATTCAATTAGTTACAAATTGCACAGAAAACAATTTGGGGTCTCTAATGCAACGCGTTTTAGTATTTATTTTTACCCAAATAATGCACACTAATGCAGCAGCATTACAATACTTGCTAGATGTATCGTATTCAATTATTGGTGTGATAAAATGATTAATAGAAATAATCTGGATTTGAGGGTAAACTATATATTTATGGCAACACTAGACAAAAAAAATTTGTTTGAATTGTCATTGTCACATCCCTTTATCGTTATATTCTCTTTGTTTATCGTCTGTGATGTCACCGGCTAAAACAAACAAAACGATTCATTCATTCATTGTGTTTACTGTTTCTTTGCTTCTCGTGAATATTGTTTGTTTTATTACTACTTTGGCTTGTTAAAATGGATCCCGATTCTTCGTTTATTGATGACCCCGGCTCAACTACGGATTTTGTACCTGACTTACACGACGACATTTGGTTGCTGCGCTCATATAATGACTATTACCTAGGTATATGGTTTTTAAGCTGGGCTAGGTACCAATAAACAATAAATTCACCTGCCCAGTTTCTGGATCACATATTAATCGTGTTTGAAAGTGATTAATAAACATATTATATAAAGAAAATTATTTTTTATTTGACCATAACCTCATAGGACACCTTGCAGCAAAAACTCACAATGCAGGTATATTGATGCAAATTAATTACTGTAATAGGGTTCTTACTAACCCATACTACAAAACCTACTACTTAGTTTTAATTCAATTGACTGTTCACGTTTAGCCAAATCACCCATACAAAATGGACAAAGTCCTTTGAGACACCATGCCTTAGTTAGAATACGTAGGACGCAATTTTTTGCCAATTTATGACTTGTGCATTTTCCTAAAATAGCAGTTTATCTAAAAAGTTTTTGACATCAAGACAGGTTGACAGCCAGTGGTTGAAAGGAGTGGAAGCGATATTGGCTATTTACAGAAACTTGTTTCCCATTTTATTTTTTCGGCTATCCTTTGCATGCGGCGAGATCTTGCTTTGGAGAGAGATACTAGTACTCTCAGCTAATAAAAAAAAAAAAACTCCGGTAAGGTTTTGACCGTTCTGACCTGGCGACCGTGGACCGAACGACGCAGCGTGTGCAGGCCAGATGGTCTAACGAGCTGGTTACGGTGGCGGGGAGTCACTGGATGCGGGCGGCACAGGACCGGGAAGCTTGGAAAACCACGAGGGAGGCCTATGTCCTGCAGTGGAATTCAAATGGCTGATGATGATGATGATGATGAAGGTTTTGATATATTTTACTTACGGTCATATTTATAAAAACACGATTCCTCAGAGGCAGTAATAATAATCTGTGATTACGTTTTCCCTTTACCACAGACAATTTAAACTGCCTCTCAGGAGTGTTTTAAGGAATCGTATTTTGGTAAGTAAGACCGTAACAATATAAACTGGACTAACGTGTAATTTGGATGGAAATTAGAAATAGTTGAGAATTGTAAACTTCTGCTAGTTGATCGATACCGGAGAAACGGTGAAAAAGGCAGTAACGGAGTGGCGGCCGAGAGCCGGGCGGCGGACATAGAGTAGACCTCACGATTCTAATTATAATTAACTATAATATATAATTAACACTTACATGCGTATACTTTGCTGGCTTTCGCCCGCTTTGGCAACCAAGTTTCGCAACCAGTTGTGAAACAGGAACCCTTCCTCTTCCGTAACCCTAAGCCCATTTTTGTTGGCGTACGAAAAGTTGTTCCCAAAATTATTCTTTTTGGAGTCAAATTTTCTTTATCAGAAACTAGGTACAGAATGATAAAAATATGTCTCGAATGTCCGCAATTTTATTATTTATCAACCCCTCAGACCACATGAATATTAAATGTTACATTGTGCGAGCGAGACAACATGACCGACGTAACAACAGCCTTAAGGATTTCTTTGCAACAAAAATGGTCCATCGGGTCTCGGCCTGTGGTCGACTTTACATCTGGAATAGGAATCGGTCCGACTAGAAACTGTTTAACTCACACTTGTCCCTTCTGACTTTAGGTAGCTATAGATTGTATAAACTTCCGTACAATTGAGTATTTGACAAAATATCAAATGAGTTACTTTTAAAACGGAATTTTGTATGAAAATACTGGTATATGACGTCACATTTCAGAGCACTCTTTTTATGTTTAATCTATTTAAAAATTGTAATAACTAGTAATTGACTAAAAGAGATACATTTTCGGAGATATTTTTAATTTTTGTTTTAATCGAGCATATGAAATAATTTATTGTTGATCGTGTCAAATACCGTATTTCCTGACTCAAGGAGATAGGTAACGTTTTATTTTTTGTATGTAACGTTTTGTACGCTACGATTCGGGTGGTTTGAGAGCCATGGTTGTGTAATTCGTTACTAAAAATGACATTTATTAACACTACTACTTAAGTATAGACTTAAAATAAAAATAAAATGTTGAGAAATCTTGATTCGAAAAATTCGCGAACGACTAGTATCGCCTCTCCGTCTAACAGAAGAATGACCCGCGGATGCGCGGCGCGCACGCACCGCTCTGGCTAGCTACTATTGGTTCTCATAGATTCGAATTTGTGTCGAGATCGAGAAATTTTTAGGAAATGCAAATAAAGTGGTTTGTTTAAAAAAACTCGCAAAGTGCGAGTCGGACTGGCGCGTGGAGATTATCTATACAACATTTGAATATTTCAAGCGTCTACTTGTTGCAGTTATACAAAAAACTAAGTTAAGCAAAAAACTGCAAAAAAATAATTTTTGTTGTATGGGAGCTCAAATGGGAAAATATTAATTTTATTCTGTTTTTGGTATTTGTTATTATAGCGGCAACAGAAATACGTCATCTGTGAAAATTTCAACTGTCTAACTATCACTGTTCATGAGATAGCCTGGTGATAGACGGACGGACGGATAGCGGAGTCTTAGTAATAGGGTCCCTTACCCTTTGGGTACGGAACCCCAAAACCAAACTAGCTAATTCGACAACTATTGTTAAGATCTCAAACCACCCAAAATTCACGGTGTATAGGCCCAGTACAGGGCATATGCCTTCTCTCAGAGAGAGTGTATGGGCTTAATTACCACGTGTGCCCACCGCGGATTGTAATTTAAGCGCTGAGAAATGCCTCAGACACTCAGGTAACGACGACGCTGAGTCAGCTGCCTTTTGTGGCAATGTAGATGCACCACAGGCTACATCTATGGTCCTGTTTTATTTATTCGTTTTGTCTGTTGTGTATTTAGTTTTCTTTCTGTTGTTGTGCATATTATGTTACTTATGTGCTTATTTTGTTTCTGTGATGTATCTTGTTGGTATAATAAATGTCTTTCTTCTTCTTCTTCTTCCTAAAAACAATTTTCCTATACGATGGTTGAAAAAGTGATGCGATTGTGACGGTCCGCACTGCCTTTGCAATTCGACCGCCACTTATTCACAAATGTAGGGGAACATAATAATCCTTTGCGTTGTACAATAATGAATAAAATTAAACAAATTTTGCTGAAATATTAGATATTCGCTAGATGGCGCCTTTTTGCAATAAATAATAATAAATATTTATTATTTCAGGCAATAATATCCATTACTTTCACATTACAAAATAAAGAAATAAAACGTTGGTTTCTCAACTAATAAACTATTTATTTTTTTTACAACAATTTAACAACGTTTGCTCAATTGGTTCTAAAACGAACAAAACCACGTTCATAAAAGTTGGCTGTATGCAAAGTTGTCTATGCCAATGTATCGGCAGGAAAAAAGTAAAGAAGAAAGTCAGGTCAAGGGCAATCTGTAGATAGAACAAGGAGGGGCCCGTAAGAGTCTGATAATGTTATCCATCAAAAAACCTAATAATACTTCAATGAATATTTTGGAAAGGCTTAATTTAGCAAAACTATTAAATAAAGTTTCAGTAAAGAATTCAAAATGCTTATTTTACAGAAAGAAAATATTTAAAATTATGTAAAGTATTCCTGAAAGGGTTTCATTGAAAATACAAGGGAATCCAAGAGGGGAGGATGGTAACGGGGTGTGGGGGCGAGGGGAAAGGAGGAGACGCGCACTTGGACTCGGGACTTTGGCGGGAATCGGGCGGTGGTTTTCTGGGGGCATCTTTGCTTTTCGGGGCTGACCGGCCGGTCTAAATTAGGATTAGGGTGAGTTAGCAAACTGTTTATCAAACTAAAGTATTCTACAGTGTGTCGGTAATGTGGCTACAGCAGCAAATATTGAGTAGTTCAGCTGTGAGAGTGATATCTATAGCTTGAGAAACGTTTTGGTGAGATGGCTTGGGCAAATCATGGCTGAAGCAATGCGGGCCGTGGTACGATTCATACCAGTGGATTGGATCTGACTACATCGATTTGGTCAAGGTAGCTCTCTAGATCATTCTCAGGTCTTAGCAGTAAATGTGGTAAAGTCTGATTTGCATCTTGGAATGTTGCTGTAGTCTACAGAACCATACTTCGGTGTAGGCTTCACCTACATACTTGTGTTTCAAGGTTGATTAGAGTTTGTGTTTGCATTTGTTCTTGATAAATCAACTGGCTTGCATCAATTTCAAACATTTAATCAATTTGATGGAATAGGTCTATATCTGATCGAACGGTGAGTTTCTTTGCCATGTTCTTTTCTCACTATGGGTCAGGTCTTGAACATGGCACGCACATTTGTTAGGAACTGATGTTTGGCGTGGTAGAAAACCAGCAAACAGACAGTTTAGCAGTAGTATTTGCAAGCAGTTGAAGTCATTTACATAATAAAGTAAATTGTTAGGTAGAGTCTAAAACAACCAATTAAAAATCAATCCAAAATAAACCAAACTAATGAAAACTTAAATCTATCTAATAAAATCATAACCGGGCACAGAGCCTAACCAAAATTGTGAGTGTAAAATCTACCTACAAAACTATGTACAAAAATAAACTAAAACCATATTTGTCTCAAATATTGACTAAACCAAACTAAGATTAACAATTACTGTTAATATTCTAATCTGTGTTAAACTGTGCTCACTAAAATCTGTTTTAAATCTCAAATGTTAATATTTCTACAAATCTTGATAAATAAATAGATTATTTTTTAACTCTTTCTAGTTGTTTAATTGCTTTGGAAATCCTGACTCCCTGAAAAGATCCTGGTTACTATTTCACAACAAAGGGTCCTGTTAGGCTATCTAGACGATCACATTTTGGCCAAAGAAGTGAATTTTCTGTGATATTAGGTACTCATAAATTGCTCTTTTACACAGTACACATTTAACTTACACTGAGCTAAAATAGTAGGTAGGAAACCTAGGTACTCATACTATACTTAGTAATCTCCTGTGGAAGAACCATATCTTGGACATTCAACGGAGGCAAAGAGGGAGTGCTGCAGAGGACTCCAGAGGACTTCTTCATCGGGAACCAGCGGTCATCAGTGGCAGGAGCAGTATTAAGGGACTTAAGGAACAAGTTTAAGCAGTGTAAGTAGCAGAGAGCAGAGTGGAGTAGAGGTTAAAAGGGGTGAGCGTCACAAATGGTACACCGTGATCAGGATGTTTATGTATGTATCTTATCTGGCCTTATGCCACAAATGTTGTTGTGAAATGGATAGGGGAGTTGAGATTTTCCAAAGCAATTATTAGATCATTTGTCTATTGTGTATTTCAGCGTTTTAACCTTTTTGACTAACTAATCTGATAATACTTGACTGGATTCACATGCCTATTTATTGTTCTGTGGTACTTTTAACTAAAACCAAAATTATCTTTAACTATTAGCTAGGTAGGTCGTTAAACAGCGAACATCTGGTGTATGCAAAATTATCATTTAACAAAAAAAAATTAAATTGTGGGGGCGTCTTGGACAAACAAAGAAGTAAATAGGTAACTAAAATAACTCTTTATCAATGTAATTGAATCAAATTTAAAAGTTATTGATTGACTCTATTAGGTATCTTGATTTGTATTACTTTTAAAAGGTGAGTCTGTGTTATCTGAATAAAGAAGCTGAACTTATTAATTGCAGTTTCTCCTTCTGAGACAACTTGAGGAAATGTTTTGGTTTAATAAACATTGCTAAGTAACTATTTGACCTCAGGGAGAAGCTTAGTTACATAGAATTCAAATTAGTATGGTTTTCTTTGTTTTGAGAAAATGCTTTTGTTTAAAAATGGTTTCAAAGACAAATTTAATCGGAGAGAAAGATTGAGCTATATTGAGTGAAAAGTAATCTATTCTGAGAAGA
Organism: Yponomeuta malinellus; assembly: GCA_947308005.1. Lineage (NCBI taxonomy): Eukaryota > Metazoa > Arthropoda > Insecta > Lepidoptera > Yponomeutidae > Yponomeuta > Yponomeuta malinellus. The sequence continues at coordinate 15,697,322 of OX371012.1, forward strand.
AGCTAGTTTTGGTGTGGGTTGGTTTAGATTGATCTTTCATTTTGAGAGTTAGCATAGGGCTATGTGGCTATTTTGACAGCAAGCAGTGTTAAGCATATTTTCATTTTTATGATTATACTTGAGATTTATAGTGAGGGTTTAAGGGCAGCAAGATTGCAAAGATATTTAAGTTCTCTATTATTAAATATAAGGTTATCATTATGTAAAGCAAAGAGATAGTAACTTAAAGCAAGAGTAATTAGGCAGAAGAGAGAAATAATTAAAGCAATGACAGTGATTTATTGAAATTATAATTCATACATTCAACATTAGTTCTTAATTGCGGTGATTTCAGTTATTTAATATTTATTTTCTTAAGTACTTACTTAGTCAATCACTCACTCATGCATAAATCTTAGAAATTTTCACTTAAGTATATGTGCAATTGTAATAGCAGAATTAAATTTTCAAGATAAGGTTTACTCCCAAGCAATAAAACTAAAAGTAGATTTGGTCTTCAAATTAGATATTTTGATAGCACTTTTAGGTAGGCCATGGTTAGTCTGCATTAGATAGGGTCTTAGGAGAATAAATTTTAATGTGCTTCCGGACGGGTTGTATTTCCTCTTCGACTTGTCAATTCTGAAAAATAGGTTAATAAATCAAACTTATTCACGGGAGCTGTTCATGATTTAGGCCGCAGTATTAATGTTTTCCTATTGTAAGAAAAGTATCTAGTGGTTAGCATTTTAAGTTGTTGAAGGCACTCATTGAGTTTTATGTAGGTATCAATTTATGGATTAAGTATGTATGATTTAACTACACTACTATCTAGATCAACTTCCATTACAAACTCGATCAGAAGGCAACTTATATTGTATATGGATGTCAAACTAACCAAGCAAATTCTAGAGTAAAGATAGAAAGACAGAGAAACAATAAAACAAACCTTTTGTTGTTTGTAAATTTTACAAAATCTTTGTGTGATCATTGTAGATAGTACAGAAGTCCTTCTTCTTGTGTCCTTTTGCCAAAGCAAGAGTTTAGGTTCCCTTTTCCTTCTGTGAGTTAGTTTCATTGAAGAACTTTCAAATCCTTGTAGATTCATCTATTGCTATTGGCACATATATAACCTAAAAAACAAACCAAACCATGTTATAAATGAAATGTTTATTTAAACTAAATGTTTTCAATAGTCTGTAGGGATTAGGTGGCCACAAAAATTAAGTACCTAGGTAATTATAAAATTAGTAACTTAATACCGGATAAACTTACTTGGGGTTTTGTTTTAATGTGTAGTGTTTACGAAAGATTTGGTTCGAAAATTATAAAATTAATTGGAATTAGTATGAAGTTACAGTTTAAACGAGAAGAGGACGAGGTCTAGATAGTCAACAACAATCTTTGTTGTTTCTGTTCTTCAGCTTTTAATTAACAGATTACGAATCCGATTAGACGTTATATGGAATAAATAGTAAAATAAACAACTCTTTTGTCAATCAGTGTTGCCAGATGCTGATCGGTCAATGTCGCCAAAATTTAGAAATACTTATAATGCCCGACGAATAACTTCATTAAATTACTTTGATTTCGCATGGTTGTACTTCATATAAGTGCTTGGTTATTTAGCCATGTATAATTCATACAGCTCTGAAACTGACAGTTTTTATGTTTTACATCTACTTGCTTCTCCAATGTATTAGTTCAGTCCATCCAAAGGTTGTCTGGAAGAGATCACTGTTAGTGATAAGGCCGCCATCTGTACTCTTAGGTTAAGGAATATGTGTGTGATTTCCATTTTGATGTACAATAAAGTGTTCTCTAAAAAGGTAACTCTATTTCGGGTCCCATTTGCTGGGGACGCCGGATGATTTAGAATATTTCGGAGTTTAGGTTAGTCAAATTAGCATGAATAATACGTCCCACTGTAGGCCACAAGCCTTCTCTCAGGGAGAGAGTATGGGCTTAATCATCGCGCACGTCCACCGCGTATTGGCAATTCCAAGCGCTGAGGTATATGAATAACTCCGGATATTCGGGTTTCCTCACGATGTTTTCGTTCATAGTTAGCGAAAACCAATTATTCTTACATATCCATCGCACTCATCTCGATAACGCGGATTTTTGTTCAAGTTATCTGCCGAGCATTATAAAACTTCAAATACATACTGAATTCCCAAGTAGCCAAAGGTCACGACATAGCCAATGGGTTTGATGACAAATTTGGAAAAACTGTCGTATAATGTCTCAAAACCTACATTATTTACAATGTATTTCATATTTTTGGTTACAGTAAAGTTAAGGTTAAATGATAAAAATTTACATTTTACTTTTTAGATTTAAAATTCCCACCGAAACGCGCGCTAATGTTCGCTAGTGACGTCACAGTACAAAAGTGTAAAATTAATCTGTGGTGTAAAACGCAATTTAATACCTAAATTCCGCTGAACAACTAAAAATTCTCTCACCATCAACACGTCTATTTTAGGCAAATCACCACTGTCTGCTTTAGTAAACCCTTGTTCCATGATGCGTGTTTTTTTTTCACTCAGGATTTAAATTATTTAATTTACAAATAACTAAGAAAGATCGTAAATAAAACCAGAGATTCGGCTGTTTGTTACTACCACAGATTTTAAAGAGATTGTTACTTATGTCACAGATTATAAAGTAATATGTTCGGTCCTATTCTATGTTTACTCGCGTGTTCCTGAAAGTGACGTCATTCGCTATTCAACTAATATGGCTGACATCGGATTTTTGCAGATTTTAATTATCGTAATAATGATCAATCCCGCTTTTAATAAATAAATGCGTGCTAAATTAAAAATAATCCACAATTCAAGTTTTGTTAAATGAATACATAATTTTAGTGATTTTCCATTACTGTCATCATGCCTATTGTCGTCTGATCGCTGATTTAAATTTTTGCCAATTCACGTTTCGAGATAGCCCAAATGGCGATAAATCGCTTCATCTGGCAACCCTCTGGTCAATTTCCGGTGACTTTGTCAATGGCCAAGGGTGAACACACACTTTCTGAAATAGTGATTTGTGAAAATAGTGATTAATCATAAATTGCATGTTATCGTGTATTAGGTGTATTTACACTTATTGGTCAAATATAAGTCAAGGACATTAACGGTGAATTTAAGTAATTCGATAATTGATCTAACTTTAGTCTTGTGTTAGAAGATTATTTGGTAGTTAATGATAATAAATACGTACTGAAAGGAATTTCGTGTAGTTTTTCCAAGGATTAATGAAGTTATAATACAATGGAAGAATAATAATTGTGGCAATACCGTGTTCTTAGAAATTCATTGATGTTTGGGAATTGGTTCAACTCTAACGGATTTTCTTTTTAAATTACTGATGGTGAATTGTAGATTTAAAATATGTATCGGGAATTAAAATAATAGAGAACCATTAAGTTAATTACAATCTTGTCTCATTGTGTTAATGTAGACAGTGTATTGTATTCTAATTCTGTTGAAAAATTCTATATCCAAATTTACCCGCATAAATGTGTGTTTGTTTTTTTTACGGATTTTAAAAGGGAGTTGATTTTATTAAGTAAATAAATAAATAAATAAATACAAAACTAAGTTAATGTAATAATTGGTTGAATTCAATGACATAGAAAATCTATTTCACTAAGAAAGTTAATTTTAAATGCGAATATAAAAGGGAAATGAAATAATCAGCTCAACTTAAGAAGTTTAGCGGCGTTCAGAAATTAATGTTTTTGCATAGTGTAAGCGTATCTTGAATTATGTAGAGGGACTGTCTATAAATTATGAGTCTTGAAGGTTAGTCCAACTTTATGTGAGTTTGGAATTTGGTTACAAACAAAAGTAAATCTTCTTTCAATAGTTTAAAACCTAAGTATCCTATAAAACAAAATTTCATGATGTAACTTGTTCTTGCAACTCTAATTTACGAAAGGTGCAGCATAGATAAACTGCAAAGGGAAGTACAAAAGTGACATTCAATTATAATCTAACAAAACTTTTTAATTAGTTACTAAGTCGTTAAATATCGTAGGAAATCAGTGAATCAGAGAAGCGAAAGTGATCTGTCATGATCATGGCAAGTGGCACTTCCTGGTCTCCACCTACACCTCTTTCATATAGGCGTAAGTTTATGTATGTATGTATGAAATCAGTGAATCAAAGCTTCATAAGTTCAGTAGATGCAGTGATAAAGTTATAACTTGACACAAACTTTTTAGAAATTAGTAAATCAGATGAATCTTGTAAACCTTGTAGGTACTTATTAAATCAAAAGATTTGCAAAGGCATTCAATCAAATAGTAGGAAGCAGTAAGCAAGAGTATATACAGGTAGTTTATCTCAACTTTACCCACCAATCTAAATGTCGTTTTCAATACATTCAACTCAATAAATAAATTAGTAAAATAGTTAATGTTGTCGTAACTTAGCATAGAAGAACTTTCCCCATGAAAGATGCTAAAAGGTAAAAGTCAATAAAGGAATAATTTTATTAAATTTCATATGAAAGTATTACATTTTATCAATTGCATCCTAAGAGATTTGTCATAAATCAAGTTCTCATTTGATAATATTTAAATTATGTAAGTTTCATGAAACATTTTGACGGGTAATTTCATTATGTAGAAGCTCTCCTTATATTAAGCTGCCTGCTTGTAATTAAGTCCCAAAGTAAACTGTAGGTAAATTCTTTCTCTGGTTGTGCAATAAAGTGTTCTCTATTTACCTATCTATCTAAACTCAAATTCAGGAATTTTATTCACTATAAAAACAAAAAGGATTTACTTAATGAATGTCAAAACTGTTAGTCTCATCATTGATGGATATGTGAAGGAAAGGTCAACAAAGAATTTTAATAATTATTCTTTTTAAACAGGGCTTAGTTAAATTAACAGAGGTTTCAACTTAAATTTAAACTAGCTGCACTAGACATAATTGTCCCCATCAGCACTAATTAAATACCAGACATTTTTATCTTCCCAAATAATCTCTAATGGTATACTAAGTTTTGCATAGAGTATGTTTAAAACTTTTTTTTAACTGTGTCCGTGGTAACTCTAATATATTTTAAGGAATCTTACCTATTGTAGAACCGTATAGATACAATGCCCCATAAAGGATGTATTAATTTTTACAAGTCTAAATTGTGGAGATGATAAGTTATGATTATTCCTAGTATCAATATTAAGATGGTTCCCAATAGTTTCAAAATTGATATTGACAAAATAAATAGGTGTTACATTTTGGTAGGTGACCTGTTTAGATATGCTGCGTTAGAACAGACAGATTGCTTGATAGAAAATGCCATTAGTATTAAGTCCACCTTTTGTACACTGTGCAATAAAGAATTAACAATAATAAATAATAGATTGAGAGTTATGGGTCTACATGATTAAATTCTGTTGATAATGATTGTAAGTTATATAGCAACTGTCAGTCAGAGTGTTGTTGCACGTCTGTAACTGGGTGTTAAGCTAGACTATACCATATTAGCTAGTAATGAATACTATTAGCAGATTGTAACTAACGTTGACATTAAGAAATTCGTTACTTTTATTAGGTATGTATGGTGTGCAATAAAGAGGTTTGATCTAATTTAATCTAACTGGAGTTCAAAAATTAGACGTGACATCAAAATAGGGTGTATGTACCAATAATCAGCACAGTCATCAATGCGTTAATAAAAGGGTGTGTAAATCTCAGATAATTATATAATTTGAGTATAAAATTAAATTAAGTTTACATTTCTTGGACCCTCTTCTAAGAAACAAAAACCTAAAGGCCAAATAAAATAAACATCTACTAGGAATAAAATCGGAATTTAAGTTAAATATCCTAATGTTAAACAGCATACTGTAATAAATTATAATACATAAGTTAGAAATTGATACTATTAGGAGGTTGTAACAAGGTTGAGTAATGTCTAACATGACATCATAATAGGGTGAATGTATCAATAATCAGCACAGTTATGCTTTACCGATAAAAAGGTGTGTGAATCTCGGACAGGTGTTTTTGATAAACTCAAATTCTCAAATGTTTTAAACTCTTTACAAATAAATTAAAACCTAAAAGTGGATGAATTAAAGAGGATGAAATATTAATTCGTTTAACAGCCTAGTATAGTATAATATAGATAGGGGGCGTAATAATAATAAGAACAAAAAAAAAAAATTTATACTCATTGTTTTAAAACAAACTAAATTTAAATAGTACCTACATTCAAAACACAATTAAAATAAATTAATTTTCGTTCACAAATTATTTTGTAAATTCCCTAGACAATCTTAACTAGGAAGGGAAATAAAATTCAAATAATCAAGTTCAGTTCATAAATGTGTTCTTAGGGTATTTTAGTTCGGGGGCGACAAAAAAAAAAAAAAAAAAAAATAAAGTAAATACCTACTCAATTGTAAAATATCTTGTGTTATGTCGAGACATTCAAGTAAGAGAAACGAAATATTTTGCAACGTTCTCGAATAAAGGGCAGCATCATTTCAGAGAGAGAGTCTTCATAATAGCACATAGTGAGGAACTCATTTAGTAAATTCTGTAGACATCTTAACTAAAGAGGTAAATAAAACCCATGTAACCATGCTAAGCTTAAAACGAGTTTATGTGATTTTCGGATATTTCAGTTTGGGGGGCGAGAAAAATAATAATATTTAAAGTAGACTCTGACTAAAAGATTCTGTGTATGCTTGCGGGCATTCTCGTAGGAAGGAAAAAAAAACTAAATTACCAATAGTGCTTGTACCTTTACATCTTTTTATGTCATGGTACTCTGGTGTATAATAAAGAATATTTTTATCTTATCTTCGACATTCTTGACTAAAGGGTGGGATCACTTCAGAGAGAGAGAGAGTCTTCATTTTATCACAATGTGTTGTGGTAGAAGTTGCTACAGTGGCACAACCTTTCGGAAGTTTTGGCGGAATTAAAAGATATACTATAGTGTATATTTTGGGTTGTAAGATACATTTTTTAAGAATATTTTCAATAACCTTAACTTAAATGGTTTGAATATTTTATGTGAGACAGCCATAGGTAGGGTAGATCTATGTCAGAAAATTTTATCAGGGTTAATTCTTATAAACTCTGTAAGTTATTGCTATTATTATTTCGTTAAATTATTTAGTGGAGGAAGGGAAACAACGTTATTCAAACTGGTCTCTAGAAACAACATTTTTAAATTTTAAATTATTTTATTAAATTAATATAACATTTCACGTAAAACAAGTTAAGTCCAGCAGTGAGATACAAAATGGCTACTCAAATATTAAAGGTGATGGGAAAAATTGTACTTACAAAATTGTTTGATAAAGATTTCAAAGTTCATTCAAGTGGCAGGAAGACGCTGGGTGCAGGACGCTTCCAACCGGTTGTTTTCTGGAAATCCATGGAGGAGGCCTATGTCGTTGTCCAGTAGTGGACTTCTTGTGGCTGAATGGTGATGATGACAAAGTTGCTATTACAGGTGCTAAAGTTCGAAAGTAAATAAATAATCTAAAATTTAATTTAGAGTATTGTATCCTGTGAAATATTTTAATTTCAAGAATAAAAATGTAATATTTTTAAATGGAATTTATTAAAGAGGATAGGAACTATTTCCCTCCGGGACACAGGCGAAAGTTTATATTGTGTTTAGAAAAACATTGTTGGTTAAAATTTTTATTGCACTTTAGTCTGAATTTATAACTATAACTAAATCCTAATTAAGTTCAAAGAGTGAATATCTAAAGAAATGTCAGTTGATATTTAAAACAAAGTTTACTTACATTTCAAAATTATACGGTCCACCCAGCAGTGGAACACAATTTGTTACAAAAATGTTAATTCGTGGTTTATAACATAAAATAAATAAATAGTGTTAACCTTTTTAAATTAAATTGGGTTATGAGCATAGGTATTGTAAATTTGAAAATGGGGTAAACTTAAAAATAGAAAATTTAAAACATTTTATTAACAAATGTTTTAAATGAAACATTTGAGTTAGGTCAATTTTGACTTCATCTTCCCGGACTGGACTTGTGATTCGTTTAGCAGCGTGAAATGGGGAGGGGGGGAGTTTGAAAGGGAAGAATTGCAAGAGAAGGAAGAATTTTCTAAATACTTAAAATTTGTTCATATATTTTGAAATGAAAGACGATGGAAGACAATGTATTTTGTCTTCTTAAGAGTACTTCGGTTATTTGGTTTATAGAAGTATGAGAAGAATGGATAAATGCTGAATAAAATTCGAGTTTTATTTGGAGTGAAGGGCTTTGCGAATTAAAAGAAACCAAAAGGGAAGAATAAGATTATAAGCATTCAATCCCAGAAACACAACACTTAACAGAGATCTCGCTTTAGACGAAACTTGGTGTTAGGGGTAGGCCAGATGGCAATCGTTTCTTCGCAAGGCGAAACTAAAGTGAGGTTTATACTCCACACGGAGGAAAGACTAAACTGATCTGGACACTACTATGGGTGCAAATCTGCTTATAGGATTGGTCGGCATAACGCCTTACCCATAGTTTTTTTAATTTATTTAAATTAATAATAAAACAATTGTGCAGAAGAACTTAAGCTTGACCAGTACTATTATAGAGAGTGCTTTGGCCAATGGTTAACATTCTCCGTCCATTAACCAATTGGTTCAGCGAACGAAAATCTAAACAAGGGACGAATTGTAATGCACAATTGGCTTCCAAACTCTAAGGATGTGCTTTATGTCATGTGGGCGTATTTGTAGGTTTCGTACGTTCGAAAAATTGGAATGTTTCGGAACAGACAATGCGAGGATCACTAGGACTGGAGTGGATTCACAACCCATCTTTCCCGTAGGACCTTGGCATTCAGGCATCTTGTGCGATTGTATGTTGTCCATTACCGGTGAGTCAGCAAGTTGGATTTTCAATTGTTGAATCCGTTTCTTATTGGATGGTTTAAAACACAATACACTCAAAATTTCACTCTGGGAAAGATGTTCATAATCTCGGTCGTGAAACATTTGTGAATAAGTATAGGTGAAGTTTCTTTCAGTATCTAACTTGCAAAAACTTCAGGGGGCGCTGTGACGGTCCGCACTGCCTTTGCAATTCGACCGCCACTTATTCACAAATGTAGGGGAACATAATAATCCTTTGCGTTGTACAATAATGAATAAAATTAAACAAATTTTGCTGAAATATTAGATATTCGCTAGATGGCGCCTTTTTGCAATAAATAATAATAAATATTTATTATTTCAGGCAATAATATCCATTACTTTCACATTACAAAATAAAGAAATAAAACGTTGGTTTCTCAACTAATAAACTATTTATTTTTTTTACAACAATTTAACAACGTTTGCTCAATTGGTTCTAAAACGAACAAAACCACGTTCATAAAAGTTGGCTGTATGCAAAGTTGTCTATGCCAATGTATCGGCAGGAAAAAAGTAAAGAAGAAAGTCAGGTCAAGGGCAATCTGTAGATAGAACAAGGAGGGGCCCGTAAGAGTCTGATAATGTTATCCATCAAAAAACCTAATAATACTTCAATGAATATTTTGGAAAGGCTTAATTTAGCAAAACTATTAAATAAAGTTTCAGTAAAGAATTCAAAATGCTTATTTTACAGAAAGAAAATATTTAAAATTATGTAAAGTATTCCTGAAAGGGTTTCATTGAAAATACAAGGGAATCCAAGAGGGGAGGATGGTAACGGGGTGTGGGGGCGAGGGGAAAGGAGGAGACGCGCACTTGGACTCGGGACTTTGGCGGGAATCGGGCGGTGGTTTTCTGGGGGCATCTTTGCTTTTCGGGGCTGACCGGCCGGTCTAAATTAGGATTAGGGTGAGTTAGCAAACTGTTTATCAAACTAAAGTATTCTACAGTGTGTCGGTAATGTGGCTACAGCAGCAAATATTGAGTAGTTCAGCTGTGAGAGTGATATCTATAGCTTGAGAAACGTTTTGGTGAGATGGCTTGGGCAAATCATGGCTGAAGCAATGCGGGCCGTGGTACGATTCATACCAGTGGATTGGATCTGACTACATCGATTTGGTCAAGGTAGCTCTCTAGATCATTCTCAGGTCTTAGCAGTAAATGTGGTAAAGTCTGATTTGCATCTTGGAATGTTGCTGTAGTCTACAGAACCATACTTCGGTGTAGGCTTCACCTACATACTTGTGTTTCAAGGTTGATTAGAGTTTGTGTTTGCATTTGTTCTTGATAAATCAACTGGCTTGCATCAATTTCAAACATTTAATCAATTTGATGGAATAGGTCTATATCTGATCGAACGGTGAGTTTCTTTGCCATGTTCTTTTCTCACTATGGGTCAGGTCTTGAACATGGCACGCACATTTGTTAGGAACTGATGTTTGGCGTGGTAGAAAACCAGCAAACAGACAGTTTAGCAGTAGTATTTGCAAGCAGTTGAAGTCATTTACATAATAAAGTAAATTGTTAGGTAGAGTCTAAAACAACCAATTAAAAATCAATCCAAAATAAACCAAACTAATGAAAACTTAAATCTATCTAATAAAATCATAACCGGGCACAGAGCCTAACCAAAATTGTGAGTGTAAAATCTACCTACAAAACTATGTACAAAAATAAACTAAAACCATATTTGTCTCAAATATTGACTAAACCAAACTAAGATTAACAATTACTGTTAATATTCTAATCTGTGTTAAACTGTGCTCACTAAAATCTGTTTTAAATCTCAAATGTTAATATTTCTACAAATCTTGATAAATAAATAGATTATTTTTTAACTCTTTCTAGTTGTTTAATTGCTTTGGAAATCCTGACTCCCTGAAAAGATCCTGGTTACTATTTCACAACAAAGGGTCCTGTTAGGCTATCTAGACGATCACATTTTGGCCAAAGAAGTGAATTTTCTGTGATATTAGGTACTCATAAATTGCTCTTTTACACAGTACACATTTAACTTACACTGAGCTAAAATAGTAGGTAGGAAACCTAGGTACTCATACTATACTTAGTAATCTCCTGTGGAAGAACCATATCTTGGACATTCAACGGAGGCAAAGAGGGAGTGCTGCAGAGGACTCCAGAGGACTTCTTCATCGGGAACCAGCGGTCATCAGTGGCAGGAGCAGTATTAAGGGACTTAAGGAACAAGTTTAAGCAGTGTAAGTAGCAGAGAGCAGAGTGGAGTAGAGGTTAAAAGGGGTGAGCGTCACACGATGATTGAAAAAGGTTGGAAGGCTTCATAATGTGACATTCATGTGACAAAATAAATCTTGCAGTGTGTTGTTAGTCGATCTACTTTCTTTTAAAAAAATCGTTAGAAAACGACACGATAAAACCAGCCAGCTTCGCGGAAGGAAACAAAAAAAAAGAAATGAAATTGAATAAGCAGAAAAGCGCAAGTCGGCTTTGTCCGTAGAGGGGTTGGCAATATGCATTAAGATCAGGAAATAATACTCCAATAAGTAGAAATAAATGAAATTAGAATCGCAAAAATATTTTGGCTACTCCTACGAAACATAAAGTAATTTTTGTCTATTGTTTTTGTTTTTACTTACTTAAGATAATTCACTTCTAAAATAAATGCTTACAGTGAATTTTGAGAATGCGTATAATCGGTGCATGTACTAGAATAATATAATATACATGTAATAGATATATTAAGAAATAATTGTACGATGCACAATTTATATTCCTTAATGAATAAATAAATGCTCAAAACTTACAAAATTTCCGACATGGAAATTCGACAGCTAACAGATAAAAGCGTATTTCGCCAAATGTGTCCTATGGTTTACTAACTTAATTATGCACCTATTGTTTGTAATTATTTGTAAGGATTTTGGCTTATGTGCCTACTGTATGTAATTCTTTGTAATGTTGCCAAATAAAGTTTATTCTTATTCTTATTCTTCTTATTCTTATTCTTATACAACAGAAATTTTCGAAATTTTTACAATTTGATCACCATCAAACTCGATTTGCATGTTTTATGCTGCAAAGGCTTCTTGTTTGATGCAAAGTATGTGAGCAACCCTAAAAAAGAAAGAATTGAAATTGAAAAAGAATTCACGTACTCATCCTTATTGGACAAAATATTGAGGTGCAGAAGGCTGTTCTTTGTTAGGACGACAGAAATTTTCCGCAAGATATTTTTGCCATCTAACTGTGTACTATGAAAATAATAATCAATGTTATTTCAATTACACTTAAGGAAAACGTCGTGATGAAACCTGAGTGCCTGAGGTGTTCAGCGCTTACAATTGCCAATGCGCGATAGGAACGCGTGGTGATTAAGCCCATACTCTTTCACGAAAAGAAGGCCTGGCTTCTGCAGTGGGGCGTATGCCTATATTGGGTGCATTATGAAGGTCCCTGGATATTTTGTACTAAAATCCGCCGGCGTTCCGGTAAAGCTGTCGGTACACGTCAGGTCTGTCAACAGGGCGAATAGTAAACTTTAACTTAATTTCTTTAGCGAATAAATAAATTATTTAATCTATATAATGAATGCCTCGTTATTCCAGCGGTATCACGCCTGATTGCCATGCCGGAGGTCGTGGGTTCGATTCCCACTGGGGACCCCGGTACATTTGTATAAATGGCCTCAGTTGGGGGTATTTCCATGTTTATGATATCCTTGCCTGGTTACCGTAGCACAGGGTATCCTAGTTTGGGACTGGGACCAGTGATAATAATTATTTCAGATTGATATCATTCTGCCAGCACAGCCCAAGCTTGGTGTAAATGTAGGAGTACCCTATTTCAAATTTTTATGAAATCTTTGGGAATCCGCACACTTGCAGTACCCCATCTGTATTCTACCACAGTGTCAATGGAAGACATTAATTTCCCTTGCATCGAGAAAAAGCCGGCCAAGTGCGAGTCGGACTCGCGCACGAAGGGTATGGAACCATTATCTATACAACATTTGAATATTTCGAACATCTACCTGTTGCCATTGTTCGAGCAAAACACGGAAAAAAAGTCACGCCAGAACCCTAAAAAGTGCCGTAATGGTACCGTCGTCATAGTGAGCTTCAACCCTTAGTGGTTCTGTTAATAAGTCAATTGGTACATCTGTTCTTCGCTGTTGTGTCCCTGTTGGTTGAAAACTTGGATTGATTAAATTGGTTTTCTTTTTACGCAGTGTTTCGCACCCCTTTTGTGTTGAGTTGACGATTCGTGAAGACGGAGTTTTCGTTCCCTTTATCAGGCAGTGGCATATTAGTTGATAGCTTAAATTTAACCTTATCACTTTGAAATAAAGTGAAAACCAGCGAAAAAATTACACTACCTCTGCTCGTTAAAGGGTTAAGCTGATCCACCGTGGCATCGACACGTTAAAAAACCTATTTAGAGGGTAAAAATTCCACCCATGCCGGGACTTGAACCCGCGACCTCTGACATGTTGTTACGTTCTTTTTAGGGTTACGTAACCGAAGACTGCTGTAAAGTATTAGATTAGATTAGATTAACACTCTTTATTGCACAGCATACATTACAAGATCAAATTCGAAACGAGGTGATCCGACAGAGAACCAAAGTCACCGACAGGCAGTGGGCCGGCCATATCACCCGAAGAACTGATAACCGATGGGGTAGTCGAGTTCTTGAGCGGAGACCGCGGATCGGTAAACGTAGTGTAGGACGTCCTCAGACTCGGTTGAGCGACGGTCTTCGCAGGGCGGCTGGCTGAGAGTAGCCGAGGACCGTGTTCAGTGGCGTGCATTAGGAGAGGCCTAAGTCCAGCAGTGGACAAGCGTAGGCCGATGATGATGATGATACAAGTACTTACATGAAAAATCTTAAATATCTAAGTTACATACTGGCGTTCTTATCGCTAAAAGCGGTCTCTTCCAGCAACCTTAGTGAATAGGACTGAAAGATGAAGATAGTAGGAAGATGTACAAAAATTATGTAGGTACATAGACAAAAGGTATTTTATTTTATTTATTTATCAAATTGTCCAAAATTACAGTTTGAAACTAATTCGTTGCAAAATTAAATTTAAGTACTTAATACATTTAACAAAACTAGCCTATATTAAACATCAAATATTAACAATTAAGTACCTTTTTAATTTCCTCTGTGCATTCACCCAACGAACAAATAAATATATCAATATTTTCGGCCACTTTTTTATACCTCTTTCTATTTTTAAATTCAAATATTTTGTTTATTATAAAAACAGACGCTCTATTCATTCTGAAACTAACAATTTTGACATTCATCGAGTACGTTAACATTTTCGGTCTAATATATATATAACATCCTTCCCTTTACCACGGACTATTTAAACTGCCTCTGAAGAGTTTAAAATAAAGTTTAACAGAGTTGTAAAAATAGCGACTAACGTTTTAGCATTAGAATTTGATGATTATGCTCATGGGATCTTGCTATGTATGAAGCAATTACGAAAAGATGTGTGAAATTTTTCGCTACCTTATTAGGGTTCCGCAGTGAACAAGGAATCCTTATAGTTTCGCCATGTCCGTCAGTCCGTCAGCCTGTCCATCTATCAATCCGCGGCTTAGCAAAGAGACGATAAATACTAGAGAGCTGAAATTAGACATAGATATACATATTTATTACGCGGGAAAAACGGTAGAATGAAGTCTGGAAAAAAAAAGTTTAAGGGTACCTCCTCTGCACCTAAATTAGACAGATCGTGGAAAGTGGCAGACGCTGGTCTCTGCCTACCCTTCCGGGATATAGTAGTGAGTAGTGTAATGTAATGTAGAGTACTTAAAAATAAAAGTTTTTGTTGCATTGGAGTGGCGCTGTTAAATATACATTTACTGAAGGCTGTAACATTGGAGTAAAGTACCTGCGAACATAATAAAATTATATAAGCTGAAATTTCAAAAAAATTAAAATCTGACGTGTGTGAACTAAAAACCTATTTAAGAGGCTAAAAATTCCACCCATGCCGGGACTTGAACCCGCGACCTCTGGCTCACCGTGCCAGCACTCAAGTCCCGGCATGGGTAGAATTTTTAGCCTCTAAATAGGCTTTTAAATCGTCCTCCGCACGGGTTAGTGCAACAAAAGGAATATAATGTGTGAACTACTGAATAGTAAATTCTCAAGAACTTATTGTACTATGTTTGCCTACAAATAAATTTTATTTTATATTTTTTTATATTACAATAAAACTCATAAACCAAAAAGTTTAGCAAACGAAAACTCTAATTGGTGTGCGCAGTTTCAAGGAATTGCGTGCGTTTTAGAAAAATAACCTTGTAGATAGATTTCCGATGAACTGTCGTCCGAACCTACATTATTTTGTTTCGTCGCAGCCCTATCCCCAACAGACTAGCCTCGGTACAGGTGGGTACTAAAGGGCACGTTCCACGAAAATAAACCCGTAAATGAGCGCGAACAATGCCGTCATGACCCAGCGTCATACTCGACGGAGAGCCTCTACTTAGGTAGAATGTGTGCCTCTAGTCCGGTACTGAATAAAGTAAAGAATTTTAGTAATCTGTCTATCGAATCCAGTACCCGAAAAAAACTTTATTCAGATAACTTAAATCTATCAAATAGAACCTAGAGCTATTGCAAAGAATTAGGTTCGAGGGATAGATTACTAAAATTCTTCAATTTATTCAGATAATGTTAATCTATCAAATATAACTTTTCGACGTCTGTACCTATGCACAAACAAATGCTGAAGTATTGAAGCACTTTATTTTACTAAAAAAAAGAAAAAAAGATTTGATTGTACACAAAAAGGTAAATGCAAGAGAACAGTCGGTGGATATATCACTAAAAATGGTATTGTTCGGACTACCTTTGGATGGACTGGTATACTAAGGACGACTTGCACCTCTTTCTTAAATGTGGCTAAAATGTTTCATACAAAAGTCGATTTAAATGGCGACTTAAGTGACATTCAAGAAGCGGTGAAAGTCGGCGTTAGATAGTGATAAAAGTTTATAAAAGTCGCCAAGTACAAGTCGGACTCGCGCACGAAGGGTTCCGTACAACATTAGGTTCTATAGAACATTAGACAAAGATCAAATTTGAGAACAGCGCCGTCTATAGAAACCAAGAAGAAGGGTTTAACATTGACATTTAACGACACGACATCGACGCTGTGAAGGTTACATACTACGGCCGCTAGATGGCGAGCGCTGTCTTTAGACAACCTTTGTTGCATGAGAGCCCCCCTTAAATATTTATTTTATTCTGTTTTTAGTATTTGTTGTCATAAAGGCAACAGAAATGAAGGAGAAAATGAAAATTTCAACTGCCTCACGCTGTCCCGGTTCATGAGATACAGCGTGGTGACAGACAGACAGACAGACAGACGGACAGTGAAGTCTTAGTAATAGGGTCCCGTTTGGCATCCTTCGGCTACGGAATCCTAAAAAGTAGTAGAGTGCATCATCATCAATCCATTATGTCCCCACCGAGGGGCACGGGTCTCTTCCCTGAGGAAGAGTGCATGCAGCGACCAATGAAGCAAAAGAGGTTTGCCAGGATCGTGGCAAGTGGCAAACCCTGGTCTATGCCTAATCAGTACCCAATAGAGTGATAAAAAGTAGGTACGTACCAGTAAGATCCGGATGGGTTGATTTAGTTTGTCGCCTGCAACAAAGCAGAAAAGCAGAGTAGCTCCCGAGGGCCGAAATCCATTTAAAATTTAACACGAAATCCAATTCCGAAGGCCCGCGGCAAACGAATTATTAATTGAGTAACTCAAATATCAGTGGGCTC
Organism: Yponomeuta malinellus; assembly: GCA_947308005.1. NCBI lineage: Eukaryota > Metazoa > Arthropoda > Insecta > Lepidoptera > Yponomeutidae > Yponomeuta > Yponomeuta malinellus. The sequence continues at coordinate 15,714,008 of OX371012.1, forward strand.
CACTCTTTCTCTCAGGTCTTCAGATGTGGACAGTCAATAACCTCACTGAGTATCGGACTGATATTTCATACAATTGACTGGCAACAGAGAAAATTGGGAGGTTTTTTCACCGATCTTTAGTCGTTTTATCCGCCAATCACTGAGCCGGCGTCTCAGTTGGCCACTCGCATTTGCTTGTATTGGCAAACATTAATCAACCAATGCCAAGTTTTCTGCACATCTGATTCTGTTTTTGCACTGATTTTGTAAAATCAGTGAGTCCGTACTCGTCCACTGCTGGACGTAGGCCTCCATCAAGGCACGCCACTTCTTACTGTCGTCAGCCAACCTCATCCAGCCGCTGCCTCAGATCGTCGCAATGTATTATTATAAATCGTCGGTAAATACGCGAATACGAATAGCCAAGTGAAGCGCCAGCATTGGATTTCAATCGATGTTGTAGCTTTCTGTCTTTACAACAAGTTGAATTGACTAGTGCGTTACGTGATTACAGAGTCTAGTCAACAGCACATAAACTTTTACATCCGAACACTCAACGAACTTAAGAGGCTGATACTCCGGCCTGGTTTATGCCATTCCGTTCCGTTCCGTTACATCCCATCCCATGCCATTCCATTCCATTGTTTGTAGATTAATTGAAATATTCAATGTTCTTAAGTATTTTATGATGAGTTGTTTCCCGTCTGCGTCTCTACGTCGTTTCTACGTCCAGATAGGTAGGTAGAAGTAGAGGGGAGAACACGTACCATCCGTTTCTGAATTGAGAATTTCCCAAAGTAAATACTCAAGTTTGAGCCCGTCTTTTCAGATTTCTCAAAAAGAACGAGAAATAAGGATAGTGAAATTCTCAATTCGGAAACCAGCTGTATGCGACGGGACCCGTCCATAAACTTATCCGACCTAAAGAAAAACATACTTATACGTGCCCATCGCGTATCGTACATTAGACCTAATACGGTCTGGCTTAAAACAATACGGCATATTCAGTTCAGTGTATTCAGCTCACATGTGGACATTTTCGCTTGAGATTATTGAACAACAGATTCGAAATTAAGCCGAAAATACGTATGATAAAATTTGATACTATATGTTAACTGTTTAACTGTCTATTGATTTGGTTTCAGTGCTCCACGTGCCAGGCCGGTATCTTACTCCAGCAGCTTTAAAACGTGAACTTTTAAAATAATTACTCAATTTCCCCTGTGGCGTGTATCTGGAATGACAGAATAATCGTGACAGAAGCTCAAGTCCGTGATCTTATTTAGGACACAATTTCTATCACTATCTATCCGAAGATGCTAGCTTCAAGACAAACCAGCAATAGTTTAATGAATGAAATAAGTAGGTACTTTTAAACATTACAAATAAATAAAAAAGTTCTCACGATAGCAAAAATATTTATCTATTTTATTTCATGGGACTAACCGACAGCCCGCTTTGCCGGGGATGCCTTAAAGAAGAGGAAACACCCGCCCACGTGACCATTCACTGTGAAGGCGTGGAAAAGCAACGGACCGCCATCATTGGGAAGCTGGGATCCCTTCAGGAGGCCTGTAGTGACATTAGAGCACTGCTGGCCTTCTGGAAAGAGATAGGCTGGCTGGAGTGAGCTCACAGCTTTGCTACGTACAATGGCCCAACCATGAGGCTAAGTGCGGAAATCTCAGGTCTAACTAACTAACTAACTAGGGTGGGGGGCAATTTTCGTCTAAACGCAGGCTAAATACGTTTCACTGCAGGGCACAGGCCTTCTCTGGGAAAGAGAGTAAGGTCTTAATCATCACGTGTGGCCACCGCGAATTGTTAATTTCAAACACTGGATTCTCTGCCACCCATGGTGAAACACACCAGACCGAGGTGTATGTGAATAAAGATACACGAGTGGTATTGCTACCACAATTTCACAAATATGAGTAACGGGTAGATATCTGTAATTGTTACTCACGAGTCACGACCTTTTGAATGTGAACCCAGCGTTGTACCGTTGTGTTACTACCAGGTGGTACAGCGGTAAAACGAAAAAAAGTTTCTTAACATATTGTAATGTCACTATGACGATTTCATCTCTATCCATCATCTCAAAACTGGTTCTTCTGTGCGTACGCAATTCGCATGTTATGCCGAAAATTGTTCGGATGGATTTGTAATTAAATTAACGTCCAGTAATTACGGCACGGCACGGTTGCCGGTTGCCGGTCACGGTAATTCTCACGGCAACCCGGTGTGCGAACACCCTTTCTGGAGCGGAGTCCATATTGCTAAGGGCTCAGGGTTTGATATCATGACCTGGTAGAATCTGTACTCAGATACGGCATTATTTTTTGGGAAATTCCACTGGTGAGGACGTAGCTCTCAAATCCCAAAAAAGGGGCATATGCTTAATATGAAGACTATATACACCTGCAAACCAGTATTTGCTAAACACCGAATCCTAACACTTCCGTCACTCTATATCCCTGAAGTAGCTGCAATTGCAAAGAGCAATCCTCAATCCTTCTAACAACCCGGTGATACTGAAGCTAAAAATCGACGAAATCCAGACAGAATACAGACACGTGCTGGACAAACAACATTTCAGAGAAAAAGTATTATTTTTCTTTAATAGAAAATGCTCCTACAATGTAAATGAATACTTGAATGATAATCTTAACTAATTTATTTTTATTGAATTATTATGACACTTTCATATACTTTATTAATAGTATTTCCTCTGTGGCATAAATTTAATTAGCTCTAATTTAGTCTACTTTAAATTCCCCACACAACTATTTGCGGACCAGTTATGTCGGTAAAGTATGTAGGCCCAACCTTTGTTGATTTACACCCATAAATACATGACTGACACATGTTTGAGCAAATAAATAACTGATTGATTGATTGAATGCTTCAGACAATTAGGTTTCCTCACAATGATTTCCTGCGCAGTTAGCGAGTGGTATTGCCAGTAAAAATTCACAAATGTACGTAACTTAGACAACAAAGTCATTAGTAGATGTCTGGGGTTCGAACCTGCGACCTCTCGAATGTGAGGAAAGTGTTCCTTTTTTACGTAAGACAATAATATTAACCACTTTCTGAAAATTTATAATATTCTACTCTGTTTAAAAACCTAGTTAGAGGCTAAAAATTCCACCCATGCCGGGACTTTACAATACAGAGAAGTTTGTAAAGAGGCTCGAAATTTTGCCGGTGCTTGCACTTGCCCATTAGCTCAGTTGGAGAGCGCTGGCACGGTTAGCCAGAGGTCGCGGGTTCAAGTCCCGGCATGGGTGGAATTTTTAGCCTCTAAATAGGTTTTAAAACATTGTCCTCAGCACGGTTTAGGGCAACAAAACAAAAAAAAAATTCTACTCTACTGCAAGTTTACTCTGTCTATCTATCTCTACAAACTTTCATGATTAATGTTATTTAACCACATACCACTGCGGTCAATTCAGTCAGGCAGAGCGCCGAACAGGAATTGTATACAATTCTCAGCCACGATCAACGATACATATGAGGCAGAACAATTGAGGCAGAACTGCGGTTACCTACCTCCAGTTCTTTCATTTATACCGAGTTGGAGGCTGCAGTTGAGGACACACGGACCTCCGTTTCTCTTTTGTATAATCGACAGCAGGTCAAACTGGTCTCAAATTTATTCAAAACACAACAAAAAGAAAACAAGTTTAAATAAAAAAACTGGACTTAACTTACTAATATGCAAATGATAATCTTATACCTATATAAAAATGAATTGCTGTTCGTTAGTCTCACTAAAACTCGAGAACGGCTGGGCCGATTTGGCTAATTGTTGTTTTTATATATTTGTGGAAGTCCAGGGAAGTTTTAAACGGTGAGAAAACAAAAAACGGTTGACGTCGGTGATACGAAGTTCACGGGGTCATCTAGTAATAGATAAATGTCATAAATTCTATATTTACAAATAAAACACCTGCCCTAGGTCTGAGCTCAAAATGCGGGCGACGTTGCCTGTTTGGACGGCCAGGCTTATCCTCTGGCCAAGATACCCGCCAGCCCTGTGGTCTTCCGATGCGTCGATTAGTGGCGACCTAGGTCTTTGAACAGCAGGCGCGCCTCTGGGCCCCAAGTGCCTATGGTTTCGACCCCAAATGGTGCAAATATGTAATTGTTTCCAATTGAACCGTATTTGCGCCGTTTGAGGCTTTCTGCCGCACCAACCGCCGAACCAGCGGCTCTTCTATTCTGGGAAACATGAGAGGGTGCCAGCGTGTCAACGCAGGTAGCGTCCCATACCAGCGGCCTCCCATGTTTCCAGTGGATCAATGTTATACCATCGGGGCTTTTACCATCGTCACGGATGATGTCTGAAGGTTCCAGCGTGGCCGGACCCTCAGCTGCGGCAAAGGCCCTCTGGATGATGTCATTGAGAGCCGCGTGGCGGGAAAGGCGGCCGGCGCTCCGCTCACATGACAGACCATTGTGGCCCAGGCGATCGACGTCGGTGCCGCAGGGGCAGCGATGGGGCACGGTGATTGGGCAACCCAGTCGCAGTCCGATGGCGGTGCTAAAAGTAGTGTTGTCCATCAGGGTCCCCATAGACGCCGATGGGTGCGAAATATATATGTATCAACCTCGATATTTTAGTTGTAAAGTCGTCCTTAGCGTAACTGATTAGAGTGCAAAGGTTGATGTGCTGTCAACTCTGCTTTGGGTTTATGGCGTTGATAGGGAGGCAGAGCCTAGTCAATTAATCAATCAATCAGCCCGGAGGCGTCCAATGCTGTATGCCTCCCCCAAGGAACTTTCACATCTTCATCCAGCCGCTGCCTGCAATCTGCCTCAAATCGTCGGTCCATCGGGTGGGCGTCCTACGTTGGTTTGCCAGTTCGTGATCTCCAGAACGCCGGCTTGTCATTCGGGAGGTCGCGGGTTCGAACCGCGCTATGTACCAATGACTTTGTTTCTAAGTTACGTACATTTGTGAAGTTATAGTAGCAATACCACTCGCTAACCCTAAACCGCTAAGCCCTAGTGTCTCGAGGTATTTATATAACTCAGCACTTGCTACGTGCAACCGCCAAACCATGAGGTTAACCCCCGGTTTCTCGTACACTAACAAGCTGTTAATCTACTGTTAACATCTGTCAGTGGTTTTTTTTAATGCATTTTGGTCAATTTGGTTGGTTGACAGCTGTTAACAGTAGATTAACAGCATGTTAGTGTACAAGAAACTGGGGGTAGGTGCGGAAATCTCCTGTCGAACTAGAACTAGATCTTCACTCAAGAACCTTTGTGCCTCCGCGGGGAAGCCGGCGTCTTTTAGTGCGTCTATAATTACATTCGACTAATTTGACGCCAGCCACTTTTTCCACTATTGGGATTTACAAGCAAATCCTAAGCCAATTCCTGTATGTAATTCCTGGTGTACAATAAGTAATATTCTATCTGTCTAGACCAAGACAACATAGAATTCCTTCAATTCACATTCAGTCAAAAAAAAAAAACGAATGCGAAGTCTGAACTTCGCATTCCCCGCAGGAAGAACGCTATCCCCTGGGTCCTGTTCTGAAGGCCAATCTCACATGAGGGCCGTCGATAGCGCCGAGCCCACCCAAGGGACACACACAGCCGGCGGCTCGGCCTTCCATCCTTGTACAGTCGATGGAAAAACACTTCTTCCTGTGCTATGTTCGTTCACTGCTGCCAGATGAACAAATGAAGCCAGCGCTCGCAGTGGCGTATAGTCCGCACAGATGTTTTTGGCGGTAACGTGAACATAGTTACAGATCGTTTGCACATCGCTTACTGTCTTTACAGTGTATGTGTGAGTAACTGACGTAGTGTGATGCGTAGTAAATTACTATTGGTCAATTACTAAAGTAGTCAATTACTCGCACATACACCCGTGCAAACGATCTATGACTATGTTCACGTTACCGCCAAAAAGATTTGTGCGGACTAATATGCGTCAGATTTTATCTAAAGACAAATATAGCATAATCTCACGCCGGTATACCGGTGAGGTAAAGTGGCTTACAAATCTGTCATAGAGCCCCTTAAGAGTGATTCTACTCATCAATACGAACGACCCTTATTGTGGGACCAACTGTGACATCGCAGATATCAACTGTTTTCAACATTCGCTAGGGTAAGTGAAGTTATAGTACCAATACCACTCGCTAACGGTGAAGGAAAAACGTCGCGAGGAAACCTGAGTGTCTGAGCTATTCACATACCTCAGCGCTCAAAAACGCCAAGCCGCGGTGGGCACGCGTGGTGATACTCTCTACTCTCTCCCTGAGAGAAGGCCTGTGCCCTACAGTGGGACGTAAATAGGCTGCTTATGTTATGTAAGGGTAAGTGTAAAAATGTTGTTTGGAACAGCTGACACGTAGTTCTTTTGGCACTGTTGGGTGGTAGATGTTGATGAAGCTTAAAGTGGTTTGTCGGGATCATGGTGAGTGACAGACCCTTGTTTCTGCCTACGCCTTCGGGATACAGTGGTGAGTTTATGTATGTACGTCGTTGAGTGTACATCATGTTCTTCGTTTGCCGACTTTACCCCGATGTGAGGCAGTATCATGTGAACAGCCTATAGTATGTTTGTGGAGATAAATAGCGTTCAACTACTTAACCGTGTGTAGGTTAGGGAATGTTTGCGATCTTCTAGCTTTGCTCTTGTTTTATTATCCCAACAACTATAGTTATAGATCTGTTTTCGTGATGCGAGACTTCTACTTTTGTGCTCTACTCTATCCTAAGCACACTCAAATCTGTCAGTGCGACGATATACATATCTTCTGTTGTTCTCTGAACTCAGGAAGACTAACTACTCTTTGTAGTTTATGTTGGGTGCTGCAAGTGGGGTGTATTGTTTATAAATACACAATTGTGTAATTTCCCTTGTTTTCGTGTTTGTGCTTTACTATTGTATTAGGTTAGTAACCTGTTAAGAAAAAGAAACAAATAAAATACAATAAATAAATGGAACTATATTATTGTTTATTTAATTATTATTTATTTGGGAAACTTGCAGCTTACATTATAAATGAACTAAGACTTAGAGTAACCTATATACGTATAAACTAAAAATAAATTTCCGCATATAGTTACTAAGTGACGAACACATGCAAGTGAATAAAAAATTTTAAACTAAGTTTACACTACATTACAATAATACTGCCTATCTCAGTAGCAGCTATGTGCATTTTGACTAAATGGATTAAAAAAAAATCAAATACTAATGAGATTAAACTTTTATTGAAACCAATTTTGTACAGTAAAATTAAATACCCTGGCAATTTTAGATCATATGTTTAAATCTGCAACAAAATTAAGCATATTTTGTTGCAAAATAAAAGGTGGACAGCTTCATTTCCAACAAGCGGAATTCTCGACAAAAGACCTTGAGCTCATGTTTTATTTCAACGAAACTACTTTACTCCCTTTAGCAGTGACCACCAACATCATACGTTTACTTCGAAGGGCACACAGAAGCAACTTAAGGGATACAAGATATTTTTCCCTTCGGTATTTTACCCCGAGGCTGTTCACTGGCATGCGAGGCCGACCCTCTTATCGCGAAAACTTAGGCATTGTTTAGACGTACTCTTAGCTATAGATAGAGAACACTTTATTGTACATAAAAAGAGAAATTACACAGATATTAACCTGAAAGTGCAGACTGTAGCACACGTTTTAAATTCTGATTATTAATTTTACCATCCCTATAATACATAAAATAACATGTGTCATTAAATTAATCGTAATATTACCATTTTCGCAATAAATATTAATAGCCATTCTCATTTAATTTAATTTAAAAGTACAGCGGCCTTATCAGTAAAAGTGATCTCTTCCAGACTATAGTTTTTTCGGCAGAGTGAGTACATTGTTGCCCAACTGCGGCGGAGCCCAAAAGGAGGGTAATGTGATTGGCTCGTAAGTATGCATGTACGATTCTATGTCCCCTCGTAACTCCTTCAAGAATGGTCAGATCTTGACAAATAAGATCTCAATGGATTCGTCGCGATATATGAAATCAACATAAATCTAACAAAAAAATAATAACCGATTTCAAAACACTACAGCACTAAAAAGTTAGAAATTATTTAAAAGAATACCTTTAAAATAGAAGTACGTATACATGTAGGTATTGTAGAAGTATAATTTGGAGTCGGTGCCCAAAATATGTGCTGGTTCTACTGGTTCTATAGTGGTGCTATTTCACGTGGCGTTTCTGCACGTCCTCCTTTCTTGCGTTTCCCATTTAAAAGTTTACAATAACGGATGCGTTTCGCTATTCTCTCCCCCGGCATCCGTCGAAAGTGGCCACAACAGCGCAGTTGACGTCTCATCAGGTAAGCCTCGATCCCACAAACATTGCAACGTCGCAGTATTTGTGTGTTTCTGACATGGTCCAACAATTTGACGTTCAGAATGTTGCTGAGAGACCACAGATGGAATCTGTCTAACGCACGGATGCGTTCACCAGGTCTCAGAAGTAGAGGAGGTCAAGAAGAACCATTGCCAATTATGGCGAATCCTACTAATATTATAAATGTGAAAGTTTGTAAAGATGTTTGTATGTTTGTTACTCAATCACGCAATAACGGCTGAAAGGATTTAGAAGAAATTTCTCCATAGTTTAAGTCCCGGGAAAGGACAGAGGATACTTTTCATCCTAGAAATTTCTCATTCCATGCGGACGAAGTCGCGGGCAAAAGCTAGTATAATTAATAAAATGACATATGGTGCCGAAACGTGGACACTCACGGTGGGGCTGGTCCACAAATTTAAAGTCGCTCAGCGTGCTATGGAAAGGGCTATGCTTGGGGTTTTTCTGAAAGATCGAATTCGAAACGAGGTGATCCGACAGAGAACCAAAGTCACCGACATAGCCCACCGAATTAGCATTCTGAAGTGGCAGTGGGCCGGCCATATTATCCGAAGAACTGATAACCGATGGGGTAGACGAGTTCTCGAGTGGAGACCGCGGATCGGTAAACGTAGTGTGGGACGTCCTCAGACTCGGTGGAGCGATGATCTTCGCAGGGCGGCTGGCAAGAGCTGGATGAGAGTAGCCGAGGACCGTGCTCAGTGGCGTGCTATAGGAAAGGCCTATGTCCAGCAGTGGACAAGCATAGGCTGATGATGATGAAATAAAATAAAGAGGACATGGTTGCCCAGCCATGCGTGAAACGGGTTTTTAATGGTTTTTATTAGTTTTTTTTTTGTTTTTGTTCTATCAAGAAAATGGAAAAAGATACAAGTATAAAACTTTCTAGACTATAGGACTGGGGTTCTTATTGCCATCGAGTAAAAATCCATCCAGAAGTTTTTTTTAACATTTCCTGGATAAATACATACATACTTACATACAATCTTGATCCTACTCACTCAGTCAGATTCAAGCCAACATAAGATAACACAATGATAATACGATAATAACTTCCACACAATACAAGCACTTGAATCAGAGTTTCCACTAATCTTTACTTGGTACTCAGTATTGAAACAACGAACCTTAATGTAACTTCGTGTCAACTTGTAACAACTTTAGGATTGATTGGGCCGAGTGGCGACCGTTATCACCAACTTTGCTTAGTCTAAAACTAAAGACAACTTGGTCGAGTGACCTCCAGCTTCATACTCGTACCATTGTTTAACGGGACAGGTAACTAGTTAGCGCCCGGAGACATTTTTTTTTATTACAACGGCGTTTACAACTTACAACTCCGTTTGGCTTAAATTAGGTACACATAAATACGGTGCGAGGTCGCGTCGTGGTACGACGCGGCATCGTTTCACGTCGTAGATATCTACGACGAGCGACATAAAAAAAATCACTCCACAAAAATTATAATAATTATAACCTTAAGTAAACAAAATCAAATGTCAAAACATCATAAAGTCATCACATTGAAAATACTTCGGTATATTTTTTGCGTCAGTTAAATTAGATTCAATTAAAATATCAACGTCAATCGTCAAATAATAAATTACATTTTGAAAATATTGGGTAGTTAATTTTAAGAGGAAATACGAGGCGCTGAAAATATGTGATGATAATAAATAACATTGGGTAATAAATAACATATGGATTCCGTACCAACCTTATAGCATTACAGTCTAGGTATTATTTAAAAGAGGTACATTTGAAACACTCAAAAATCAACGAATTAATCTGAAAAAGAAGTTAGGATTACTTGTGATGTTTCGGGTGCAATAATTAGTTACTTCATTTTTGCATCAAAGCGCGCGCGTCGATGCCGCCGCGATGGTTGAATTAACAAAGAATATCGGCATATTTTGTTGTCAAATAATTTTATTCTTCCTCAAGCTAAGAACTTGGCATATTATAAAAAAAACAAGTATTTTCAAAGACTTTTCTAATGCTATGGAGGTGTCAAGTTGCTACCAGGGTGGGTAATTGGGCATGGCTCATCTGTCGATTATACGATTATTTTAGAATGGCCGTACCGAGTGGTCCGGGTTTTCACACATAAACACGATACGACGTCGCGTCTTGCTACGACGCGTTAATTTGGCTTAAATTAGTACAACTAATCGCGAATATCTAGTCAACTCACTACTAATCGTGACTTATAATTCAACTCAGAGCTCGATAATGGTTCACAATTTCGCTCAAATTAAAGCCAAATTAGGGTGTCGTAGCACGACGCGACGTCGTATCGTGTTTTGTGTGAGAGCCGCCGCGCGGGCCACGACGACGTCGTGCCGTTTCACTGTGCAGCGGCGCCGCGCCGTGGTGACGTGTCCGAGCCATGTTCTGCGGGAGTTAAAGATAATCGGGATCAAAGGTGCAGTTAGAATAGACGGGCGGAAACTTTCCATTTCATGGTCAACGAAGTTACGGGTTAATTTTAGTGCCCTAATTCGTACTTTAGGATAATGTCGCTTAACTCGAAGAGATGGTGCGATGAATGAGTGGATAGGAGGTTAACCTCAATTTTCTCGTAGCTAATATTATGTTAATCTACTGCCCACAGCTGTCTGTTGTTTTTTTTGTACTTCGACCAATGAATGGATTTCCTTGGAGTTGGAGTTTTTTTGTCCATTTTGTCTCGAAAATGATCTAGTTTTTGAAATGGACACCCAGTTTTACTTATATCGTTTATTAAGTCACAGTTTCTGTGTTATTTTCAATTAAAAAAAAATCAGTTGATTTCGATTTCGGCTTGTAAAGAAAAAAAAAAAGAAAAAATATAACAAATCTATGAATATGATTCATTTATAGATAATTGTGGCATTATATTTACTGAATCCTTTATACCTTTAAAATGAAGTCTTGTCAATATTTAGGACAATGCCCATTCTTGAAGTATTCCAATTAGTTAGTTTTTAAGTTTTACAACAACTTTTGTTCCATGAGTTTTTCCCAGATTGTTTTTTTTTTTTGGAAATATCAGGTTTTATATAATTTTATTGAATTCTCTTTACGCGCTCTACCAATATCGCAGCCTTCAGTGAATCATTGTACCTTTTAAAATGAATATAGAATAATATCAATTCTATGTAACATATAAAGTTATAATGCTTACATTATCTATCAAACAACGCCACTACGAAGCAGAAAAACCGTAAAAAATTATGAAAGTTTGGAAATTAAAACAAAAAAAAAAAACAAAAGTCGCAGGACAAAAGTTGTAAATGACAAACTCTGAAATCAGAAATCAATAATTTATTTCAACGTATAGAAATTACATTCTGTTTGCTGAATATCGACGTATTATATTAGCCGCTGCCTTCGGGCCGTATTGGTATTGGAAGAAAAAAGAAACTCCAATCTGACAATCTTTTTACATCAGAGCCTATATGATAAGTTTTTCTCAAACATGCTTGAAAATTTTTGCATTATTTCTAGAACCTTCTTCGAGATAAATCGAAATTGTTGTACGGGCCAATCACACGCGAGCAGCGGCCGGAAAAAGTTCTATGAAAATTCATAACTGTCGTGTTTTGCGGCCAAATAAATTACATACTAAACTCATATATGTCGTGTTATTTAAAAATGGAACGATCTTTTACTCCGAACAATGACAATCAAGGAGGTAACTTATCACAGGTTTTATTTTTTCGAACTGGCTTGCGATAAAAAGCTGGATATACCTATTGAAAAAAAAAGATCACTTTAACGCGGCAAAAATTATTATTGTTCGTTTGTGGTTCGTCCGATTTTAAAAGTTTATTGAATTTTTCAAATAAAAAGTTCTGCCTTAGTACTTCTTAGTTAAAATTTCCGCGCATTATTTGAGAAACATCATATACAAGCCTTGGCCACAACTAGACATTGATGGACTCACGATTATGGAATCACGATCATTTCCACGTTCGTCCATCAAGGCCTATTTTGCTGGCCGCTGCAGTAATGTACTATAAAAGCCAATACATTAGTTAATTGTCAGCCGTTCACGAGCATAACGCAGGGGTCAGCCATCACCAGTCTCAAGAATTTTAGAGGGAGACAGGAGACCCGGCCACCACGCCACCATTCGAGTGACCTTCAGCAAACCTGCAGATTGAATTCATGACTCTGAACGATATGTTTGAGGAATTGTGCATTTTAGAAGTAACCCTGTATACATGCGGCCGAATGACCGCAAGCTAAGCAACTGCAAATGCTTTACAGACCTAATATGTCATGTCATTAGTCGTTGGAAATGAACCGACATAAAACACCGTTAATAGCACACCTTTTAATAATACGGTATTTGACACGACCAATAATAAATTATTTCATATGCTCGATTAAAACAAAAATTACAAAATATCTCGGAAAATGTATCTCTTTTAGTCAATTACTGGTTATTACAATTTTTAAATAGATTAAACACAAAAAGAGTGCTCTGAAATGTGACGTCATAAGCAAGTATTTTCGTACAAAATTCCGTTTTAAAAGTAACTCATTTGATATTTTGTCAAATACCCAATTACATAAGCAGCCTATATACGTCCCACTGTAGGGCACAGGCCTTCTCTTAGGGAGAGAGTATGGGCTTAATCACCACGCGTGCCCACCGCGGATTGGCGATTTCAGGCGCTGAGGTATATGAATAGCTCAGACACTCAGGTTTCCTCACGATGTTTTCTTTCACCGTTAGCGAGTGGTATTGCTACTATAACTTCACAAATGTACATAACTTAGAAAACAAAGTCATAGGTACATGCCCGCACTGGGAATCGAACCTGGGTCGCCCGCTTCCGAGTCCAATGTTCTACCCACTAGGCTACCCCCGCATTAACGATATGGTAAAAGCGGCTCTCGCTAAAAGCCGGTAGTTATTTCATATTTAATGGCAAATCAAGTTCATAACGTCCGCTCTGATGTTGATTTACACCTTTAGAACCTTTTAAGATTTAATGTGTCATAATGATATTTTTGATTTTATTTATTTAGAAAGAGATCTATCAAGATTGAGGCAAGTAGTAAACCCCGGTCACTGCCTATCCCTTCGGGATACATGCATGAGTTTATGTTATGTTTTTTATTTATTTAATAGACACAGCCAACAGATCTTGGATTAAACGATATTGTGGATATATTATGGAGCTTAAAATCTGTCTTAACACCCAATCACAGGCCTGCATCGACACACTTACAAAAAAGTTATATTATATGTCTCGGATCTAACATGAAAAGCGTTAATACGTTAATCTGCGTCAGCGCTGAAGTTCTTCGCGGACTTTCATCACATACTGAGTCGGAGCCCATTCACATTTGCCACACCTACGTTGGTCACTTTTGTACCCCTGTCGTACCGTGTCTGGCTAATTTCCAGTGTGTTTCTTGCTTTTTTTATGTATGTTATTGTTTTGTTATATTCTTTCTTCGTACTGTGACTTTTAAATGGATTTGTATTGCTTTGCTTTGTATACGTGTGTGTCTCTTATGTGAATAAATTATTTATCTATCTATCTTAATGAATTATCACAATTATGCAAATAGAAAAAACTGCAATAACATAAATATAGCAATATTTTTATCTCAACACTACTATTTTATAATTTGGTAATTGAACAATCATTTTGGTATCGTTTGTCAGATTATCTAGTTTTAAATAATCTAGAACAATTTTTGAATTTAGGTTTAATTTTTTTTTTTATTTTCTGCCATCATTCACGGAGAAATTAGAAAAAAAATTTGGTCGTAATCTTTCGTAAAAAAAGACAAGTAAGTAAATCCGAGATTAAGTTAATAAAATTTATATGTCAAAAGAGCCGCAAGGTACTGCAATTTCGTTAATTTATCAGTACTCTACTCTATGGGCACGAGGAGTAGGAAGGTATAACACCGTTATTTATAGAAAGGTACTCTACAACTATTCGCCTCTCTATTCCTCTATTCGTTTCTTAAATCAATCGTACTATATTGTTACATCCGTCGCCGCCGTCACTAGAAATTGATTCAACAAAAACACTCCACAGCACTATAAAAGTTTCTTGGAAACTTTTTTATGCCCTTTTGAGCCAAGTACAGGCAAGACTCAGTGCAGGGCAGAGCCGGTCTTCATGTCAATGAATAAATTTGCAGCCAGTTAATTTACTTCACTTCGGAAGCGGTCTTTACATCGGCTAAGAAAATATTTCTGAAGTGCTTGCACGAGGCAGTACTCAGCACTTCAGCTACATGAGTCACAGATCGTGGTAGTACAGGAGACTGGTTGTCTCAGATGAAACAGGTTGGGATTCGATCCATTTGTGAATTTAAGTATACTCCGTTCCGCGAGTCGAACTCCTAGGGAGCAAATACTCGCATCTCATTGGTCAATGCGTGCGGCTAGAGATAAGCGAAACAATAAGCGAAGACGGTCCGCTTCATAGGGTAGGTTTACTTGATGCAGTGGCTATTGAAGGTAATTTCCTTTGGGAGCTCGTTTCGTGGAATGGAGTTTAGCAGTATTTACATCCCTGCGGTACTCACCCTCTCTCTGGTGAAAACACTCACGCACTCACGCTCATTTACTCACACACATAGAGGGAGAACACTAAATAGCTCAGACACTCAGGTTTCCTCACGATGTGTTCCTTCACAGTTAGCGAGTGGTATTGCTACTATAACTTCACAAATGTAAGAAGTCATAGGTACATGCCCGCACTGGGAATCGAACCTGGGTCTCTCGCTTCCGAGTCCAATTTTCTACCCACTAGGCTACCACCGCTATGTCTATGTCTCGCAGTGGATTTGTTAAAATTTGTGGCCCCTCCAATAAGTTAAATTTTTATGCAGATTTGTGTCAGCATGAAGCTCTATCAATAACGGCGAACGAAAATACCATGACCATACCTGTGTGACTGAGGATAAGAAAGTAACCACTCAGCTCTTGAGATTGCCAATCTGCGGAATGCACATAGCTTGTACCGTCCGTGCTCTACGTCTATACAGGGTAGTAATTTGAGATGGGGTAGCGCGCTTAGAAGAACTTCCTGTACATTTGCAGCTACGGGAAAATATTCTTGGCAGACTGTATTTAAAAACCTATTTAGAGGCTAAAAATTCCACCCATGCCGGGACTTGAACCCGCGACCTCTGGCTAACCGTGCCAGCGCTCTCCCTACTGAGCTAATGGGCAAGTGCAGGCTGAAATAGAACGTAGACTAAACTCTACTTTATTTTAAAAACATATTTAGAGGCTAAAAATTCCACCCACGCCGGGACTTGAACCCGCGACCTCTGGCTAACCGTGCCAGCGCTCTCCCAACTGAGCTAATGGGCAAGTGCAGGCATCGGCTAAAGAGGTTCCAAATTGGGGCCCCAGTTTCGGTGTTTTCCATCTTTGTGATGACAGAATGGGGCCAGTTGGGGTCTGTTTTGATTAATCAAGCGTGACACCGCTAGACTACTCGGCCAACGAGGCAGTCTATGACATAAAGGTGATCGCGGTATTTCGCACTCCCACTGCGGAGATGATCGCACAAAAGTTCGGCTACCTAGGCGCACCGACTCAGGACGTCTGGATTAATTACGCCCCCAGCATGCGGGCTTTTATCTATTCTTCGAGTTTAGGCTCTATTGCGGTTGGCGTAAGCCGGGATTACGACCGCGCCTGTCGCTGCCAATTTGGATTAGGCTTTTTGATGCTATCTGCGTCCCGTCTCTAAGCAAATATCGACTCAGCGGTAGGAAGTTTCTTCGTTTGCAGACTGCTGTTTGTTCTTTCTAAAACAGCCTTTGTGCAATGTACTGGTCGAAGTGGTTTGCTCTATCCTGCAGAGGTCAAAATAAATACTGTATACAGCAGTTAGCATCTACCGTATGTAGCAGTCACATTTACTTTTACGTTAGATTTTCGTTTCAGTCGGCCGTACAGAATAGAGAAGAACACTTCACTAAGTATATCGCAGGAACGTAAGGCACAAATAAGTCTATATAAGCTTTTTAGCCTCTAGGTTTTAAAAATTGTCTCAAAACGGATTAGTGCAAAAAAAAGAATGTAAGTAAAAATAAGTAATTAGTAAGTATTTTTGAAAACCTATTTTGAGGCAAAAAATTCCACCCATGCCGGGACTTGAACCCGCGACCTCTGGCCTCAGCACGGGTTAGTGCAACAAGAAGAATATAATTAGTAAGTATGTTTGATATTCTACAAGTAAGTTGCAATACCTGTTAATGTTTACTTCATAACTTAGGTTAGCTGGTAGACAGTGCTAAGTAGCATTAAACTCGCCTATATGCAAAAAAGCTTTGGCCTTTGCATCCACGTAATGAGGTGATTTATGCAGCGTCCAGTGGCACCATCACTCACACTAGATGGGTGAAGGGACCACTCGGACGCTGCAGTGCCTGGAATATTGTTTTAGATGCAGTAGGCTTTTAGTATGTGCAAAACTGTGTGTTGAAATGCAATAAAGGATTTTAATAATAATAATACAACTATCCTGAAATGGCGCCTGCAAAAAGTATGTACGTACAACTGCTAATCAAAATCCTCTAGTAAAAGTTTCGAAACGTTTTCGGAATTCAGGCAAACATTTTTAGTGTTCGAGAAACAGTAGTAAATGACTCGCAGCTAATTGACTGCAAGAACAAAAGTTGTTTGGGATGACTTGAATACGTATTTTGGAGATACATTTTTTTCTTATGGAGCAAGTATAGAGCAAGCGCAGATTCAAGGTCATGGCGCGTTATATGCCGGCACCGGCACGACACAGCTGCAGCTCAGCTCCGCCTCTAATTCAGGCTACCGCTAGTCGCCAGCACGCTAACCACGCGGTGCAAGCTCGCCGTATACATAAGCAGCCTATATACGTCCCACTGTAGGGCACAGGCCTTCTTTCAGGGAGAGAGTATAGGCTTAATCACCACGCGTGCCCACCGCAGACTGGCGATTTCAAGCGCTGAGGTATGTGAATAGCTCATGGACAATACATTGTGTTGTTTGTATGTTATGTTACGTCGTATGGCCAGCCTGCTGCGTCTGAGAAGGGTAATCTGCGCAAAGCTGTGGCAATCCTAACAGGCCACTGCTCACTAAATACACATTTCCTCAACATGGTACTAACCGACAGCCCGCTTTGCCGGGGATGCCTCAAAGAAGAGGAAACACCCGCCCACGTGACCATTCACTGTGAAGGCGTGGAAAAGCAACGGACCGCCATCATTGGGCAGCTGGGATCCCTTCAGGAGGCCTGTAGTGACATCAGAGCACTGCTGGCCTTCTGGAAAGAGATAGGCTGGCTGGAGTGAGCTCACAGCTTTGCTATGTACAATGGTCCAACCATGAAGCTAAGTGCGGAAATCTCAGGTCTAACTAACTAACGTCGTATGGCCAACGCACACAAATTTAGCTGAATCTTGACTGACCTAGCATGCTCGGTTCTTATCAAAGACCAAGATAACACGGCTATTTTGTCTCAGCCTGTAGAAAAGCTCATATCGCATATCGCACCCGCATATCGACCGCAAAATGTTAGATGCATTCAGAGGTAAGTAGATGATCGAAAAGACCCCTAATTCGACTAGACAAGTTTTTAGCTACTAAAATATACGTGCTCTTTAGTCAAAACGTGCGGGTAGGTGAAGTCTGACATTTGTCTCGCTCACACCTTTTAATATTTTTCAGGATTAAAAAAATTACCGTGTAATAATAGTATTATCAAGCAAAGCCACGTTTATCACAAGTATAAGTACGTATTCATATTTTTTTAGAAGAATTATAACTAGTTCGTAGTAACTGTGTTTTTGTGGAAGTATTATTTTGACTTTTAAAGTTATTGATGGCAATCACGAAATTATATCACATAGGCTTTGATGTATTAAGTTTAAAATGATTTGAGAAAAGGTGGTCAGAGTGGAGCTTTTTTCCCGCTGCCTTTTTCTCCACTACAAATACGGACCGAAGGCAGCGGCTAACATAGTAACATAGTACATTGATATTCAGCAAACAGAATGTAAATTCATTACGTTGAAATAAATTATTTATTTCTGATTTCTGTTAAATGAGCATGCTTTTGATGCACTGAATGTGTACTAGCAGAGAGGAGAGCGGGGGCGACTCTCACTCTGCTGCACGGTAGAGATGATGAACGGTGATAGAAAGATGGTTCAGCTTGTAGACGTTTATTTCTACATGCTTCTATCACATTTATTCGTCTAATAAGTTTTGTTTATTATCAGATAACCTTGATTTTTTTGCATTTTGTGAGATTTTATGCGTCGATATAATTTAAATTTCACTCCAATCTAATTTTGTCCACAAAACTGCTTTATACTTACTCTTACGTACGTGTGATTAGGTTTACTTTGAACATTATCACTTTTTTTTACTGATGTGTTTATTTAGAGCAAAGAAAACGGCATAACAAAATCCGAACATTCACAAAAAACTTCGTCATAAAAAAGTAGCACAAGAAACAAAAAACATAAAACTATGATACTAAATTAATGGTACAATAAAAAATATTCTTATCTTATTAGATTAAAATAGATTCTTATCTTATTAGATTATTGTACACTCCAGAAAACAAAATACATTAAATACATTATTCATCATCATTATTATCAGCCATTTGACGCCCACTGCAGGACATAGGGGTTTTGCCGGAATCCCCACGCTTGGCAGGCGGGTTGGCGATCGTAGCATGCGGTTGGAATCTCAGGAAGACGCTGCTGCCGTCCCTTCTCCTGGTAATGTATTTCCTTAGTCGCCTTCTACGATATCCACAGGAGGAAATGGAGTGACGCTATTCTTAATCCAGCGCCACACGGTAGTAGTAATAAATACATTATTATCTTATCGTAATGAAAAATACCGCCCCGGGACACACCCGATACAAAAGATCCCAAGACGCTAGCAGCGTTCCCCCGCTGCACCGCCAGGGAAATCCTTTGGATCAGGTACGCCCCTCATACTCCCATTGTTTCCACAGCCAGTGGGACGAACAAAAATAATGTAGCATAAGCTGGCTATGTATCCCAATCTTAAGTTTAACTTCAGCAGCGGCTCCCGCAAATGTCAATCCTATATGACTTAACTGACTGGTCGTAAGTGCCGTGTGAGTTCTGCTTCTCACCTACTCTATGTAAGTGAGGCCAAAAGTTGACCTGTATCTTTGTCCTTTGAACCAAGTTTCATTTTATCAGTTCAGAGTTGGCCGCAAACGTTCGCTTCTTGCAATGTGCTGATAAAAGATAGGTCTTTGGCTGACGTCCTACCCGTATTCTCAAAGAATTACCTGTTCAGCAGTGTTGCCAGATGGCCTTGTGAATTTTCCCCCAAAGCTCACCCAAAATAAGTGTGTCTAGAGCACGCGCCATCACTCATGTCCCACGGAGAAGACCTTGTCTGCATTGAAATAAGGACTAAAATGTCTTAACCAAATCGACTTCAGTAGTGGCGCGGATTCTAGCTCAAAATCGAATTTCAAAATCAGTCTTCATAAACAATTTTTTAATTTTTTTTTAAAGTTGATAAATATCATGCCCCCGGACAATAAAAGTTACTTTTATTTTGTTTTTGAATAAATTTACAATTTGGTACCTAGTCGATTTTCGTGGCCGAAGTTTAATTAAAAAACCCAAAGTTATATTATCACTAAAAGGTTGCTCAGTTAGGTACGTACTAACATTTTAACTTTTGTTCTAATGGAAACATACAGGGCGTACGTTACACAGGGTGTGTACAACTTTGAAAATGGTAAGAAATTTTTTCCGTGGTTTTCCATTGATAAAATGTATGTAGCATGTTTAGGCTGTTTACGCGTACGCCCGTTAAAAGTTTCTAGTAAAACGAACCGCTGACATTCTATTGGGCCTTTTAAGCACCCGGTATTTGTAAGCACGTTGACCTAAAACCCTGATTAAAAATATTTTCCAACCCTTTACTTTACGGACTAAGTTGCACGAACTAAAAACAGCGTTTAACTTTTTTAATAAACCTTCATCCGACGGAACTCGACACCATTCTCCTATAGTTCCTAGTCTCGCTAGAGGCAATACTATGCGTTTTCAAGGATGGTTATTTTATTGAGTAGTCATTTCACCCATGTCATATCTTCCCTACTATTTACTACGAAACGCAGAATTCTCAAAATGTTGACCTACCCTCATGTACCTTAAAGCTTAGCCGGGACCCATTCTCCACTTCAGCCATGCCGTCACAGAAAACGTGCCTTGGATTTCTATTCAAGAAAGAATTCCTTTTACTTCTATCAAACTAATATTATTTTCAAATTTGTTAATAACATTGCACAAAACAAAACTTTCATTGCTTTTGGATAAGATAAGCAGATAAGAATATTCTTTATTGCAACTTTGACCTTCAGTCAAACCTTTTCTGACCTTTTTTGACCTTTTCTGGCTCGATTGAGCTTGATCAAACCTTGATTGAATATAAAAATACATAATAATATGTTAGCTAAGTAACTCGTCCAAGTTTAATTTCGTAAACTGTGATCATGCTGTGTACAAATGTTGATCTTACATAGTACATAAGCAGCCTATATACGTCCCACTGTAGGGAACAGGCTTCTCTCAGGGAGAGAGTATGGGCTTAATCACCACGCGTGCCCACCGCGGATTGGCGATTTCAAGCGCTGAGGTATGTGAATAGCTCAGACATTCAGAGTGGTATTGCTACTATAACTTCACAAATGTACATAACTTAGAAAACCAAGTCATAGGTAGGTACATGCCCGCACCGGGGATCGTAATTGATGTGATCTCGATAATCTATCTGTTTTGTGTGCCTAATAAATAAATAAATACATTTTGTTTTTATCCAAAGCTATAATAAATCAGTAAATGTTGTCTCTGTCTGTCTCTCTCTGTTTGTTTGTACACGCATCTCGCAAAACCACTGAACGGAATTGAATAAGACTCACCATGGTAATAGCTTGATTCCCGTATAACATTCTCTACTCTTCTTATTCTTCTTCTTCGTATTGTTTATACTGTACCACCACGAACAATCACAGTGTAAAGGACTTTGTCCACTTTGTATGGGCGATTTGGCTAAACGTGAACAGTCAATTAAATTAAAATTAAGTAATAGGTAATTTGCATCAATATACTTGGCGGTCTTCCTCGTGGCTCGTTCTTTAAGTCGAAATTTCCATCACGAAAGCGTTTAAACCAAAATCGCACGGTGCGTTCATTAGTAGACCCCTCTCCAAACGCAGCATTGATATTGCGGGCTGTTTCTGCCGCGTTAGTTCCGCGTCGGAACTCGTATTCAAAAATCACTCGAATTTTCGCAGTATCCATCTTTCTTGTCTAAATTGAATAACAATAACAATTGAAAGTTGATATTCAAATGTTTCACATTTAAAAAAAAAATAACATCATAGAAACCATTTGAAAAAATTTTCATTCGAAAACCTCGAACCATGAAGATTCTATGTCAATTCAAAGAACCTATTGCAATAAAACGGCAATTTCATACTTTAACCCCTAATAGTATTGTTAGGTTGTTTATCAATTACTCAAGTATTACAATTCTCAGTTCAGAACTGACTGACTTCTGATTGGCTGGCTCCGACCTTCAGGTACCTAGTTATCCGTACCGATTGAAGAAGATTTTTCTTTACAGCTCCTACATATTTCATATTTTCCGGCATAATGTTGACAGCGTAATGATATGCCAAATAACGTACAAAGACTTATGATAAAGTCGTTTGCCATTCCAATTTCACACCTCAGGGGGCACATCATTCCTTCCCGTTTCAGTACACGCACCAGAGGACTTACTCAACTTAATATTAGCTGAAAAGAAAAAATCATACGTCTATTTGGTGCTTTTAGACTAAGCGAGCAAAGGCTCAAATTCTAGCTAGATAAAACAGGTATTCACTGACCCGGCAACAAATAATGTACTTACAGACCATCGATTATAACTGTTTTATTTATTGATTTTTTGCAAGGTAAAGGGCGTCACACACGGCGAAGATACGATAATATTTTATCTTAAGAATATCGCTCGCCGTCCAATTCAATTCAATGGACCATCACACACGACGAAGTTGATATATATTTTTATATTTTCGTATCTGTCCATTTATTTTATTTTATTTTATTTTATTTTATTTGGTGTACAAAACAGATCACAACCATTACACGATATATAAATAATAAAATGACATGAGTACTAAGTTGTGGTCTAAAGCATGCACACACAACATTGCCACATGTGAATTAGAGTATTGAATTGTATGGCGAGCGATATTGTATCTTACGATAAAATATCATCGTATATTCGCCGTTAAGAGTACGAGTGAGAAATGTTTTATTTATAAACCATAACACCAGATTTACTAAACAATGTGTTGATTATCTTCATAATTAAAGAAGAGTAAGTGTAAGTGAGTAAGCACTAACCGGTGCTAAGGACAGTCTTTAAAAACCAATTTAGAGGGCTATTTTAACTATACTTCGGCCAGATGTAGATGCCTGTACGTAATACAGAGAAGTTTGCGAAGAGGCTCGAAATTTCGCCTGTGTCTGCACTTGCCCATTAGCTCAGTTGGAGAGCGCTGGCACGGTTAGCCAGAGGTCGCGGGTCCAAGTCCCGGCACGGGTGGAATTTTTAGCCTCTATCATCATCAGGCATTTGACGCCCGCTGCAGGACATAGGCCTCCTTCGTGGTTTTCATAACCTTATGGGTTTTGCCATAATCGCCACGCTTGGCAGGCGGGTTGGAATTTCAGGAAGACGCTGCTGCCCGTCTCCTGGTAATTGAATTCCTTAGTCGCCTTCTACGACATCCACGGAAGGAAATGGAGTGACGCTATTCTTAATCCGGCGCCACATGGAATTTAGCCTCTAAATAGGTCTTTACTTTTAGTTATAAATCCTATTCTAGCCAAATAAAACAGATAATAATAATAACTTCCACACAACACGACCGATCATTTGTCCCGGTCCCAAACTAGGATACCTTGCGCTATGGTAACCAGGCAAGGACATCAAAAACTTGGAAATACACCCATAGATATTAACTGAACGGACATAAATACAAACCATTGATTATATGCTCCGTAGCCCCTTCATAAATAAATGAAAGGGTGAGTATAAATTGCGTAAGAAAACATTCGGGCAAGTTGATCGATTGGACAATAGCCACTCGGGCAACTCGGGAGAGCTCGTGTGCGTCAGGGTAGCGGGATTCGATATCGCGGTATGTGCGCGAGATAGCGTAGGATTTGAATAAAATATCTCAAAGCGCAGAATTGTCGATTAAAACGCGCACGTCTCGTGAAGTGCGGAGACATGCTGCTTACTAGAATGAAAATAATCTATTTTATTTATTTTATTTTTATTTATTGAAAGAAAACAAACAAATTGCACAATATAGTTACAAGACAAAACAATCTTATATGGATATATATTATTATGTAATTGTAAAACAAGTGACGTTTTCTATAGATTAATACAAAGACATACATTAACACAAAGACATTTTGAAATGTTTGCGCGGTAATTATCAGACGATGACCATCTTTCATCGTGCCCTGCGTACCCTAACTCATGCACTCAGCAGGACCTTGTGATTGCAACTGATGAGGCAGTCAGCCACAGAATTTTCTCTGTTCTGTGCAGTCAGCGTTCAAGTTCAAGGGCCGCAATCGTGAATAAAGAATCGTCAAAACCTGTGAGCTGCTTGCTAGCCCGACGCACACATAATTTTACGAGAGTGTAAAACACCGGTTTACGATCGGCCACATCGTATGTGCCCCCTACACAAGAAAACTAATATATATCAAGGCGTGACAATTATTTTATTGTTTGTTTGTTTGCGGAGGGAGAATCGGGTTTAGTAATAGAACTCGTTTATTAACCATTAATAGAGTAGTGATGTAATAGTCATCACTTGTTGTCCTATCACCTTGAAATTATGTCCGAAACAAATGAAAAATTCATACTACCCATGCCCTATTAAGGGCTCCAGGGAGTAACACTAGCGCCACCGAGGAAAACAGATCATATCTTTTTTTACAGATCGAATTTGCAAAAAGTGTGTACAATCTCTTAATCGTGTTAACAGTGAATTTGAAGAACCCACGACAAAATTCACTCACGACCCAAGTCGTAAGACCCATGACAAATTTACTTGGCAAAATTGATTTTTATTTGACGACCTCGTAGCGCAGCGGTAGTGCATCTGCATACCACGCGAGAGGTCCTGGGTTCGAATCCCGGCTGGGTAAAAAAAAGACCCCAGGTCTTGGATGTTTACATGTTTGTGATGTCGTTGTTTCTGGTTCCCACGGCACAGGGTATCCTAGTGTGGGGCCAGAAGCAATGTATGTGCCTGTATGTAAATGTTTGTTTATGTTTGTTTGTTTATTTTGAGTCTGACTATGAAAAAAGTTATGTCATAGTTTATCTAACAAATAATCACGATTAGACCCGTTAAACAACATAACATAAACTCACGCCCGTATTCCGCAGGGGCAGGCAGAGACCAGGGTCTGCCACTTGCCACAATCCTGACAGATCTCTTTCGCTTCATTAACATTCATTAGTCGTTGCGGTTTCGGGTACTTTTTTCTTGCTAATACATCCCCTATTTGGTCGAAGGATGTCCGCCGCCGGCGGATAGGACACACTGATTAAAGACGAAAGTTTTTAATCAGTGCGTCCTACCCGTCACAACCTACGGTGCCGAAACGTGGACACTCACGGTGGGGCTGGTCCACAAATTTAAAGTCGCTCAGCGTGCTATGGAAAGGGCTATGATCGGGGTTACTCTGAAAGATCGAATCACCGACATAGCTCACCGAATTAACATGCTGAAGAGGCAGTGGGCCGGCCATATCATCCGAAGAATTGATAACCGATGAGGCGAGTTCTTGAGTGGAGACCGCGGATCGGTAAACGTAGTGTAGAACGACCTCGGACTCGGTGGAGCGATCTTTGCAGCGCGGCTGGCAAGAGCTGGATGAGAGTAGCCGAGAATTAAGAAAACTAAATAGTAGGCCAGTGGAAATTAACATTAAATTCGCAAAGCACGATGTAGTGCTGCATTTTTGGTATGTTGTTTGGATCAGTTAGGGTGATGTAAATCCCAATTTGCAACTTCGAAAAAGTTGTGCTCGCTGCGCACCACGTGATAAACTGCGAAAATTTTGGACTTTTTTCACTTTTTGCTCTAAAAGTCATAAACTATGCATTTCCGACAAGTAACATTCACTACACAAATGAAGGTTATTAAATTTGCAACAATTTAAGCCTAATTGCAGCTCTCTAAACCTTATAACGACTAAACTGTGGCCATTCGAAGATGGTTCGTTTTTCCCGAAATATTGAAATTTTTAGTTTTGCTCCCGTTTGAAGCAAAATATTGGTAAAAACCGCTCGTTCTATGAGAAGGTCGTGTAATAAAGTTGTAGTGCATTTAATTTTATTTCATTAGAGCATAGAACAAAGTCTGTGAGACAAATAGTTCACTCACAATATCTGAAAAACAAAAAGAAGGTAGAAATAGATTTTTAAAGAATTGAAACTGAGGGCATATAAAATCATAAAAAGGATAATACTTTTTCATTTGCAGGATAGGTAATTAACAAAAGTACAAAATTTGGGAAAGTAGGAAAAAAGATTATACTCAAATTAAATGTTTAAGAAGCTGCAGTCACTCGGCGTT
Source organism: Yponomeuta malinellus (assembly GCA_947308005.1). NCBI lineage: Eukaryota > Metazoa > Arthropoda > Insecta > Lepidoptera > Yponomeutidae > Yponomeuta > Yponomeuta malinellus. The sequence continues at coordinate 15,740,075 of OX371012.1, forward strand.
TTTTTTTTGTTGAGGTTCAATTTCTCCTTCCTCCTCAGGTTTGTCACGTTCCTCTGGTTCGTAAGGCTCTTCACTTTCCTGTTCTTCCTCAGCTTCCTCGGGATCATTATCATCTTCATCTATCAAAATCAAGGCGACGTTATCGCATGACTTTCCTGAGCAGTTTAAGCATAAAGCCGAGCATTTGAGCCCAGCTTTTAAGCAAGTGCATGCCCCCCTGCATCCCTTTTTACATTTGCAGGCTATGATTTTGAGAAGCTGTGGCGGGGCTGGCTCTTTGTGGGTTGTTATTGGAATAAGGCCGCAAGAGCTCATTTCCCAACCCCATTCGATGGGGTCCATCTCTACTCCCAGACACTTTTAGAGTTAGAGTTTAGAGTTTGGATGCTACGTTTTTTTACAATTACCACTGTACTGTCACCTTCCTTGAGTGCCAGCCGACACACAAAGCAGACTCCCGGTGGAACCGACATTTTGATGACTATTTAGCCTGACTTCGTTCGCGTTAATAAGATAATAGTTTTTTGGCTGCTCCCCTGCGTTACCGGGTAGGCTACTTCCAATTACTATCTTGTGCGAAAATCAAAACCAAAACATAAGCCCGAAGGCATTTGTTTAGTTGATGGGAGTTTTAGCCAGTTTACACTGTTACCGCCTTCACCGCGTGGAGGCACTCCCAGCTTATGTTTTGATATGCAGATTGTGAGTCATTATGTTGTGCTGTTATAAAAGAAAATTAAATTTTCTACAACTTTATTTTACGACCTTCTCATAGAACGAGCGGTTTTGCCAATATTTTGCTTCAAACGGGAGCAAAACTAAAAATTTCAAATTTTCGGGAAAAACTGACTATCTTTGAAAGGCCACAGCTTAGTTGTTATAAGGTTTAGAGAGCTGCGGTTAGGCTTAAATTGTTGCAAATTTAATTAGCTTCATTTATGTAGTGAATGTTACTTGTCGGAAACGCATAGTTTATGACTTTTAGAGCAAAAAGTGAAAAATGTCCCAAATTTTCGCAGTTTATCACGCGGTGCGCAGCGAGCACAACTTTTTCGAAGTTGCAAATTGGGATTTACATCACCCTAACTGATCCAAACAACATACCAAAAATGCAGCACTACATCGTGCTTTGCGAATTTAGGGTTTTTTAGTGTCGATTTCTACTGGCCTATAGGCGTGACGATATCGAATATAACATTCTATGAATTAGTGGAGAAACATCCATTAATTTATAGTTATACTCGCCATGATTATTGTAATAGAAACGTTCAGGACAAAGTATGGCAGAAAATGCTAAGAAATGCTTATGGAAAATAAGAAATGCTTATAAATAAACTCAATTACTAAATATTGTATGTATGTGTATGTATGTGTATGTATGTATATATGTGTGTATATGTATATATGTATGTGTATGGTCATAGTCGTTTAGATTATATATAATGTAGGTATAAGAAGTCTTGGTATAATATATTAATTTATTTATCTTACTGACTAATCCTATACTATATACGCAGTTTCTGTTAGTACCCCACCATGTCACTAGAGTTGAGTATAGTATGTCTTTGATTAAATTGTAAAATGTAACAAAACTAACATTAACGGTAAGCGCCAAGTAATCATAATGCCAAACCTTCACCTGGTTACCACCCCACAGATTTACGTCTAGTGTGGTAATCAACGCAAACCATGCTTGTAATGTCTTTCTTTTTAATAAAACATTTTGTATATTTTTGTATTTTTGTAAATCGGAATGGAATACTCAATCAGCACAAGATACAGTCTTGAATCTTGTGCTGATTGTCAGGGTGAACCCGGTTCGCTCGAGGCACCTGCATATTTATTAATTGTACGAGAGCAAGAGCTTCTTCATACACGGACGACGACGTGGCTCGATATCTGGCAATAAACTACATTCTGAAAGGCTCCACGCCTTTTATCGTCATGCCTGGGCCATGGTTGCGCCATGACCGCGCCAGGTCCGTGCCATGCCCGTACCAGACGCCCGTACCGGATCAGTGGGCTCCGCGCCTAACAGTGCTATACGGAACCCTCGGTGCGCGAAACCGACTCGCGCTTTGTTGGTTATTTGATCTTTACGACAAAAAAAAACTAGCTTGAGTGTGTGTACTGACTAATGCAGAAGTCATTAAAGTAAAAGGCTTGATAGCTGTCGCATTAAACTCACGAGAATTTATTCCAGCTGAGTCACACGATCAATAGCACAGTTTTATATCGGTTCTTAATTCAAACCCAAGTGCTTATAAATAAGCCTTAACGGCCTTTAGTAGACCTCTTTAGCAGCTTTTTTATTTTCAGCTATGGGAATCAAAGTACAATTCAAAGTTTATTACGACAATTCGATGCACATTGCGCAGCCGATTAGTTCAATTAGGCCTGCGTGCGCCAGCTATCTGATTATATCTATCTGCTTACACAGGCGTAAGCTCTATCCAGTGAATAAGTCCAAATATCTTGAAACATGACAACAAGGCGCTCTTCTTCCCCAGCTGTCTTTAAAAGCAGCGTTCACGATCGATATCTATCACTAATTTTTTTATCACTGTGCCCCATCGCTGCCCCTGCGGTACCGACGTCGATCGCCTGGGCCACCATGGTCTATCGTGTCAGCGGAGCGCCGGCCGCCTTTCCCGCCACGCGGCTCTCAATGACATCATCCGGAGGGCCTTTACCACAGCCGGGGTTCCGGCCACGCTGGAACCCCCAGGCATCATCCGCGACGATGGTAAAAGGCCCGATGGAATGACATTAATCCCCTGGAAACATGGGAGGCCGCTAGTATGGGACGCTACATGCGTTGACACGCTGGCACCCTCTCATGTTTCCCAGAGTGGAAGAGCCGCTGGTTCAGCGGCTGGCGCGGCCGAAAGCCTCAAACGGCGCAAATACGGTTCAATAGGAAACAATTACATATTTGCGCCGTTTGGGGTCGAAACCATAGGCACCTGGGGCCCAGAGGCGCGCCTGCTGTTCAAAGACTTAGCGGCGCGCCTAATCGACGCATCGGGAGACCAGAGGGCCGGCGCGTACCTCGGCCAGAGGATAAGCCTGGCCATCCAAAGAGGTAACGTCGCCAGCGTTCTGGGCTCATTACCGCGGGACAGTGACCTGGGGCAGGTGTTTTATTTGTAAATATAGAATTAGTTATTTGTATATTTTTATCATTTATATATTAATTATTAATTCTCTTATTTTATGTTTGAAATATTTAAATAGTTCAATTATTATTGTTTTCCTGAATGCAGGTGTGTCTTTTCTTTTGTTCTCTGGTAGAACTTTATTGTAACTTTTGTAACTTTATGTATGTTTATAATTGTTATACCTATAGTATGTAAAGGTTTATGTAAGTATATTATTATTAAGTATAAGTATGTAAATGAATATTCATATTTGCACCTACTACCCGTCTCACTTTTCCTTCAGCAACTCTCCATCGTCTGTTGCCTGGAAGAAATCGCTATAAGCATAAAGCCGCCAATTGCACTGCATTTTTGTTCATATTTTATGTTTGTGTTTTTCCTGGTACAATAAAGAATATTCTTATCTTATCTTATTTGTAGAGCCATGCATAGATAAATTGTATGATTGACAACCCTGCCAATTTATTCGTATATTTCTGAATACGTTGTATACTTGTAGTATACTAGTATACTTATACATATATTTATGCAATCCTTGTCCAATGACTCGGTGTAAGTCACCATGGCATGGACCACACAGAAAGGACGTCGGGCGAGGGGGCAGAAAAGACGCGATGAGCTCGTGACTCTCACAGATCACAGAGCAAGGACGGTGGCCCACGCCATAGTCTACTTACTGGTTAATTTGAGGATTAATCGGCTCAGCGACGTACATCGAATTGTCATAATAAACCATGAATTGTAGTTATATGACATGGGGCCCAGATATTTGCACTGGTGCCGGTGATACCGACTATTCGAGTTACTTCGTCCATTGTTGCATATGTCGCCTTTAAACAAGGTATAATAAAATATGGTCAACACGAACAAAATTACTACAAGAAAAAACAATAGAAGTTCCATACATTTTGGTGCCGTAATTAGTAAGTTTAGTATGGAACAGCTTGTAGTTTTTTCGCAATTTGAAAGTTTCTCTCACTCTCGGATGTACGTAAATAGGGATTTTGTTACAGTTAGATCAGTATTAGAGGTTTTGGTTGTGAGATTGTGAACCTCCATGGGTTTCACTGATTTGTACTGGTGTTGCGATAAATGGCGACCGCGGACCGGACGACGCAGCGTGGGCAGGCCCCCCACCAGATAGTCTGACGACCTGGTTACGGTGGCGGGGAGTCGCTGGATGCGGGCGGCACAAGACCGGGAAGCTTGGAAAACCATGAGGGAGGCCTATGTCCTGCAGTGGGCGTCAAATGGCTGATGATGATGATGATGTTGCAATAAATTATTTTTTAAATGAAATAATTAGCTAGGTACTAGATAAAAGAAGAATTGTAAAATAAAAGTAAAGTAAGATATATTTATTTAAAAAATAAGTTATACTGAAGATGATACAAAGTCGATTTCACTATGAGGATTTCACGACAATGTTATTTGACACGAAAACTTACAATGGCGATACTGTATCAAGTGATAAATAAGATTTCAAGGCCTGTGGTCCCTGAGCCGTTCGAATACCACAGCGCTTGATATTGCCAATCCGTTGTGGGCACGCGTGGTAATCACGTCCAGTATGGACGATTCTCTCTCTGAGAGAAGGCTTGTGCCCAGCAGTGGGATGTATGTAGGCTGCATTATTATTACTAGATTTCAAGGCAAAATTTGTTCTAAATCACATTATGTTACCCCCACAGGCTACCCATCAGTGAAATTTCCAAAATTAAAAGCTGAGATATAATAGTTATTTGGACCTGTACTTTTTACACTAGCTCGTTAGGACATAAAGATATTCGGGTGTTATTCCGGGCTTAGAGAGCCGGCAAACAAATAACTTGACTTAATTAATTAACTTACGGTTATGCCGTACTGTTGTATCAGCTTTGCCCGGCTTCCCAGTTTGGCTAAAAGAGGCTATTCCCAAAAGGTCCAGGTAGGTCTGGCTCTGATGAACCTGTGTATGTATTTTCGCATCTCGTGTAGTTTTCAACATAAATAAAATTACATGTGTTTGTGTCAGCGACGCTTTAGGACTTAAATACCTATTAGTCTGAATAATAATTAGTAAGTAAGTATATTTAATATTAAGTAAGTTGCAATACCTGATAATGCTCTCATCAAAACTTAGGTTAGCTGGTAGATAATGCTAAGTAGCATTAAGCTCGCCTATGTGCAAAACTTTCTGTTTTTATATGCAATAAAGGATTTAATAATAATAATAATAATTAGTAGTGGTTAAACTTTATTGTATTCATCATAACTTAAGAGCATTCAATTTGACTAATTTACGTGTACTGAAATTTGCTTGGCCATCTAGATAAACATGAAGTTATGAAACCTTCATGGGATGACGTCACTGTAAAGAAAGAAAGAGAGGCGCCATCTTGGCTTGTCGTTTTCTTGGCGGGAAGGACTTAGTAGTAATGTTGTAAGGTAAATAACTCGAGTAATTGCGGAGCCTCTGCGGAGAAAACGTCGACCGTCTGTCATGCCAGCGGAATGCCGGCAGGCTTCCATGCTATGCGTCGATCAACGATATCATCCGGAGAGCTCTTGCCACAATCAATGTCCCGGCCATTCTAGAGCTAAACAGTGTAGCTCGGGACGATGGCAAGAGGCCTGATGGGATGTCGTTGATCCCATGGAAAAATGGAAAAACCCTGGTGTGGGATGCAACATGCGCGGACACTTTATAGCCATCCCACATCCAGGCCACCTCCACAACCAAGTGCAGAAGTCATTAAGCGGCGCCAGTACGCGACTCTAGCACAGAGTCACGTATTTGTGCCGTTTGGTGTCGAGACACTCAGACGATGGGGGCCCGAGGCGCGACTGCTCTTCAAAGAACTATCGTCGCGCCTCATCGACACGACCAGGGACCCCAGGGCTGGCTATTTCCGCGGGCAGATGATAAGTCTCGCTATCCAACGAGGTAGCGTAGCCAGCATACTGGGTACCCTTCCCAGAGGCGGCGATCTGGGCACCGTTTTCTATATTTAGTTATTTTTAATGATAAATAGTAAATACTATTAATAAATGACTGTAAATAAATATTGTAAATAAAGGACTCGAGCAATAATTACTATAATAATGCTAAGTAATTGACAATGTGACAAGTATAAATATAAATGTGAGTATGTCTTTAAGTATTTTATACCAAACAGGGCCGCTGCCACTCTTTCCATAGTCAAACATAGGAAAATACGGGTGTGTCCCTAACATTTGTATCTAAAGACTAGCAGAGCCGGCGTTTTGTTAACTTGGGATTCGTATAAAAGAAATCCTTCGAAGTGTTTTTATCACAAAAAAAAGATACGGCCGTTTATGCCGCAAAAGCAAAACACGTATATTTCGATAATCAAGGGAATCAAAATATGTAGGGTACGTTCCATTCACCTAGAAGTATGACATTTGGCAAGTAATATACTCTTATACTAGTACAGGGAAAAAACTGAAAAGTATGCATTTGAAATTAAATCATAAAAAAATTGTCCTAAGTTTGGGAAATGCTCAGAAAAAACTGCGAAACTCGATTCCTGAACTATTAATAACATGTAAGTACCTACAAATTTGTAGGTATGTACTTACATATTATTAACCGAGTCCGACTCGCGCTTGTCCGGTTTTTTTTCTGATGAGATAATGCTTAAAACCATATATGTATGTTAAATCGAATGGTCATACTTGTGATACAATGTTTCACAGGAGGCTGCGACGTTGCGAGACATATTTCGTAAAATATCAATTTAATTTAGGTTCATTTTTTTTTTTGTAGAATTCAAACTCTAATTTGACTCGTTTCACGTAATCATTGGAACTGGTTTTCGGTAGCCAGAGAGAGCGGATCATATATAAACCTTTAATTCGGATTTTGGTCTATTTAAGAATTGGAATCTAAATTCAACTTTGAGATAACTCCCGAAATAATAGAGTAGATTTCGGACTATCAATAAATAGCTCTATATACTGTTGTGTGTAATGTGAGCCGTCTATAAGTAAGCGTTAACTTTTTGCTCAAACTGCGCAATGTGTTACGCGGCACTGGCGCCATCTAACGGCACGAGTTAAGAGGATCTAATAATAGCTACTTTGTTCTCATCATCATCATCATCATCAGCCATTTGACGCCCACTGCAGGACATAGGCCTCCATCACGGTTTTTAACCATGAAGGGTTTTGCCATAATCGCCACGCTTGGCAGGCGGGTTGTCGATCGCAGTATGCGGTTGGAATCTCAAAAAGACGCTGCTGCCCATCTCCTGGTAATTTATTTCCTTAGTCGCCTTCTACGACATCTACGGAAGGAAATGGAGTGATGATATTCTTAATCCGGTGCCTTACGGCGACATCTTAATGTATACTTTGTTCTACTTAACGATATATAAATGAATTTGCACACGACACGTAGTTACAGAGTTACAGCCCTCTCCGAGGCGACATGTTTTCGTTGCACGCGGTTTTAGCAAGTGGCCCCCTACTACCGAACTGAAAGACGTTTCACGTCAATGTGTCAACGAGGAAGAACCCTCTGTACTGTGTTATAGTATATATGCCTTTAAATTCACATCTCAATTATAAATTTTCGTGCAAATTTCATTTTCTGCTCCTATTGTTAGGATAATGGATTCCAACACCCACACCAGTCCAAATCAACGACGTTGATGGTTTGAGTGGTGTTTCGAATATGCAATAAAATTTATTCTGTGGTAAGGTAAATTTGATTAAGCCAAATTTTCCATAATTAGAAATAGTCCACTGACCCAAATATTACTTCCATGATAATTCTATACGTATAGATAATTATAATCCATAAAAGTAAGTAAATAGGTAATGCCTTTTTACCCGACTGCGGCAGAGCTCAAAAGGAGGGTAATGTGTTTAGCTCGTATGTATGTATTTACCCTCATAAGAAGGCTCATGGTCACGCAACGAGCTATGGAAAGGGCTATGCTCGGAATTTCTCTACGAGATCGAATCAGAAATGATGAGATCCGTAGACGAACGAAAGTCGTCGAAAGTTGAAGTGGCAGTGGTCGGGGCACATAGCACGCAGAACTGATGGCCGATGGGGCCGAAAAGTTCTCGAATGGAGATCACGTATCGGCAAGCGCACCGTAGGACGAATAGCCACAAGATGGACAGATGACCTCATCCAAGTGGCAGGAAGGCGCTGGATGCAGGCCGCTTCCAACCGGTCTTTTTGGAAATCCATGGAGGAGGCCTGTGTCCAGCAGTGGACCTCTTGTGGCTGAATGATGATGATGTATTTACCCGACTGCGGCGGAGCCCAAAAGGTAATGTGTTTAGCTCGTATGTATGTAAGTATGTCCGATTCTATGTTTCCTCATAACTCCTTAACCAACGGTCAGATTTTGAAAAATGAGGTCTCAATCGATTTTTCACCCCTGACGGAGTGCCATAGGCTATATAAAATCGGTATTAATGGAACAAAAAGTCACAAAAAATTAAATTCCCAATTTAGCTACGTTAAAGTACATTGAGTCGCTAGATGGCACTGCTACATTTAATTTATTCGATTCAGATCCTTAGAATAAATTAAATGTAGACGCTATCAAGTAACGTTATAGGACAACCATCAGTAACTAGACGGCGGCGTTCGGCCAATCACGTGTCATGTATGTAAAACATCAGTACGCGGGTGTCATAGGCTATATATAAATCAGCATTAAAAATCACTAAAAAGACAAAAATAAAAACTGAAATAAAAAATAACCAACAACCCGACTACTGAGCATGAACTACTAAGCAGGCGGGACCAACCTAAGGAGCTATACTGCTGAATTTGGGTTCCGTCTGCTTAGTAGTTAATGCGTGTTAATGCTCAGCTGTCGGGTTGTAGTTATTTTTTATTTCAGTTTTTTGTTATCACACCTATTATCATAAGCGGTGGTAGCCTAGTGGGTAGAACATTGGACTCTGAAGCGGGAGACCCAGGTTCGATTCCCAGTGCAGGCATTTATCTATGACTTTTCTTTCTAAGTTATGTACATTTGTGAAGTTATAGTAGCTAACGGTGAAGGAAAACATCGTGAGGAAACCTGGGTGTCTGAGCTATTCACATAACTCAGCGCTTGAAATCGCCAATCCGCGGTGGGCACGCGTGGTGATTAAGCCCATACTCTCTCTCTGAGAGAAGGCCTGTGCCCTACAGTGGGACGTATATAGGCTGCTTATGATTATCACACCATAAAAAATATGAAAACAAAAAAGCAGTAAGAGCAACGTGTTTTTGAATGTTATTTTGTTTCAGATCTATTTATATAAAATCACTAAATGTCGTATACAGGGTTACCCTTTAAAATGCAATTAATTAAATACGTTATAGGTATTTGTCATTTACAATGACTTTTGTTTCACGACTCCTGATTGTTTTTTTATATTTTTCACCTCACTAGCTCGTAAAAGCTCTGTTTATCATTCGAAATCTGCGTGGAAATTCGCACTTTATCCGCTAGCGTGGAAAGTGTTTTTAAAATTCGAATATTTTTATTCAATAAAGGTTTCGTACAATAAATTACATATATATAGAACCTCATTGGTTTCGTAATAGTTTATATTCTCTGCAGCCAGTCCATTGATGATTGAAATGCAAATACTTATTTCATGTCATGCGCCAGCCTCATTTAAAGAATCGCACTGGCCGGCAAGAAAATTTGATTTAAAAAAAAAACTTTAAAATTTTCTTCTCTTTATTGAATTCACTTTACTTCCATTATTTTGGTTTGTTTTTTAATAAAATCGAAAGAAATCATAAAATATGAGCGAAGCTAGCAGCGACGAATTTAATATTTATTAAAACTGTTTTTCTTGCACCTAACATTTTCCTCGCTTTAGTGAGGTGAAAAGTTGTGTGTTGCGCTCGGCAGCAAAGTTATTTAGCGTCTCGTACCTTTGAAACCCTCGCTACGCTCAGGATTCTATATTTGAACCACTCGCTTCGCTCGTGGCTCAATCCTAGAATCCTTCGCTTGCTCAGGTTTCAATACAAGGTACTCGCGCCAAAAATTAACTTTGCAGCCTTGCATAACAAATAACTATTTCTTTTAAAACAAAATGTGCTATTGTGGTATGTCTGTTTTATACTGGCACTATTTGATAGAAATAATAATTAAAACCAAACATGTTGAATAAATTGGACGTTTTCTATGTAGGAAAATGAATTTTCGAAGGCTGTGACATTGGTAGAGTGCGTAATTCGCGAATTTAATATAATGAATCCACATTTAACAATATATTAAAAGGGCTGTATCGTCAACATAATGCAAAAATTTCGCACTGAGGCAAATCCATAACAGGCATAAATCATTTAAATAGATTGAAAAGAGTGAAGGCCCCAGAATACTACTCTGCGGGACCCCGCGTTTTGCGTTTCTTGATGCATGTAAACAAGTGGGTAACTGGCAGACTATTCGTGCCGTTCATCGTAATCTTAATTATTTCTTCGAGAGAATTTTCGGTTAAAATCGGAGTGACTTTTTTGTCACCGTCTTCTTTCCTCAACAAGATTCTGCCATTGGACGTCCAATTTAATATCCGTTTTAATTCTAGCAAATTTGCGTATTTTACCATACAGCTTCATTGTAGATGGAGGCAGGCGTTCGGTAACGTAAATGGGCTTAAGGTAGGTTATTGTTAAAGATTTTTGTAGTTTATGTAGTTTATCTAGTCTACTATAACTTCACTCCACTTGAAACTTGAAACTCCGCTAGAGGCTAGAGTTGAAACCAAGATAATGAGGGAGGCAGGAGTTTAATTTTCTGAAACCGGGATGTTTGTTATTCCTATCCCTGCCGATCGCGCACTCGATTGAATATCTAGGACTTTCTTTTCTAATTGAAATCCGACAACTATATGTACGAAATGCAAATAAATAAATAGTAGTTTAAGATATGAAGACACGCACCTCGAGAAAAACCAGCATTTATGGTTTTAAGAGGTCCGAACCCATTTAACCTGTACCTAAATAATAGTAGATTATGCATTAACTCCTGAACTGCCCTCGCGGAACGCAACGTATAGGTGGCCCATACTAAGTTGGACACAGATCTGTGTCGCGGCAGACGAGTGGTTAAGGGGATAAAGCAGTGTATTATGTCTCGGGCGATATTTTGAACCCCAAGGACGAGGGATCCTAGGGTTAACTCACGAGCGAAGTGAGACCTCTGTGTGTGGCCTTAGACATGTCATCTCCAGATTTTATTGCAAATAATATTTCATCACTCGTGACCTCGTTGTTTGAAATGTCTGTATCAGATTGACATTAATGCAGCCCCTGTGCATGTTCCTCCTTCCGTGGTGGTGGCGAGCGCAGCAAGCGCGACATCTTAGAACACCTTTGTTTATGTTGCTAAAAATAGACGTTTAGCCCGTAGCACAGAGGTAGCCGCGTAGCCATTTGGTGACCGGTGACGCGTTGTGAGAAGACGCGTTGTGAGAAAGTGATCCCTTATTTTAGAAATAGAGTCTTTGGGAGGAAGCAGGAATCGTCAAAAACACTTGAACATCGATCACTAATTACGAAAATAATTTCTAGCACAATGAAACACAATATGTCCGCACTAAGAGACGCACCGCGCTAAGTCGCCATATTAGTGTGGTGATACTGGTGATATTAAGTGTCATGAAACGTAATCCTAAGCGTGCGAGTTCGTCTCGCAATTCATCGGTTTTAGGGTTCCCTAGTCAACATGAACCCTTATAGTTTCGTCATGTCCGTCCATCTGTATGTCTGTCCGCGGCCTAACTCATTGTCTATTAGAACTAGAAAATGAATTTTGGCATTTATATACCTAATATTAATGACGCCGACAAAACGATAGGAAAAAATCTTAATTTTTTTTTTTGGGGCAGGTACCATTACACATAAATTAGAAATCGATTACACTATAGTGTGTGATATCGTTGGATTGGTCGTTTAAATATAATATCAGTGGAGGGAAACCATTTTTCAATTTAGGGATCCGTTTGCGAAATATTAAGGTTGATTGTAGAAACGTGAAAAAATTCGGGGCTGTAGCACATATAATGAACTTTAAAGGAAAACTAACACGGCTAAGTAGACTTTACAAGTTAACGAGTAATAGACGACCAACTTATAAAAGAAAAACTTCATACAAATCCCATTGAAAATTACTTTGATGAAGTTGTTAGTTGTAAAAAGCAATCAAGAAACCCCTTCTTCTACGGAACCTTATACTGCGCCTGGCCCGACACACACTTGGCCAGTTTTTTTCATATAGCTTCAGTCTGAGTGTTTTTCATGTGTTGTTATTTTGGAGTCTTAGAAAATGGCTGACTAGACTTCGTAGTGCAGCGGGATATTAAAATATTTAAGTTTAAATGGAGGCTAATACTATGTACTACTTTAATATTATGCCATTTGCGGCTATAATTATCAAGAATAGAGCTTTATTACTCTCCTGACTGCCTTTGTTATGGCATGTTCGCTCTACTCTTCTACCGAGACCCTAGTCTCTGCCTGATACAAGCGTGAGCCTATGCCATGTTTATTACGTAAATAAGTATTCGCCTGCAGACAGATTATTTTTTACTCTCCATTTAATCCAGGTCACCTAGCGTTTCGCGGATGGGTCTCACTGACATCTTTTCATACGAACGGGAAAAACTGCAGATACTGCCTGTCTGTACAGTTATTGGTTTCATTTGTTTACTGTCACGTAGGTTATTCTCACGTTTGTGCCTTGTAGGTGGCCTATTCGAGGCTCTACGATACCTGTATATTGTAAGATCTAGTCTATATTTAAAATCAAATCAAAAACTTTTATTCCTTATACTGCAGAAACTGTGACTAAATGAACGTTACTAATTAAATATAGGTATCCATTTCAAGCAAGTTCTAGATTATTATGGAGAAAAAATGGACAAATAACTCCATAAATCATTTTCCGAAAAAATTGAGGACACACACAATCTGTTCTTACTCAGCGCCATATATTGATAATTTGTCCAATCTTTGGAATAAAACAAGAGCCAAATTATATTCGCGTTCAACACTTATCTAAGGTAAGGCGCTGAGCCGCAACATGATTTTTCATAAGCATCCAATCCGTGTCGAATATTGCATGCATTAGAGAGAAATAGACGTAGTATTGCGTCATCCTATGACTGTTTATTGTACTTACCTTTGCAATTTGCATTTTTAGGACAGTTGAACTGTGACCTTGGCCTTAGAAAGTGACATATTTATCGAGTAATAATAAATAGCGTTGGTTATTATAATTGAATCGAATTAGAAGTATGAAGTTGACTGACAATAATAACTCTAAATACTTTTTGAATGTGATGTGCGATAATTATCGCGTTTTGAACTATTATAAGACAAGTGATGACAGTTTTGGGGCACAAATACAATGCAAATGGAAGGAAAGCAAAGGATCGCCATAACTTGATTGCAAGTACTTTGTTCAATATTTGTCGTCTGTTACACGCACTGATTGGATTGTAAAGAGCAAAGAGCGAGCAAGAAACGAAGACATTGTTTATCTGAGTGTCAAAAGAAATACATTTCTACACGTTGTGCTAAAAACACTAATGTAAAAACCCTATCTAATAAATATTGATGTTATTACAGTTTATGTTGTTTTATTTTTTATTAATATTAAATTATCATAATTAATCTACACTATACTTTGATGAACCTAAATAAACAAACCTAGAGTTTATTAGCTACAGATATTTTACATAAACTTACCGCATTTTGTTGCGTTCCAAGTAGGCTCAACGCTGCTGGCGCGTAACATACTTTATCCTTCAAAATAAGCTTGATAAAATTTTAACGAGACGCGTTCTGTTGCGGCTCAACTCATACAGTGTTGAATAGTACACAGGTAGTGGCTTTACGCGCGCGGGGGCAAGCTGTCCTATAAAAGTGCGCACGGCCAGAGGAGGGATGTGATTTTGGACGTAAAAAATCTATTTTTTAATAATCGATTTATTCTGTTCTTATAAAAGTCGATTTAAAAAATATATATTTTTCTTAGCAAAATAATCGACTTTTTTGCAAAACACGATTTTTGTCACAAAAAAAAGTTGAATAGAATCCAGGTTCTTAATTACTATGCATTGTACGCTGAGTAACTCAGGCATAGTATGAATAGAAAATACCTCAGTTACTTAAAGACTATCCAAGAATTACGATGTCAGCTTTAAAAAAATCATCTAATAGAACCGAAACTTCTGATCACATTATTTGTCTATTCTACCGTTTTTTACCGTTTTTTGCTCGACATTAATAACGGCAACAGGTAGACGCTCGAAATACTCACAGAATATGTAGTTGTATATTCGCTTGAAAATAAATAATTAAATTAAAATAAAATTTCTTCTTGCGCGAGTCCGACTTGCACTTGGCCGGTTTTTTTATAGCCTGTATACGTTCCATTGCAGGGCAGAGGCCTTCTCCCAGAGAGAGAGAGAGAGAGAGAGAGAGAGAGAGAGAGAGAGAGCACGGACTTAATCACCACGCGTGCCTACCGCTGATTGGCAATTTCAAGCAGAGGTGTATGAACACCTCAGACACTCAGGTTTCCTTCACGGTTAGCGAGTGGTATTGCTATTATAACTTCACAAATGTACGTAACTCAGAAAACAAAGTCATTGGTACATGCCGGGATTTGAACACACGGCCTCCCGACTGAGAAGCGTTCTACCGTTCCGCTACCACTGCTCCCTAAGTATATTGAATGAAAACAGAATACACTAAAAGCAGCCATACGTCTCTGAATCAAGGGCCGTCAGTTAGGAAATACGGCAGTGCATTGAGAGACAACCTAGAGTTCTATTAAAACAACTCGTCAAGCGTGTGTTGGGCAAATGTAGAAACGGTTTTGTAGCAGTTGTGTCTTTTACGACTCTAATCACCTTACCCTCTGTTTCTTGTTCACTGACAATCGGCTATCCGTCTTTCTCTTATCTTAATATTCTTATCTTATTTTGTCAGTGAACGGACGGATGTAGCTAGCGTTGAAAACCTGTTTTGCTTGGTAAGAAACGATGAAGAATATGCGGAGCTGACGTCCTGCATTAGTGGAGAGACACAGGTAGAGGAAAAACGTCCTAGGCATAGTGTTATGGTCCTATTTCCTATTTCCCATTCCCATCTCAGTGGTGGTTTACCTTTCGACTTCGTAAGCAACCCTAGAAACGCTACTAGGAGTATGACACCTGCAAATTAATCTTGTTTCACACCTTTTATTATTGACTGGGCTGAGTTGGCTTGATTTGATTTTGATTGATTGGACAGAGTACATGCTTTTATTTTTGAGTTTATTTTCATGTTTGTGATGTCCTTGTCTGGTTACCATAGCACCGAGTATCCTAGTTTGGGACCAGGGCAAGTGGTTGTGTTGTGTGGAAGTTATTAATTTATTTATATGGAACTGGTATACAGGGTGTAGGATTAAAAAAAAACTGACTTTAAAACACTACAGTACTAAAACACAGAAATAATTTATACGATTACAACCTTTAAATTCGACTTAGGTATTGTAGAAGTACAGTTGACGTACGACTCCGCCAAATTATGTTTTCAGACAGCGAGTGCATGAGGACTCGCGCACGAAGGGTTACGTACCATTATCTATACAACATTAGATATAAAGATCGAGAAGATACGGCAAAAAATCACGTTTGTTTTATGGGAGCCCCCTTAAATATTTATTTTATTTTAATTTAATTATTTATTTTGGAAGCTACTTAAAATGTAATCAGTTATAAATAGTAAAATAACAAAATTCATATTTACATATTTACAATAAATATTATCTATATATAAAAGATTGTCTCTAGACCGCTGCCGTTGGGGAGAGTTCCCAAGATACTGGCAGCATTACCTCTCTGGATGGCCAGGCTGATACGCTGACCGAGGTAGCTACCAGCTCTAGGGTATTTGGAAGCGAATATGTAACTAAATGTTCAGTGAATATTTCAAGCGGCTACCTGTTGCCGTTATTAATATCGAGCAAAAAAAAGCAAAAAAAAAAAAACGTTTTTTGTATGGGAGCCCCCCTTGAATATTTACTTTATTCTGTTTTTAGTATTTGTTATTATAGTAGCAATTTCTGTTGCCTCATCTGTGAAAATTTCAACTGTTTAGCTATAACGGTTCATGAGATACTGTCTGGTGACATGCAGACCGACAAACAGACAGACAAACGGTCGGACAGACAGACAGACAGACAGATAGATGGACAGTGAAGTGTTAGTTTGGCATACTTAAAGCGCTTCAAGTGTGCCTTTAAAATTTTAAGAGTTCCCTCGATTTCTCTAAGATCCCATCATCAGATCCTGCCTTGGTGACTATGGGACCACCTATGAAGCCTACCTCGTAAACAAAAAAAAGAATTTTCCAAATCGATCGACGCGTCTTCGAGTAATCGGGGAACATACACAAAAATATTGTTGTTATTAGTTCATTATTGCACAAAAGACAGTGTTCAATGGGTTATACATATTTAGCTTAACCACTACACCACACTGTTATCCGTCGAGAACCATTGACACAAGAATTATGAGGTGTCCTCATGATCCCGCAATCATCATCATCATTCAGCCACAAGATAAATGGGTGCCTCATAATCACTCGAATTTTCGCAGTATCCATCTTTCTTGTCTAAATTGAATAATAAAAACAATTGAAAGTCGATATTCAAATGTTTCACATTTTTTAAAAAAAGAACATCATAGAAACCATTTGAAAAAAGTTTCATTCGAAAACCTCAAACCATGAAGATTCTATGTCAATTCAAAGAACCTATTGCAATAAAACGGCAATTTCATACTTTAACCCCTATTATTTAGGCAAATTTTTAAATTGAAATTGACACTACAATAATTTTATATAAACTCAAAAATACTGATTATTAGTTATTGAAATTAAAATTCAATCTAAAAACAATTATTTTATATAAACTCAAAAATACTGATTATTAGTTATTGAAATTAAAATCAAATCTACAGTCACACTTCTAGCATGCCTAGTGCTCGAGTTAACCTCAGAAAATAAGTAGGTTTAGTAATAGTTTTTTTTATCATTGTACAAACACTCATCTCGTAATGTATTTAAGTTATATGAGTGATCACTGTGCCCCAAGACACAAGTTAATTAAGTTTGGGGTCCAGAGTTACTTTAGATTAGACATTGTAAATATTTTTGTTTGTTTTTGAGCATGCCATTTTTTATTTCATAAGGCTTTCAAACCACCCAGAGATCAGCGTGTATGAAAATCTCGTGTCACAGTGTTTGTTATCGAACTCCTCCGAAACGGCGTCACCGATTTTTATGATTTTTTTTGTGTATACAAATTTGAGACGGTTCTTACCTATTGAACCAAGTCCGGGCCTCTGCTGGAGGAAGATAAACGTGCTTATTCATTCCCTCCATTGTAACGTCACCGTGCGTGCGTGGTTTCGCTTTTGTGCGAATTTGATGAGACCAAAACTCATTTGTTTCAGTATATACGCAAGCCCGATGACATATTGCTCCGGGAGTGTTTTTTATCCGACCGCGCTGGCAAAAAGAGGGTTGGGTTTTTCCAGCTTGAGTTTGTGTGTTGTTGATGTACGTCGTGTACTGGTTTGATGGATCTCGGTTCAGTTCAAATAGAACGACGACACTAGTCGTGCATCTTAAATGTCAAAAGTCACTACTTTCCGGCACATTAATTGTCAAATTCTGTCATTTTAGTGCCACAAAACGCGTGACTCGTGCCATACGATGGGCTGAGGGCCGGTTTCTGAATTGAGAAATTAACTAAGTAAATACTTAAGTAACGTTCTGTCACGCTCTTTTTGAGAAATTCGAAGAGACAGCACTACAGTTAACTATTTACTTAGCGAAATTCTCAATATAGAAACTGGCCCTGAGAGTGTCACCTGGGGCCTGATTATACGCAAAAATCCTGAGCGATTCCAATAGCCTAACTCTCAAATTCCATACTAATTTGATTTTATTTCAACTACTTGGCCTTGCCTGATTACCATATCATAGGCGTATCTATAAAATTTAATGTTTGTAGAATATATAATTCACGCATGTATCCTAACCTAACCGTGTGGCGCCGGGTTAAGAATAGCGTCACTCCATTTCCTTCCGTGGATGTCGTAGAAGGCGACTAAGGAAATCAATTACCAGGAGACGGGCAGCAGCGTCTTCCTGAGATTCCAACCGCATACTGCGATCGCCAACCCGCCTGCCAAGCGTGGCGATTATGGCAAAACCCCTCATGGTTTTGAAAACCGCAAATGAGGCCTTTGTCCTGCAGTGGGCGTCAAATGACTGGTGATGATGATAAAGCAGGCAAAGACCATAGTTTCCCATTTGCCACGATCCTGACAAACCTCCATTCCATCAACATTTTATAGTCCCTGTATGCACGCTCGCCGATTACGGGTACTTTTTATTCTGCTCTACGCTTATATCTACGCCTAATTGGTCGACGTATGTTTGTCTGAGGCGGAATTTACTGGCCTTACACGTAGATTTGCTTTCCTCCCTTTATCCTCTGAATGTGTCCAAATCAACGCAATGTTCCTAACAAGACACTATTTTGTACGGAAGTAATTATTATTAATGTCACTAGCAAGCAGGGTTGCCATGTTTGAAGCAAAATATTTTAAAACAGGCGTTTTAGACGTGTGAAAAACACACGTGTGTTTTTTTATTTTATACGAAAGACAGTGTTTAAAGCTGAACTTAACTTAGTACATTTAAGTTATGTTTAAATATAACCCATGAAATGTCAATGTCAAAACACACGTTGTTACAGTTGTGTCGTGAACACAACACAGTCGGTTTTTTTTAAATAAATTATGTTTTACTTTTTTGTCCTGTTCGTTTTCGGATTGTGCTCAAAGGATAATAGGGCGAGGTTTGTTGAGATAAATGAACTCTTTGGTTGTTATGTTCTTCTTCAATATGTCAACAGACATCTGCACACAGTAATACACTGTCTTCCACGAGTCGCAGGTGCAGCGCGGGTAACGAAAAGCGTGTAACAGTGAGGGATTTTCTTTTTTTTATTTTTTTTTATTATTCCTGGTCGCTGGATAGATGGCGCTGAAACGGAACTAAGTTCAGAACCAAGAACCAAAAACATCACATTTTTTTATTATTTCACTTCGATGTAATTTTTAGATCACAAAACAAAACTTACATTATTATGTCCTTGTCACATCACAAATAAATATCGTTTCGAATTGATCCATTCACGTTATCGCTGGATATTCCATTGATGTCCATTTCGGAACGGCCATCATAGACGCGATTACGTGAGCACGGTGAGCTACGCGAGCGATCTGTAGTGCGTTCCGATTTGCCCATGATCGCTCACAGTCGCAAATCGGAACGCACGGCTAGTAACGTAGTCATTTCAGCGCCATCTACAGAGTTTTCGGGAACTACCTACTTTTGTTTTTAAAGTCGAAATGAAAACCTCTCATTGAAAAATTCTGCCGAGAACTCAAACGAAAAATCTGACCAACCAAGGAAAATAAGAGTCGTGTGACTCTTAGCTTTACCTTTACATCATCATCATCATCATTCAGCCACAAGATGTCCACTGCTGGATATAGGCCTCCTCCATGGATTTCCAAAAAGACCGGTTGGAAGTGGCCTGCATCCAGCGCCTTCCTGCTACTTGGATGAGGTCATCTGTCCATCTTGTGGCTGGTCGTCCTACGCTGCGCTTGCCGATATGTGGTCTCCATTCGAGAACTTTCCGGCCCCATCGGCCATCAGCTCTGCGTGCTATGTGCCCCGCCTACTGCCACTTCAACTTACTAATCCGCTGGGCTATGTCGACGACTTTCGTTCGTCTACGGATCTCATAATTTCTGATTCGATCTCGTAGAGAAATTATGCCCTTTCCATAGCTCGTTGCGTGACCTTGAGCCTTCTTATGAGGCCCATAGTGAGAGACCACGTTTCAGTAACATACCTTTACAACTGTCATTTATCTCAATCATCATCATCTTATAACACAAATTTTATTACAATTCTATTTCTTAGTTCTTAATGTCTCTATGAAAAACTTACGCTCGATTTCACTGAGGCCAACTTATGCCACTTTAAGGGCTTCATCAGATCTTCATCAAGTCGTACCGAATAGATAGAACGGCACCGTTGGTCAGTATACACTTTCGATAGAAAAGGGATTATAGAAATCGGATTATTTCGTCGTATATAAGCGTTGAATTACTATCAAAATAGGTCGAGGGTTCGATTCCCAGTCCGGAGTATCTGATTTGTACGAATGGTTTCAGTCTGGGTGTGTTTACATATTTGTGATGTTCTTGGTTACCATAGCTCCGGGTATCCTAAATTGGGACCAAGAGAAGTGATTGTGTTGTTTACCTATGTTATTGAAAACCTTCTCCTTTTTTGAAGTCGTCAAACAACTGGCATATCGCTGATTGCTTCATAAAAAATACACTGAGTAAAAAAGAATCAGAATGAGTCTGTCAGAATCAGTATTAGGTTTCTTGAAAAAGAACGAGTCTTAAGTGTTCACTATGAAACCCGCGCGGGTTTCTTAATTGCCTAAGAGACATTTAAGTATTTAGGTACCTACTAGTGTAATTTTTTTTATGAAGCAATCGGCGATATACCAGTTGTTCAATGACTTCAAACACGGAGAAGATTAAAGGAGCGAAGAAAAAACGCTTACATTTCTTCACTCCTTTTAGTGCATCTCCAATAGGGTTTCTATAGAACTTGTAATTTAATTTATCATTCAGGCAGAGGCGAGTGCGGTTTCAATTCATTGGACGGGTTTTAGAGGACATAAAAAACGGCCAAATGCGAGACGGACTTGCGTACCGATTATACAAATGTTTGGTCAGAATTCATGGTTTATTTTAACGTAAATAATTTACGTTCTGTTGAATGTCAATGTACTATGTTACCATGTGAGCCGCTGCCTTCGGGCCGTATTTGTAGTGGAGAAAAAGGCAGCGGGAAAAGAAACTCCACTCTGACCATCTTTTCTCAAATCATCTTACGCTCTGACGTATTAAGCCAGGGCCTAAACCCTCCGAAGTCCTGACCTTGAAAGTAACAATGGTTTTCAATTGTTATTTTCAAGGTCAGGACTTACGATTATTGTAATGACTCAGATAAGATTTTAAATGTAAAAGTTAAGTTCGGACCCTTAGATTACTTTTTAATTTTTTATTCGTGTTTCAGTCACTCAGTGAGTGATTGTATTGTGCGGAAGTTTATTTTTATTTTTATGTAGCCTATACACCCCACTAAAGAGTACAGGGCTTCTCTCAGAGAGAGTATGGGCTTACCTATGGGAAGATGTTTTAAAATTATTATTGTTTGCTTTGTGGCATACTTTTGATGAGACCCACATTTTGCCTGATGTTGTGTTTTTGTATTTTATTGTGTGATTTTATATTTTTGAGTGTTGTGTGTTTTCTTCTGCTTCTTTCTTCTTCTAACTAATAATAATAACTTCCACACAATACAACCACTTGACCTGGTCCCAAAATAGGATACCGTGTGCTATGGTAACCAGGCAAGAACATCACAAACTGAAAATACCACGCGTGCCCACCGCAGATTGGCAATTGCAAGTACTGAGGTATGTGAACACCTCAGACACTCAGGTTTCTTCACGATTTCTCCTTTGCAGTTTGCGAGTGGTGTAGCTGCTACATTTTCAAAAATGTAGAACAGTCTTAAAAAAGTATTCCGAAACCGGCTTGCGTCCAATACATGAACCTAAAGTACTGCTTTTATTTTACTGCCTAGCACCGCCTCAGTCCACATTTTGTCAAATTATAAAGGTCTCTCCACGTTACAACGGGCTGTCGACTACGGGCGGGACGATTTCTATCCAAAATAATCCTTAAATACTTACGAAGTTACAGACTACAATACAAGTGCAAAAAAGCCCGTTTTTGTTTGCACTAGCATTTTAGTATCTAACCCTAAAAGTATTTAAGGTCTATTTTAGTTTGTATTGTAATGTAGATATGTAGTCCTTTAGAAAGCGTTAGAATGTGAAGTTTATTTTTATTTTTATGTAGCCTAAACACCCCACTACAGAGTACAGGGCTTCTCTCAGAGAGAGTATGGGCTTACCTATGGGAAGATGTTTTAAAATTATTATTGTTTGCTTTGTGGCATACTTTTGATGAGACCCACATTTTGCCTGATGTTGTGTGTTGCATCGACAAGTGGACTGTAGATTTTAGGGGAAAATGAATTAAATATCGATGACTCGGGTTGCACAAATCCGACAACAAAGCAAGGGAGTACGACTCACCTTTCCTCTGCAACAGCCGGCTTCTCACGTAGAATCGCAACTCCTGAACTGGTGAAGGCGTACGACGTCTTCCGAGACCCTGGCCAGGGTTGATAGGTTCTAGAGGGAAACTCTGTAATGCACGGCGTATACCGCGACTGTCGCACCGAGCTCTCGACAGATAACTGTTAGATTCAAAATCTTGAATACTTGTTCCGCTTGTGGCGCTAGTGTGCGCCTGCGCCTAATGTTCTTCTACCACCATCGCGGGTAATATCGCAAGAGGGCGGTAGTTCCGACTGAGCGTCGGTTAAATGGTCGCATCACATGATTTGATGTAGGAAATGTCCAACCACGAATACGGAACACACCCCCTACCGAAACCAGTGTGATGGTTTCTATTAAAAGGAAAACAAAAATCATAAAAATATTTAGTTCTATTTTTATGGGAAAGGCTGCTAATGGCCCTTAAAAAAATTAAAATAGGGAAGTAATTAACCTAACTTCGAATTAATATTTATTTAATTTTAAATTAAAACTGGATATTTAAAGCAGGCTAATTAATGTATGGTAAAGGACAAAGTTTATTGACAGGTCTTTGTAATACACTTTTTTCTGTGCGTAGTGTTACACAGCGGACAAAACCGTCTGGACCTGGATGTACTTTTTCTACTTTTCCTAAAGGCCATTTACAAGTGGGGACATTATCAGTCTTTATGAGAACAATATCACCAATATTTATATTGGAAGAAGAAGTAAACCATTTTGCTCTTTGCTGTAACGTATTTAAATATTCACTACTCCAACGTTTCCAAAACTGTTGCGAACACTTTTGTATGTACTGCCAACGTGACAGTCTGTTAGTGTTTATATCGTGAACATCATATTCAGCCAAAGCAGTTAAACTTCGACCAATTAAAAAATGTCCGGCCGTCAAAACATTAAAGTCGTTAGGGTTGTCGCTAGCTGGCAGCGGGCACAGCGGTCGCGAATTAAGGATTGCCTCTGCCTTACAAAAAATGGTAGAAAGTTCCTCAAACGTTAAGGATTTTTCACCTACACTTCGTACTAAGTGATACTTAGCTGCCTTGATGCCAGCTTCCCATAGTCCACCCATATGGGGAGCACTAGGGACATTAAACTTCCAAACTAGCTGTCGTTTAGCGCAGCCATCCGAAATGTCACCTTGACAATCTCGCAAGAACCTTTGTACTTCTGTGATATGCTTACTCGCGGCGACAAAATTAGTACCACAGTCTGAATATAACGCAGAACACATGCCCCTACGCGCTACGAACCGGTCAAAGCACGCGAGAAAACAATCCGCGGAAAGCGAAGACAACACTTCTAAATGCACCGCTTTTGTTGAAAAACATACGAACAGCGCTAAGTACGCTTTCGAAACTTTAGCATTACGGCGTAAACTTTCTTTTATAAAGAAGGGACCACCGAGGTCCACTCCGACGTGATCAAATACTTTATTAGGCATCAAACGAGTGGCTGGCAGAGGAGCCATCTCCGGCTGTGATAATAAAGTCGGTTTGTTTTTAAAGCAAATGAGACATTTAGATAATACGGATCTAATGACGCTACGAGCGGACGGGATCCAATAATTTTCATTTATGATACTTTGTAAGGTACGCGGCCCTACATGTAAGTATTTTTCATGTAAATATTTAATTAAAAGTCTCGTAAAAGGACTATTCTTAGGAAGCAAACGCGGGTGTTTAGAGTTATAAGGAAGCTCCGAGTGGCCGATACGACCCCCTACCCTGAGAAAGCCGTCAGCATCAAGAAACGGAGACAATTTGCGCAAAGAAGGCACGAACTTTTTATTTTTAAGTAATTTAATTTCAGTTTCGAAATAGGCAGTTTGAACTAACTTTATTAAAGTATTTAAGGTCCGATTTAACTCAAGAGTAGTTAGTCTCACTGATTTAAATTTAAAATTACTTTTTTCACGAGCTAATTTTAAAATCCAAGTAAAAGTTCTTTGCATTTTAGAAAACGATGAGAATTTATTAAATATTCTTTCGCAAAGTTCCTGTTTAGTTTCCCCCGGTAAGCTATTATCTTGTACTAACAAGTTAACAGAAATTTTTAATTCCGGTAATTGAACGTCACTTTTATGAATAAAGACCGATATTGGCCAAGCGTTGTAGTCTTGATACATCCAATCGGCGCCCATCAACCACTGTTTACTACAGCTGACAAGTTGCGCTGGAGACGCTCCGCGAGAACCGATGTCAGCTAAGTTGTGCTCACTAGAAACGTGTCGCCAACAGTGAGGGGGTAAGATTTCAATTATTTGAGTCACACGGTGACTAACATAAGTTTTTAATTTATAAGGTTCGGTTTGGAGCCACGACAATACGATTGTCGAGTCCGACAAAGTTGTGATTTTAGTGATCTTAACTCTAGTGAAAGAATCACAAACAGATTTAATTAATTTACTAAGTAAGACAGCACCCATCAATTCCAATCGTGGGATTGTGATTTGTTTTATTGGCGCAACCTTAGATTTTGCAGTTACTAAACGCACTTTTACGTTATTTCTATTATCGCGACTGATAACATAAACACAGGCTGCGTAGCCGCGTAAAGAAGCGTCACTAAAGCCTACCAACTCACACTGCGTTTCTCCCGCGAGCAACATGTGGCGTTCAATACGAAGTTCGGCCAACAATGGAAGTTCCGAGATAAAATTTTGCCATCTATCTTTTAAATCGTCCGGCAACCGTTCATCCCAACCGATCCCTAATTTCCATAGCTCCTGCATGAGGGTCTTAGCTTCAAACGTGCATGGCGCGACAAAGCCCACGGGGTCATATATCGACGCGAGTAGTTTAAGTACCGAGCGCTTCGTGGAATCAGCATCGGCCATATTTATTACGAAACAAAAACTATCATTTGTCGGAAACCATTTCAATCCCAGAACCTTTAGGGTTCGATCTTTTTCATCACCAGAAAACTTATTGAGCCTTCCCTATTCTCGATCGGAACGCGCTTAAGGAGATCCTCACTATTACTCATCCACTTTTTTAATGTTAACTTTGCGCTTTCAAAAATACCTATAAGCTGATCCTGTACTTCACAAGCCTCCTCGAAGGTAGAACATGAATAGATTCCATCATCCATGTACACCCCTTCTCGGAGTACCTGGGCGGCGAGTGGGAAACGTTCTCCCTCGTCAATTGCCAACTGAAGTAAAGTTCGAATAGCTAAAAACGGTGAGCAACTAAGACCGTAAGTTACGGTGTTCAATTCGTACAATTTAATAGGTTCGTTAGGTGATTCTCTAAATAAAATGTGCTGATAGCCCCTGTCACTTTTTCGTAACGAAATTGCGCGGTACATTTTACAAACGTCAGTTACTAGGCAAAACTCGAAAAGTCTAAAATTTAAAATTATCGCTGCTATATCGCGGTACAAACTCGGCCCTACTAGAAGTATATCATTCAAAGAAACGTTATTACTACTTTTCGCCGATCCGTCGAACACAACACGCAACGGAGTCGATGTGCTACTAGGCCGCAAAATACTATGATGTGGAATAATATACTTGCTAGGTTTATCACCTTTATAAAGCTCCATATGTCCGAGATTCTCATATTCGCGCATGAACTCGATGTATTTTTTCTGTAATTCCGGAGTGCGCGCGAGTTTGCGCTCAGTGTATAATAACCTACGTTCGGCTATCGCACGCGTCTCACCGAGCGGCGGGTGGCCAGGTGCGAACGGTAACGGCACGACATACCGCCCGTTCGATTCCCGGGTGTGTTCTTTCGCGAATATTTCTTCGGCTAATTTGTCCATAGGACTGACTAGAGGTGTGCACGGCACTTCCTCAATTTTCCAAAATGAACGTAACGTTTCATCTAACGACTGTTCTTCTTCGTAAGAAATAGATAAATGTAAATTTTGCGAAATATTATTTTCACGCGGGTATAATTTACCGCTTATAACGAACCCAAACACGGTTTCGATTACACTTGGAATGCTATCATTAATTATTAACGGTTTATCTTTAATGAGAAAAGGCACAACGTCATTTCCTAACAAAATATCAATTCGAGACCGGGTATAAAATAATGGATCCGCTAATTGAAACGATCGATATTTGTTAATTACGCTATCTGAAAATATAACATTTGGCATATCAGCTGATACCTTGGACACGATAACCAAATTAACGTCGAACGTCGGACCGTCAAAATGTCTCGGTTTTATCGTGCACGTAACCATGCCCTGATTTTTAATAAATCCACCGCCTAAGCCGTTAATAGTAAACGGACACTTCCTACGAGGTAAGCGTAATCTTTGAGCGCATTCGGTAGTTATAAATGAGCTCTGAGCTCCGGAATCAATAACCGCACGGCAGTCTTGATACCGTTCATCAATATCGCGAATATGCGTTATGGTAGTACCTAAAACTACACCATAATCCCGATTATCGATCGCTGTTTCGAGCGATTCCTGTATCGAATCACTCACGGAGTGAGACGAGACTAGCGCCTGGTGCGCGTGAGAAAGAGACGGCAGCGCGGACGAACAACTATTCGTAGCTACGGCTGGCACGGCCACCGATGCAAGTGTACGCCCCGAATCTTCATGTAAAAGATAATGATGTTGCAATAAACAAACACCGCAAGAAATTGTACTTTTACAGTCATTACATTTATGATCTGGTTTAAGACAATTTGTGCATAGATTTAACGAATGAACACGGTCCCTTCGTTGATCGACTGACAATTTACGAAATTGATCACATCGATAAATCATATGATTTTGTTTACAATGCGCACAAACTAAGTTAAAGTTCGCGTTGCGATTATTATTGTTGTTATTCTGCGCTCGCGTCGTCGTAGCTAACACAGATTTGAAAGAAGACGGTTTTTGAAAGTTGCTTTTGTGGGTAGTCTGATTAAAAGTTTTAACCGATGTTGGCGCAACAATAGAAGACGGGTTATTAAATGTACTATGTTCTAACACTTTAATCTGTTTATTAACGAAATTTATGAGTTCGGTAAAAGTAGGTATTGTTTGTTGGTCTCGACCTTCTTCAAATGATTTTCTAGTGTGAGGGTCAAGCCGTCGCAATGCTAAATGACAAAAAAGAAAATCGTCTAAGTTCGATATATTTAACGCTTGAATAGCTTTTAGCGAGTGATCGAATGTTTCTATGAATGATGCCAAGTTTAGAACAGTGTCTTTAGTAAGCGGCGGAAAGTTTAACATTCTATCAAGGTACCTACTTGCGAGTGTTCTATTGTCGTGATATTTATCTATCAGACTTTGCCAGACTAACGAATAATTAGCAGCCGTTATAGGTAACTTTTTCGCAATATTCAATGCCGAACCCTTTAAACAAGAAAGTAAATAATGAAATTTATCAATATTAGAAAAATTCCTATTATGAACTAACGATAAAAAAGTGTCATAAAACGTTATCCAATCTTCTATTTTACCATCGAATTCAAATAATGACAATTTAGGTAAGGCAGGGCTAACTAACTCCTGTTTTTCAACCGATTGGGAGTTATTCGAGTGCTTTTTTGCAACTAATTGACATTTAGTACACATTTCATCAAATGCTTCGAGTTCCCTCAACGACATTTTCTTTGCTGGATTTATTTGACTTTCAATTTCAAACAAATCAAAAATGACCGTTTCAAATTTCGTACGAACATTTTCTAATTCGGAGATTTGTAATAAAAATGAAGGCAATCGGTCTAAATGTTGATCAACCGTTCTGGAAACATCGAATAACTTTTGTAATTTAGTAAACAAGTACTCCTTTTTACAAGTTAAAGTAGTACGTTTCACTTCTAACGTTTTATCTTCTAACGCCATTTTGAATTCCAAATTGCAAATTGGTTTTTTATAAGGAAAAATTAAAGAAATAAAGAAATAATTAGGAACACTAGTTCTTTAATCTTGGCTCTGAAGGGCCAGAAATGTTGCATCGACAAGTGGACTGTAGATTTTAGGGGAAAATGAATTAAATATCGATGACTCGGGTTGCACAAATCCGACAACAAAGCAAGGGAGTACGACTCACCTTTCCTCTGCAACAGCCGGCTTCTCACGTAGAATCGCAACTCCTGAACTGGTGAAGGCGTACGACGTCTTCCGAGACCCTGGCCAGGGTTGATAGGTTCTAGAGGGAAACTCTGTAATGCACGGCGTATACCGCGACTGTCGCACCGAGCTCTCGACAGATAACTGTTAGATTCAAAATCTTGAATACTTGTTCCGCTTGTGGCGCTAGTGTGCGCCTGCGCCTAATGTTCTTCTACCACCATCGCGGGTAATATCGCAAGAGGGCGGTAGTTCCGACTGAGCGTCGGTTAAATGGTCGCATCACATGATTTGATGTAGGAAATGTCCAACCACGAATACGGAACATTGTGTTTTTGTATTTTATTGTGTGATTTTATATTTTTGAGCGTTGTGTGTTTTCTTCTGCTTCTTTCTTCTTCTAACTAATAATAATAACTTCCACACAATACAACCACTTGACCTGGTCCCAAAATAGGATACCGTGTGCTATGGTAACCAGGCAAGAACATCACAAACTGAAAATACCACGCGTGCCCACCGCAGATTGGCAATTGCAAGTACTGAGGTATGTGAACACCTCAGACACTCAGGTTTCTTCACGATTTCTCCTTTGCAGTTTGCGAGTGGTGTAGCTGCTACATTTTCAAAAATGTAGAACAGTCTTAAAAAAGTATTCCGAAACCGGCTTGCGTCCAATACATGAACCTAAAGTACTGCTTTTATTTTACTGCCTAGCACCGCCTCAGTCCACATTTTGTCAAATTATAAAGGTCTCTCCACGTTACAACGGGCTGTCGACTACGGGCGGGACGATTTCTATCCAAAATAATCCTTAAATACTAACGAAGTTACAGACTACAATACAAGTGCAAAAAAGCCCGTTTTTGTTTGCACTAGCATTTTAGTATCTAACCCTAAAAGTATTTAAGGTCTATTTTAGATTGTATTGTAATGTAGATATGTAGTCCTTTAGAAAGCGTTAGAATGTGCGATGAAGAGGTGCGATAAGACCGAAGTAGAAGCAGCTTTAAATAAAAACAACGATGCAATATCGACGAGTAAAGTAAAGTAAAGTATCGTTTAATCATGTACATGGGTAAATAAAATAGATCTTTATATACAGAGTTTCAGTGCATTGCATGTGCTGCCCGTCTGGGCGTATGAATATTCATGCAAGCATGCAATAATCATGTATTTGTATGTCAAATCAAATTATAAAATTGTTAAAAGCTTAAACTAAGTGCCGATTTCAATTCCATGCAGCCTGAAATTTAATGTTGGTTCCTCCATAGAAGTCTCGTGTCAACATAACATTATCACGTACCTCCACGTAGAGTCTTATCAATAGAAACGAGGAAAATTGAAAAGCGAACTGTCGGAGCCAATGTAAGCCAACATCGTTTATACCTCACTTGTGTGATGATGTGTGTTTAGATCGAATAAACATAAATGCTATTAACTGTTTCCTATTGGCTACACATTATGCTGCGTTTACACTCTGCGCAAGTGAGGACAGCAGTGCGTGCGTGTGGACGGTGCATTCTTGCGCCGTGCGTGATGTAATAGATAGTTCTATAGAGAACACTTTATTGTACATATTAAAAAAGGAAATTGCACAGATAATGTATTATCAAAATAGTAGATTGTTAACCAAGGGCTGTATGACATCAATTGCATACGAGGTTTTTGGCTAATTAGCCCGAGTATGCAATTGATGCTTACACCCGAGGTAAACACTCATATTGATTGTGAGGTAAGTAAAAAAACAAGAAAGCAGGACTTTTGAGAAAGAACTCCAAAACACGAAAAAAATTTACTTTCGCGCCTAGCTAGTCGACTGACTTTTTTACTCTTCGCGATTTTATGGCACGCAAACGCGTCAAATCGTGCAGGCCAGTTTGATTTTTAAATCGATTTCAATTAACATACGATGTGACTGCGAAACAAATAGTTCGATATTTAAAGTAAAATCTTCATAAATTCTAATATAAATTGTCTCGATTCCGATTCGAGTAAATAATCGGTACCGAGAAAAAAATATTAACTTTTAAAAATATATTCTTGCAGTATGAGTATGACAGTTATTTTTTCAAATTCCAAAACCTATGTGGTAATGTTAACATTACATGGTATGTTTTGAAACCTATGCTGTAATGATATCCATACACCCTGGCACTCAGGGAAGTAAGTGACTACTTACAGAGCAAGAGATATGTAAACCTTTTTACCAAGTGTGGAGACCACGAACTGGCAAACGCAGCGTAGACTTCGTAAAAAAAACACATTCATTATCTCCTTCACCTTGACAGACAGGTATTCTGTTATCTACATTAGTGATGACTGGTTTAAAAAATCGGACAAGTGAGAGTCGGACTCGCCCACCGACGGTTCTTTACAAAGTTGTAGGAACTTACATATTGTAAATAGTTCAGGAATCGAGTCATGGTCTTCCTTTTATTTCTGACACTATGTTATTTAGCAAAAAATTATCCTTATGACAAAGCCTTTCGATCGGCATGATAAAGCTACAGGGTATTTTTTTTTCTCAAGCGGGTTCGATTCCCGGTTCAACCATGTAATTATTTAAAAATGCATGAAGGCAGTTTATTTTTTTTTTAAATTAAAATAATGTCTTCTTTCAGTAAAATGTTCTATCTACAATATACAAGGTACTTCCCCTCCATGTGGCATAGCCGTGGGACGCCCTGTATACGTTTTTTGCGGCATAAACAACCGTATCTTTTTTTACGTTAACTTAGAAGTTTGATTTTTTCACATCTTCAAGGGACTGTAGACCTGAGTATATATCGAGATAACTCCACGCGTTCCCGAGATAAAGGGTCTTGACAGACAGTTGGGGACAGTTGGGCAACAACGTGATCTCATAAGGGTTCCGGTTTTCCTTTTGAGGTGCGGAACCCTAAAAAGTGAAAACATCGATTTAGTGACGTTTTTATTTGTCTACAGCCTGTTTGTTCCGGTGCCAAATGATTAACATTTTTGTTGCAAAGTCGCCCGTAACGTGACCAATCCCCAGTTTCTCGTACACTAACACGCTGTTAATCATACTGTTAACAGCTGTCAATTGACCAAAGTGAATACAAAAAAAACCACTGACAGCTGTTAACAGTAGATTAACAGCTAGTTAGTGTACGAGAAACTGGGGGTAAGTATTGTGTACGCGTGTAAATGTTGACGTGCTGCCTACTGTACCGGAGGTGTTAACATTATCTGTACCTTGTTAAGGGTTTCTTTTTCTTATGTGTCCACAAAAGCATTCAAACTACAAGTAAACGTTTTTAATCTTCTAAAAAAAATACATAAATACGATTTTACTTGATTACATTGAGTAAAAACTCTTACTCAATTTCAGTCTACTTAGGACAGTCATCGAGCTTGACACACTCATTGGAGACAGTGTCTCTGACGGTGGGCGGGGCGCAGTAGCAAGCGGAAAAGTCGCAGATCTGAGCAGAACGGTCTTCTTCAGGCGTTGGGTTTTCACACGCAGCCTCCGGGGTCAGATAACCACAGCTGCCTTTTGGCGTGTAGCCCATGGTACCCTCTTCACAGTCACTGACGCCTGGAAAGAGGTAACTTTCGGTTAAGCTGACCTTGACAGATTGGTAATGATATAGTCTCTATGCAAGCTGAAGAGCCAGAGCTGTGGAGGCTACATTTGCGGAAGAACTGATAATCGACGGGGTAAGAGGTTCTCGAGTGTAACAAGCCGGCAAACGCAGCTCTGCCAGTTTACTAGACTAATGATCTGAAGCAGATTACCAGTGGACGAACGTGGGTCGGACTACACTTAGATTAATTACTAGGTACTTTTTAATTAGGTACTTTTTACATTTCTGTACCTCAAAAGAAAAAAACGGAATCCTTATAGTCCGTTCGTTTCGTCCGTTCGTTTCATTAAGATCAAGATCCGTCCGTCTGTCTATCAAGAACTTTTATCTCGCGAACGCGTGGAGGTATCGAGTTGAAATTATACCGTGTACTCAAGTCTGTAGCTCTTGACTGATGGCCGATGGGGCCGAAGAAATCTCGAATGGAGACCACATATCTGCAAGTGCAGCGTAGGACGACCAGCCACAAGATGGACAGATGACCTCGTCCAAGTGGTAGGAAGACGGTGGATGCAAGCCGCTTCCAACTGGTCTTTTTGGAAATCCATGGAGGAGGCCTATATCCAGCAGTCGACTTCTTGCGGCTGAATGATGATGATGATGATATATCTATGCCGCGGACAGACAGACGGACTTGGCGGAACTGTAAGGGTTCCATGTTGACTGAGGAACCCTAAAAATGGACCCAAATATACATACATTTTCCAACAGCCCAGATACATCCTCGCGGGTGCAGGTCCGTGTCAGCTAAGGTTAACCCGACCAAGAGAACAACACCGAGAAGCGCCGTGACCTTCATGTTGCCAATGAAGTCTTCAACTCAACTTGATAATATCAACGCCAGGTCACTTGGATACAAGACCACTGATCTAGAGCATTAAGCGTCGTGTGTTTATACAGAATCGCAGGTTAGCGGTAAGTAGAACTTACCTTTTAATCAGAATTCATCAGAATACTGAAGTACTACGCTTGATACTATGTGCATATTACTAAGAAATTTTTAAAAACCTATTTAGAGGCTAAAAATTCCACCCATGCCGGGACTTGAACCCGCGACCTCTGGCACGGTTAGTGCAACAAAAAGAATATATAATTACTAAGAAATGTTATGTTTCATATCGTTTCTAGTTCTTCACCAGTGCTTTTGGTTTTTGAGGATTCTCTCTTATTAATTGGCCGTAATTTCACTTATTAATTGGCCAGATCACTTTTAAAAAACAGCATCAAAATCTTTCTGTGGGTCCATCGATGTGGCGTGTGCCTTAACCACTCGTCTGCCGCGACACAGATCTGTGTCCAACTTAGTATGGGCCACCTATACGTTCCATTCCGCGAGGGCAGTTCAGGAGTTAAACTATCAGTAAAAGAGGGTGTCTATTAAAAGGTTAATATGTATAAAGATATAATTTATTGACTAAAAGACACTATCCGTGTGACGCCGGATTAAGAATAGCTTTACTCGATTTCCTCCCGTGTATGTCGTAGAAGGCGACTAAGGAAATAAATTTCCAGGAGAGGGGCAGCAGCGTCTTCCTGAGATTCCAATCACATACTGCGATCGGCAACCCGCCTGCCACTCGTGACCCTCATGGTTATGAAAACCATGAGGGAGGCCTATGATCTAAAGCAGTGGGCGTCAAATGGCTGATGATGATTGTCTAAAAGAAAAAAAGTAGTTCCAGTATATGTAACAAGATTCTCACAGACCTACCTATTTATAAAAAAATACGAAATGCATCTCTCAGTAGCTCTTTAAGTAAAACGCTCTATAAAATTACACCCGTATATACGCATATACAATATACGCATAACTTTGTTGATAAAACTGGTTAATTTTCTACTTTGTGGTCAGCGTGCAGTAAAATTACTAGTCGTCGGGTTGAGAAAAGTTATTGATAGATTTTATTTACATGATTACTGATTCAGGCCAAAAGGGTATCTGACCTACGTACACGTGTGTTGATGCTAAACACTAGCTGCTATTTTCCATTACGTCATAACTGGTCACTATCATCGTTAGGTTACCTAGAGGATGTTTAAAAGATTTTATGTGTTGCATTTCAAATTAGATATGGTGGTTTATGCAAGGCCACCGATGATGATGATGATTCTTTCCGACCGGATTCGTTTACGGTGACTTTTGCGGCTGGGCTGGGGAGAACGTCGGTCATATGCTCTCATATGACTGATTATTCTAATGATATGTGACTGACATGATGAACAATATTGTCTTGTTTTCATTTGTTTTGCACCACCTTGTTATATACACGTCAATTACCGTGGGCACTGAGTGAAAACCAGCGCTGAGGGCTCTTACCCTCAGCACAATGCTGAGCCAGATGCCCTTTGTGGCAACTTTGACACACCACACGATGCACTCTCATGCTCTGACTTTGCCTTGTCTTATGTTGTATTTATGTGACTTGTTTTTCCTTTGTACTTATGTTACTTGTTACGCCTTTTTTTTCTTGTGATGTGTTAATTTGTCCCAATAAATGTCTTTCTTCTTCTTCTTATTCCTATCTTGGCTATAAAGGTGCGGTTGCATCGACGACAAATAAGTTTTCGGTTTCAGTAGCTGTATCGCAGGGCAGCAGGTGGTCTTAATCTGATTTCGGTGTTCAAGAGCAGCTCTTCGTTTGGTCTCGAAACCAGAAATGTTAGTTTCAACTATATGTCGCCACACGGCTCCATCTTCTGCCTTCTCTTCCCATTTGCAAGGCAGTTGGTACTCTGTGAAACCGTTCACGTTATCCCTAAATCCACTAACAGATGGACGGGTTTCAAAGACGCCCGGCGTCCATTTTTGGGAAAGAAGTTTTTATCGGTTAATTTTGGACTTTATAAATGGAAGATAGCTGTATAGCCCATATAGCTGTATTACTAAGTTTTCTTCTTCCTCGATGTTGCAATGAATACACCTTGATGTCAATAAATCAAACAACTTTAATAATCATCATCATTCAGCCACAAGAAGTCCACTGCTGGACATAGGTCTCCTCCATGGATTTCCAAAAAGACCGGTTGGAAGCGGCTTGCATCCAGCGTCTTCCTGCCACTTGAATGAGGTCATCTGTCCATCTTGTGGCTGGTCGCCCTCCATTCGAGGCCATCAGTTCTGCGTGCTATGTGCCCCGCCCACTGCCACTTCAACTTACTTATCCGCTGGGCTATTTCGACGACTTTCGTTCGTCTATGGACCTCATCATTTCTGATTCGATCTCGCAGAGAAATTCCAAGCATAGCCCTTTCCATAGCTCGTTGCGTGACCTTGAGCTTTCTTATGAGGCCCATAGTGAGAGACCGCGTTTCTGTACCATAAGTCATCGCTGATAACACACACTGGTTGTATAGTTTTGTCTTGAGCGATTGAGGTATACTCGTATTAGACGAAAAGACTTTTCTAAGTTTCCCGAATGCTGCCCAGCCGAGTTTGATTCGACGATTGACCTCTTTCACGAAGTTGGACCGGCCTAGTTGGACTGTTTGTCCTAAGTAGACGTATTCGTCTACAACTTCGAGAGTCGAATTCCCCAATAATAGGGGTTGATAAACTGTTAATAAACTGGCGGAGATAAGTGATTTAGATATGTTTAACTCATCCTCCAAAGCTTTTTGGTCTTTTTGTCTCCACGGCGACTACATTTTCATCACGGCGTAGCTTCTTGTCTCCACTTCCTGTCTCCGCGGCGAGATATCCTGTCCACGCCACACACATCTATGCCTGCCTTTAAGATTGGCCTTTTTGTAGGTCATGATTACTTTTTTTGTTACATTTATCTGTTGCTTCGCATTTTCGCGTCCAAAATACCTCAGTGTCTCAAGACAAAGATGTATAACCAATGTATGTTGCCTGTGATGACTTATGGATATGAGACGTGGTCGCTGACTATGGGCCTCATACGAAGGCTCAAAGTCGCTCAACGAGCAATGGATAGAGTTAAATTAGGAGATTCACTGCTTGATCGAATCAGGAAGCAGAAGATCCGCAGAAGAACCCGAGTTACTAATATAGCTCGAAGAATTGCTCGGTTGAAGGCACATATTTTGGAGAACTGATGGCCGTTGGGGCGGAAAAGTTCTGATCTGGCGACCGTGAAAATTAAGACGCAGCGTGGGCAGGCCTCCCACGAGATGGTCTGACGACTTGGTTACAGTGGCAGGGAGTCGCTGGATGCGGGCGGCACAAGACCGGTAAGCTTGGAAAACCATAATGGAGGCCTATATCGCAGTGGGCGTCAAATGGCTGATGATGATGAGTTGTAGCTTTCTTGTTGCCAGGTTGTGGTTCTGGCGATTATACTTGCATACATCTAAAAATACTATTTTATTTCTTCAGCCTCCGTTACCTGGGGTTATGGGGAGGCATAACCCATGGTAACGTGACAAGTTGGCAGAACGCCAACAGTGGCGTAACTATAGGGTGGAAAATGACACGGCTCCCCGACCTGAGGGGGCCCCTGAACTATGAGGCCGCGAGCTCAGAAGTAAATTAACACTTTTGACAGAAATTTGTATCAATTATAATGCTTATATATGAGTACTTCAAATCGATTAAGTTTGGTTACAACAACTATATATATATACTACAAGTAAAGACCATATACATTTTTTATTTTTACTGGGAGGGAGCCATCCAATGAACTTGCCACGGGCCTCAGATGGTATAGTTACGCCACTGCGTCAACCATTTCATATTGATTGCAAAGTTGCCGGTAACGTGACTGTATAGTGCGCACGAGTTGACGTGCTGTCGACTGTACCAGAGGTTTTTACATAGGTACCTGTACCCTGTAAGGTTGTTTAAATACTTAAAAAAAACTATGAAACTGTTGAAATAAACAATTTTAATCTTCAAACACAATTAACACATACCCTTTGGAACGCAATTTTAATAGATTCAATTGGGTTTCATTGTTCCTCGGTCTGGGCCTCTTTAGGACAGTCCTCGAGCTTGACACACTTATTGGTGACAGTGTCTCTGACGGTGGGCGGGGCGCAGTAGCAAGCAGAGAAGTCACAGATCTTGCCCCTACGGTCTTCTTCAGGTGTCGGGTTATCACACGTAGCCTCCCGAGTCAGATAGCCACAGCCTCCTTTCGGCATGTAGCTGTAAGTACCCTCTTCACAGCCACCGACGCCTGGAAAGAGTTAAGCCGGCCTTTACATTCGTACGTTCTACTTAGGTGTTTGACATAGTGGCAGGCCGTCCGCTGCGTTGTGCGGGTGCTCGGCGCGGGTGCCTGCCGCGGAGACCCGCGCCGTACAGTCGACTGCACATCATGGTATACATCCATGCACTCTACTCCTTTGCGTTACGGGCGACTTTGCAACTAAAATGTAGAGGTTGACGTGCGGGCGGCCGCGATGGACTTCCGCCTCTCGAAGCGCCGCCACTCGGCTACAATTTCTATCGCGCGGTTGTATCATAATGGATTATGTGTCAATTTACTAACTAGCCAATGGACGACGCAGGCAAGGGAAATATCGACACACGAGCGTACTCCGTTGCCCGCGGGGCAGGCTCCGTCGCCCGAGCCTCGTGCGCCGTGTACCCGCTCAACGCAGCGGACAGCCTTAAAGTTTAGCAAGCTGAAGTGGCAGTGGGTAAAAGGTTCTCGAGTGAGGATCTCGAGCCGGCAAACACTGCGTGGGGCGCCCGCCAGCTGCTTGTAGCGGTTGGATGAGAAAGGGCGAGGGCAAACTGAAATTGGTGTTCTGGGGTAGGCTTATGTCCTGCAATGGAGTATCGCGGGCTCCAGTGTTGTGGGCGACTTAACAATTAAAAAAAAATACGATAAATTAAATACTTGTAAAATTACCTGCTTGACTGTAGGTATGTCGACATTTTGTTTTAAAAGATCTAATGAATGATCGAAGTAACGTAGTGGATCAATAATAGGGAACATGCCCCGAAATAAAATCGAATGACATTGTATTGTACCTATATTTGTCACTGTGACTGCAGCAGAGAAAAATGTTCATAACGATCAAATAATCGAGAATTTGCAAAAAAAAAATGTTTCGATCTCATTCGAGAGGACCAGGTTAAAAGATAAAAAAATATTGTGATAAAGATTTTTCTCCACAGTTTACTCTTTTCATATTAATAAAAAATTTTGAAAAATAATACGTGGTGACAAAATGCTCCATTCAAGGGGTTCTATAATATTTACCTACAATTCAATAAACAAATAAATATCAATGTAAATTAAGTTTGTTCATTTCTGGTGCTCGTGTTAACCTTAGATAATGCTATACGATTCATTTATCGAAGTATCACTTGACGACGACAGTGACATGTAAATTCAGAGATTCATTTGATATGCAGTCAGTTTGAAAATGCATTATTTATTTTATATGTTAAAAACAAACTTAAATGTCAACATTTATACTTTTCGTATACATAACGATTATTCAGCAATGATTAAAGTAAAGAGTAGTGAAAAAAGTATTGAGAAACCACTTAAGAAATAAAAAAAAATTGTTCACATGGTGCGAACTCATATAAGTTATATACTGCAGTAATTTTGGGTAGTTTCAAAGACATAGAAAAATGAACGTGCCTGACAATAGCTATCGAATACGCTAGTATGTTTCTTGTAGTCGTTACTTACGCTACGGTATAAGAACGTGTAGATATTAGATGCTATAGTAACTATTGTAAAACACATATTATTATGTATTTTGGAAGAAGCCTGGCTACCCATAGCACAGGGAATCCTAGTTTGGGAGCCGCCAGTAACCACTTTTTTAACCTTTTTCTAAATAAAGTTTTTTTCATTTCATTTTCATTTTCATTAAAAAACGCACTCTCCAAAAACATCTCGACTAAAACTCGAATCTATTAGAACCATTAGTAGCCATCCAGAGGGGAGCGTGCGTGCCGCGGGTCATTGTTCCGTTAGGCGGAGAGGCGGCACTAATTGTTGGCGCATTTTTTTAAACAACATTATTCTCAACTTATTTTTGTTTTTATTTACGTCTATACTTAAAATTAATAGTCTAAATAGATGCCATTTTGAATTAATAATTACATAACCGCGGCTTTGAAACCACCCAGAAATGAGCGAGTATATAAGTTATAATTATGTTCACATTATGATAATGAAACATGGTAGAAAGCACTTATTGGTAACAAATATCGCTTGCTTCGCTCGTTCCGCTCAGCGAGATCACAAGCCTAACCTAACCTACCCGTTCCCGGGCGATATTTTTTTTAAATGCGTTGTCTTCGCCTTTCAGCATCCTGCCCCCCAGCGCCGTTTTCAAACACGCGTGGATTATATTTGCGTTTATGTATTTAATAAATTATAATATTTATGTAATTAACAAAACTGAACTAATGTTTTGTTGCCAAATGACATTATAAGAAGGAATTACTTTATGGGATGTAAGGTTTGTGAAACATTTTTATATGGAATGTCGAGTTGTGAAACGATATACTCGTATCTGCATTACGCTGCTTGTTATCTAAAATTTCTTTAATTACTGTCAGACATTCAAGAAGAACCAAGCGTCAGAACGTCAGAAGCCTTTTGAAGTCACGGTTGACGTTAAGTTTTTATTATTAGAGCTACTCGAGTTTTATTAATTGAATTCTGTTAAATCATGTAAAACGATAATTTGAATTTTATAATTTTTGTCATTTTCTATCTCTTTTGTTGAATAAATACTATGTCACTTCTATGCAATTTTATGAAAAGTTTCTATTCTACTCACATTTTCCAAGGATCCATCTACACCCTCGTGGGTGCATGACCGGGTCAGCTAAAGTCAACCCGACAAGAAAAAGGACGCCAACAATCACTATCACCTTCATGTTGCCAAAAAACTCTTGAACTCGACTGGGTAATATCAGCGCTGGGTCACTTGGGTACAAGACCACTGATCTAGAGCATTAGGCCGTCTGTGTTTATATAGAATTTTTTATCAGCAATTAGTAAACTTTACACAAGGTTCATTAGCTAAACTGTCATTTTCGACAGAATGCTAATGTGCCTGGAGTCACTTACTGGAGTAGGTATTTACATAAAATATTTGCTTTTCCGAAAAAATATTGGAAATTAACAAATTTTTATTAAATGGCAAACATTTGCATGCATAATAATAATTATGATAAGTTTTTGCGTTTATACAGAAAATAATGGAGCACATAATTGAAATTAAGTTTTGATAGTCATTCAAAATGTGATTATATGCAAATACTTAGCATATTAATTATCATGCATGCAAATGCTTTTAATTTAATCAAAACAATTATACCTATAAACATAATTATAAACAAGCTTCTCTCTCTCTGAAAGAAGGAGTGTGCCCTACACTGATACGTATATAGGCTGCTTATGATGATAAACAAGCCGAAATTATATCAATCGGTACTATAACATATTTCCTCACACTATCATCCACGTCGCCTACAGTAGGTGTTATCGTCACTGACGAAGATATGTGACCTTAGGTCGAAACATATGTGCCCCTGAACATCTACACAAAATTAGATCATGTTTATGTTATATGCCATAAGAGAAAATACTATGGAAGTAACTAAGCTTAGCAATTGCGACGTCTCAGTTACTCAAAGTTCCCGGATTCTTTTGACTGCATATGCTGCAAACTAAGCCTAGATGCCATTTTTATGCAATGACCCCTTTTGCAGCTTTGCATCAATTGTGATACCTAGAAATACAATTTCTTCAACAAGTTCTATTTTGTCAATACCTATTAGAACTTCATACATTTTGTCTTTTTTTAATTTAAAAATTAATTATTATAGATAGAAGTGAACCAATTTTGTACTTGAGATGCATCGTCAAGATAATTTTCTTTTCTCTTAATTTTAGAAAGAAGAAACGTATCATTTGCAAAGAATACTGTCTGTGGCATGTTTTGAACTAAATCATTTACATATATGAGGAAAACGAACGGCCCTAAAATAAATCCTGTGGCATTCCTGTCTTTAATTCTATATATAATATATATAGATGTAAAAATATTCAATTAAAGGGTCTAATCGCGATTATTTGTTAATACGCTAAAGTTTCTACTAGTACTGTCGAAGAAAAGCTGTTCTGTTTAAGGATTAAACATTGAAGTATTTAAGGATTATTTCAGATTATAATAGGCCATGTGCGAGGCCTACCCGTTTTAACGTGGATAGACCTTTAAGGCAACCTCGATAACTTTTTGACTCATCGGCTATAATTTGTTTATGACTATCCAATGCTACTTAGCTAGCAAAACTTAATTTTTATCAAACCGTTCTTTTAAACTATTTGTTTTATTTTTTTATTTTTGGCGCCTTTTAGGAACAATAAACCCTAATAATAGCAGCATTTATCATATAGGCGCGATACAAGTGTCTATGTTGAGGTAATAAATAAATAAAATAAAATAATTCATAACTTTATTGCGACCGTATGGTTGTTTACATGTTACATACAAGCCCTTAAGGGCTTGTCTCATATTATATGACACCCACTTAGGGCACAGCAATATGGGACCGGAAGTAGATTTATAATTTACTAACCAATGGTTCACACCATTGGTAAGACAGTCGTAAATCTTCTTACGTTGGGTTAGTTATTCGATTAGATCAATATGCAGAGGGAGGACAGCGAACATACTTCGATCAAATAGGGGTTATCGGCAAAGGGCACACCAGCAGCACAAACACATTAAAGGTTATTATAATTATATTCTTTTTGTTGCACTAACCCGTGCTGAGGACAATTTTAAAATTTCGTGCCTCTTTACAAA
Organism: Yponomeuta malinellus; assembly: GCA_947308005.1. Lineage (NCBI taxonomy): Eukaryota > Metazoa > Arthropoda > Insecta > Lepidoptera > Yponomeutidae > Yponomeuta > Yponomeuta malinellus. Next base: position 15,781,976 of record OX371012.1, read on the forward strand.
CTTCTCTGTATTACGTACAGGCAGCGACATCTGGCCGAAGTAAATTAAATCACTTGCAGCCCCGAATAACCCACTTTGTAGTTAGGTTTTTACATCGGAATCATATCGCTGTACCTACATGATTATATATTCTTTTTTTTGCACTAACCCGTGCTGAGGACAATTTTAATAACCTATTTAGAGGCTAAAAATTCCACCCATGCCGGGACTGGAACCCGCGACCTCTGGCTCACCGTGCCAGCGCTCTCCCAACTGAGCTAATAATAAACATCAAGGCTGGTTGGAAGAAATTTCTCTTGAAATAAGGCCGCCCTTGCTCGTAGTCTAAGACAATCATGTTTTTTAAGTGCTCAATTTTGTATTTTGTGCAATAAAGTGTAACAAACAAACGCCTTAGACACCCAGATTTCCTCACGATGTTTTCCTTCACAGTTAGCGAGTGGTATTGCTACTTAAAAATAAATTACTGAGTAAATTAGTTGAGTGATCAATTCTTTAGTTTCTTAGGGCAGTCCTCGAGCTTGATGCACTTCTTGGAGACGGTGTCCCTGACGGTAGGCGGGGCGCAGTAGCAAGCGGAGAAGTCGCAGACCTCGCCGCGGAGGTCCGGTTTCGGTCTCGGTTGGTCACACGTCGCCTCCGGTGTGAGGAAGCCACAGTCCCCGGCCGGAGAGTATTCGATGGTGCCCTCCTCGCAATCTTCGGCGCCTGGAAAGAGACAGCGTTCTTATTACTATTTTGACCTTGCCTGGTTATCCTGGTATGCTAGTTTAGGACCAGTGATTGTGTCGCGTGGAAGTTATATGTCACCTGTGATGAATTAACACTTTTATCACCGTAACCAGGCGAGGACGTCAACAGCATGGAATACACCTAGAGTGCGTCCGTTTGTACAAATCAAGTGCAGCGGCCTCCAGTCAGAATCGAACCCGCGACCTCTGTTCTGGTTTGGTCTGATATTTACTTGATATATGTTGCAGTAAATGTATTATCTTTCATGTTCCTTTCTACTTAATAGTAGATTATGCATTAAGGGGATAAAGCAGTGTATTATGTCTCGAGCGATATTTTGAACCCCAAGGACGAGGGATCCTAGGGTTAACTCACGAGCGAAGCGAGGGAGTTACAGAGTTAACTCCCGAGCGAAGCGAGCTAGAATCCCGAGGCCGAGGGGTTCAAAAACGCCCGAGACAAATACACTGCTTTATCCCCAAAATGCATACTCTACTTTATATAAACACTGCGAGGCAATAAAACACAATACAATTAAAAAGAAAATACATTCTCCTTGATTTAGGGCTCTATGAAAAGTTTTCATTCTAATTTTGAATAAATTCTTCGTGGTGTAGGGCTCTATGAAAAGTTTATATTCTAATTTTGACGTTTGGTCATGGATTGCAAGGAGCTCGTATATTCAATGTTGATTGCATTCCAAATTCAAATGTCATAATTCCCTAGGGGATTATGAAATTCAGTACATTTATAATGACCCGGCTAGACCATAGGAAATTGAAATTGAAATTGAAATTGAAATTGAAAAAAAATTTTATTTATCGCATCAAATTACATTTAAAAAAATCATAATAATATAAATAATTCTAAGCTTAGGGACAAATGACTTGCTTTAAGTTGAGTTTGCATGACACATAATATGCCATTGACGAGCAGGTGTTATATAAAAGTGTATTAAGGGGTTCCAGGGAGCGACACTAGCGCCACCGAGGAATAACAATAATCTTTTTTTACAGATCAAATTTGCAAAAAGTGTCAGTCTACCTAATCTTTCAATCATGTTAACAGTGATTTTTAGGATCCACGACAAAGAACTTACGATCACGAACTTCGGACTAAATAGCGTTTATGGCAAAAACGGCCGTTTCTGACGTTAATGCTACCTAGTCCGAGGTTTTTGCCTTAGGTTCGGGGCCATGGGTCCCAAAATTCACAATTAACATGGTTGAGAGATTGTACTGACACTCAGAAATCAGAAATCAATCATTTAAAAGAACTTACATTCTGTTTGCTGAATGTCAATGTACTGTGTTACTATGTTAGCCGCTGCCTTCGGGCCGTATTTGTAGTGGAGAGAAAGGCAGTGGGAAAAAAAAACTCCACTCTGAGCATCTTTTCTCAAACCATCTTAAACTTAACGCTCTTTGCAAATTCGATCCGTAGAAAAAGATATGATTTGTTTTCCCTTGGTGGCGCTAATGAACCGGATGGACACCCTTAATGGGTTAGTCTAGACGGGAAAAGCGACCACTTCGTAGTTCGTATAGTGACTAAGGACTATAGTCACTAGCACCTGCCTACGTAGTACGAAAACGCGACTCACGCATTTTAACGTCAAAACTTGCTACTTTCCAGTACACTAATTCACAAATTGAATCAAATTAATAATACCCAATTCAACATCATCATCAGCCATTTGACGCTCACTGCAGGACATAGGCCTCCTTCGTGGTTTTCATAACCAAGAGGGGTTTTGCCATAATCGCCACGATTGGCAGGCGGGTTGGCGATCGCAGTTTGCGGTTGGAATCTCAGGAAGACGCTGCTGCCCGTCTTCTGGTAATTGAATTCCTTAGTCGCCTTCTACGACATTCACGGAAGGAAATGGACTGACGCTATTCTTAATCCGGCGCCACACGGAACCCAATTACTGCCAATTGTACACTACCAGGTACTGACGGAAGGCCAGTGCCGGAGTGGTCTGCCACTCCAGCGCATGCTGAGTCAGAGCCCCGTTGCATTTGCCACACCGGCAAACTGTTCTCTTGTATTGTCTGTTTATTTGCTTGTGCTTATTTCTATTACTCTTTTTCTGTGTTTACTTGCTGCATAATTTGCTTTGTGTTGCTTGTGCTATTCTTTATATTATGTTCTGTACCTGTGTGTGTGCGTAGATGCTAATGAACGTTTTTATCTATCTATGTATCAAATTAGCGGTGGTAGCCTAGTGGGTAGAACATTGGACTCGAAAGCGGGAGACCCAGGTTCGATTCCCAGTGCGGGCATGTACCTATGACTTTTCTTTCTAAGTTATACTATGTACATTTGTGAAGTTATAGTAGCAATACCACTCGCTAACGGTGAAGGAAAACATCGTGAGGAAACCTGGGTGTCTGAGCTATTCACATACCTCAGCGCTTGAAATCGCCAATTCGCGGTGGGCACGCGTGGTGATTAAGCCCATACTCTCTCTCTGAGAGAAGGCCTGTGCCCTACAGTGGGAGGTATATAGGCTGCTTATGAAATGTGTCAAATTCTGACATTTTAGCGCCGCAAAACGCGTGACTCGCACCATCGTACCACCCATGCATAATACGGAGCAGCTTCATCATGGAGCTGATTTTTACTATGCTCATAGCTCTGGCCCGATATACAAGAAACGTGGTTGTTGTACGTGACCAATACGTCTCAAGTTCCCGGTTTTTTTCCTTTACAGTTAGCGAATGAAATTTAATGTTTGTATTTTGTAAAAAAACTAACTTACAATCTCCTTCAATCCAGATGCACCCTCGCGGATGCAGGTCCGGGTAACCCGAAGCTAACCCGGCCAGGAAAATAACACCGACAATCGCTAGGAGCTTCATACTGCCAACACGCTTTTGGACTTGTCTGGGTAATACCAGCGTTAGCTCACTTGGATCAAAGACTACTGATGCGTAATTAGTTGTATCCTATGTTTATATAATGTACGAGACTAGTAAAGTCTTTGAGCAATGACTTTGAAATCTGTTGTTGATTCGCCGCTTGGGTCGGCCGGCCGTTAATTGATTAATTAATAGAGTTAGCAGGAAGTTTGTATAGTAATGGAAGAAAATGCTTACTTTTTCTTCAGAATACAATTTTTTGGCAATTGGCAGTCCCTGGTCTCTGTCTACCCCTCTGGGATACAAGCGTTTGTTTATGTATGTCATGTGTATGTCACTTTTTAACCGGTGTTGCGTCCCACTGCTGGGCAATGCCCTCCCCCATGGTCCCTCACGCCTCTCTGTCTCGAGCCATCTTCTTCCAACCGGCAAAAAGGTTGACAGATCATGCCGCCATCTCCGCCGTGGCCGAGCACGCATGCAATATCCGTCAATGGCCATACCGTGAGCTAATAGGCTCCCTAATGTACTTATCCGTAGCAACAAGGCCGGATACAAGTATTACGAATACTGCGACCAAACTTGCTCAATTCGTAAGTGATCCCAATCAGAGGCCTTGGAAGGCCGCAAAAAGGGTGTTACGGTATCTTAAAGGCACAGCAAACTATGGCCTTACGTACAACAAGACTGGCAAGTCTGTTCAAGGCTACTGTGATGCAGATTGGGGCAGTTGCCCAATAGATCGGAAATCTTATTCAGGTTACTCTTTTATTTCCAATTAGTGACAATTTGCGCCCATCTGTCGGGGTCCATGCGAGCGACGTTGTTCGGGCTGGTTGCTACGGTCAAGCCCGACGGGGGGAGGAGGGGTTTAAGATTGAATGCAGAAGAGTGTTTCGTCAAAATAAGAATGCACCGATGTGCAAGACGGCCTATAATGCACTAAAAATTATTATGTAAAATTTAACAGCGTCGAAGTAAATAGGTCGCGCGTGTAAGCGTTGTCAGCAGAACACTTTAAGAATGTGTGAGTGGCTTACACAGACGTGGCCTGCCAATTCCACTTCAGCATTGCGGTTACAGCCCCAACAGGTTCTGGAGCCGAGCATGGTGTTGGAGTTCCCGGGATGCTGGGCTACATCGCAATATAGATACGTACTAATGCAGAACGAAAATAGAAATCAAGAAATAATAAAATTATTTCAACGTAAAGCATTTACATTCTGTTTGTTGAATGTCAATGTACTATGTTAGAAAAAAGAACTCCACTCTGAACATATTTTCTCAAATCATCTTAAATCTAATGCATAAGTACGAGTACCTGCCTAACAAGATCCCATGAGTGCAATCAACCGCAGTCGGTTGATTGTACTGATTGATATGATTTTAATCGGTCCTCTATTAAATCGGTTTTCACTACACTCACAATAATATACCTGTTACCAAAATAAAATCCAGGAAAATTACCACAATTATTTTACGATCAAATACTTAGGCATATACTTAAAAATCTATTAGGCTTTTATAAAGGCATGCCACTATTTACTGTCCGGAGTACGTATAAGAAACCGTCAAATTGTTATAAACATTTATATCCTCTCCCCTTTTTGACACCATTTCATCACTCATTGTTTCATTTCAGATACTAGTTTAGTAAAGAAACCGTCAAATTGTTATAAATATTTATATCCTCTCCCCTTTTTGACACCATTTCATCACTCATTGTTTCATTTCAGATACTAGTTTAGTAAAAAAAAACAGACGAATTGTTACATTAAGAACGTTTTGATATTATATTTTTTTTAACAAAGGGTGAAAATTTGAGGAAAAAGGATGTGTGCATATGACCACATGATTAAAGTAAAAACTGACCGATGAACTGACCCTAGCGCGACGGTGCAATTTCGTTCACTGTTCAGCAAGAGCGCAAAGTGCGCGCCAAAGGAAGTTTTTTTCCCTTGCGATTAAAATCCATTACTCAATTTACTCCAGTTTTCTAGGACAGTCTTCGAGCTGGACACATTTATTGGACACGGTGTCCTTGACGGTGGGCGGGGCGCAGAAGCAGGCGGAGAAGTCACAGATCTTCGCGTTACGGTTTTCCTCGGGCGTCGGGTTATCACACGTTGCCTCTGGAGTCCGATAGCCACAGCCTCCCTTCGGCTTGTAACCAATGGTACCCTCTTCGCACTCTCGGAAGCCTAGAAAGAAAGGTTTGAGTTACCCAAAGTTAATGCGACCAAGAGCAGAACACCGAAAATCGCCACGAGCTTGATACTGGCAACACGCTTTTGACTTTGGTTGGATAATATCAGGGTTATGTCACTTGTATAATTATAATAGTACTGATTCGAAAATACTTGGCATCCTATGTTTATATAGCATTTCAGATTGGCAATTATTAAAATTATCAGAAGGTTCGTTTGATTGAGAGCAGCAGCTTACTTTTTCTTCAGAACACTAATATTTACCCCGACTTGCACCACTTATTAAGCTAAATATAATTTTTAGGGTACCCGAAGACCGAAACGAGACCCTATTACTAAGACTTAATCGTCGGTCTGTCTGTCTGTCTGTCACCAGGCTGTATCTCATGAACCCTGATAGCTAGGCAGTTGAAATTTTCACAAAGGATGTATCTCTGTTTCCGCTATAATAAAAAATACTAAAAACAGAATAAAATAAACATTTAAGGAGGTCTCCCATACAACAAACGTAGTCTAAACACAGAGCTCGCCATCTAGCGGCCATCTATGTAACCTTCACGGCGCCGATGTCAGGTGGTTAACTGTCAATGTTAAACGCGTCTTGTAGGTTTCTATAGATGGTGCTGTTCTTAAATTCGATCTTTGTTTAATGTTGTATAGATAATGTTACGAAACCTTTCGTACGCGAGTCCGACTCGCACTTGGCCGGTTGGCCAGCTGGCACACACCAGATGGGGAGATTAAAAATGGGGTAGCAGAGCTTAAAAAACGCGGATTTTTAACTAAAAAGCAGGATTCCATATTTTAATTATACATTGATTTTATATAGGTACCTACTTACATATTGATGTTTTTGATTGTTTGTTATTCCATTAGAGGTAGTATATACCTTTTTTTCATGCAAGCAAAAGGCAACAGGTAATCTGTAAATCCATCAAACGTTGGATTATGATCTTATTACTTTTAGAATAAGAATGAAAATGCCCTACCCACCGGTACTTTTTTGTGACAGAAGTTGATTTTTATTTTTCGAGCAGATTTGAAAAAAAGCGGAACCGTGAAGGCCTAAAGCGGAAGGAGGATTCATTATCAAAGAAGCGGGGTAAAAAGCGGAAAAGCAGTGTACCTGGAAACGCTGGCGCACACAGTAGCCGGTGCTGCCGCGCCCTGAGGTACCTGAGGGTACCTCTCGTGCACATGGAGTTTTACCATCCTTTCAACAAGATCGATGCAATCAATTTTAATCCTGATTATAGTAAAGTGTGAATTTTGCTAAGGCCATGGAGATCAATATTTCCTGAGCTCAAGCGAATTATAGCCTAGATATCCCTGTAGTAATAGAGAAATAGAGATATAGAAAGGGGAAAATATCCCTGATTATTTCTGTACAGAAATCTAAGAAACTTCTTTTGAACATGCTTATCATCATCAGCAATTTGACGCTTACTGCAGGACATAGGCCTCCTTCATGGTTTTAATAACCATGAGAGGTTTTGCCATAATGGCGGGTTGGCGATCGCGGTTGGAATCTCAGGAAGACGCTGCTGCCCGTCTCCTGCTAATTGATTTCCTTAGTCGCCTTCTACGACATCCATGGAAGGAAATGGAGTGACGCTATTCTTAATCCGGCGCCACACGGAAGTTGCTCCTCCGAACTTGCTCCAGCATTGAGAATATATTTCATGGCAACCTTTTTGTGTAATAGTTCTCGCGAAACAGGTCCGCCTAGTACGAAGAACACCAGTAAGCAACTACGAGTATTTAGTGGCAATCTTTTTCAAACCTACCTACCCACATTAAGTTAAAACTATTCATGTAACTAGGACTTAAGCTTTTTTGTAAATAAATGATTTGATTGAGTGATTGATATTTCTTCTGATGCGGATTCGATAGATCAACTCATCATCATGATGTACATCTTTTAGTAAGTCGCCGTATTGCCGACGTACCCTTAAGCACTGCTCCCTTCACGCAACACATCATTAAATAACGCCTAATTATATTTTGCAGTATAAAAGAGCAAAAACAAAAAAAAAACTTCTGATACTAGGACCTTTTTCGGGTTCCGTACCCGATGGGTGCCAAATGGGACCCTATTTCTAAGACTTCACTGTCCGTCTGTCTGTCTGGTTGTCTGTCACCAGGCGGTATCTCATGAACCGTGATGGCTAGGCAGTTACAATTTTCACAGATGATGTATTTCTGTTGCCGCTATAAGAAAAAATACTAAAAACAGGATAAAATAGATATTTAACAGGGGCTCCCATAAAACAAACGTATTTTTTTGCGGTTTGCTCGATATTAATAACGGCAACCGGTAGATATTCACAGAATATTTAGTTTACGGTTCTATATTCGCTTAAAAAAAATGATTAAATTAAAATAGAATAAATATTTAAGGGGGGCTCTGATACGACAAACGTGATTTTTTGCCGTTTTTTCTCGATCTTGGTGTCTAATGTTGTATAAATAATGGTACGGAACCCTTCGTGCGCGAGTCCGACTCGCACTTTTTTTGTATTTGCAAACAGAGTTTGAGTCAATACTGGTTGCTATTATTTGTTAGGTCATTAATACCTAGTTACGAACGTAAGAAGGTAATATAGAGCAATTATTAGCTGCAACTCGTTACGAAATAAATATAGTAGTCCATTTCGAATAAGATTTACATCGTTCTGAAGAAAAAATGGACAAAAAAAAATTCCGAGGTCAGTCTTTTAAGTTCTTATTCTTAACGTTGACCAATTCCGGACAATCCACCAGCCCACGGATGATATTATAAAGATAAAGTGTTATCTTTCTATCCGCTGTGCTATGTAGTCAGCAAGTGCTTGGTGAAATCTTCAGCAGATAGATACAATACAACACAACACAACAAAACACAACACAACACTAAACGATACAATACAATACAAATAAACTTTATTTCTCTATCCCAAATTTGGTACAATAGAGGTGATACAATATGGCACAATGGAAGTAATTTGTAGAAAGACTGCGTCCTAAACCAAGTATGAAACATACTGTAGACACTAAGTCAGCCCAAGTCAAAACTGTTGAAGATCAAGATCGTTCAGCAATGCAACTCTCATGTTTGCTGCTAGCTGAAGTCTCTTCACGGCGCGTGACACTCTTTCTTCAAATCTGTGGCGCTTCACAGCTCCACCGTTTTACTGATTTGAAGCAAGCGTTTATTTCATCAACAGCATTCAATCTTGGAATGACTGGCAGTGTTTGGTAAAAAACGCAAAACGTTCCAAAACGTCTAGAGTCATTGCGTAGATCTTTCAGTGATCGGCCAAGTCCTCCGATGCGCGTTTGCGCGCCATTGTGCATTCGTCCCAGATCATGATTTGCTACTAAAATTTTGACCATTACTGACTGTTTGGCACACACTCGCAGAGAACGAACAAATCGAGTGGTGACCTTTACGTGCTTTTAGGGTTCCATAGTCAACAAAAAACCTTTGTAGTTTCGCCATGTCCATACGTCTGTCTGTCTGTCTGTTCACGGCTTAGCACGGAGATGGCAAATACTATAAAGCTGTTTGGTCGCCGACAAAAGGATAAGGAAAAGGACTACTATAGCATTAAGGATTATTTAGATGACAAAGATGTGTGGAATTAAAGCCAGTTCAATGCATCCTAGTACTAGGTTTTTAGAAGATATGACATGTAAAATCTGTTAGTTAAGGAATATGTTCGAAAAGACTAAGTTTGGAGATTTTTTGTCCGTTTTTTCTCCAAATGATCTAGATTTTGAAACGGATACATAGTTTTTCTTGTAACATTAATTAAGTCACAGTTTCTGTGTTACTTTGAATAAATTTTTTTGACTTTGAGTTACATGTATCGTAAAAAAAAATTTTTGGCGTAACTCCCTACACCTAAATTAGGGATGCAATTTGTTTTCTCGCCTCCGATATAGTGGGGTATTGATGGATTTATCGTTTAAAAATATTAAAGTGTAGAAAAACCGAAAAATGCGGTTTAGGGATTCGTTTGCGAAAGATTCAGCTTTAAAGCGCAAATGTTACAGTAGAGCGGCCCGCCCTCTCCCGGCTAAACTGTTGGGGTTGACTGTAGAAACGTGAAAAAATTCAGGAAAGTAGCACATATAATGAACGTAAAAAAAAACTACCACGGCTGAGTAGGCTTTATGAGTTAACGAGTAATATGAGGCGACCAACTTATAAAAGAAAAACTTCATATAAATTCCATTGAAAATTACTTTGATGAAGTTGTTAGTTGTGAAAAACAATCAAGAAACCCCTCCTTCTACGGAACCTTACACTGCGCGTGGCCCGACACGCACTTGGTCGGTTTTTTTCGTATAGTTTCAGTCTGGGTATTTTTCATGTGTCGTTAATTTGGAGGCTTAGAAAATGGCTTTATAAAAAGGGAAAATTTCGTACAAATTTCATTTAAAATTACTTTGATGAAGTTGTTAGTACTGCAATACCCAATAGCCATTGTTTCTGAATGTAAAGACAAAATATTACATACATAAACTCACGCCTGTAACCCAGAGGAGTAGGCAGAGACCAGGGACTGCCACTTGCCACGATCCTGATAGATCACTTTCGCTTCCTCCATATTAATTATTCGTTGCAAGCACGCAAGCCGGTTTCGGGTACTTTTTATCTTGCCCTTAGCTAATACATCACCTATTTGGTCGAAGCATATTATTACAAAATATCTAGAGAACAACAAACTAAGCCCGTAAATCTGCGTAACTTAAGCAGCATGCCAATATACAAAGAACCCACATTTAAATATTTAAATATACAAAGAACCCACATTTAAATATTTAAATATACAAAGAACCTACATTTAAATATTTATGGCAAAAGAACCTGGAATTTCAGCCTCCCCCACATCCTTAAAAACTCCCAATAGTGATATTAGAAAACCTCGAAAAAATTTCCATGAATTCAAGTCATTGCATTAAAAAATATATTAAAAAAGGAGGATGTTGTACTGCCTACCCCTAATGTGAGAGAAGGTAGTGCGTCCCACTTCCCATATTAATATTTTTCTATATAATGTAAAATAATGGCTTGCATGCCTGTACATTTACTTATAATATAGAGGTAAGTATAAGTATGATTACGGGTACATACCCGTATCTTATCTTAAATATAAGATTACAGTACTTCCAGAGGTTGCCCTATTTTAAAGATGAAGGACATAAATAAACTACATAGCTTATTTATATCATTCATCTTTAATATAGAGACACCTCTGGAAGCACTGTAATCTCATATTTACTCGTAAGATTCAGCTTCCAGAGCTAGATTAATAATGTATCTTATTCTTCGTCTTATTTGTATGTATTTTATTTTATTTTTGAAATAAACATTTAATTTTTTTGTACCTTGGCTTAATCATTCATTCATTAACTAACTAACATTAATTCAATTACAACTCCTAGATTCCTAGACTCTGAGGCTACTTCAAACGCCCTGTTATTTGGCGAACTGATTCATATCCGATACGAGTTAGAGCTATTTTCTAATCATTATCAGTTTTATCGTTACCTACGGGAAGTAAAACAAACCCATTGAAATTTTTATAAAAACACGTTTTAATATTTCAAACAAAAAAAAGGGCGCGTTTGTTTTAAATCTCTCAATTCAGCGTTACCGCCTGAAAAACCCTCCATTCCTTAACGATGCAGTCCTATGATTTTACTCTGTCTTCTTAGGACAGTCCTCGAGCTTGACACACTTCTTGGAGACGGTGTCCCTGACGGTGGGCGGGGCGCAGTAGCAAGCGGAGAAGTCGCAGATCAAGCCGCCAGCCTCCTCCTCGGGCTTAGGGTCATCACACGTAGCCTCCAGTGTAAGTCGGCCGCAGCCTCCCTTCGGGACGTAGCCGATGGTGCCCTCTTCGCAATCTCTTTGGCCTGGAAAGAGGTCATGTTTTGGGGTCAAACAGTAGAAGACTGCAGTAACAGTAAAGCAGCCATTGCAGTGCTTTGAAAAACTATGCATTTTGCAGAGCGTCCCCCTGGTCCCAAGCTAGGTTACCCTGTAGGGTACATGACTAGCTGTCCCGGCGCACTTCGTACCGCCACAGAATCCGTTCGTACGATTCTTGCACAACGCCATCTATTTTTAAAACTCAACGTTCGCTCGCACAACGCTGTCTATTTTAAACTTAAAATAAATATTATCCCACGGGATCGCATTACCGGGATATCGAGTATGCTATGTCTCGATTCAAGTCTTTGTCTATCTGTACGCCAAGTTTCATGTAAATCCGTTCAGCCGTTATTGCGTGATTGAGTTACAAACATCCAAACAAACTTTCACGTTTATAATATTAGTAGGAAGTAGGATAAAAAGATAAGGACATCATAAAAATGGACAAACACAAAATTGCCTTAGTCTTGGAGTTTTCCATGTTTGTAATGTGTTTACCTAGTACCATGTTTTCAACCCATACCTACAACTATTGTTTGCTTAATATGAATGTTATTATTTTATTCACATGAGTAATTATTTTATACGAATATATTATTTAGTAAGTAAGGGACGCACCAGGCGGACATACTTCGACCAAATAAGGGATGTATTAGCCAAGTAATGAATGTTCAGGAAGCAAAAGTGATCTGTCAGAATCATGGCAAGTGGCAGTCCCTAGTCTTTGCCTACCGTACTGGGATACAGACGTGAGTTTATGTATGTATGTGTATTTAGTAAGTAAATATTATATTTTTACGTATGAGAATGTATAATAGTCAAAATATGTGACGTTCCGTATAAAGGGGTATCGATTAGCGATTAGGTAACTCGATTAGAGTTTGTATTTTAAAAATACTTTTGTTCAAACCTAATATTCGAAGTATGCATCTTGTTCATGACTTTAGCAATCGGGTTTTTTTTAAATAAGATTCTTTTTACTGACAATATGCCAATTGACGTCATCGTAAGCAGACTATATACGTCCCACTGTAGGGTACAGGCCTTCGCTCATAGGGAGAGTATGGGCTTAATCACCACGTGTGCCCACCGCGAATTGGCGATTTCAAGCGCTGAGGTATGCGATTAGCTCAGACACTCAGGTTTCCTTACGATGTTTTCTTTCACCGTTAGCGAGTGGTATTGCTACTATAACTTCACAAATGTACATAACTTAGAAAACAAAGTCATAGGTACATGCCCGCACTGGGAATTGAACCTAGGTCCTCGCTTCCGAGTCCAATATTCTACCCACTAGGCTACCACCGCCTCTGTTCGCCACCGTCCGTTATATATTTTTTTATAAACTGATGTTGCCACTGTTGACAGTGACAAAGGGACATGATCAATATCTTTAATTTGAAACTTCATTCGTTAAATTTGGCTCAGGCTTTTGGCCTCGCGATTGTAAAGAAACGTACATAATTTTCTTTTATTTCCGAATTAGCATGCTGAAGTGGCAGTTGCCCGGTCATATCTTCCGAAGAACTGTTAACCGATGGGGTAGACGAGTTCTTGAGTGGAGACCGCGGATCGGTAAGCGTAGTGTAGAACGTCCTCAGACTCGGTGGAGCGGTGATCTTCGCTGGGCGGCTGGCAAGAGCTGGATGAAAGTAGCCGAGGACGGTGCTCAGTGGCGTGCTATAGGAGAGGCCTATGTCCAGCAGTGGACAAGCGTAGGCCGATGATGATGATGATACATATTTACATCAAGAAACTAAAAAAAAAACTGAAAAATAACTGGCCCCGGTTGTAAGAAGCATATTTTTGGAAGTCGATATGTCTATTGGTCGTTTCCATCGTCACGGCTTCACGAGTAATTAACACAAATAACGATAACATCGATTAAATTGACAATCAGGCTTTGCAGCGGCGGGTTATTAGGGCAAACGAATTAGGGTCAGTGGGGCGAAATATTGGGGTCTTTTTAGACCTTAGTCATAGTCATTAACAAAAACTGAATGAGTAAGAGTTCTTCAATGTGTCTGGAAGGATGCAAATCATAGCTGTTCAGAAATGAGGTCCGAAAATTTGATAATAAGATAATATAAGAATATTCTTTATTGAGAATAACAATGACGAAAACAGCAGTCATAAATTAAAAGGGACAGTTATTGACGGCCTTATTACTAAAAGCAATATCTTCCAGGCAACCTCAAATTGGAGAGTTTGCCGGCGGAGATATAGAACGGGTAGTCGGATGGTGGGATAATAGTTTGTTTATTTTCAAGTTTGCCATTTTTACACATATCCCTCATAAACTTCCTCTGCGCCTGAAAGCATCGTGCTGTAAGTATTAAACTGATTTCACCACGTTTCCCCAGTTTCCTTCAGTCCACAACAATAGCTTAACCTCCTCAGACCTGACATTGAAAAAAACGATTTTTAAATAATAAAAAAATTGTTTTGACTTGTTTTTCAACGTCATGACTGAGGAGGTTAAAGAAAAAAAACCAAAAACACGCTTTTGTCGATGGTGAGCTAAGTTTTAACGGTAAAAAATCGTGATTGGCTTCCAACATTTCATGCCCGTGTTACACTAGCCAAGGAGTGCCTTAGGCCCTGGCCACACAGAAGGGACGTGGGACGTGGGCGCGAAAAAGACGCGTCGTCTTTCCAATTCACTTTCATACAAAATGTACAGTCTATTCATGCTTACTTGTCCAATTTGGTAAACAAGATTCTACCCGCAAAGTATGACTTTTTAGTCGAAAACTGCCATATTCCCATAAATGAAGTAACCTGGGATGGGACACCATTTTGGATAACACGCTGCTATGTTTATAAACAAAGTGCACGAACTTGCAAGAAAATATCTAGTTTCGGCATCAAATGTCAATTTTGAGGTTAGAATATTGTTTACTAAATTGGACAAGTAAGGATGAACAGACTGTACTGAAGGGACGGGACGAAGCCCACATAGAAGAGACATAGAAGATACAACCCGACGCGTCTTTTCCGGGGGCCGGGCCACACGAGGAGATAACCCTGGCTGCACTAAAAATCGAAAACCATTGTTATTTTCAAGGTCAGGTCTTAGGATGATCCTTTACTTTTATAAAATTATGGATGTTGATCTTAAATAAATAATTTCATTGGGCAAAACCCCTCATGGTTATAAAAACCACGAAGGATTCCTATGTCAAATGGCTGATGGCAGTGGGCGTCAAATGGCTGATGATGATTTCATTTCATTTAGTAACTTCTGAATAAATCTGTTCGCTCTCTTCTACAAGACGAAGATGGTTTCAACATCTGCTGTCCGTCCCCACAATAGTATGCCACGTAAGTAACTAAAATAAACAAGCCTAGCAGTTACGACGCCTCTGTTAGATACCGGATTCTTTTGACTTCGTATGCTGCAGAACTAAGCCTGTTTGCCATTTTTTCTATTTATGGACCCGACGATGCTTTGCGTCGTTTGTGATACCTAGAAATACAGTTTCTTTCTATTTAATTTACGAACATTTGTGGCAGTATCAATACCACACGCTAAAGTTGAAGGAAAAACATCCTGAGAAAGCCTGAGATCTCGAAGTTTTACAAACAATACGATTCACAAATTTCACCACTTGAAATTGCCATATCGTTCAAGCTCATTCTCTTTGCTCTGGGAGAAGCTCTGTGCCCTGAAGTGGGATATATATACTGCTTGTAATAATTGTTAACTTTTTATTTAATTTTTACAGTGTTAATGATTGAACTTACATTTTCCAAGGGCCCAGATGCATCCTCGTGGGTGCAGGTTCGTGTCAGCCAAAGCCAACCCGACCAAGAACAGAACACCGACAATCGCCATGACCTTCATAGTGACAACACAATTTTGTACTCGACTGGGTAATATCAGCGTAAGGTTACTTGGATACAAGACCACTGATTCAAACGTACTAAGCGTGCTATGTTTATATAGCAATTCTGATTTCCAATTACTTAATAGAAATCGCAGAAGGTTCGTTTGACATACCTTTTGCTTTAGAATCATCATCATCATCATCAGCCATTTGACGCCCACTGCAGGACATAGGCCTCCCTCATGGCTCCTAACCATGAGGGGTTTTGCCATAATCGCCACGCTTGGCAGGCGGGTTGGCGATCGCAGTATGCGGTTGGAATCTCAGGAAAACGCTGCTGCCCGTCTCCTGGTAATGTATTTCCTTAGTCGCCTTCTACGACATCCACGGAAGGAAATGGAGTGACGCTGTTCTAAATCCGGCGCCACACGGCGCTTTAGAATACTTGTTTATATCATCGGTCAATCAGTCAGTTTTCGTCCACTGCTGAACAAAAAGCCTCCTCCAAGGCACGCCACTTCTTTTCGTCCTCGGCAATCCTCACATCAGAAGCGGTGGTAGCCTAGTGGGTAGAACATTGGACTCGGAAGCGGGAGACCTAGGTTCGATTCCTAGTGCGGGCATGTACCTATGACTTTGTTTTCTAAGTCGTGTACATTTGTGACGTTATAGTAGCAATACCACTCGCTAACTGTGAAGGGAAACATCGTGAGGAAACCTGAGTGTCTGGGCTATTTATAGTGAGTGGGACGTATATAGGCTGCTTATGAGGAGAGGCTCACATGCTAAAACCGCATGCAATGAAAACATGTCGCCTCGGCCAGGGCTGTAACTCTGTAACTACGTGTCGGGTGTAATTCATTTATGTATTGTTGAGTAGAGTGTCATTCACGCTCTTAAGACTGTTCTTACGTGCAGCACGCTGTCACACTCGCACCATTTAACGTTTTTAATTATTGTAATAAAATGAGTAAGTTTGGATAAATGTGGTCCGACGGTTTGATGGATAATTAAATTGCGGACATTTTAAATATATTTATGTTTTTCGATACGTAGTTTTTAATAAAGAAAAGTTGTTTCCAAAATTATTAATTTCGGAATCAAATTTTCTCAATGAAAAACAGTACAGGATAAGAAAAATATACCTTAAATATCCGGTTTGAAAGTGGGATTTTGGCGGAATTTAGCAAAGTAATTTTCACATTTTAATGCTATTATGGATTTACGCAAAGTAACGCCTGATTCCATACAATATTTGAATATCCGCAATTTAATAATCCATCAAACCCTCAGTCCATATTTATCAAATAATTACTCATACGATTATAACATAAAAAAATGTTAAATTGTGCGAAAGTGGTCCTTTTGTCGTTCCTGTTATGATCCTCTTACGTCTAACCTGTTTGAATTGTTTATTTTCTAGTTTGAAGCCCGGATCGTTTGTGGTCGGCGTAAAGTTGAATTTCCAGTCCACAAGTCGAGAAAAGTTAATATTGGATTTTATTCACATGTTTGCCGACTCGGGCCAAAGGGTATCTCTCTACATGTTGTGTTGGTACAAAGTTTGGGGCAATAGGCGCTGTCCGATATTTATTGGAACCGGATAAAACTCCGCCTTAAGAGTGTTTTAGTGAAATCGACTTTTTATAAATAAGACTACAAAAAAATTAAGCTTCAACATGATTATTTATAAAATGCGCAATTTTTTAAACATGTCCTTCATTTACAACAAATTTTGTTCTGCGACTATTGAAATTATTTTGAACAATTTTCCATTTACAAAAAACGTTGTCTACGCAGCAATGCCACTCATGTGAAACTGGCCGAATACGCTATACACCTCGCACTTCTCCGCCGAAGGAACAGTCAATATATCTACATACATAAATTCATCCCTATATCCCGGAGGGGTGGGAACAGACTAGGGAGTGCCACTTGCCACGATTCTGACAGATCTCTTTCGCTCCATCAACAGTCAAATTAGTCTTTGCATATACGCACGCCGGTTTAGGGTACTTTTTATCTTGCCCTTTGCCAATACATCTCCTATTTGGTCGAAGTATGTCCGCCTGGGACGCCCCTTACCAGCCTTTCCACTCACATTCGCTCGATATATTTGTTTCGTCAATCTTCCTTCATCCTCTCCATATGTCCAAAGCAACGTAACATTCCTTTCTCAATCATAGTCACTACATCCTCTTTCAGTCCACAATGACCAGTCATTATCGAATACTATATTTTTCTATGTAATAACGATCACATCTGCCAAAGAAACTAAAGTTGATATGATAAAAAGATCCTCGAATGGAGACCACGGACTGGCAAACGCAGCTTACTGGGGAGGATCTGAGGCAGATTGCTGGCAGCGGCTGGATGAGGATAGCCGAGGACAGAAGGGAGTGGCGTGCCTTGGGGTGGCCTGTGTCTAGCAGTGGACGAGTATGGATAGTCCATAGCGTAGCCTAGTATAAAACGACATAATAAAACGATTGTAAAACTAACATTCCGTGTGGGGTCGGATTAAGAATAGCGTCACTCCATTTCCTTCCGTGGATGTCGTAGAAGGCGACTAAGTAAATAAATAACCAGGAAACGGGCAGCAGCGTCTTCCTGACATTCTAACCGCATACTGCGATCGCCAACCCGCCTGCCAAGCGTGACGATTATGGCAAAATTATTATGGTTAGAAAACCATGAGGGAGGCCTATGTCCTGCAGTGGGCGTCAATGGCTGATGATGAAAACTAAAATTCGTAGTTTATGTACATCGCGTAGCAGAGTTAATCGACTTTGCAGTGTACATCGAATTGTCGTAGGCCCCTGGTCGATAGATATTTTAACGATAGTCATAAGCGGTTTGTTTATATACCTACGTCCATGGTAATTGTAACTGGTACGGAAAAAAACGCGGAAAATAATGTTTAAGATTTACCTGACAGATCTAATCGTTAATGAGTCTATTTATTATGTATGTATGACTCATTGAAACCTACTCTACTAATGAGGCGTAGTAATACGTACGTAAATATTTACGGTTTTTATAAAAACACGATTACTCCAAAACAAATCTGAAACTCTCTTTATTCAATGTGTGGCTTCATCTTTTCCTTGTAAAATCTCCACCACAGACTATTTTGATCGGCATTTTTGAAGTGTTTTAAGGAATTTTTATAAATAAGACGGATAGACTTTACGAATAAGCTAGTTTTTAAACGACTACTTCACATATTAGTGTTAGAAATACAGTCGTATTTTCCTATGTCCTAGGCCTATGTCCAGCAGTGGACTTCTTGTGGCTGAATGTTGATGATGATGATGATGATGATGATTTTCCTGTTTGTATACGTAAATACAATGCTTAATGGCATACTCGCGTTTATATTAGAACTCCTCACATTGCCAATATGTTAGTATTATAAAGTGAATAATTCTCAGAAGATAACAAAATCATAACATACTCAAGTAATTTGCTTTAAAATTATAAAAGAAAAAAAAAAAACGGCGTCTTTCCCCCCAAAACGACAACCAAAAATGGCGCCTCCCTTTCGTTTTAATAATGACTTTTCTTATCTTGATGGCCAAGTCAATTTCAGTACTATTAAATTTTTCAGGTTGATTTATTTATTTATTATTTTTAAGGTATGAAAGCAATGAAGGGCTACCACTGTTTATTGGTATTAAACATATCAAGTTCCTCTGAAATTAGTACGTAATTGTTAACATAACCGGAGACGCGTTAAAAAAATAGGTAAGGCGTGAAACAATAGGAAGGACGTGAGGCGAGGGCGCGGAAAAGACACGATGCGTTGTATAGGGTTCGCGCCCGCGCCCCGTCTCTTCCGCCCTCGCCCCGTCTCTTGTGTATTGGGTCCCGTCCGTCCCTTCATATATATTTTGTATAAAAGTGAATTGAAAGGACGGCTCGTCTTTTGAGCGCCCTCGCCCCGCGCCATTTCTATGTGTCCCACGCCTTTGTTCTACGAGGGTAAGCTCATTGATTCAAGATAGCCTATTTTCGGTTTCTTGACTTTATCCGTATTTTTAAAAGTAGTCATCAGCCATTTTATTTAAAAACATACAGATTTAAAGATTTTGTGCCTCACACGACTATCGAGCACATTGGGAATCAATCGAATCGTAAATGTCATGCGAAAAATGTCGTTCTGACTTTTTGACTTTTTTCAAAAAAGTTACGCTACAGGGCAAGCCCTTAACCCGATCGTCTTTATTTTAGGCTCAAATTGTAGCTGATTAAATTGTTCAGAGAATTTTATCTCAAATTTTTGATATCTTTCTTTGTTTCCGAAATATCGAGCGCCAAAATCAGAAATTCGGGAAAAAAAATTTTTTTTTCACTATTTCAGCAATAACTTTTTTCATTTTTAACTTTCTCGGATAATTCTTTTTACACTTTACAGCTCTTGTAAATACGCGCCTTTCTTGAATATCATATCTTTACAACTCTCCGAGATATAAGGGGACAGCACTTTTGCGTGAAATCGGAGCCTACACTGGAGCGAACGAAAACACATTTCCAATGTGAAAATTATATCAAAGGGAAAGTCTTATTGTATCGAATTCCTAACCTTTAGTTGTTCCCATTGTACTATACTTGCTGTTTTTTTACAACAGTTGTATCTGTAATTGTTTTCTGGTGTGTAGGTACAATAAAGAACATTGTTATTTTAGTTGAAAAATTGAGTCTTTTATAAAATCACGACTTCTCTAAATCGCTCCTCTCATCATCAACCCATTATATCCCCACCGAGGGGCACGGGTCTCTTCCCTGAGGAAGGTATAGGCCATACTCCACCACGGGGGCCAAGTCCGGATTGGTGGAGGCTTGTAGACTAGTGGCTCGTCTACTGTCATAAGTTGTCAAGCCGCCCTAAGGCCTCTGACTTGGCTTAACGACTGCCATCTATCGACGGCAGCCGGCACCACCAGCTTAACGTGCCTTGCGAAGCACGGAACCGCTCGGAAAAATGCCACTAGCGTTAGGCATAGACGGCGACCCATCCATGCACTGAACGCGCCCTGTGTTGCTTAACCTTCGTGATCGTTTAAGATCGCTCCTCTAATACAGTTTAAATAGTAAATATCGGCTTGGAAATATGAGCGTGGTGATTAAGCCCGCACTCTCTCCCACTGAGAGAAGACCTCAGCCCTACAGTGGGACGTATATATGCGGCATTGTTATTATTATAAAAGGAATGACTTAGCCACAGACTACTTAAACTGGATTTGAGTAGTGTCTTAGAGGAATCGTGTTTTTGTAGATCGTTTTTTTGAACGCCTCTCATACTAATGTACTATCGTCCTTTCATAACTATACCTACATTGGGGCATCGACTGTGGGAAAAGTAGCCAATCCTCATTGGTGTAGTTCTAAATCCATGGGAGAAAAAAAATGCACACAAGTTATTTTTCAATAATTTATTATTATAATGAACACTTTTGTAAGGCTTGTAACAAATCAAGACGTACAAAATATTCCGCTTCACATCAATAAATTACATACATACATACGTAAACTCACGCCTGTATCCCAGAGGGGTAGGCAGAGACCAGGTACTGCCACTTGCTACGATCAATAAATTATCATAGAAATTTCACATAATATCGAAATTGCGCAAATTACATTTTTCTTAGAAATAATAATCTACTTATCACAACTTTGTAAACGGAATTGATTTGAAACAACAATTTTGTAACCTTGTGATCGTAATGAGGACGGCACCAAAATACTGACTAAGTATATACACTATATAAAATAGTTAAATCTAATGCAACATCACCATACCAGCAGCCCCCGTACTTTCGAAGTTATTGTGTTAAAAATTACACTTCAATTAGATGCGAAAGAAGAAATAATGACCGAGTTCTATCTCGTAAACCTCAGGGCCGACTTCTCTATCAGCAAATAGCATCAGACGGGTTGAACGGACTGAAGTTGGACGCACTGAATAAAGGCGCAACATCACCAAGTTAACTTCGAGAGTCCGGGGCACGACTATGCACAATCACGCCTGCCTGTTCCCTAAGCCCATATTCATCGCGTTCAAAATATCACCGTTATCAGCGTCGATCTCCCATGCGAATAAACCTCCCAACTTATTATTCCTCACATATTTGCCCTTCTCAACAACGGACCTGGCGTTGTCGTAAGTTATTAAGTCGCCAGTGGAAGGTCTGAAGACAAAAGGGGCTTGGGCTATGGTGTCGTATCCATACTCCCACTGGCCCGAGGCGATGCCATTAGCGATCTCTCTGTAGTCAACCACGCCGTCTTGCCACGTACCTTTGACTGGCCCTGTTGCGTTGCCGGTAAAGGGAATATCGTCTGTGTAGTTGTGAACGCCAGTCCATCCTCTCCCGTACATAGCTACACCGACGACAATCTTTTGGGGCTGCACTCCTTGGGCAAGTAGGCATTTAACACCGAAGTCAGTGGTATAGGTTTCCTTTGGTGCCCAGGCCGGAGCGTACAGGGCGGCTTGGTGGCCCAAAGTATCATTTGACCAGGCTCCCTTGAAGTCGTAGCTCATGAGGAAGATGTGGTCCATGTATTTCTGGGCAGCGCTGTAGTCGACCACTTGGATTTTGTCCCAGCCGGCGCTAATAGCAGAAGTCAATTCGTATTTTCGTCCTGTTTCCATTGAAAGTTCGTTCAACATCTGACGAAGCTCCTTCATGAGTTCGACGTAGACTTCACCGTCGCCGGGTTTGCCGAGGGTCGGGCTGGCGCCTTTGCCGCCGGGGAACTCCCAGTCGATATCGACGCCGTCGAAGAATTTCCAGGTCTCCAGGAAATCTTTCACTGAAGCCACAAAGCGGTCCCTCTTAGTTTTATCATCGAAGAAGAAGAAAGGATCAGCTAAGGTCCAGCCACCGATTGAGGGCAAAATCTTCAGGTCTGGACGCGCTTGTTTCAAAGACATCAGCTGTCCAAAGTTGCCCTTATAAGGTTCATTCCAGGAGGAAAGTCCCTTCTGGGGTTTCTGGAGAGCGGCCCAGGGGTCGTGGATGGAAACCTTGAAATCTTCCCGGCCGCTGCAAGAACGCTGTAGCGCTTGGAAACTTCCCTCGATCTCCTTCAAACTGTCATTGATGCCGTCGCCCCCGCAGATCGGGATAAAGCCGTAAAGCAGATGGGTCAGGTTAGGAACAGGGACCTTGTCAACTGGGAACTTCCTCGGGTAGACTCCCCACTCAACGAAGTATGCTCCGACAACTTTGCTAGTAGTTTGTTTGAAGGGCTTGTTCTTTTCGTCGATGGTGTAGTCCAGCGGCGGTAGATGGCTTCCATCAGTGTCGGCGACGACGATCTCAGTCGAGTCGCTTTGGCTGCACCCGTCAGAGTTGCAGAGTTCTACGACCATATTGTAGCGGCCTCCTTTCTTTACTTTAAAAGTAGCAGAGCCTGCGGCTCCGGCCGCGCCGCTCCATACTTCCTCCCCGCTTAGGAGCACCTTCGCGGAGTCGGCTGGATCTCCTGACCAGACGTTCCAGGTGACTGATACGTCGGCGGCGTCCTTCTTCTTCACTAACTGGTTGTAGGCGGTTGCTGCCTGGTTAACTTCCACAATGGCGAAGGTCCGCTCACCCCATCCCAGGTTCGGTTTGCCTGGGGGCGCGCAGTCCACAGCCAAGGCCGCGATGAGTAATGCCCACGGCAGTCGCATTTTTGTCCTTCGAACAAACGAGTAACACTTAAGAACGATGGTTTCGAACTGTGAGTGCAGCTTTTGAATTACTTTTTATATATTCAGCGATATGTGGGCCAACCGCTAGCGCGATGGAGTTGGTCTAAGGGCGTAGGTAGACTGTGTTGTTTGCGTGATAACGCCACGCCCGATCAGGCTTTGGCAAATAATGCACTGTGTCCCGATTGTGTATATCTATAGTGGTCTCCAATACATATTTCATATTAACTTGATGCATTTGGTCTGCTTGATTGTTATTTTGGAATATTGAAAAATTTTCGATTGTTATTCTGTATTCAATAGTAAACTAAAACTTTGGCCTTTGCATCTACGTAATGAGATGATTTATGCAGCGTTCAGTGGCACCTTCACTCACACTAGGTGGGTAAAGGCACCACTCGGACGCTGCAGTGCCTGGGACACTGTAATTGTTATGTTGGAAGTTAAGTAGTTTTAAGTAACCTATGTTTAATTCTAAGGTACGAGGGTTCCTAACAGGAGATTCATACCATTTATTTTCTGAATTATTGTAAACTTTTATTGTTATAATAATTTAAGCTCTGACTCACACCAGCCTAAAATACAGGTTTATTCCTAGTTTAGGCTGCGTACTTTCTCTTACGTATGTTAAATTTAATTCTTTTACATAAGACAAGAATATCTTATACCTACGATTTTATGAATAAATTTTATCTCTATCTTATTCAAATCAAATCAAATCAAATCATTTATTTACAAAAAAGCTTAACTCTTAGCGACATGAATAGACTTAACTTAATGTGGGTAGGTTTGAAAAATTCAATAGTAACGTTACGTGAATAAGAGCTGAAAACTGCGCCACAAATTCGTCTCCATTCGTAAATTCGTAAACATTGCTGCTCAGCCTGCCTTCACCTTAAAGAATGTTGATATCCAGTATAAGATACCCGAGATTTGAGAATACATTAGCCGAGTTTCCTGACCTACCGAGACTCATCGTCGAGATGACGTATAATTTTTATTGTTTTTATTAATGAACCGCTTTATTTTTGGAATATTTATTTGGCCTTGCTCTTCTAAATAGTTTTCTAATAGCTGGAACCTCTTGCGTATGTGTGTGTGTGAGCTAGAATAAGTATCTTTACTAAATTAAACAGAACCAAATAATATTTATACGTTTGTTGTAAACAGGCTTTTGACTTACCACAAAACCTGCGAAACGTTTCAGTAACTTGATGCGGTCAATTGGTATGAAGAATTAACACTAAAATTGTCAATTTTATTGCTTGGAATAATATTTAACAATACTGAAGAAACAGCTTGAAAGTCTTGAGTTATTTCAGTAACACGTTGTGTAGGTACTGATCGGTCGTAAAGTAGCGGTAGAACACCGACCTCACATTCGGGGGGTCATAGGTCCGAATCCCGGCATATACCAATGTATGTATTGTATCATCATCATCAGCCATTCGACGCCCACTGCAGGACATAGGCCTCCTTTGTGTCTCTCATAACCATGAGGGGTTTTGCCATAATCGCCACGCTTGGCAGGCGGGTTGGTGATCGCTGTATGCGGTTGGAATCTCAGGAAGACGCTGCTGCCCGTCTCCTGATAATTGATTGTATGTATTGTATTGTATGTATTTATTTAGTTCAGGCAATGCCCAATAGTGTTAGTAACAATGATGACTAATGTCGTGTTAGTAATAATATTAATATGTTTTTAATTAAAATTAAACCAATGACTTTGTTTTCTAAGTTACGTTTGATAGTGAAGTTTACGATAACATCATTCGCTAACGGTCAAGGAAATCATTGTGAGGAAACCTGAGTGTCTAAGGTGTTCTCGTTGCGCACTTGAAATTCCAATCCGCGGTGGGCACGTGGGGTACTTAAGCCCATAATCTCTCTCTGAGGAAAGGCCTGTGCCCTGCAGTGGGACTTGTACATAGGCTGCGGAAGTAAGAAGTTTTGTTTTTCTACGTTCCTCAGAAAATGTTGAGACAGTGATTCCTACTATAACTTCAAACTTGCTAACGATACCAAATTTAAGTATTCACAGAATTTGTATGAAAGACGGCAAGTTCTAGAGAAAGCTCGTCCATTAGCAGTATCTAAGTAATAGTCTTTTGATTACTTTTCCCAGTTCATTTTACAATAACATTTTCTAGCTTATTGTTTAATTTACTTAGTTTTGTCTTTCCTCTGACTTATTCAATGAGTAACTTGCCTCAAATTAAGCTTGGAGTTGGTAACATTGTTTTTTTACCATAGCAAATATA
Organism: Yponomeuta malinellus; assembly: GCA_947308005.1. NCBI lineage: Eukaryota > Metazoa > Arthropoda > Insecta > Lepidoptera > Yponomeutidae > Yponomeuta > Yponomeuta malinellus. The sequence goes on from OX371012.1 coordinate 15,807,501, forward strand.
GAAAACTTAGAAAAAAATATACTTTAAAAAATATTAGGAGTTAAAAAAAAAGAATGGTTTTTCCATAATATAACTAATAATATAACTAATCCACATGACTTTACAAGATATCACCAATTTTGATAAATGCTTCACAAACTTCCAATGAAATAAGAACCTCTCCAACGAGATCAAAGTATTTTTCGCGCAAGTTCTCTATTGTCCGTCCCTACACAAGTCAAATCAGTTTACTCGTAGCTTAAATATTTCCTTATTGCGATTTGTAATGACACTCTTGATAACTCACCATTTTATCATGATAAGATATTGTTCTAACATTAAACATGACCGTTGCAAAATACCTTATCGGTTAGTCAAGTTCTGATTGGGAAAAGGAAAGTAAAAACTAGATTGTGTGTTATGTGAAAAGTTAACGTTGCGACAGCTCTTCGTCCTGAGCACAGTTACGCGTCAACATAAAAATACAAACACCATTACCACAACTGGAAGACGAACTGATATAGTGTTTACGGGTGAACGCTCTCGTACTGTCTCTGCAAATCGTTTCCAAGCTTTCTTGAGAGTTTACTTATAAAATCATCATCATCAGCCATTTGACGCCCACTGCCGGACATAGGCCTTCCCCATGGTAACCCGAGTTACTGATATAGCTCGAAGAATTGCTCCGTCAGTTGAAGTGGCAGTGGATGGGGCACATAGCTCGGAGAACTGATGGCCGCTGCACTGGGGCGAAAAAGTTCTGACCTGGCGACCGCGGACCGGACGACGCAGCGTGGGCAGGCCCCCCACAAGATGGTCTAAGTGCTAAATTTTCAATCTCTGAATAACTATGAGGTTAAAAAACGAACTGAAAGCTACTTACTGAGACTTACTTATGACCAAACGGAGGAATTACTGAAAATTGCTTAATAAACATAGCTATAATATGTATATTATTATATTATTTATATATTACTATATTATTAATGAACATACGTATTCATACACTCATACATACGTAAACAAGTTCTCTCTCTCTCTTTCTTTCTCTCACGTTAACACTCACACACGCATGCATTTTAGTTTAAGTTTAGTTTATTGCACATAACGAATTTATTGTCTCGGTTATTATTTCTTCTTTATGCAGTAAATATCACATTATGCATGTTAAAATAAACTAGTAAATATCCTTGCAAATTCAGTGTTTATTATTTTACATGTTATTAAAACATTTTATTATTATTGATAGCGAGTGGTTGAGTGGACTGTATGAATGTGATGGTTTGTTGAGGGAAACACGTAGGAAATAAATAATTATGTTTTATTATAATTAGCAAGGCGTATGACAGTGGCAAGACCAAACAGAGAATGACAATAAAAAATGGAAATCGAATCAAAAAATAAAAACATGACGTTTTGTAATAAAATAGGTCGCACCACAGCCAGTCGCCAACAATTATTAACCAAAGCTATCGTATATCTATCGATTGTAACTATGGATTAATTATGTGAACATCTATATAGGGCACTGACGCCTTTATCACAGGTTTTTATCTACCTCAGGCTTCAGAGTCTACTCAACTCAAGTGATGTATTCACTGTAATTAAATGTATTAACTATTTATTGAATATTTAATTGAATTAAGTGCTATACTGCAATTATGTTATGTTATGATATGATTGTGAATTATTCTTATATTAATAAACCAGTTTCAATTTCAATCTCAAAGTGTTACAAAATCAAGATGAAACTGTTGTCAGTAAATGTATTTGCATTTCTACGACTTAAGCATAGAATTAAGCAAAAGAGGTGTGTCAGGATCGTGGCAAGTGGCAAACCCTAATCTCTGCCTACCACTGCGGGATACAGGCGTGAATTTGTGTTATATAATGTATTTCTGTGAATTTTCGTACATACATACATGCATGAACTCACACTTGTATGCCGGAGGCAGAGACCAGGGCCCTACTTCATGAAGCTACAAATCATGGTTAACTATGACAATTCGATGAAAATTACAAAGTCTGCTAACTCACAGATTAATAAGTAGGAATACGCGACTACGCAATGTGCGTCGAATTGTCATAATAGATTATCTATAGTTTCAAGGGGCTCCAGGGAGTAACACCGAAGAAAACAATCATATCGTTTTTAACAGAACGAATTTTCAAAAAGTGTCAGTACAATCTCTCGATCCCGTCAATAGTGATTTTTAGGACGCTAGGCCTTGAACCTAAGACCTAGGTTGTTTACCTAGGATATTTATAGCATTACCGCCAAACTGTGAAGGAAAACATCGTGAGGAAACCTGTCTGAACTATTCACATACTTCAGCACTTGAAATCGCCAATCCGCGGTGGCCACGCGTGGTGATTAAGCCCATACTCTCTCTCTCTGAGAGAAGGCCTGTGCCCTACAGTGGGACGTACATAGGCTGCTTATACTATATATTATACCGCCAAAATTGGCCGCTTTTGGCATAAATGCTATCTAGTCCCAGGTTTGTGTTTGTCGTGGGTCCCAAAAATCACTAAGATTGTACAGACACTGTTTAGGGTTCCGTACGCGAAGGGTGCCAATCATCATCAACCCATTATGTCCCCACCGAGGGGCACGGGTCTCTTCCCTGAGGAAGGTATAGGCCATACTCCACCACGGGGGCCAAGTCCGCATTGGTGGAGGCTTGTAGACTAGTGGCTCGTCTACTGTCAGAAGTTGTCAAGCCGCCCTAAGGCCTCTGACTTGGCTTAACGACTGCCATCTATCGACGGCAGCCGGCACCAACAGCTTAACGTGCCTTGCGAAGCACGGAACCGCTCGGAAAAATGCCACTAGCGTTAGGCATAGACGGCGACCCATCCATGCACTGAACGCGCCCTGTGTTGCTTAACCTTCGTGATCGTTTAAACGGTGCCAAACGGGACCCCAATACTAAGACTTCACTATCCGTCTGTCTGTCTGTCTGTCTGTCACCAGGCTGTATCTCAAGAACCGTGATAGCTAGACAGTTGAAATTTGTACAGATTATGTATTTCTATTGCCGCTATAACAACAAATACTAGAAACAGAATAAAATGTATATTTAAGGGGGGGGCTCCCATACAACAAACGTAATTTGTTTGCCGTTTTTTTGCACGATATTAATAACCGTAAGAGGCAGACGCTTGAAATATTCACAGAATAATTAGTTCTTTAATCGTTTCGAAAATAAATTATAAAATTATTTATTGTTCTAATGCGTAAGGCAGTTGTTACATCACTTAAGCATATTGTATTACGTAAGTATCTTTTCACACCTCCTGCTCGACAATGCCTTATTACGTACCGTCAAATATCATCGTAAAGCATGGCCTTGTCTCTCGAGGGCAATAATAATGAAGAATTTCCCTAGGGAATAAAGTGATTTGAATTTAGAATGTCAAAATTCGCATGAAAACTATGGAGAAGCCCCGCATTGCAATTCGAAATTCGAATTGTTGTTCGAAACTCACCTCTTTTTTTTCTTTTTTTTCTGAAATACTGTGTCCTGTGACCGCGCGAAACACCAACAAAAAAAAGAAAAAAAGGCGCGAATTGCAAATACGAATTTAAAAGTTATATTCAATTTAAGTTGCTAAGCCGTAAAAGAGTGTGGACTTTATATTTAATTTCAGGTTTTAATACATATTTTCAACTTATGCAGCCCTGTCTTTTTATTGTCTCCCAGATGGTGTGAAAAGTAGAGTATTCACCTCTGGAATAAAACATGTCTTAGTCTCGGGCGGTATGAACCCCTCGCTTCACTCAGGACTCTACATAACTCCCTCGCTTCGCTCAGGAGTTAAAATTTAACTCCCTCGCTGCGCTCGCGAGTTAACTCGGAGTCCTTCCCTCCGCCCTTCCCTTAGTACATAATCTACTAATAATAATATACGGAAATGCGTTGGTGATTTGCTTTTGTTCATGTAAGTTATGCTATTGCTAAGCTTGTAATTTACTCATTCTGTAACAATAATTGCGCCTTGTTATGCAGAGTCATTCCAACCCACAGTACGCTTTTTTATGTGTAACATTTATGTATTTGTTCAGACATGTTATAGTGATTACAAATATATAAAAGCGTTATTCTCGTAAGTTACTTATTGTGGGTTGAAATGTTTCAGCGTAACACGGCCCAAGCAACGTTAGTGAAGCAGTTAACTTTGATCGGCAAATGAAAGGAATGTACAAGAGTGGTTTGATAGCCCTTAAGTTAAACGTTGTGGACTGAAAGAGGATGTAGTGACTAGAATTCAGAAAGGAATGTTGCGTTGGTTTGGACATGAGGAGAGGATGAAGGAAGAAAGATTGACAAAACAAATATATCGAGCGAATGTGGATGGAAGGGCCGGTAAGAGACGACCCAGACGGACATACTTTGACCAAATAGGGGATGTATTAGCAAAGGGCAAGATAAAAAGTACCCAAAACCGGCGTGCGTGCATGCAACGACTAATGAATGTTGAGGAAGCAAAAGTGATCTGTCAGGATCGTAGCAAGTGGCAGTCCCTGGTCTCTGCCTACCCCTCTGGGATACAGGCGTGAGTTTATGTTACTTTATGTTATTTAGTGTTTTTAAGTCGGGTTTTTTTTACTGTGATGTATTAATTTGTTACAAAATGTCTTTCTTTCTTTTTTTAATATAAATGAGCTTCTGTTGATACTGAAATGTCGTAATTCAAGGGGCTCGATGCAGAAACACTGGCGCCCGCCACCAATAGAAAAATTCATATTATTTTCTTTACAGACCGTTTTTGCAACAAGTGTCAGACCAATCCCTCAATATGTCAGTGAACTTAGCATATCATTTTCCAGCATATCAAAAATAAATGAGAGTTCTTGTCGCATGCAGCAGAGTTCTATAGTTCCTGATACTTTTCAGAAATAGTTCTGGCGTTTTCACATAGAAAAAAATATGTATGATAGATAAAATAATAGTATGGGCTCGATTACGAGGTATGTGAACACCTCGGACACTCAGGTTTCCTCACGATGTTTTCCTTCACCTATCACTGATGTAAGTACCTACTTGTACGCATGTTTATTGATAAGAGTGCGTTACGTGTGACTTTGCAACTGAAATGTTAACGTCGATTTTGTTGTCGAACGTACAGTGTTACTCTATTCAGTTACCTTACGGGCGAGTTTCCAATATAATTGGAAAGGTTAGTCAGCTGTTGAATATACAAATAAGAATTTACGATAAGCCTTATCAACTGAGAGTCATATGAGGATGTTTTTCTTATCCTTTCCAACGTAACGTAATAATGGTTTGAAAGCCATAGCAAAAAGAACGTTCCTTAACAATAACTATCAAATAGGATAGTTTGTTTTTTCCAAAAATATATAGACTCGAATCCGTTAGTAGCCATCCAGAGCGGTGCGTGTGCGCCGCGGAGCCGCGGGTCATTGTTCTGATAGAGGGAGAGGTTGTATTAATTGTTCGTAAATTTTTTTAAGCAAGATTTCTAATATCGAATAAGTTTTCTTAACCCTAGACAACTAACCTTCTCACATACCCCATAATACGTAACCAATCGTCATTTCGACGAGCATTTTTTGAAGCCTTAAGTTTCAAATAAAACTTTTTTTGTTCATGGTACTTTTATTGCACTGAGGTTTCAGGCATATTATATGTTCTGTTAATAAAATAATTTGTTGTTATTTATCACATATTCCTATTAACTTTTCTTTCTGTTTAAAATGGCACGCGTTTCTACAGAGTGTAGACATTAGAGAAAAAGAAATAAAATTTACGCCCACTCAGTACAAAAATCAATCAATTTAAAAATAAATTGCGTAATTGTACATATTTTTGTAAACTTTCGAAAAAAATAGTACTTGGCTGCCGGAATTCGTTGCCTCTCGCGAGGCCGCCGTGACGAACACCGTGTTGACAAGAGACACCACGGTTATCGCACACGAACCAAAAAGATACAACAGCGCGTATTCGTTAGGGTTTGTCTAGGGTTACTCAATTATTTTTTATCGTCTATACTTATAAGTAAATGTCTAAGTAGATGGAATTTTTAATTACTATTTACAATAACCGCGGCTTACAAACCAGCCAGATTTGACCGTGTATACAGGGTGTAACAAGATCACCATATACATCCCAAAATGATGGTTTCACTCTTCAACACAATGATGGCTCTCAGAGAGAGAGTATGGACGTAATCGTTGCTCTTTTTGTGTGTCTACTTGTGCTAAGAAATATCTTATCTGTTCCACAAAAAAATGGCCTCTGCATCTACGTAATGAGATGATTTATGCAGCGTTCAGTGGCCACTTCCCTCAAACTAGATGGGTGAAGGGACCACTTGGACACTGCAGTGCCTGGTACATTGTTTTAGATGGAATAGGCTTTCCCAGCATCTATAACCATCTTGACGGCTTAGTCGGCCTAGCCCACAGGGAAGGCAAATCAATACGCGCGGAGCCAACCAAGCCGCGGGTTTCCTCACGATGTTTTCCTTAGCGTGTGGTATTCTTACTACATATTCGCAGATGTACGTAACTTTGAAAATAAACAAAGTCTCCGCTCCGAGTCCATTGTTCTACACACATTGTTCTACCACCGCGTTCCACACGTGTGATGCAAATAAATGGTTTTATCGATTTCATAATCACCATCCTCAGCCATTTGACGCCCACTGCAGGACATAGGCCTCCCTCATGGTTTTCTAACCATGAAGGGGTTTGCCATAATCGCCACGCTTGGCAGGCGGGTTGGCGATCGCAGTATGCGGTTGGAATCTCAGGAAGACGCTGCTGCCCGTCTCCTGGCAATGTATTTCCTTAGCCGCCTTCTACGACATCCACAAAAAGAAATGGAGTGACGCTATTCTTAATCCGGCACCACACGGAATCTATTTATGTATTATAAAACACGAAAAAACCACAATTACATCATTTTGTCTAAGCAGTTTATCGGCAAGCTCTTGGTAACAATTCCTCAAGTATTATTGTATACTTATACAATCTACACAACTAACAGTATTGATAGTACTTTCTGAGTCTAAAGTATAAAAACTGCTTAAAACAAGGCATCCTTTTAAATTGTGCTTTTTAGATCTATCTACAAAGAACCTTTTACTACTGGGAAAACTTTGAAATCGCGAGAACAGCCATTGCTGTTCCATACTTTTGAGTGTCGCAAGGTGGATACTTCTGTATCCAATTAGCACCGCGAGTGGATACTTTATAGTCTATTCATCCTTTCTTGTCCAATTTAGTAAACAAGATTCTACCCGCAAAGTATGACTTTTTAGTCGAAAACTGCCATATTCCCATAAATGAAGTAACCATTATGTTTATAAACAAAGTGCACGAACTTGCAAGAAAATATCTAGTTTTGGCATCAAATGTCAATTTTGAGGTTAGAATATTGTTTACTAAATTGGACAAGTAAGGATGAACAGACTGTGGTATACAATGGAATGGGTGACATTTTTTCGCGATTTTGCAGTTTCCCCACAGTAAAAACTGGATTGAAGAGTAAACATAAGCTAGCCCAACAGTCGGCATATTTGGCTCTTGTTACACTATGTATATAACTCACTTTGAACTCACAAGGCACGATAAAAGTAACCAAACAGTGGGATGCAACTACAAACGAGCAAAAACTACAAATGTGTCTTATATACTTTGAAAAAATGTTGCTTATCAAGTACACGTGCCGTCCTACGGCATTTACGTATTGCATACAGAATGTCTTCTATTTATTTTATTAATTCTGTAACTAAAACACTTGTATTTTATGTTAAAAACTGCTTCGTCATCAGCTATTTCACGCCCACTGCAGGCCATAGGGTTCCCTCATGGTTTCCAAGATTCCCGGTCTTACATCCAGCGACTCCCCGCCAGCTCCCCGTCGCCAGGTTAGAAATTTTTCGCCCCAATGGCCATCAGTTCTCAGAGCTATGTGCCCCGCCCACTTTATTTTATTTTAATTTTTATATCTTAGAGGTATGTGTAGCGAGCTTAATTAATAATTACTTCGCAATTCGTCGAGCTATATTATTTGTAATTATTTCACCTAGTTGTGCAATAAAGTGTTCTTTATCTATGTATCTATCTATCTATTAGTAACTCAGGTTCTTCTGCGGATCTCCTCATTCTTGATTCGATCACAAAGTGAAACTCTTAACATAGCCCTCTCAAGTGCTCGTTGGGCGACCTTAAGCCTTCTTATGAGGCCCATAGTTAGCGACCAAGTCTCAAATGCATTCAAAAACTGCTTATGAAACTTATAAATTGCGTTGCTACATTTTTTAATGTATTTTGAGGTTTGAGGTAGAGGCGTAATACCAAAATGTTGTTTCTTCTTTACATTCCCTTTGTTTGTGTGCTCTTCTGCATTACGTTACCAACTGGCTTAGTGTTTTCGCGATTTCAAAGTTTTTTTTCCATAGGAAAAGTTATTAAACCTGCTTAAACTACATATAAGTAAGAAATATTCCATATGACACATAAGTCCAAACCCAATATTGTAAACATAAATATTTATTATCTGTGCCTGTATTTTCTGCAAATAATTTTTTTTATGTAGCCATTTAAGTGTCCCACTGCTGGGAAAAGGCCTCATAAATAAATAAATAAATAAAAAATTATTCATTTTTTTATACTAAATTTTATTCGAAGTTATGAAGCGAAAGAGGTTTGTCAGGATCGTGGCAAGTGGCAAACCCTGGTCTCTGCCTACCCCTTTGGTATACAGGCGTGGGTTTATATAATGCACGTAAAATTTATTCCCATATACGAGTAGAACCCCCAATTAGCAGATGAATAGGAGGATTTGTGCACCAATCCGGACTTGGCCCCCGTGGTGGAGTATGGCCTATACGTTCCTCAGGGAAGAGACCCGTGCCCCTCGGCGGGGACATAATGGGTTGATGATGAAGAGGAGGATTTAGTCACGCTCAGTACATTCTTGATGGCTAGAAATACCAAAATTAAATTTCTTCGATTGGAAAGCTTAGCTGAAACAAACTACTGACGTGAATCCTAAAGCCGTGTTTTGTCGATCTTAGAACACTCGGACCGAGTTACCTATTTTAGCTACTAAAAAGTTACTCGTATCGTGTACACCGGCGATCACAGTACAAAGATTGGCCGTTTTCATCAGAGTCTAATTTATTTGCATTTACACACACACGCAATAAAAACAATAAGAGCACATACAAAGCACAATGAAACATTATTATATTCTTTTTGTTGCACTAACCCGCACTAGCTCAGTTGGGAGAGCGCTGGCACGGTGAGCCAGAGGTCGCGGGTTAAGTCCCGGCGTGGGTGGAATTCTTAGCATCTAAATATGTTTTTAAAACAATGAAACATTATTACAAAAAAAAACATTAACAAATGACACACAACGCAATGCCTTATCCAGTGTGAGTACTGTGAGTGTGGAAAATGCAAAAGGGCTCTGACTTAGCATAAGCTGGAGATATGATGGTACCCCAGCGCTGGTGATCCGTCAGTACCCGTAACGCGGTGTGCAGGGCTCGGAGAAATGGTACGAACCAGTTTCAAAACGTAAATAAGATTAAAATAAGATATGAGATAGTGAGTCAAGTACGATAAGTAGTATTAGTAATGGCGTCGCGCGAGTCAACTTCGGGTTAACGAAGTAGACTGCTGACTGCTGAATTAATGTTAGTGGAATGTCAGTTAAATTAATCGCATAAATTGTGTACAGATAAATAAAATTGGATATTATTAGTGAAATGTCAGTCATGGTTAATTACATAAATTGTGAAAATAGTATTAAAAATAAACATTGTACATTATTTATGGATGTCGACTAATTTCATTTAAATAAATGGATGATAATATATATGAACATATGTATAAGGGCATAGTGTAAATATGGTTTGGTTTGGTTTTGGTTTTATATAGTGTACAGATGTTAAAAGTGTACTTAGATCGCCGGTACATACGATAAGGGTCCTCGTAGTAGCTAAAATAGATCACTCAGTCCGAGCGTACTGAGATCGTGAAAGCGCGGCCTTAGAGGAGGTTCTGTTCTCCGTGCACATTTAAATTTCAAATACTTGCACATGTAAGGAATGCACATGGACGTCTGTTATGTAATGTTATGACAGTTGTGTACGACTATGAGGGTTTGTTGTTGTAATTTTAATGTTTCTATCAGTACCTGGCTCTAATCTGTGCTGTGCGTTAATGACCTACTAACGTTCGTTTGTTGATTAGTTGACACAGTTTAGTTAATCTATGGGCAGTCAGCGTTCATAAGTTTAATGATGTTGTGCCTGCTTAACGGGTTTTAAATGCACCTTATGGTAGGTACCGTTAGATTCATAATCATAAGCAGCCTATATACGTCCCACTGTACGGCACAGGCCTTCTCTCAGGGAGAGAGTATGGGCTTAATCACCACGCGCGCCCACCGCGGATTGGCGATTTCAAGCGCTGAGGTATGTAAATAGCTTACACACTCAAGTTTCCTCACGATATTTTTCTTCTGGGATTCCGCACTGGGAATCAAACCTGGGTCTCCCGCTTCCGAGTCCAATTTTCTACCCACTAGGCTACCACCGCTTTAGATTGATAATGATCTGACAGAAACCCGAGTTACTGATATAGCTCGAAGAATTTCTCAGTTGAAATGGCAGAGTGTGGGGCACATAGCTCGGGAACTGATAGCCATTGGGGCGAAAAATTTCTGACCTGGCGACCGCGGACCGGACGACGCAGCTTGGGAAGGCCCCCCACCAGATGGTCTGACGACCTGGTTACGGTAGCGGGGAGTCGCTGGATGCGGGCAGCACAACACTGGGAAGCTTGGAAAACCATGAGGGAGGCCCACAGAACAGAATGGGTTAACAGAATGTTCTGTGGGGAGGCCTATGTTCTGCAGTAGGCGTCGACTGACTGATGGTGATGATGACAGAAACAGTTTCATTGAAAAAAATGGGAAAACTAAAAAGAAACTTGTAAAAATCATCAATAAAGCTAACGAATAGCGTCGCGGGCTCCGTCCATCAAGATTAGACTCAAGATAATACATGGCGGCGTTAAGTGCAAAACACACACGCAGTCGCGCAACACGCTCTGCTATACAGTGGAGAGCGCTATAATATATGGCGGTGTAGCATGGCGTCTGCATAGCATAGCATGATCGGACAAAAGAGTCAGTAAAGACGAGTGTATGGTGTGCAAGACGAGCGGTGGCAGCCTAGTGGGTAGAGCATTGGACTCGGAAGCGAGAGACCCAGGTTCGATACCAGTGCCGCCATGTACCTTTGTTTTCTATGTTATGTACATTTGTGAAGGTATAGTGGCAATATCACTCGCTAACTGTGAAGAAAAGCATCGTGAGGAAACCTGAGTGTCTGAGCAATTCACATACCTCGGCGCTTGAAATCGCCAATCTGCGGTGGGCACGCGTGAGAGAGGGCCTGTACCCTACAGTCTCGGGTCCTGCTTCCGATTGTTTTGTGGAGGCCAGACAGGCACTGCCACCGGGCACGGGTTACTATGGGCGACGTGGAAGTCACTAAATAGACTCCGCACTCAGGTCGGAAGATGTAAAAATAATCTATGCAGGGGGGGGGGGGGCTACATGGGTGAGCAGCGAAACCACTGCTGTTGCGGAGTCTCTCTGTGTGTCCCTTGTGCTCGTCCACATGCACTCGAGAAGACTTGCTGGACGCCAAAGACGCTGGATTGCGCGTGGCCGAGTTCTGGGCCAATACGATCTAATTGGTTTTGTCAGCGACACGATCAGCAGAATATGGCGTGTGATTTCCAGGCGAATAGTATAGGACTGGCCAGTGACAGAAGTTGAAAGAAACGGACAAGTATCTATAATAACGAATATAATGAGCGCGGAACTTCTCTCGCGTATTGTTAGTGAAAATTACGCTAGCACGCTTTTGTTGACATATTCGCAATATTGTAGACGCGCACAAATTGTATCCTCGATGACATCGACTCGCTTATCTGTCCTTTCTCCGACATGTATCCTATCTTTGTGTCTTCAAATCACTTAGATCATCTGGATGAGGGTTCTTTCCCAAACTCCTAATATCTCCTCTTCAATCTAGATTGCAGAGTTCAGTAGCTCCGAGAGTTCATGTAAGTTCATGAGAGAAAGCTTTCTTTTGCTTCTATACGACTCGTATTATTTTATCGTCGTATTTACGCGTCTCACTGGTGTTCGAGTATTTACAATTATAGGCTTAAAGGAGTCTGAGATAAGAGATACAATATAATTCTTCAGTTCGTGAGTTCAAGATACATCTAGTAGCTTCGAGATAATATATCATCTAGATCTGATCTGATCAAGATCTACTCAAGTCATGTGTACAATATTACTAGACACGGTGTAACAATAAATACAACTTACAAGCGAAGCGTGTTAAAAACGTTTGCCCTTAGGGGCAAACTCCTTTCCCCAGAAAAAGGATTGGGCTCACCCAATTTACCACTAACAAGAAAAGAAAGTAACCAACCTAAATGGCTTTAAAATCAAACCGAAAAACGCAGTTACTTCGGCGAAGAGATGACATTTGCATACAATAGCGGCAAGCCGATTTGTGATCCATCATGTCAGAAAATAGAAGAACACGAAAGTTCACCGTTCAAGTTGTTTTCTTTATCGAAATTAACAGTTCAGATTTTTTATGTGCCATTGACTGTGCGCAACGAACACAAAGAGTTTCTTTACGTAGCCTATATGCGTCCCAACGCAGGGCACAGGCTTTCTCTCAGAGAGAGATTATGGGCTTAATTAAAGCTTAAAAGAGCTTTTCTAATATATTATATTTTTAATAAATTGTATGTAAATCTCAATGTATTGAATAAGTATAGTAGTGTCAGGCATCCGCTGAAAATCAGCGCCTTGGCTCTGTCATGGCATTAAGCTGAGAGGAGACCTTTTTGGTACATTGCGTGTTATTTATTCATATGATCTATAATGTTCTTTATGTGTTAATTTTTATATGTATAATGTAAAATTTTCTTGTACCACATAAAGATAAGATAAGAATATTTTTTACTGCACCAGGAAAAACACAACATAAAATATTTATAGAGAAACATTATTCTATTGTATTCTATTCTAACCGCGCGTGCTCAACGCGGATTGCCAATTTCAAGCGCTGAGGTATGAGAACACTACAGACACGCAGGTTTCCCCACGTTGTTTTCCTTCACTGTTAGCGAATGGTTTTGCTGCTACAACTTCACAAATGTACGTTACTTAGAAAACAAAGTCATTGGTACGAATTTTTAGAATTCGAACCCGCGACCTCTTCAATATGAAGCCGGCTTTCAACCGCTATGCTGCAAGAGTTTCTTTTGTGTTATGTTTACTCTACTGCGCAGGCGACGATGTGTGATTTTGCCTTCTTAAGCCCGGGTCACTGGCCGCAACCATTCAAGTGCAAGGCTCTGCCGTAAAACTGCGTTCACACAAAAGCTTAGAACATAAGATTCCGGGCACGTTTTCACGTTCTCTTGATTGCTAGTTGTAAATCCTGGCCTCAGCCTACCCTTCCGGGATATAGACGAGAGATAATGTGTGTCATCATCATCATTCAGCCACAAGAAGTCCACTGCTGGACATAGGCCTCCTCCATGGATTTCCAAAACACCGGTTGAAAGCGGCCTGCATCCAGCGCCTTCCTGCCACTTGGATGAGGTCATCTGTTCATCTTGTGGCTGGTCGTCCTACGCTGCGCTTGCCGATATGTGGTCTCCATTCGAGAACTTTTCGGCCCCATTGGCCATAAGTTCTGCGTGCTATGTGCCCCGCCCACTGCCACTTCAACTTACTAATCCGCTGGGCTATGTCGACGACGTTCGTTCGTCTACGGATCTCATCATTTCTGATTCGATATCGTAGAGAAATTCCGAGCATAGCCCTTTCCATAGCTCGTTGCGTGATGTTGAGCCTTCTTATGAGGCCCATAGTGAGAGACCACGTTTCAGTGCCATGTCATCACTGGTAACACACACTGGTTGTATAATTTTGTCTTGAGCGATTGAGGTATATTAGACGATAAGACTTTTCTAAGTTTCCCGAATGCTGCCCAGCCTGCATTCATAATGTGTGTAATGGGTATTATTTCAAGAAATTTTGAGAAAAATTCAAGTGATTTAGTTCAATAAATAACATAATATAGGGCAGACATTCATCATTGACTTACTTTAAGTAGGTCTGCCATATATGTTGCCTCTGACTCCAATTGACTCGTTGGTCTGGCGGTATCACGTCTGATTACCATGCCGGAGGTCGTAGGTTCGATACATTTGCCGTACATTTGTACAAGTGGCCTCAGTCCGGGTGAGTGGGGTCCTCGCTTGGTTAGCATAGCATAGGGTATCCTAGTTTGGGACCAGGACACGCTTGTCCAAGCACGATCACTATTGTGTTGTTTGGAAGTTATTTCTGTTTTATTTGAGTTTACGAACGGTCAATAAAACAGCTGTTCAATTTTTTCTTGTGTACTTCCACGTATTGTTGAATAAATATCCAGTTTATAAATATATCTGTCTATTTTTTTCATAAAATTTCCATAAAAATTTAATTCATATTACTGTAATAATAAAAAAACATATTATATTGAGTTTTTTCATTGATTTTTAACGTTTTCTAAAAAGGGTGTAGACGCATAAGAACATTATTTTACGAGATAACTGAAATATTGATAAACGCTGCACACATTATAAGGCGTTACGTTCGAGTTGTGACGTCATAGTTTGAGCCCGATTTCTATGGCGCGTTTTTGTGCCACTTGACTAGAACGACTTTTCGACAGGTCACAAGTATTAGTCACGGAGAAAAAAAAGTGACCGCGTTTATTTTTCTTTTAACATGGCCTCTCCGATTACATTAACACATTCTTTTGTACAAATTCTCCATTTCCAATCGGCGGTGGGCACGTGTGGTTATTAAGCCGATACTCTCTCTGAGAGAAGACCTGTGCCCTGCAGTGGAACGTATATAAGATACGTAAAAAAAAATTCGTATTGTTGAATGGTTCACGTGGTTATTCATGGTTTATCAATGTGTCTAATTTGAAAGACATTTCAAATGGCTCGGTGTCTAACCCCCAGTTTCTCGTACAGTAACACGCTGTTAATCTACTGTTAACAGCTGTCAATTGACCAAAGTGCATACAAAAAAAAACCACTGGCAGCTGTTAACAGTAGATTAACGGCTCGGTAGTGTACGAGAAACCGGGGGTAAATATGATAGTTGAACGGATACAGAACAATGGGTTTATTATGATGCATTAGCTTGGGTGGTATAACTAGTTCAATAGGACGAACTAACGGACTAGGCCAGTCGATCATTGTTGAATGTCATCGTCGATCGATTTAGGGAAGTGGGTAAGTGATGGAATACTTTAAGATGTTATACTCGTAGATAACACGCTAAGAAATTGATTTTCTTTGAACTATCATCTTTAGGTATCGTCTACGTCCGGAGCAGCTGATATCGATTTAGTGAACCAGCTAAGTGCGAGTCGGAGTCGCGCACGAAGCGCCTACCTGTTGCCGTTATTAATATCGAGCAAAAAACGGCAAAAAAATCACCTTATGGGAGCTCCCTTAAATATATTTATTTTATTGAGTTGTTAGTATTTGTTGTTATAGCGGCAACAGTAATACATCATCTGTGAAAATTTCAACTGTCTAACTATCGCGGTTTAGCCTGGTGACAGACGGACGGACGGACGGACGGACGGACAGCAGAGTCTTAGTAATATGGTCCCTTACCCTTTCGGTACGGAACCCTAAAAACATGCAAACACATAAACATGGACGCATGGGAATATATTTCCCACAAAAGCATACCCTCAGACAGAGAGAGAGAGAGAGAGAGAGCACGGGCTTAATCACCACGCGTGCCCACCGCGGATTGGCGATTTCAAACGCTAAAGTAAAAAATCACCTTAAACACTCGTGTGTCCTCATGATGTTTTCCTCTACAGTTAGTGAGATACAAGATGTACTCTACGTACATGCGTCGGGATTTGAGCACACGACCTCTCGAATGTGAGGACAGTGTCTATGTTTGCGCTATCATTTTTATAGACGAAATCACCATTGGGTCTAATCTGTGTCTGTATCGCTGGTATAGTTTTTTTTTCAATTTTGTAATGAGGTATGGCATTTTTTCGACAATTTTTCGATTTCTATTACTTTAGGTGCTGATATTGATTGTTTATGGTTCGGTATAAGTAGATAAAGGATTCTCGATGTAAATGATGAGATAATATAATGTAGAACTTCAGTAGCTGTGATTTTATTTCGGAAAACTGTAGATAAGTGGTGGTGAACAGAAAATTTCGATCAAAACTAAATTTTTTAACAAAATTGGAATACGAAACACGCATGTATTTTTTGTTAAGAGCGAGATGGATAATTATTACGATAATTAAAATAAACAAAAATCCTATGTCCGCCATATTAAGTAGAATAGCGAAGTACGTCACTTTGAGAAACACGCTAGTAAATATAGAATAGAGCCGACCATATTACTTTATAGCCTGTGAAATAGGTGACATACCTATACGAAATTGCTGTCATGACGTTTTAAACCACAAATAAATTTTATACTTTTGCAATGTGACGTCACTAGCGACGCCATGACATTGGCGAGCGTTTCGGTGGGAATTTTAAATCTAAAAACGACAATGTATTTTTTTACCATTAAACCTTAACTGTGACCAA
Organism: Yponomeuta malinellus; assembly: GCA_947308005.1. Classification (NCBI taxonomy): domain Eukaryota; kingdom Metazoa; phylum Arthropoda; class Insecta; order Lepidoptera; family Yponomeutidae; genus Yponomeuta; species Yponomeuta malinellus. Next base: position 15,824,209 of record OX371012.1, read on the forward strand.
CAATGTGAAATAGATTGTAAATAATGTACGTTTTGGGACATTATGGGACAGTTTTTCAAAATGTGTCATCATGCCTTTTCATAAGCAGACTATATATGTCCCACTGTAGGGCACAGACCTTCTCTCACGGAGAGAGCATGGGCTTAATCACCACGCGTGCCCACTGCGGATTGGCTGTTCACAAGTAGATAATTGTCAGAGATAATCTGTAGTCAAAGAGTGAAGTAGCGATGAAAATCCGAAAGAAATCTAGAATGGGTGTCGTAATTTTAAATGTTGAGTTTAAGATGATAGACTGAATGAAAGAAAATAACAGAAATGGTATAAGAAGGTTTGCACTGTTACAAAGTTAAGTAATTTTCGGAACAAAAAATTATTTTTTTACTCATATATTTTTTTAAATTAGACTGTTTGTGTTTAAATCGTAGTTAACATGGCCTCTTAAGATTTCACTAACGACTTCAATGTTATCCTGTAGACAGGTCAAGTGTCACTGCCTTCGCAGGCGGATATTTTTTAGACTTTTATGGATTCAGTTAATAATTAACCGTCACGCGACAGTTACTTTTTCTCCATGACTTACTACCAACTTGGCGTAAACATAATTAGCCTCCTTCGTCTCTTTTCTTTATTTTCCGGTGAAAAAAGCTTGAAAACCATTTTAAATTTACCTGACACCTCATTAAATGGTGTGACTGAACCTTTGCGCACTCTATAAAGGGCAGTAACAGTAACTTGAGACTTGTTAACGGTAAACAATAACGCGTTCCAATTTCGAATATTGTATTGTTCCAAATCCAACTGCAATATGCAATGAAACAAAGGTAGGCAGTGCGGACGTTTCTAGCCACTTTGATCCGAGTCTTAATGGTATCTACCATGATGTGATAATTTTAAATCGAAAACATTCCTACGATTAACTACGATGTGCACAACACAATCGCTTGCCCTGGTCCCAATCTAGGATACCCTGAGATATGGTAACCAATTAAGTACATCGCAGACATGGAAATACGCCAAGACTGATGCCATTTGTACAATTCAGCTATGGCGGCCTCCAGTGGGAATCGAACCCACGACCTCGGTTTGGGTAGAAACGCGTGTTAACCGCTAGAGCAACGAGGCAGTCATCGAGGCAGATTAGGTAAGTATATTTTCTAATTTTGATTATTTACAGTCATTTAGTTCTTTGATTATTTACAGTGAATACCGACTTAAGTTAACAATATACCTACATCACATTTAAATTTAAAAAAAAAATCCAGAAAAAAAATATTTGTTCCAAAAACTATTTCATACAATAGAAGAAGCAGTAGTTCCCATACTAGGATTCTAGTATGTTTTAGAAACTGTATATAAATACTGTTATAACAGGATTTTTTAGTAAGTTAATAAGTTTTCCTATCAATTGCAAATCTAAAATTGGTACACTCATACCTATTCGTTGCAGTTACAAATTTTATTTGGTTCTTATTTCCGTGCCTGTATTGCCTATTACTTTACTGTAATATGGTTATATTCATATTATTATGGTTGTCTGGATTAAATTGCTTTTTTCGTAACAAGGCCGTCAATTGAATTTTGTTTTTATCTTCATTGTTCATGTAATTTCCCGGTAGTAAAAAATGGTATAATAAATAATATCCTAATGTTATCTTTATCGTGAGTCGTAATGAGGTCAAAATACTGGTTACAACTGCAAAACTAATCCAAACTACAAGCTCACCGAAAATTCACTAATCCTACACACATTCGCGACCATGTTGCTCTGACTCTGCTTCGTGTAAAACATAAATTTGAACACTGAACTTACTCTTTATCCAAAATATCCTTAAATCCTCTTTTGATATTGGCACAAAAACTGGTTTTCGAAAAAGAAAAAAGAAACTTTTTTCTAAAATCGGTGCGCGCGGTTCCGCCGGCCCTCCCGATCCTAGAGTGAGGGGACAATGGTCTCGTCCAGGAAAAATGTAGCCAAGTAAGGAAGGTGCTTGTATTTATGTATTTATTTATTGCAGTCATGTCTGTGTTTGTGAGGAGTCATTACTCTGGGCGACACGTCGCAAGGTGACTCGGTACGTAAGTTGTGGATTTTTGAGTCATAAACCGCACGGAGGCATGTTGTAAGAATAGGTAGAGTAGACAGCTCATAAGCAGCCTACATTTTTATGGTTCCATACCCGAAGGTACTGTGTTAACTTTATGAGTACTAATCATGGACGTGGACACAGAGGGATTGGGACAGGATGAAAGCATGGGATATGTGGTGTTGTACGGAGCTCGTGAAGGATGCTGCACCGACCACAGACCAAGTCTTAAACAAAATGATGCCCTGAAAAGTGCTAACGGAGACCCTGATAACTTGCCTGTTGCCTGTTTCCAATAACGTACCTTCTCTTTGTTTGTCTAACTTACAGACGGTTAGCAAGTAATTTTTTTTATAGAATAAGTGTGTTTATATCGGATTTACCAATAAATAAATGAATAAATAACTTCCATACAACACAATCACTTGACCTGGTCCCAAACTAGGATACCCTGTACTATGGGTAACCAGGAAAGAACATCACATACATCGAACCTAATAGTGAAAAGTAAAAAAATAAGGGGAAATAAGAAAATAAGCTTATGCTAAGAAAGTACTTACCATAACAAGTTTACAATTTCCTGTCACATAATATCACCGACCACTAAGTTACACTAAGATAGAATTTTATTGCGTCTGTTTTCAATCAAGTCTAAAACAAAACTGAAGCAGCTGAAAACATTATAGAATGGTATCCTCTCAGAGGTGTAAATAAAAATATACTGCTCTTAACGCTTTTGAAATAAAGCTGTAAATAGAACTGTGTGATTTCGATCAGCTTGCAGTGAACTGTATTAGATACTCCAGTTAGTCACGCTCCAATAAGCCATGCATATAATGTGAAGAACACCTACGCTTGTTTGATCAACACAGACTTTACCAATTCAATCTGATAAAAACCTAGTTATTTTTCGAATGGAATTATGTAACTACGTGCCATTAAAGTAAACTTTTTGAAAAATATAATTTCGATAATAGGAGACGTATAAAAGGTCATTATATCAGAAAAAATAACACTCACGGCTGTAAACTGAAACCAAAAGACAATGGCGAACTTGTCTCTGACAGACATTTCTTCTTTAACAAAAAGAGGTTCCATACATTCGCTCCAGCAAATATGATTGTTTACACACCCAATAGGTATTTAAATAATAATGATTGGTATATAAATATTATATTCGTTTTGTTGCACTAACCCGTGCTGAGGACATTTTTTAAAAACCTATTCGGAGGCTAAAAATTCCACCCATGCCGGGACTTGAACCCGCAACCTCTGGCTAACCGTCCCAGCGCTCTCCCAACAGCTGAGCTAATGAGCAAGTGCAGGCATCGGCGAAATTTCGAGCCTCTTTACAAACTTCTCTGTTTTACGTACAGGCAGCGACATCTAGCCGAAGCAATTTTATTTACATCACTTGCAGCCCCGAGTAAGGCACTTTGCAGTTAGGTATTAACATCGGAATGCTATCGCTATACCTACATCTAAATATAATTATGTTTTATTTATGTGACTTCAAAAACCTATTTAGAGGTTAAAACATATTTAGCCTCTAAATTGGTTTTTAAAATTGTCCTCAGCACGGGTTAGTGCAACAAAAACAATATAATTTATGTGAATTGTTTTTCCTCTGTACTTGTTTATGTTACGTGTTATGCATTTTTTTCTTGTGATGTGTTAATTTGTCCCGACAAATGTCTTTCTTTCTCGATAGATAGACAAAAGTTTTTTTAAAAATTTCCAAACTAAAAAAAACGGCCGAGTGCGGGTCGGAATCACGCACGAATTGTTCCGTACCATTATCTATACAAAATTCGAGTATTTCAAGCGTCTACCTGTTGCCATTAAAAATCAAGTTTATTGTGTGGGGGGCTCCGTTAAATATTTATTTTATTCTGTTTTTAGTATTTTTTGTTATAGCAGCAACAGAAATACATCTTCTGTGAAAATGCCAACTGTCTAGTTATAACGGTCCATGAGATACAGCCTGGTGACAGACAGTGGAGTCTTAGTAATAGGGTTCCTTACCCTTTGGGTACGGAACCCTAAAAAGCGTTCAAAATTCCTCAATTCGCGTACCCAGTCACACTAAGTCTTTGCCCAACAGCATAGCGCGCATAACGCTGATTCTTTGTTACATCTGCATGCTCACGCGCATGTGCGTTAGTGCGTCTGTCCGTGTGTGTGCCCCCTTTGAGAATATTCAGAAAGGTTGCACGAGTAATTATAATAATTGTTAAGTGTTTTAAATAAGAATAATTATTAAGTTACCTCTAAACTATTCAATTCCTGAATTATTTCGTTTATATTTCGTTATTTAAAACAACTTTTGCTCTACAGCTTTTGAAATAATCTAATGTCCCACTGCAGAGCACAAGCTTTCTCTCAGACATAGAGAAAACAGACGTCATCACCACGCGTGCTGACTCAGGTTTCCTCACGATGTCTTCCAGTTAGTAAAAGGTGCGGTCAGACTACTTGGTGGAGTGTTGTGAACCGATTACAATTATTAGAACCGATATTTTTCAATTATTTTAACAAAAAAAAGGCTTTTTAGGATTTATTAGTTTTCTTAATTTCATAAAAAAAATCTTATAATTTGTGAAAAGTAATAAAAACGCATTGCTTTAATAAAGTAGATTATGTCTGTTTTGTAATCTTTGAGCCAAACAAAGGTCAACGGCACAATACTACAATCTTTTCAGCCTGAAAATACCAATTTCTGTCAGCAGAGGTTACCAAAACATAAACGGAATTATATTACAATATAAGGGTTTCATAGAAAAAAACTGCGTTAATATGTCTTGTCTTCTGTTCGAACCCCATAAATTACATTGTAAAAATTCATCGATAAGTTTAAAAAAATATCGGCTAGTATCGGTTTTTAGAAAAACTGGATTTTGTAGCGGTTTTTGTCTAACCGGTTCACATCACTAAATTTTGGTGTCGTGATAGCGGGATTAGTTGAATTGTTCAACTATCAGTGGAACTATTCAGACTTAGTCAACCGATCCATCCATCTGTATTGTTGTCGCTCACAATGAAGTTATTGTGGCTCGTATTGTATGTTTGTATGCGCGGCACGCTGAGGACACGCTGCCTGATACAAACAACTTGACAATGAAGACTGTGATGCGCGCTGGCAAAATGGTTCCGCGTTGGACACTTCCTATTTTTCTTTGTGAAGAAAAGGAAGAGTGTTCCACATTTTATTATTATTATTAGTACCATCAACAGCCTATAGGGTCTAACAGAAATAGGTTACGATATTTAAGGGGATTAAATGGTATGTGGTAAGAATTGTTATTTTTTATTTCAGTTGCATAAAGACGCTGGATGCAAGCCGCTTCCAACCGGTCTTTTTGTAAATCTGGAGGTCTATGTTCAGCACTGGTTCTTGTGGCTGAATGATGATGATGATGATTTTTTTTTTTGTTTTAGTGTTGTCACCCTCAGTTTCTCGTACACTAACACGCTGTTAATCTACTATTAACAGCTGTCAATTGACCAAAGTGCATACAAAAAAAAAACCACTGACAGCTGTTAACAATAGATTAACAGCTTGTTCATGTACAAGAAAACGGGGGTTAGCGTTCTTTTTACTTTATTAAGAAAAAGCGGCGCGCCGTAAAGTGGTGTGTAGCAAAATTTAGCGCCATCTACTGTCTTTGTAGGGAACATCTTTCCAGTAACTTGTCTAGTCTAGTTCGACTGGAGATTTCCGCACTTAGCCTCATAATTGGGCCATTGTACACTACCTCAGACACTAGGGTTTCCTCACGATGTTTTCCTTCACAGTTAGCGAGTGGTATTGCTACTATAACTTCACAAATGTACGTAACTTAGAAAACAAAGTCACTGGAAAGCCGGGATTCGAACCCACGACCTCCCGAATGGGGCAAAATAGTACGTGAATCTGGTAATGTTTTCGTTTTTATGTCGCATTGCTGCTGAATTAGTTATTGACTATGTCACTTGCGCATATGACGAATCGATGGAGATTTTATTTTTCAAAATTTCAAAGTTTCTTGGTAACAAAGAATCGAACATACTTATACATACATACGAGCCCAACACATTACCCTCCTCTCTTGGGCTCCTCTGCAGTCGGGTAAAAAACAAAGACCCAACTTCAATTTTAGATGCCCTATGTTATGCATCATCATCATCATCATCATCATCATTGCTATGTATGGTGTTATAATAACGTGGTCTTAAAAGTAAATAAAAGTAAAGAAAATAAAAGTAAATAAGGATACTAACAACACCACATAGGTACATCTAAATAGGTTTAGGAATTTGTTATTTATTTAGAAATCTATGATAAGCCAACAGCAAATAACATACAATTACCAAGAACATATAATTTCATGCAAGGAAACAACTGTGATTAATCTGTGGTATGAAACATACACACATTGCGGCGAACCCGGAGAACGGAAAAATGATTCCAGGTTTCCAGGATCGACGGAAAACATTTAAACAATTGCTGGGAGAGAATGCGCAATGTATTCAAAACATCGGGATTAGAAGCATAGAGCTCACGTAGCGCTGGTTTATTCTTACGCTTCGTGCCATAATTCGTGCATAATTGGGGTGTTAGCCCAGTGGGTAGAACAATGGACTCGGAAGCGAGAGACCCAGGTTCGATTCCCATTGTTTATTTTCAAAGTTACGTACATCTGCGAATTTGTAGTAGCAATACCACACGCTAGCGGTTGGCTCCGCACGTATTGCCTCGTTGTCCCTGTGGGTTAGGCCTGCTAAGCTGTCAGGAGGGTATAGGTGCTGGGCAAGTCTACTCCATCTAAAAACACAACGTCCCAGGTACAACAGCGTCCAAGTGGTCCCTTCATCTATCTAGTGTGAGTGAAGGTGACACTGGACGGTGCATAAATCGTCTCATTACGCAACGATGCAAAGGCAAAAGTATTTTTTTTTATAAATCCAATTTCGATGTCCACAAGTGTCAACATGCGCAGCCTATTTTTGCCATAAATTTTTGGTGGTTTAAAAGTCAAAGCAAAATGAACGCGCATTGACAATATATCGTGTACGCTAGATTGTTTTTTTTTTTAAAAGCATTTGACAAAAATATCTCGCCACAAACTCGGATCTATTGGGTACTTACATGGGTCTGCGGATAATTGCTTTGATAGACGGAGAGGTGGTACTAATTGTTCGCGGATTTTTTGAAACGAGATTTCTCAACTTGTGACAAGATTTCTCAACTAATTTTTTTTAATTTACGTACATGCTTAAAATCTAAATAGATGCTATTTTTAATTAAAAATTACGTAACCGCGGATTTCAAACCACCCAGATTTCTGTGTATATAACCGCAGTGATACAAAGAGGTTTTAATCCCTTTAACAGAAACCGGTATGCGTAACTTACGGATCTGGGTATAAATTTTTGCACCCTGTAATATGTCGAGACTCCAGAGTAAACCGAAACATAAAACCATTTCAATACGAACAAATCTAGCCCACTGCATCTCCGTAACACAAGCCGAAGACCTAAAGCTCCTGGGATATTCTTCTAGCCAGGTTATTTATCGCGCCAGGTCCGCCGGTCGGTCGGCGGTACTAATAGTCGGCGCATTTACAAGAAAACAAACAGAGCACCATAAATAACCACGAGATAGGTAATCCTTCGCCTTCGCGCGTCTCTCCTGATTCTATTAAGATATGTGTTGTGGTGCCTAGCTGTATAAATTGGACGAAAGAATAATAACGCGGGAGAACTCTCTCTGCGTACGGAAAGGGTGGAAGTAGAAGAACCACTTGTGTGGTTGTATGTTGCATGTTATGAGTCAACAGCGCATCAGTGGTAAAAAAATCTTTGTATTTTGAAGTTTTAAAAACCGGCCTAGTGCGAGTCGGACTCGCTAGCGTTCTGTATCATTGTCTATACACCATTAGACAACGATCGAATTTGAGAACAGCGCCATCTATAGAAACAAACAAGAATCGTTTAACGACATGACATCGGCGCTGTGAAGGTTACATAGATGGCCGCTAGATAGCGAGCGCTGTCTTTAGACAACGTTTGTTGTACGGGAGCCCCCTTAAATATTTATTTTATTCTGTTTTTAGTATTTGTTCTTATAGCGGCAACAGAAATACATCATCTGTGAAAATGTCAACTGCCTAGTTATCACGATTCATGAGATACAGACAGCCCGGTGACAGATAGACAGACAGACGGACAGTAGTCTTAGTAATAGGGTACGGGTACGGTACCCTAAAAAGCGAGCCCCAATTAGTGTTTTGTTGAAAAAACTCTTGGAACTTTTGTTGTCAGTGTTTTTTCTTTCATTTTTGTTTCTAGTATAGAAATATCTAGTGCGAAAAGGAACAAACAACAAACAAGTATTGATGGTCTTGTAGGTAGAGCAGGCGGATAGAATAACATGTTAAAGCCTAAGGTCATATTCGACCTCGAGATCGTTTTGACACGCTGACAGAATTTGTAACGAACATCCATATTTCGTTAATTTGATCTTTTAAAGAATTTTAATAGAACAAATCTGGGATACAGGCGTAGGTTTATTTATGTATGTAAAAAAGAGTCCGAGTCTATTATTCCAATTCCGGAATTGAGTTAATAAAGTTCTTCTGTGGTTCTTATTTCTCCTCGGGAAGTTATAAGACGTTTTTCGGCGAAAGAAAGCCGTCAACTAAAGTTCCGAGGCTTTGGAGTTGGTATGGTGCAGTTACTCGTAGGAAAGTTTCGAACTTCAACTTGACTTACAGTCTCACATGGTTTTCGCTTTAACTGTGTCTTTAGAGACCACGATCTATTTCCGAAATGGTCATAAAAAAACTGGCGAAATGCGAGACGGACTCGCGCACGAAGGGTTCCGTACCATTATCTATACAACATTAGACAAAGATCGAGACAACATAGATTAGGTACATTGAGAACAGCGCCATCTGTAGAAAACAACAAGAAGCGTTTAATATTGACATTTAATGACGTGACATCGGCGCTGTGAGGGTTACATAGATGGCCGATAGATGGCGAGCGCTGTCTTTAGACAACGTTTGTTGTATGGGAACCCCCCCTTGAATATTTATTTTGTTCTGTTTTTCATGAGATACAGCCTGGTGACAGACAGCCAGACAGACGTACAGTGGAGTCTTAGTAATAGGGTCCCTTACCCCTTTGGGTACTGCTGGACATAATGCAAAATCAACATAGTTTTATATTTAACAGGTCTGACAGCGATTGTTTATTATGTCCACAGAATACAATGGCTCGTTGGTCTAGCCGTTAAGGCGCTTAGCTACTAAAACAGAGGTCGTGGGTTCGTGGGTTCTTACTGGGGGGCGCCGTATATTTGTACAAATGGCCTCAGTCTGGATGTATTTTCCCCCTTCATGTTTGTGACGTCCTTGCCTGGTTACCATAGCACAGGGTATCCTAGTTTGGGACCAAGTCAAGTGCTGCCGTGGTATGACAAAACACTGTATCTATAGATACAGTGTTTTACGGTAACATGAATAATTCGATTCTTCGTCCTTTGGTACATGGTATGCCATCAAAAAATATTTAAAAAGTCTTAATAATACGGAAATTAGCCATGGTAATTAAGACTGTATTCCCAAATTTATAGAGACCGGTTTTGACAAAATACTGCTTCTATAGATACAGTGTTTTGCCATAACAAGCTGAGTGTTTTTTTATGTCAGGTAATTGTAGATGCAGTGTTTTGTGATAACAATTTCACAACGTGCAGCCTACCTCTTTCTTTACCAACTCTTTGCACAAAACACTGCATATGTAGTTGCAGTGTTTTGTAAAATCAATTATTCTGCTTAGCTGGGCCTTTACGTCATAACATAACACGTTTTATGCTGTAAATTCAATAAATAACATACTTTTTTTATTTCTTGTTGCGGCACAATTATGTGTACTATTATTAAACACATTTAAAAATTTCAAAGTAATCTGTTTATATTTGACGTATTTATGCGTAATTTACGTAACAAAATGTTTTTTGCGTTTTCTGGAAAATGCCTGTTTTCAAATTACAGTGTTTTGTCATGACACGGCAGAGTGATTGTATTGTGTGGAAGTTATTAGTTATTATTATTATTTCAATATTACGTAGGTATAATATAAGCAGCCTATATAGGTCCCACTGTAGGGCACAGTCCTTCTCTCAGGGAGAGAGTATGGACACGCAGGTGTCCTCACGATGCAAGCTGATAGTCTGGGACGCGATGCCCACAGGTGATGTTAGGTAACAAATCCAAAGCCACTCTCCTATTTTCGAATTTAAATGCAAACGAAACTCCCTAATGCTAATAAATTCGCTGAAAATGGCGAATTTCCCTACGAGCGTAACGGATGTATTTACTGTTCAATTCTCTAGTCTGGAATCGCCCCGCGCGTTTGGCCCTCGGCCTTTTTATACGATTTCACTCAGATTTAACCAGTCGACCTGACACGTGAAACAATAGTACGGGTTCATAAATAAGTATCATCCTTATTGGTTTTAGTCGGGTGGCGTGATGTTTTATTGGCGCCGCTCTGTCGGGGAAAAAGTAACTTCTGCGCGAATACCCTCATCTACGAGCAGGTAGAAAAAGATTTTCGGTGCCGGCTCCGACCGCTTGTTATTCTTTGGATATAAGTTCAATTTATTTAACTAACTCGTTATTTCTCAAATATTCCCCTCATTTCAGTCTTATGTGTTGTGAGTATGCTACACAGACAGGTCCGTTACACACCGACTACCCGTCTCTTATTTCTTTCTTGTTTCCGTCGATGGTTGCCTAGAAGAAATTGCTTTTAGTAACAAGGCCGACAATTGTACTATAATTCGATTTATTAAATTTCTGTTCACAATAATAGTTACTTGTTATACAAGAGTGCAAAGTTGCTTTTTAACCGCGTGCCAACCCAATTGTTGTTCTTTCACTTGTTTACTCATGTCGAACAAGAAACAAGAAACTCGTAAGCATTTTACATTATAGAAAACATTTTTTAAAGTTACGAAACCTCCTACAACTTTTAATTTGGAATTACACTTACGAACCAAAGGTTGAATCACGAATAATTATATTTTGATTTACCTATTACTGTCAAATCATTAACAGTATATGTCTATCACAATAAAATATCACAATAAAAGAACATTCGAACTGTCTATCACAATGAAAGAAAATCGCCTCAAAATATTACTAACGATTTCAAAATCATGCTGTAGAATTCATTGTAGATTGCCATTACAAATACGCCATGAATTTTGGGTAGTTTGAAAGCTATAGCAAAACGAACGTGTCGAACAATAGCTATCGAATACGCTAGTTACTCTGTTTTCAAAGGCACTTTCAAAAAATATCTCGACACAAACTCGAATCTATTAGACACATTAGTAGCCAGCCATAATAGCGGTGCGTACGTGCTGCGGGTCCGCGGGTTATTGTTCTCATAGACGGAGAGGCATAACTAATTCTTCGCGCATTTTTTTTGAAATCATGATCATCATCATCAGTCATTTGAAATAGCCCTCCCGGACATAACCATGAGGGGTTTTGCCATAATCGCCACGCTTGGCAGGCGGATGGACGACCGCAGTATGCCGTTGAACTCTCAGGAAGACTATTTCTGGTAATTTATTTCCTTAGTCGCCTTCTACGACATCCACGGGATAAAAATGAGTGATTTTATTCTTAATCCGAGGCCAAAAGAAAATAAAATTTTTGAAAAAAAAAATTATTAACTCGAGAACAACTGAAATGAACAACATTTCTCAACTCAATTTTATTTTATTTACGACTATACTTAAAAGTAATAGTCTAAATAGATGCCATTTTAATTACTAATTACATAACTGCGGCTTTCAAACTACCCAGATTTCAGCGTGTATAGAAATGTCTAAAGGCAATCATCGCATAAACTCGAAAGGAAATGCCAGCTTGTTGGCTACGCGCTGTCCAGCGGAAGTAGGGATGCCAAGCTCAAAATTATATATTTTCCTGGCACATCTTTTTAAGAATAACATTAGAATTATATTTTTAGGGTTCCGTACCCGAAGGGTGCCAAACGGGACCCTATTACTAAGACTTTACTGTCCGTCTGTCTGTCTGTCTGTCCTTCTGTCTGTCTGTCCCAGGGCTGTATCTCATGAACCGTGATAGCTAGGCAGTTGAAATCTCCAAGATGATGTATTTCTGTTACCGCTATAACAACAAATACTAAAAACAGAATAAAATAAAGATTTAAGGGGGGCTCTCATACAACAAACGTGATTTTTGCCGTTTTTAGGGTTTTGTAGTCCGACCTTATAGTTTCACCATGTCCATCTGGCTGTCTGTCTGTCCGTCCGCAGCCTAGCGCAAAGACCAGTGGTACCAGAAAGCTGTAATTTGGTGTGTGTACACATATTTATCACGCCAACAAAGGTAAACAATAAAATGTTGGATTTTTTTTACTGTACCTCCCCTAACATGAAAAAGGGGATGATTTTTTTTCTCGTCTACCCCATCATGTGCGGTATCGTTGGATTGGTCGTTGAAAATTTTTGTGGGTGTAGGGAAGACCATTTTTTGATGTAGGGTTCCGTTTGCGAAATAGCGTGTAAGTTGCTTCGGTTAGATGTCGCTGCCTGTACGTAATACAGAGAAGTTTGTAAAGAGGCTCGAAATTTCATTGATGCCTGCACTTGCCCATTAGATCAGTTGGGAGAGCGCTGGCACGGTTAGCCAGAGGTCGCGGGTTCAAGTCCCGGCATGGGTGGAATTTTTAGATAGTTAGGTCTCTAGATTGGTTTTTAAAATTGTCCTCAGCAACAAAAAGAATATTATTTCACTTAAGTTTTAGTTTTACTATTTTTTTGTTAATCTGTGTTGTAAATAAGTATTTTTTACTTCACGCTATAATTGCAGTAACTGAAACTATATCAGCACAAAAAATATCTGATTCGGGCGTCTGATGATCGGCACCACTTATGTGTGTTTGACGTAAAAATACATTTGTTTTACCCGTAATCACTACCATTTGTTTGACCTATCTACTCCCTTCATCTTACAGTCCTATCCATCCTAAGGTTGTCTGGAAGAGATCGCTTTTAGCGATAAGACCGCCAGTTGTATACTAACTTAGATATTTAAAATTTTTCATGTATCTTTTTAATGTATGGAGTGCAATAAAGAGTATTTATCTAATCTAATGTAATCTGAGCTGGCGGGCTTCTTCTGGATTTCTCTTAGTCAGTTCTTACGACAACCAAGGGCAGGAAAAGTAATATTCTTCGACCGAGAACGACACTGGCAACTCTCAGCGGAAGTAAATAACCAAAACCGCCCAAGGCGAGTGTGTCCGACATACATAACTGTCACTAGCGCCGTCAAGGTCCGCCGCTGAACGTAAACGTGGAAATGAGGTACATAACTCCTCAGCGGACGTAACGAGAAAAGTTTCTTGATCAGACGCCGGCTGGCCCGTTCGCTGATATAGTCCGGCCCTTGCCAAGGGGGAAATGTGGGGGAAACAGATGGTCGGGCCAGAGATGGTCTGGCTTGTCGCCAGTCTAACAAAAATGTACCTTACGTTGTATGTTACAACATTACGTTACATAAACTGACGCATGTATCCCTGAGGGGTAGGCAGAGACCAGGGTTTGCCACTTGCCATGATCCTGATGGATCTCTTTCGCTTCATCAACATTCATTACCTAGTCGTTGCATTAAAAACGTACAAATTTACCCACCGCGAATTGCCGATTTCAAGCGCTGAGGTATGTGAATGGCTCAGAAATTCAGGTTTCCTCACGAGGTGTTCCTTCACCTTTAGCGAATGGTATTGCTACTGTAACTTCACAAGTGTACCTACATAACTTAGAAAAACAAAACGTCATAGGTACATGCCCGCACCAAATTAAACAAATTCGCACAGATTTACGAAAAATTTACGTTAACCAAGTTATTCCATTGGTGAGTGTCCTACGTAGCGTAGGACGCCCTGTGACCAGGTGGAGCGACGACATTCGCAAAGCGGTGGACGGTAACTGGGAAAGAAGAGCCTTAGATCGAGCTCAGTGGCGTGTCTTGGGAGAGGTCTATGTCCAGCAGTGGACTGACACCAGCTGATGATGATGATGATGATGATGAGTGTTTTTTGAGGAGATTACTGGCAGCGGCTGGATGACGATGGTCGAGAACAGAAATAAGTGGAGTGCTCGGAGGACGCCTATGTCCAGCAGTGGATGAGTACAGACTGATTGATTGATAGAGCATTTTTCCACTTTGGTCACGAGTCATTTATTGTTGGTGGGATTTAGCTATTTTGGTAAGAGCTTATTAATTTTGGGAAGGTTTACACATTGAAAAGTATGCAAAGAGCATTGAATGAATGCAAACCCTACCAAGCCTACAACGGGGATACAGGGCGAGCTTATGTATATAGAGTTTTTTTTTAAATGCTCAAGTGCTGAAATTTACTGCGGTTTTTGTTCTGCGACTCGACATACTTAAGTATTGTTTTTTTTCAATTTATTTGAAAAGTATATTTATCAAGGCGAGTTTTTTCATTAGTTTTGGTGTTTATTCAATTTGTTTCTTGGTGCTAAGCTCGGACATATTAATAAAGTGTTCTTATCTCTGAGATAGCTCTTGAGAGCCTATTTCAAGATACTGTTTGACACAAGACAGCACTTACTTTACCGCATTTTACTGTTCGTATGCTTAAAGGCCGCCCACTGTTGTACAGAGGACAACTGGCTCGCATAATACAGATTTTTCTAGCTTGGGAGTAGGAAGAATCACTAACTTAGTTCTTTGTCAGCCGTCTGTTTACTCCTAATTTATGTTTATTTAAACACTTTTGTTTGTGGCTATTAACATAGTTATTCTTCATCGTCATCAGCCATTTGACGCCCACTGCAGGACACATGCCTCCCTCATGGTTTTCCAAGGTTCCCGGTGTTGTGTCGCCCGCATCCAGCGACTCCCCACCACCGTAACCAGGTCGTCAGACCATCTGGTGGGGGGCCTGCCCACGCTGCGCAAGTTATTCTTTTTCTATTCATATCCAACTTTTCAGCGAAGTCAAGAGCTTTCAGCGATAAATCGATCAATTTCATTTTCATTACTCATACTCTGAAAGGGGGTCATTGTTCATCCAGGCACCGTGCTGAAAGTGGTACATGCCTGCTCTAAAGCAGAAAAGTATTAAAAAAATATATATGAATCGTAGTTTATATTGAACAACGCAATGGTAGTAACCTATACAGCCATAAAACGATTAATTCTTCATTTATTAGTTTTGTTGACATTTAAATTCTTTTTGATGTTTATAATTAATATAATGTACTTTATGTATTTATTAGTCACTTTCAAGGCGAGATGTGATTTGCGAAATAAATTAAAATATTGTTTAAGACACAGATAAAACCACCAAATACGCAAATTCTAAATGGCCGTCTTTCGCGGTCGCGAGCCATCTTGCGAATTGTGATGTACGGCTAGCACAAGTTGGCGCGCGAGCTATCTCGCCGCGAGCTAGACCATCCGTCTGTTTTGGCGTGATTTCCTTAAGTTTTATATTTTTTGATTTTACTGGCTTGTGTTTACTTTCCTCGTATTCGTAATGAAAAGTAGAGTGTTTTACTCGGGTGATAGCACCCATTTCTACCTCGAACTATTGGCGCTCTCACTTCGTTCGAGCGCCAAAACATCTCGTCAGGAATGGGTGCCTTTCAGCCCTCAGTTAACAATCTACTATTATTCAGACAACTGGACAATGGACCTGCCATTGGTGTTTGTAAGAGTTGTGTAAAAACTATATTAGTATATATAAATATCTAGTTGATATTTTATTTACACTTAAAATTCATTAAAAATTGATAAATAAATAAAACAAAACAAAAGCACATCAAATACATAGATAAGAACGCTTTATCACGGTTTGATCAAACTGTATGCTTTCATAAGACTTGAAAAAGTCATCGTATCAGTTTCGATCGTCTTCACCCTACTGTTTTTCCACTTCGGTTAATCACAACTTTGGCTAATCATAAGTTTGACGGAATAAAAATATTACCTCTATGTCACTCGTACTCTATTGGTGGGTCGTTGATTCGTTTCTCGAAATATTGATCACTCTGATGTATGTAGTAATCAACTTTCTTATGCTTCGTGTCCGTCCACAAATCTAGGCCACAGTTGGGTCAACTAATATGGTGTGTAACTACAATGTCTTTGCTTTCATTAGCACTGTAATGTTCGTCTTTGGGACATATTATTTTCTTAATAATCATACTTACCCACCGCGAAATCTCGATCTGTAGGACATGAGGCAGTAAACATTAGCTGTACGTATGTACTCGTAATTCTCTCAAAGACGTTTCCTCCCGGTATTTTCTCGAGAGCGGCCATTTAAGAGAGTAGCGCATCGGTGTCCTGACCTCACATTCGACGGGTCGTGGGTTCGATTCTCACTGGGTGCCGCCGTACATTTGTACAAATGGCCTCAGTCTGGGTGTATTTCCATGTTTGTGATGTCCTTGGTCGCTAGTGATGTCCTTGCTTACTAGAATACCCTGTGCTGTGGTAACCACCATAGCTCAGGTTATCCTAGTAGGACAAGTGATTGTGTTGTGTGGAAGTTAATGTTATTATTTATTTAATCTGACTGTTTGTTACGAAGTGACAATATGAATGGCCTGCAAATTTAACATCGTGCTTCCCGCGCGTTAGAACACGGGGAAGCCAGAGAAATAACCGATATTAACGCCACACGTGCAATCTGTAGGGTCACCATGCTTTTATTCAGATTACAAGTCTGATGTCATAATTGCGACTACCTCGTTGGTCTAGCCGTTAAGGCGCTTAGCTACCAGAGCCGAGGTCGTGGCTTCGATTCCCACTGGGGGCAGCCGTACATTTGTACATATGGCCTCAGTCTGGGTGTATTGTCATGTTTGTGACGTCCTTGCCTGGTTACCATAGCACAGGGTATTCTAGTTTGGGACCAAGTCAAGTGATTGTATTGTGTGGAAGTTATTATTATAATACTAATTTACTGATTCCTTTATTGTTCTTCAGCGTCGTTCCCTCATGGCTGAAGTTCGCGATCATGGATCTCTTGTTTCCACAGCAAACGGTTTTCCGCCATTTGGACCGCCTATATTTTTAATAACTCGCGACGCGATGCCCGTACAATATTTCAGTCAGAAGTATGTCACGATCGTGGCAAGTGGCAAACCCTGGTCTCTGCCTACCCCTCCGGGATACAGGCGTCAATTTATGTAATGTACAATACAAGTAGAAACACAAATATCGTCGTTCATATTGCAAAATGTCTCATGTCAAAAAATACGATCTTAGTTTTTTCATCGAAATAGTACAATAATTAGTAATTTAGAAGAAATTGCTAATTTTCGTACTATTTCGATGAAAAAACAAAAATCGTATTTTTTCACGTGTGTCCTTTTGCAATATGAACGACGATATATTACATTAGTTTACTAGCTACTAGTTGACCCAAGTTAATTAAAATAAAATAAATTTCGGCTGTATCTATGCAGAATTCTTCATTCATGGCTACCCTAAAAGATAGGGTGAAATTACCGACGTCGGCTGCACGTCGTTTTAGTTCACTTGATAATGCCCGTGCCTAGGAGCTAGTTTCCCGTAGTATTATATACGAAAAGCTATGCCGTATCGCCGATAGAGCAATGGACAAAGATTAGGTAGGTATGCATGCGAATTGTGGCCTAGTTTATACCGCCAATTTTGCGTTTTGTTTTGAATGTTATGGGTATAAGGCTAGAAAGTGTCTCCTGGCCCTAGAGTCTAACACGCACGTAGTTTTTCAGAAGAATTATATAAGCACGTTGATAGCTGTTATACCTATGTGATAGTCTACTTTGCAAGTTCGATGTAATTCCAATGGTATCACCCGCGCGAATTATATAGGCATTTCCCGCGTAGAAGATCGAATCGCGCGAGGCGCCGAGTTAAGTTGCACCATTGGAATTATGGGTTACCTTAGGCACTGACTCAGCACAATGCTGAGTCAGCTGCCTTTTGTGGCAACTTAGATACACCACAGGCTACATCTATGGCCCGGAATAGGTGTTCGTGACGTAGGTAGTCGAGCTATATTTCAATTATATATATATAAAGCTACAATTATATTATATAGCTGGCAGTGTCCAGCGCTTTTTACTCACAGCTGGCACGGCACATATACCGGGACGCCAGGTGACTTAAAACAGACAGTTTTTATACTTTTTTTGTAATTATAGTGACCCAATTTTTTTTTACTTTCCGTTCAAAGAAATATATTTGTAACCATATTTATGAATTACTACGTGAGACCCAGGGGGAGAGGGTCTTGGCATATACTACGGGTGGTCACCGGGGGGGAAGCTTTTATTCTACGGTTTTGTCGGCGTGATTTCTCGTACTAATCGTCTTTGTGCTAGGCTGCAGACAGACAGACGGACTGACATAGTGAAACTGTAAGGGTTCCTTGTCGACTAAGGAACCCTAAAAAGCAAGTAAATCAAATCGCACTGAAGCACAGCGCGGCGCGGCGATCTACGACCTAAACCGTATTACCAATAGGGCGGCGCGTCTCGACGCTAGGCGGCGTAAAACTTTTGTGGTTTTAACGCAATGGCGCGCCACAATATTATTTCCACTATTTTCTACAACCGGTGCGGCGTTTTGCCTCATTGTTTGTCATAATTCATATTTCTACGACTGGCATACATCATGTCCGCCCTCTAAATCGCTAAATTTTCCAATGTGTTACGTTACAAAATTGTATGATAATACGTTTGTACTGTCAGCAATTGCTGAAAGTACATAGACGCAAGAGGTAAATTAGATAGATTAGAGAACTTTTGCCGCGTCAGTCAAGTGCCACATCGCACCGCGCGGCACTTGCTCCCCCCGCACTGGTGTGGTTTTATTTTCAATCAATCAATCACTCCACCCGTAGTTGTCCACTGCTGGAGGCTCAAGGCTTCCTTCTGTACTCGGCCATCCTTATCCAGCCGCTGCCAGAAATCTGCCTCAAAAGCCTAATTATGCGCACCATATCCTGTTAGAATTCTGAAGTTCGCGATAGCAGTTACAGCCCTATCAAATTAGCGAGGCGATTGCACAGCGAGCACGCTGCAACGACACTGCGCCGTCGCGGTAAGCTCGCGGCGTGCTTGCCGCGTTTTGGACACTCAGCAGCAAAATGGATTGATCTGTCGAGGAAACACTACTGCTGGCTGGCACCGGCTGCTGTAGGTGCTACGTAGACGCAGGAAACGAAAGCAGATACCTACAAGTCAACGACGAATCTGGGAGGATTCATAATCAATTAATGACTGGAAGAGAGCTACTACTATGTATCCCATAAATTGGGACAATTTTGAATTTTAGTCACAAATAATGTTGTATCCCTTGTACTTACCAATGGCGGTTGAACCTCTAAACGATGCTACGTCCGCTTACATGCGTTTCTTTGATATAACTCAAATGGAGCAAGGCGGACGAGCAGACCGTTACTCCAGCGAGCTGGTGGGCTGGTGGCTTAACCTTAAAAGGCTTGAAATGCCGGACTTCAAAATCTTAATCAATACCTAGACGAGTGCATTCAATTGTCAACAACAGTAAACAAACTCACACGAAATCTAATATGAGTTTCCATCTTCTTTGGTTGACCATTCAACGCATTCATCATAATCATCGTCATCAACTGATCACTGCTACCCACTGCTGGGAATAGGCCTTTTCCTCCAAATGCCACACCTCACGGTTCTCGCCGACCCTTGCCATCCACATCCACGGACCTTCCGCCGACTCAACTGTATTCTCCGACCATCATGCTGTTGGTCTGCCCACTGACCTATTCTCGGCCGCCGCTCTGTGATTGGCCTGGTCCACCTATCGTCTTCTCGCTTCGCCTCATCAACGCATCCATCTAAACCTTATTTAAAACTTCGGATCTTCGGGGAACTTTAGCTGTGGGATTTTTTGTTTTTAAAATAACTTTTTAATGGGGTTCGCGCACCGCGATAATTTGAACTGTTTGTGCGGTGGTTTCATCGTGCCCTGCGTGCCCTAACACCTGCACTCAGGAGGACCTAAAATTATTGCAACTGATAAGTTGACACTTGCAGTCAGCGTCGCAAAGTTCTGGGCCGCAACTGTTTAATAAAGACAATTAATAAAATTAGTTTTGATATCGACACGCTAAAAAGAATATAACGTCGACCTCGTGGCGCAGCGGTAGTGCATCTGCATACCATGCGAGAGGTCCCGGGTTCGAATCCCGGCTGGGGACAAAAAAAAACCCAGGTCTTGGATGTTTACATGTTTGTGATGTCGTTGTTTCTGGTTCCCACGACACAGGGTATCCTAGTGTGGGGCCAAAAGCAATGTATGTGCCTGTATGTAAATTTTTATGTTTATGTTTACGTTTTAAACCCATAGCCTTTTAAATCCGGGTGGAGTTGGTCAGTTTGTAATTAGAATAGCTGAAAGGAAGAGAGAACCTAATTCCCTCCAACGTTTATGGGTATCGATCGACTTTATCCGCATCTCCAGACAAAGATCAATAAGTGGCAGCTAATTGCTACAAAGAGAACAGAGTAAATGCAATTATTAGCTAACGAGGTAGCGTTGGCAGAAGAAAGATGAGTCGGAGGCATTTTATTCTATGTTCACACTCTACATCAACACAAGCACACGATCACACGCATACACAAAGACAAATATATATTTTAAAAACCTATTTAGAGGCTAAACAAAAATTGGCTTTTAAAATTGTCCTCAGCGCGGGTAAGTGCCACAAAAAGAATAATATAACAAATATGTATTCTCTCGGAAAAAATTAAATTAGTAGGCTTGGAATCAAATTACAGCAAATGCAAATTATACCCTTTTGACCACATACATTCAGAAAATCCTATTCAGGAATTTAACAGATTGGCACCAAATTTTAAAAATATTAAATAATGAGAACCTCCATCTCTTAGGGGCGCCAGTCCTCGAGGAAGCTTTCCCTCAATTTCTGGATAATCAAAAAAAACAAATTTTTCGAGACCATTCCGCACCTTAGCCAAATTAACACCCACATGGCCTTTCAAATTATCCGCTTCTGTCTGTTTTACCACCTAAGGTGTAGTCCGCTGTTTAGCCAGGCGGCGCTCTTGGGGCCTATAGACTCCATGATTCATCTGGCCTTAATTGAAATTTTAAACCCGACCCGTCAGCCCAGAGACAGTGGGACGGGCCGCTATGTGAGCTGACGCAAAAACAGCTAGTATAATCTAGCGTCAGCGACACAGAGCGAGCCCGCCTCCTTGCTGTCTCAGAGCGCGAGTCTGGTTATTGGTTACAGGCAAATCCATCCGTAGCAATTGGCACATTCATGGACAATATCTCTTTCAGCAATGCTGTGGGACTGCGTCTGAGTTGCGCTGTCACTGTGCCCCATTGGTGCCCCTGCGGCGCTGACGTCGACCATATGGGTCACCACGGGCTATCCTGTCAACGGAGTGCTGGCCGTATACCGAGACACGCAGCCCTAAATGACGTCATCCGAAGGGCCCTCGCCACATCCGGAGTTCCAGCAATGCTAGAACCTCCGGGAATATTTCGCGATGATCGAAAGAGGCCCGACGGAATGACGTCAATACCCTGGAAACATGGGAAACCGCTGGTATGGGACTCAACCTGCGTCGACACGCTAGCGCCTTCCCATGTTTCTCAAAGTAGAAGGGCGGCTGGCTCGGCGGCCGGCGCAGCGGAGAGCCTCAAACGGGGGAAATATGCAACATTGGGTAACCAATACATATTCTCGCCGTTTGGGGTCGAGACACTGGGACCGTGGGACCCAGAGGCGCGTTCGCTCTTTACGGAGCTGTCGACGCTCCTTATCGACGCCACGGGAGACCGGAGGGCTGGCGTATACCTCGGCCAGAGAATAAGTCTGGCCATCTAATGGGGGAATGTTGCCAGCATTCTGGGCTCCCTGCCGCGGGACACCGACCTGGGGCAAGTTTTTTACCTGTAAATATGTAAATTACTTATTATTAAATAAATTACGTTCATTAGTATTAGTTTTAATTATTAGTTGTATAGTTATTATTAATCAATTTCTATTTAAATGAAATATACACATCTATTCATATATAAATATACATAAATTTTAAAAAAATACCTGTGTAATTTCCTTTTTTATGTACAATAAAGTGTTCTCAACACAATTTTTTCGATATTTCTTTCATTCTGTGTTATCATTTATAAATCAAAATTTAAAATTACGTTACCCACTCTAGACTCCTTTTGGATATTCATTGCTACATTACCTTTTGACAAGACATTATCACTGACAACTTTTACTTTGCGAGGTATCTTTTATTCCGTTTTCTATTTATCACTGAAATAAGATTCCATTTTGGAGGGTGTATATATTATAATATTGTATCATTTACCTACAATCTCACAATCTCTATCTATAATCACCTTTTTAGTCAGATACTTAAATATGTACCTCATTAAGTCTTACGTTTCTAGGACTGAATAGAGGTGTTTCAAAGTTAGGCACAATTTCACAAATTACTATTTATCGTTACGAAAACCACATTCCCGCAAAATATCGCTTACGCTTTCCGCGGTCACATCGACTTCGAAAACATCATTCAAAGTGACAGGCTAGTTTGAAATCATAGAGCGATTTCAAACGAGCAGTTTTCGAGCTGACTGTGCTGTTGGTACTCGGAACCCGCAGTAGCATTAAACCGTCTAACTCTCCGAACAATAATTACGTTTGCCGACGTACATGCAGGCGTAACCTCAGGGCACCGCAAATATAATTTTTGGTTTGGACTTTTAGTATTACGTACTTGTGGAATTTGTCTATTCGCGAAAACTTCTTTGGGCGTTTTGGAAGAACAAAATACAAAGAAATCGTAGGTTATCAAAACATACGATAATTTGAATACAACAGAGATTGAACTATTTTAGGCGCCGTGTAAACTGTTAGAAGTATTGGTAACTGGAGGACTTTTCTGAACAGTGAACGAATATTTATTTTGTATTTTTGGAAGAAGCATTTTTATTATTACAGCGTAGAAACGGCAATTTACTGAGTAACGTCGATTTGAACCATCACGCTAAAGTCTGCTCTAGTCGGTCTGTGTCGCTGAATCGTTTATACTCGCCTCCAATTGGTCACCTTACAGAATCGCGTCTCCAGTCGGTCACCTCGCTGAATCGCGTATACTCGACCCCAGTCGTCCTAATCTGCGCTTGAAAACTTCTCGGGTTAACCTGTTGGATTATGACGTTGGAAAGAACAATTAAAAACCATTGTTATGGTGGCCCGATCGGGTCATTTAGAATTCTACAGATTAATGTTATTGTTGCCATGCGAGTCCTGACGTTTGAGTAGCTGAAAGTAAGGGTGCGAGGGGCTAGGTACACCGTCGAGTTTAGTATCGCGCCGCCGCCGGTGATTCGCAACTGCAACTTTGATGCTATTTTAAGTGAAAGTGAAAAACATTTCTTTCCATTGTAACACAAATGACCACTACACAGAAATAAAATAAAAATTTATGAACAGAAACGAGAACACAAAAAAATAGTACCTAATACAATCATAATAATTTTACATGATCTCATAAGACTTTTCGGTTCCTTTTTACACACTGTAATTATGTTGATTTACCATATAATTTGCAATTTTGTTTGATTTTCCGCCGAAACATAAAAAAACACAAGTTTGGGTATTGTATTCTTTTTGTTGCACTAACCTATGCTGAGGACAATTTTAGAGGCTAAAAATTCCACCCATGCCGGGCCTTGAACCCGCGACCTCTGGCTAACCGTGCCAGCGCTCTCCCAACTGAGCTAATGGGCAAGTGCAGGCATCACCGAAACTTCGAGCCTCTTTACAATTTTCTCTGTATTACGTCAGCGAAATCCGGCCGAAGCGATTGTCCTCAGCACGGGTTAGTGCAACAAAAAGAATACCTCCTTTTATTGAAGCCGGTCAAAAGTGGATCTTATAAGATGGTACAAGATCAAGCGGATTTGAACAAATACAGAAGCGGTGGCGGAGCGTACTCAATGAAAATTATAAAGGTTCATATTTACGCTGCGCTTTTAATGCATTTCAATTAGATTGGGTTTGCTTCCCCGCTGGGCTTTAACCAAGAACGTTTCCTTGGCTTTAACTTTTCTTTTCTAATGTGTAATTTTGTATTAAAACTTACCCAGTATTTTTTATGTCTCGCGATTCTCATACATAGTTAAACATTCAACGGGTCTAACCGCGATTGTTTATTGGATAACCTTAATTACCTTAATTCTCGACGTTCTGGCCACGTGGCTTTTGTAGTTTGAAAGGCCTGGAAAGCTAAGATAGAGATATTTTGATTTAGTCCAGTCTTTCCACAGATAGTACATTGTTGCAGTGTATCATTTAAGCAATGTTGTTTTTATACACGCTCAAATCTGGTTGGTGGTCACGTGAATGTAAGTAGTATGTAAAAACGCCACCTATTTAGACAGAAACAGTCTTATTTATAAAAGCACGGTTCCTTAAGACACCCCTCAGATGTAGTTTAAATATAAGTAACACCGTTACTCTTCAGCGTTGAGAATTTTTGTTTCGAGTTTAGTTGAATTAAGTTTCAAATTATCCGTGTGGCGTCGGATTAAGAATATCGTCACTCCGTTTCCTTCCATGGATGTCTCAGAAGGCGACTAAGGAAATCAATTACCAGGAGACGGGCAGCAGCGTCTTCCTGAGATTCCAACCGCATACTGCGATCGCCAACCCGCCTGCCAAGCGTGGCGATTATGGCAAAACCTCTCATGGTTATGAAAGCCACGAAGGAGGTCCTGCAGTGGGCGTCAAATGGCTGATGATGATGATGATGAAGTTTCAAAAATTACTACTGCCCGACATAACCCGCCAAAAAGCCAGGGCCAAAATACAGAGCCTTTAAAAAATAAGAAAATAGCGTCATCATAAGCAGCCTGTATACGTCCCACTGTAGGGCACAGGTCTTCTCTCATAGAGAGAGAGTATGGGCTTAATCACCACGCGTGCCCACCGCGGATTGGTGATTTCAAGCGCTGAGTTATGTGAATAGCTCAGACACCCAGGTTTCCTCACGATGTTTTCCTTCATAGTTAGCGAGTGGTATTGCTACTATAACTTCACAAATGTACATAACTTAGAAAGAAAAGTCATAGGTACATGCCCGCACTGGGAATCGAACCTGGGTCTCCCGCTTCAGAGTCCAATGTTCTACCCACTAGGCTACCACCAAAATAGCGTATTTGATAGTTATTATTAAGGCACGTTCATTTTGCTGTGGCTCTCAAACCAACCAAAATTCATGGCGTATACGAACGTAATTTGCGGACAGAAAATTAACAAATATCTTATCTCGTATTTATTGTAATGACTCATTTATAATGAGAGTAGGTGGTTTACCTTCAAGTCACTTGTATGTTTCGCAGTGGAAATGAAGGGAATTAAGTTTACCTGATAAATACCTACTCCCGATAAGACCTGTTAATTATGTATTGAATTCGTGTAGCCCGGTACGAGAACGTTTTCACGATCTTAGAACACTCGGAGCGAGTGATGTATTTTTTAATTTAAATGACTTCCAATAAGCAAACGTTTAAAATTATCAATGTTATATGACAAATTAAAATGGTAACATTTTGTATGGAAAATTAAATCGTACTTTCGTATATGTCATAGAATCGTACTTTAGGGTTCCGTACCCAAAGAGTAAGGGACCCCATTACTAAGACTCCACTGTGCGTCTGTCTGCCTGTTGTCACCATATTGTATCTCATGAAGTGTGACAGCTAGGCAGAAATTTTCACAGATGATGTGTTTCTGTTGCCGCTGTAACAAAAAATACTAAAAACAGAATAAAATAAATATTTAAGGCCGGCTCCCATACAACAAGCGTGTTTTTTGCCGTTTTTTGCTCGATATTAATAACGGTAAGAGGTAGTAGACGCTTGAAATATTCAAATGTTGTACAGATAATGGTACGGAGTCCCACTCGCACTTGGCCGGTTTTTTTTATATAGCGTTTACTCGTCCCACTGCAGGGCACAGGCCTTCTCTCAGAGATAGAGAGTACGGGCTTAATCACCACGCAGGCCCATCGCGGATCGTAGAACCGTGTGTATGTAAATAAATATTCAACAACAACCCTTTGCGATTACGAGCCAAAAATTGCGCCGCAATTTGCGATTACCTCCAATTCATCCAAGTGGTTTGAAGTTATTGAATAAAAAGGTGAATTCAACCTTTTCAGCAAGATATCCGCATAGAACCTCGGCAGCGACTAGCATTGAGAGGATCTTCCGTGTTACTATGGACGCAACCAGACCGGGGCTGCCGATTGAAGATTTGTTTGAAGATTTTTATTCAAATATGTATACCGAAAATACATAAAAGGATGAAACAAACCAACGCGGTGGCGGTGACCGTTCACACAAACGTCCGTAGAAATACTACTACAGTAAATTACGCCTGCATGGCGGCTATCTGGGTAGAGTGGCGATGGCGGTCCATCCGGTACATCCGGTTCGTACAGAAAACATATGTAATGTTATTTTTATATTCGCACGGAACCCTGGGTGCTCGAGTCCAACTTGCTTTTGCCCGATTTTATTTTGGTTCCATAGGAAGCCTGTCGCGCAGAAGGGCGGAACAGGTAAGTGGCTTCTGAAAAGATTCTTAGCCGAGCAAAGGATTATTATGCGGAGCTATGTGGGCGCAAACTGCTAATGAGGCATAACTCTCTTCCTCTATATTTTCTCAAACGGGGGCTTAAATTGGCGCTTTTTTTGACCGATTAAAAAAAATCGGCCAATTGCGGGTAGGGCCAGAAAGAGGGGATTTATCTGCTCAACAGAACTAACAACTTTATCAAAGTAATTTTCAATGGATTTTGTACGAAGTTTTCCTTTCATAAGTTTAACTTGTAAGGCCTACTTGCCGTGATATATATATTTTTAAGTTCCTTATTTTGTGCTACATCATATATATATATATATATATATATATATATGTGCCAAATTCCAGCTCTCTAGCGCTTATCGTCTCTGTGCTGAGCCACGGATAGACAGATAGACAGACAGACTATAAGGCTTCTTTTGACTACGGAACCCTAAAACGGATGTGCTCTATTTGAGGCTTATGTTTTTTTTATCGAATGGACAGTTATATTCCAACTTTACTTTGTTATAGATAGGCCGTCCGTTCGACCTTTACAGGCAATCTTTGGAACCTTAATAGGTAGCCAGTTGAAATTTTCACAGAATATTATGTGTTATTACAGCGTGACAAATAATAAAATTTAAAAATTATTAAAAAATAAAGGCGTGATTGTGGGACGAAAAATTATAAAAAACCCGGACAAGTGCGAGTCGGAATCACCCACCCAGGGTTCCGTACTTTGTTGGTACATATTATAAATAGTTAAGGAATAGTCCCGCAGTTTTTCGGAGATTTTCTCGAACTTAAAAAAATATTTTTTATGATTTAATTACAAATATATAGTTTTCAGATTTTTCCCTGTACTTGTAGTATAAGAAAATATTACTTGCCAAGTTTCTAGGTCAACGGAAAGTACCCTATAAATTTAGATTTCCTTGAATGTCGAAATATACGTCTTCTTGCGGCATTAACGGCGGTATATTTTTTCTACGTTAAGTTAGAAGTCTGATTTTCTCACAGCTTCACGGGACTGTAGACGTGAGTACATATTTTTAATTTCAAGTCAATACCTCCACGCGTTTCCAAGATAAAAGGGTCTTGACAGACAGACGGACGGACGGACGACAAAGTGATGCTATAAGGGTTCCTTTCTTTTCTTTTGAGATAAAGCACCTAAAAAACTGCCAAGCGCGAGTACGGAACCTTCGGTGCGCGAGACCGACTCGCACTTGGCTGTTTTTTTTTTGCTTTTTAAGGCTGTCACCATAGCAAAAACGTAAAACCCCCATATGCCAGGCACGTGAACACAATTTTCCCGCCTTCCGGCGCTAATGTAGCAGCTAACACCTCCACCTTTCCTTTTAAACAAAAGATAACTCACTCCCGTGCCATTAAGATGCAAATTCTGTCTATGCAGCTTCTTATCACTCACGGTAAGCGGCGACAATCTTCCTACAGAGAGGCGGAGGGCATTGTGTGGGCAGATCTTATTATAGATTGTGAACATACATAATTGATTGCGTCTCCTGAATGGGGCACCCGATTAGAGATTATATTATACCTCATGGATCAGGCCGCTGGTGGTGAGGAGGTCTCTTTAGAATAATGTGTATAATTCTGCCTTACCATCGATTTCAGTAGTCAGTATGCGTATTTAGGTAAATAGATAAAGAAAATAAGATTAGTTTATTGCACACCATACATAAAAAAGTTCCGTGTGTTTAAAAATAACGCCGGATTAAAAATAACGTCACTCCATTTCCTTCCGTGGATGTCGTAGAAGGCGGCTAAGGAAATCAATTACCAGGAGACGGGCAGCAGCGTCTTCCTGAGATTCCAACCGCATACTGCGATCGCCAACCCGCCTGCCCAGCGTGGCGATTATGCCAAAACCTCTCATGGTTATGAAAACCACGAAGGAGGCCTATGTCCTGCAGTGGGCGTCAAATGGCTGATGATGATACATAATAAAGATACATGAAAAATCTTAAATAATTATCTAAGTTACATAGTATACAACTGGCGGTCTTATCGCTAAAAGCAATCTCGGTAGCTGTTTAGCCGAAACTAAAGACTGACAGCAAATATCGATAGCACAGCAGAATAGTTGACACTACAGGGTGACTTCGAATTCGTTCACCGTTTTTTAAGAGGACATTTGAAAGTCCCTCTATGGTGTAGAAACAGAAGTTTTAAAGAAATTTGTGTGTCTAAAAAAATTACTCACTTAAGCATAAATAAAAAATTCCTGGACGAAAATAATGATAATAAAAAAAAACTATGGTTCCACGGTCTGTGGTCGGACCTGGCAACTATTTTTTTGGATTCCGTAGTCAAAAAGGAACCCTTATAGTTTCGTCGGTCCGTCTCACGGTGGGCTGAAATCAGACATCTAGGGAAAATTAGGAAAAAAAAAATTTTGGCCAAAGATTTTGATATTTTCAATCGTTTGAAATGTATAAAAACATTGTTCTTTATTCCATACCACCCTAGAGGTTAAGAAAAAGGTGCGTTTTTTTACAGTGGTGTCCCCGGTAGGCCTAATCTACAAAGGAAGATTTAAAATCGTAATCAAAGTTGTAGTACAAAGTTCTAAGTAAACCTAATTATATTAAAATCAAGTCTAAAAGTCCGTAAGTCAGTCATTTTTATTGCTTTATATAACGCTAATAGTATCAATATCAATAAAAGCCATATTTTCTCTTTCGTTCTCTTCTTCCTGTCCAAAATCCAAAGAGCTACGAAGATTTTTGTATGGGGCCTGGCATAGTTCATAGTGGCGCCCTCTATATTTTTTTCAATATCGTGGAGCATGATGAAACCTAGCTAGATCGATAGAGGACAAAAAAGTAAACAAGAAATTATTAAGGTCACCATGTCCTAAAGTGGCACGTTTAGGAGTTATTGAGCTTTGAAGTTTGTATGAGATTTTTATAAAACTTAACTTTTGAATCATTTTTCACTAAATAATGGACTATATGCTTGGCACCTGTGACTCGTTGCCGATTCTTGACTAAATTGCTAAATAAGTCGTAGAAAAAACACCCAGTTTATTATAGATACCGTATATTAAGGCACCCGAGCGTAGCGAGGATGCTTACAATGCGAGGGTATTACGGGAGCTTTTACCAGAGTTGTAAATCTGCTTTTCATCAATCCTATCAGGTAAATAAATAAAATAGTGTATTTAAAGGAAAATTCACAAAATATTTCTTTATTTTAATTACAAATTACACTTACCTGCTAGACTAATTACAATATACAATTAGGCATTACTTATCATTAAATCATTCTACCGAACAGTAAGCGAGTTATTGATCGGAGAAGTAGGTACCGGAAGAAACATTTGTACTTGAATTAAGTTTTATGGTGGCTGTGTTTAGTTATAAGCATTATCTGATTAAATATTAGCAGTTAAACAATAATTAGGTAGTTAGACCTGAAAATATGATTAATCCCTGTTTCTATGTTTAATATGGTTTCATAGTAAACATATGTCACTTCAATGTAGGTAATTATTGGCTGACAGAAGTCATTTTTATACATATATTCTCATTCCCCAAGTCCAAGTACAGTCTATTACACCAGGTAAGGGAAAGGTTTTGATCTTTTTGGTTCATCCATAGTCCATCACATCCCACAAACAAGATACATAAAGCCGCAGTCTTCACAGCTACGAGTAAGACAGCAGACAACTGTGAGAGCCACCAAAAACGAACTATTTATAGGTACCTACCTACCACCTAAACCTATCTATATTAATTAAACTGTAGGTTTTATATTGACATGTTTTGAATTTTAATCGAATTGAACGAATTGGATGCATGAATAATACTATAATTTCATGTATATATGTATACAAGTAGGTAGGTACCTACTAGACATAGCTACCCAGACTTTAAAAAACATCAAAGTAGGTTTGAATGCCCGAGAAAACTCATATCAAGTGACAAATTCAGTGATGAAAGTCAGTTAGTGGAAATTCCATACAAACTTCAAAGCTCAATAACTCCTAAACGTGCCACTTTAGGACATGGTGACTTTAATAATTTCTTGTTTAGTTTTTTGTCTTCTATCGATCTAGCTAGGTTTCATCGTGCTCCACGATATTGAAAAAAATATAGAGGGCGCCACTGAGACTATGCCACTAATCTTCGTGGCTCTTAACAAGTTTTGGGCTTCTATTGACAGAGATGTATGTTTCCTAGAGAACTTTGGTCTCAGTGGGGAAATATATGGAGCTGAAGAAATGAACAAATTATGTAAGATATTCTCATTTGTTGCTTTCCTGCAAAGTTTTCAAGAATGGTGTTTTCTATATTGACGGAAATCTTTATTCCTGGATTCAGAAGCTACCTCCGATAATCTTCCGATAAGACCGAAGTTTGCTATTATTTCCTTGCCATGTGCTTAAATTTTGTACACACTTGCTGGCATCTAAAACCATTTATATAATTCGACATACAATTCTTTAGTCTCGTCAGCATATTCCTCAAACTTTTCTATATCTATAGAAAGTCCAGAAGAAATAGCCTCGAAAATGATCGAAAACCTTTTAATCAAACGCTCAACTACAACTGTAATGGCAGAACTTGTGGCTGTATCTGCAAAAAATCTGCGCGCTTTGTAACCATGATTGGTAGTGCCATGTTTGATTAATATGTCAATGAGCAATCCAGTTCTATTTTTAAAAGCTTCTTGCACTGCTTTTTTCTTAATTTCCAACTTGGATTTTTGTCGCCAGATTCTTTCCAAGATTTGAACTCAAGCGAACGATTATATATGCAGGACAAATTCCTTGAATCTTATCCAAGCTTCTAACCATCCAAGCTTAAAGAAGGTATGCAAAATTTATACTAACTGTATTTATGCATTTCTGAGAAAGCAGATCCAACTCGTTCATTTCATTGGGGGTTGCTTTAGAAATATCTAACATTGTGTGGAAGTTCCGCTCAATACAGACGTTACTTTTCCATCAATCATAGTCAAGAGCATCTTATGAAAAATTTTGTTTCCTCTTACTGCAGTTTTATTTAAAGTGTTGATTTTGGTTTCAACTCTGGTCAATGGTCATCTCATTTGTA
Source organism: Yponomeuta malinellus (assembly GCA_947308005.1). Lineage (NCBI taxonomy): Eukaryota > Metazoa > Arthropoda > Insecta > Lepidoptera > Yponomeutidae > Yponomeuta > Yponomeuta malinellus. The sequence continues at coordinate 15,856,103 of OX371012.1, forward strand.
ATAGATTCTTTAGTTTTTTTCATAAATTTAAAGAATAATGGACAACAAAAATAACCGAATTGACGCATTTATTTTCCCATAATATTTGCTTCAACCTTGAACTCATTGGAAAACAATGGCGGAAATAGCAGAAATCGGTGTGCAAAACAAGTGACGTCATCAGTTTTAATGCGTAAGCAATTTTTGTCATCCAGAGATACAGAAAAGCAACTCAATTTGTCAAAAGTAATTGCTGTAAAATTATTGAAAATAATAATAATTCAAAGTTAACTATGGCGCGGTTCCGAGGCTTTCCGAAGTACCAAATTTGGCATTTAGATAGCATAATATAGTCTACTAAAAGGATATAATAAAAATATTTTGAGCGTTTTGAAAAATGTAAATTTTTGTATATCATTCCATTCCATCTCTAAAGAAAATTAAATTATGCAAAAAAATACCAAAGAACAAAAAATGTTTCTTTTTATTAGTAGTATTCATTTACATTAAAAATTTCTAAAATATGACAATTTTTTTTTAAGCTTTCCAAAATTCGCGAAATCTGATGTCAGCCTACCGTGCGCCTGTCCGTCTGTCTATCTGTCTGTCTGGCTGTGTGTCCGTGGCTTAGCAAAGAAACGACAAGTCCTAAGAAGCTGAAATTTGGCATAAATATACAAGAAACGGTAGGATTAAATAATTTTTTTAAGCTGTATTTAAAAATTGTAAAAATATTTAGCATTGTAAAAAAAAATAAGCTCTGTGCTAAGTCGTGGACAGACAGACGGACGGAAATGGCGAAACTAGAAGTGTTAACTACGGAACCCTAACAACATATTAACTAAAAGTTCAATCTAATAAAAACTACTGCAAATTGTCGAGATTTAATAGGCCCGTTCTGACAGCTGTCATTATGATGCAATAATTAGAGATGCGAACCAAATAAATCGGTACCCCGAATATGCGATTACCATGATAAATCGATTCCAAATTCTATCACCTTTGGTGGTATTTAAATTTTATGATATAAAAAAAAAGTTAAAGTGAAAGTGAAAGTGAACTACATTTATTGATAAACTCACACTCGTGTTTTAATACCCTTCATTATATGACAGTTGCATAAACTACTATTGTGAAATACCGGATTCTAACACTGCCGGTACTATATATACGAGTATTTGAGGTAGTTATGTTCATAAAAAAATTATAAAACCACCCTGAGCTTTTTCCACGTTTGTGTGCAACTGTAATGAGAAATAGACGTGGTGAAAGCCAATTACGTCTTCATCGCGCAAAAACGGGAAAAGAAGTGTATGTATGGCTCCTTTAATATATAATTTAATTCCGACAATCTATAAACTATAGAACACAATGGATTTAAGACAATGCTTATTGGAAAATGTTACTACAATCTTAATGAATTCCTAAATCACACATTATAATTAATTTTTACTTTACTACCAAAAAGTAACTGGATTTCGGACGTCTTTTATTCTCACGCGATTTGTTAAGTTAATTGGTATTTTGAATTATTATTCAAAATACCAATTAACTTAACAAATCGCGTGAGAATAAAAGTGGTTAAATAGTGTACTTACATATTATTTACCGCGCGAACAAAAAAGGAATGTTTTGGACCCAAAACGCCGCCATTTGTTTTTCTTATAAGTTGTTGATTTTATTATATACATTGTATCGTCATAGGTAGGTGTCAAAAATGACCTATTAGATCTCGACTACTGTAAGTTACCTCATTTATAATTTTTTTTGACACCTAAATGGTATTTACTGTAATAACTGTGTATATATTGATGAATCATATCTCCAATACGTGATAGGTTTTTAACACCGACTTCATTATGTCCGCAATAAAACTACTTCCCACGCGTTTCCGTATTCATTATCAAATATTAGAAGTGTCTAGCATTCATAATTTACTATGGATCTGTTTAACTCTATGGATTTGTTTATCTGAAATAAACGTATATAATAATAATTATTATTATGATCTACTGAAATGTTAATTTCCCGCCGGATAGCTAATAAGTCACCTGAAACTCGAAAAGGAAAGGTCGCAGACCGGATAAGGATATTGATACCGGAAGTTTGGGCTGTCACCTTGAAACGGCTCCATAAGTTACCTTTACTGGGAAACTTACACCGACCGTTAAACTCATGGTAATGTGGCCCTTGTATCGAAAGACTGTAGGTTCATTTCTCTCTGTTCGGGGCAGTTTGTAAAGTTAGTTAAACTGCAGGCTTTGTTAACTTGCTAATATATGGAGAAAGAGGTGCATGGAGTCTTTGTAACGGGTGTTGGGAGGAGTCGCAACATTGTCATAAAAGTGTTGCATTCAACGCCTTCTGGTAATGAACGAGCAAACTTTATTAATAGATTCGATGAATCTACAAATAGATTTACAGTCTGGCTTAAACGCTCAGATTTTAGTTTATTAGTAAGTTTATTATTATTCAAGTAGGAGAACCTTGACGTTGGCGTTATACGAAATATTTTACAGGAGATTTTACTAAAATCAGATATCTAGGCGTGGGACTAGGAAGGACGTGGGGCGAGGGCGCGTAAAAGACGCGACGCGTTCTATAGAGTTCGCACCCTCGCCCCGTGTCTTCGGTGTGGGCTCCGTCCCGTCCGCGTCCCTTCGGTACTTTTTTATGTTAATTGGAAGGACGACAAGTCTTTTCCACGCCTCGCCCTACGTTCTTCCCACGTATCCCACTTCTATACCTTAAGCATCGCAAGGAAACCTGAATTTCTGAGGTGTTCATACCTCAGCACTTGTAATTGCCAATCCGCGGTGGACAGACGAGGTAATTAAGCCCATACTATCTCTCTGAGAGAAGGTCTATGCCCGGCACCGTATATAAGCAACATATAAAAGTTAAGTCGCATGCTTTTTTGGCGACTCAACGGAATACTCGTATGTAAATAAATTAACTAAAAGTCTTTACATCACATACCTAAACACAAGCCTGCACCCGGGAGGGGTAGGCAGAGACCAGGGTTTGCCACTTACCACGATCCTGACAAACCTATCTTTTAACAACAACAAAATGTAATCTTATCTGAAGTCTGAAAGGAAATCTTTGTTTGGTGACAAGCCGGGTTTAATTCAAATAGTGAAAAATGGTCTCAACAGGGCACTCTGGCGAAAAGTCGGGGCGTGTGATTGTTTTCTGATAACAGCTTACGTGACGCCGGGGCCCCGATGCTGTGTACTCCCGTTGTCCGCCAATTTAGGATAATACCCGGCAGAAAACTGGAACAAAAATCCGCACAGTCAGGATAAGTTTGCCATGGACACGAAAGGGCAATTTTTAAAAAAATATTTGTATCGAAAAGGTTGGGTGAGCTACTGGTCAAATGCTTGTTATACCCCGATGATCAGGTGTTGTTCGCATCGTCGGTTGAAGACCTGACGACACAAGTAACAGTAATGGATGAGGCATTTAAAAGGAAAGGAATACACGTTAATGTGAGTAAGACGAAAGTAATTGTATTCGAAAAAGATGATGAAATGACGGAGTGCAAGATAAGGATTAGAGGTAAAAGGGTCGAACAACTGAAGGAATTTGTCTATTTGGGGAGCCTCTTTACCAGGGACGGAAAGTGTAAATGTGATATAGAAAGAAGAGTCATTATCATCATCATCAGCCCTTTGACGCCCACTGCAGGACATAGATCTCCCTCGTGGTTTTCATAACCATGAGGGGTTTTGCCATAATGGCCACGCTTGGCAGGCGGGTTGGCGATCGCAGTATGCGATTGGAATCTCAGGAAGTCGCTGCTGCCCGTCTCCGGGTAATTTATTTCCTTAGTCGCCTTCTACGACATCCACGGGAGTAAAAGGAGTGACGCTATTCTTAATCCGGTGCCACACGGAACATTCTTAGAATAGAATAGAATAGAATAATCTTTATTTGGCACATAAAAATACAATAGAATAAATTAACTTAAAATTATTACAGTCTTATGTACGAGTATTATGCACCAAAAAGGTCTCCACTCAGCCTTATGCCATGGTTGGGCCACGGCGCTGATTTTCAGTGGATGCCTTACACTTAAATATTAAACCATATGAAAACAGTGCAGATATTAAATTATTATGATGCATCACTATCACATTAGGCTGAAGCTCAGTCTCAGTATTTATGTAAGTAGGATTTATTACAACTGGATCTTAGCATTACATGCGCAGAAAAAATATAATTAAAACCACAACAGCTTATGTAACATTATAACAGATAATAATTTAGAACAACAGTTGATAATGGGTATGAAACAACTTTACTGTAGGCCTTTTTGCTTAGTAAGTAGATATTTCTTATATTTTAATTTAAAACTGCCTATTGAAGGGGACTGTCTAATAGGGGGAGGGATATTGTTCCAGCATTTCGTGGCGCAGTAACGGAAGCTTCCCCGAAATGCTGATGAATGGTGGGATGGGCAGACCATTCTTAATGGAATACGAGACTGACGATTACAAAATTTTAACTTGTTGTATAAGTATGAAGGTTGCTGCTTCTGAATCACACCGAAAAGTAGACTTGCAAAATGCAGGGCTCGCCGTGACTCCATATTGAGTAAGTTGTTATTATTTAAGTAAGGGGTAATGTGCGCTCTCCGTGGGATAGTGAAACAGAACCTTGCGCATGAATTCTGAATTCTCTGTATAATTTTTTTAGTTCTTACCAGCAGACAGCCCCCAATAACAGTATCAGCATAATTTAGCTTAGACAAAATAAGGGATTCACAAAGATGGATCCTCGTATCTACATCTAGGTAGTTACGTATTTTATAGAGAACACGAAGTCTATAAAAACAGTTTCTAACAGTTTGAAGTACATGCTTTTCAAATTTTAAACCATCATCCATCAGCACACCCAAATTCCGCGCTTCTGTTACCTGTTCGATTTTTACGCCTCCTAATTTGAGCTCAATATTGTGACTGTTAATTTTCCTTATTTGCGTTTTAGTACCAATCGCAAGAAACTTAGTTTTAAGAGGATTTAAAGCTAGACAATTTTTTCTGGACCATTCTGATATTTGATCTAGTTCTTTATTAAGTTTTGCAATTTCCTCCGTCGTTTCTGAGGGATTGAAAGATCTGTAAACCTGCAAGTCGTCAGCATAAATATGATATTTACTGTCGTTAACAATATTTGCTAAATCAGCAGAGTAAAGGATATAAAGTATAGGTCCCAAAATAGAGCCCTGGGGGACACCTTTATTTACTACTGCAGGGCTTGAGTATTTGTTAATTCCTTTACCTCCACAAACTTCGACACTCTGGGTACGATTGCTCAGGTAGCTAGAGAACCATTTCATTGAAACACTGTCAAAACCATAATAGGCCAGTTTAGATAAGAGTAAAGTTGGACTTATAGTGTCAAACGCGCGCGAAAAGTCAAGTAAGACCAAAATCGCTCCCTCACCAACGTCCTGTCCTGCCAGGATATCGTCAACAACATCCAAAAGAGCCGTCACCGTACCTCTACCTTTTCTAAAGCCTGACTGTTTCGAAGGGAGAATATCGTTAACCTGTAAGTATTCTGTTAACTGCATTGACACAACTTTTTCAATAATTTTGGACATAAAAGGTAGAATACTTATTGGTCGAAGATCTTTTAAATCTACTGGGTTATTTATTTTAGGAAGAGGTCTCACTTTTGCGACTTTCCATGCTTCGGGAAATATTCCGGATTGAATAGATCGATTAATAAGAGAAGTGATTATACCAAGTGTACGTGGCATTGTCAGAAGCAACATATCCAGAGTGATACAATCGAAACCTTGAGCATTTGTTTTAAAGTTCTTCATAATTTTTACAATGGTGTCTTGATTTACTGTTTTGAGACTGAAGGTTGATTTGTTGAAGCGGTTAAACCAGTAGTGCGTTAGTAAAGATACATCGATAGTACCCTCATCAGGAATATTAAGGAAATGGTCATTAATGCAGTCGGGGTCACATAAATGTTCGGGTAGGTCAATTTGTCTTTTTTTAAAGTCTGCTACATTACGTTTAATATGTTTCCAAAGTTTTTGTGGATCATTTAGGTTATTATTGACATAATGCTGGAAATAAGCTGTTTTTTCACTATGCATTGCCACTTTCACAATTTGTTTTAATTCTTTGTAATACTTTTTATCAATATCCAACTTAGTTTTACGGCTTTTGACATGGGCTTCATTTCTGAGATTTATCATGGCTTTCACTGTTGGTGTTAACCAAGGGTAGTTTAAATCTTTTACATAGATGGTTTTTACAGGTGCGTGCAAATCAAACAAGTTTACAATTTGAGAATTTAGCGCGCACAATGTCTCATTTACGTCTTCGCACAACAGACTCTCCCACTGTATGGCATTTAGGTCAGCATTAAAAGTATCCATATCAATATCTTTAAGAGGCCTGTAGACGATACATCGAGGATGTGGTTTGGGTTTTTTAACATTAATCTCGCACGTTAAGAAAGCATGGTTGCTCAGTTCAGGCACATAATTAATGCATACATCACTTACCTTAGTCCTACTAAATATTAAATCTATCAACGTCTCTGAGTGATCTGTAAAGTGCGTCGGCTCAGTTACGTATTGACAAAGATCCATACATAACGAAAAGTCTTTTAGCTTTTTGGTACTTGCATCTTCTATTTTTAGCATGTCTATGTTAAAGTCACCTAGTAGAACAATATGGTCGAATGCCGAGAATGAGCTCAAAGATTCTGTTAATGCGTCGAGGAATGTATCAACATTCACCCATTGCGGGCGATACGCTGTGCCTATAACAACTTGAAGGCCGTTCAATTTGATGCTAATCCACATTTGCTCAATAGAAGATGGTGGATGCTCAAGAAACCGAACATAAACACCTCGGCGCAAGTAGAAGCCGACGCCACCACCGCGGGCTCGAACACCAGCAGGCCGCGGCGCGTGCCGCAGCCGATAGCCGGGCGGTGACGGCGCGCGCGCTTCTTCGCCTGCGCGGAGCCACGTTTCATTAATTGCCATAACGTCCACCGAATGCTGCTCCATAGCCAATAGAAATTCATCATGGCGCGTACCCAGAGAGCCCGGATTCAGGAGACCTATAGAGATGTTTTTATTTATAATAAACTGAATTATGTAGGCATATGATACTTGAATGAATCTGCAATTAATCAAAAATTTTCTAAGAACTCTGATATGACGTTGATTTGGTCTGAATATAACAATAAAAAAGTGAGTCAACACTCTGTATACTTTTCGAAACAAACATTTCTTATAACCTAAGGTGTGCATTATTAGGACATTATAATAACAGTAACTGGCAGGAACAAAATAGGATATCTCACTTAGGTAACTAACTAATATTATGAAATAGAGTCTATAATAAACAGACTTTGATAAACTTTGCCTATTATAAGTAGACTTTGGCTTATAAGTAGATAACATACAATAACTTATACTAGTGAGTTCTGAAGACCTAACTAGCCAGAACCAAAAATTTTAAAGTCCACCTCGCTACGCAAAGTGTATCTCTGCGAGGATTGATTTTTCCGAGTGAAGATTCGCCCATCCCTTGTCCATACAAATCTCCAGTTTGCATCTCGGCCGGCGTCACGAGCTTTGGCAAAGAGGGCTCGATTGATTTTAGTTAAGCGCTCATTTATAAAGAACCGGCGCGGTTCGTGAAGAGGGAGGCCGAGCTCGGTGGTGGTGGCGTCGCGACGCACCCGTGCGCATTTCAGCAGCTCGTCGCGGAGCGAGCGCCGCATCAGTCGCACAACGATGGGGCGCGGGCGCGGCGCCGGAGCACCTTCTACAGGGCCGCGCTTCAGCCCGACGCGCACCGCACTCACCACGTCGCGCTCCTCAAGCACCATCCCCACTTTTGCCGCTACGGTCATAATTAAATGGCCAACAGACTCGCCTTCGTATTCCGGGATGTTAGTCACTTCGATGTCATTGGACAACAGCTCTTGGTCCCTCTCATGTAGTTGCAGCTGAAGGTCATCGATTTTTTTAATTAACTTAACAACCTCTGCTGTGGATGAGGTCGTGATAATTTTTTCCTCAAGGGCTGAGTAGTCTTCTCGTAGCTTCTGGTTTTCTCTACGTAGGACCTCCATTTCCTGTTGAAAGCTGTCCTTGAGTCTTGTAATGATGTTGTTGAACTCGCTCATTATATCCGACTTAAAGCCACTCAATTTATCGTCCAGCAGTTTCTCTATCTGGTGGTAAGATACTGAATGAGTCTCGGTTGTGTCAGGTGTAGGTGGCAATGCCGGCGCAGGGGCAGACGGGGCTAGCTTGGCAGCAGTCAGGGTGGGCGAGATAGCAGTTGGGCTCGCCTTTGCTGCAGTTAACGCACCTGGCACGGACCGGGTAGAAGGTGGAATACTTTGCGTCGTCATTTTCGCGTTATTCTTCACGTCGGTAGTGACAGGTTCCGCCCGCTGCTCGAACTGCTTTCTTGTTGGTGTGTCGTCACCCCTCATGCGGCTATTCCGTACTGTGACATTTTCGCATTCATCACATCGCCACTTGCTCTTATTAAGCTCTCTAAAGAACGCAGAAGTCATATTAAGGCAGAGATAGTGATAGCGCCGAGAACACATGTTGCATTTGAGAGCTTCATTCGAGGGTAAGGTAAGATTGCACGCTTCGCATTTCATCTTGGATTACAATAGCAACAGGTATGGGCGAAATTACGTTTCGTTCCTCTGGCCACACTCGCTGAACGGTAGAAATTAGGGTTTATGTTATAGTCACACTGTAGTAGAAATTATTCCTTATGTACTGGCAACATTGCACAGAAGTTCAGCTATCTGTCACTAGATGGCGTTGTGTGTAATAAAATATTGTGTCGATTGATTTATGCAATCTTTTTATAACCGTTTATCACTATCGCGTATTATTTTGAGTCGTATTAAGTCACTGATATTGGTTTGCGTATTCGTTTTGCCGCTACGATGGATAATGCACTTTAATTTTGATTATCAGTAATCACAAACGACCGTTGAACACTACCTGTTGAATTCAACTTTTAACACTTTTATCTTCACATTTGGTGCTGAATAACTTTTGCACTACTTTCTTGGTGTTTACTTTCCACTTTTGACTATTAACTTGTAGAAAAAACTAAGTATTTTATTAAATTTGATGAATAATTGTAACAGCTCTTTGAAATTGATGTTTACTCGGCCAGGGTTGCCAGCCTTTTTCTTAATCCGGTGCCACACGGAACGAAGAGTAAAAGCGGGAAATTGTGTAAACGGTGCCGTGCTAACCATCTCATTCATTTTGATCATTTATAATCAGTATTTTTGAGTTTATATATAATTATTATAGTGTCAATTTCAATATAAAAATTAGCCAAAATATTTTTGGAACGTAACTTAATATTTTTTGCTGAGGGTAGTAAACTAACAGTTAATGCTTTCAAAAAGACGCCTGTCACCTCAATCTACCGAGACCACGGCACTTGCAATAGTACCGAAACGTCGGAAAATTGTAAAATGGAAAAGTAAACGAGTAAATATCTGTTAAAATTCAGTTTTTTTTAATATGGTGCCTTGCACTCCTTTGTGAGTGGCCAACAAATCTCCAAAAGAGTTAGATTGGCTATCCATAATGGAGTGCTGGTCCCAATACTTATGTGTAGCGAGACTTGTGTAACAACCACATCTCTCTGTGTAAATACATACCACTAGTTAAATCCTAGACAGCTTAGTTATCTTTTAATTTTATATAATGGCAACACTAACATTGTGATGTGAGTGAAGGGAGGAGGTAGTCAGACAAAAGTTATAAAAGACGGGTCCCCGAGCAGAGAGATTCATTACTCGCCATTACTACCCAACGCTAACTAGTTTAAGCAAAAACTCTGTTAAATTGTAACAAGTGAACTTTTAAGAATAAATAAGTTTGGTGTTATACGTGTTATACGTGTTTTGCTGGTTTTCTCCCTCTGAAGGTTACAACCTTCAGAAGTGGGATGAATACGCTCACAAAAGGTACGTAATTTTTATTTTCCTTGTTTCCCTAGTAGTTATATATGTAACGGATTACATACACACAATGCACGCGTCTTGCCAGGGCTACCCTCTGGAGACGTACATACACATACTGCACGCGTCTTGCCAGGGCTACCCTCTGGAGACGCACATACACATACTGCACGCGTCTTGCCAGGGCTACCCTCTGGAGACGTACATACACATACTGCACGCGTCTTGCCAGGGCTACCCTCTGGAGACGTACATACACATACTGCACGCGTCTTGCCAGGGCTACCCTCTGGAGACGTACATACACACACCGCCTGCGTCTTGCCAGGGCTACCCTCTGGAGACGTACATACACACACCGCCTGCGTCTTGCCAGGGCTACCCTCTGGAGACGTACATACACATACTGCACGCGTCTTGCCAGGGCTACCCTCTGGAGACGTACATACACACACCGCATGCGTCTTGCCAGGGCTACTCCCTGGAGCGCACATACACATATACTGCACACGTCTTGCCAGGGCTACCCTCTGGAGACGTTACTTTGCACATACATACCGCATGCATTTTTTTTAAAAGGAATTTCTAGAAATTCGGTTCTGATTCATAAACTATAATAAATCACTTATTTAATATCATAATTCTACCCTCAAAAAAAAATATACATTGAAACTTGGCGGTGAAATTTGCACACGTTTTCAAATGAAACAATGAAATTATTTAAAATTATGTTAACTTCTATAGAAAAAAAAAATAAAACAAATACTGCTAGTATGTGTATGTATTTTTGGTCTATTTGTGTTCGAAATACCGGAAAACGTGTGTCATAAATTGACCGTTAATTCAAACATTGAATTAAACTGAATATAAGTAACCGTTTAGTCAAGATTGATATAAATTTATGACTTATGTAAGTACCCACAATAATTTAATATTGGATTGATCATAGATAGCTAATTGGTGCTTTATATAAGGCTTAAACGACATATTCCCTAATTGTAAATTGCCCCTAAAATGCCAATAAACCTTGATAAAAAAATATATATTTTTTTAAGTTGATATTGAACTGACATAATATTTTGTTCACACCAAATGCAAATGGTTACTCTATTATTACTAAGCACTATATACATACTATTACGTTGAACTAGTACAACACAGCCTAATAGCCCTAATTTTCTCCAGCCAACGAACATTTATTGCCGATAATGTTGTATCTAATGATTTTTCGTTTCGAGTTCCAGAGATGGATCTCGATGATGCGACGGATAACGAGCGGCGTAGCCGCAGCCGCACGAGAAGCACAATTTTGAGATCTCGATACCTCAAGACTCCAGAGCGTGCTACGGCTAGGCGCAGTCGTACCGACCGAGATTCACGCGGTCGTCAAACTCGTTCACGCAGCCGTAGCCGTTCACAAAACCTACGTGAAAAAGAAGAGGAATTGGAAATTCACAAGCGGCGAGTTGCAGCCCTAGAAAGTCAACTTGAGCACGTGAGGTCAAGTCTACGTGATCGCGAGCAACGAGGCGCATCCAGAAGCAGGCACAGACGTTCAAAAGAGAGAGAAAGGTACGACTCAGCATCAGTATTTTTTGAAGAATTTTTGAAAGTAATGAAAAATACCTCTAGACCTAGTGAGCGGGAAACCTTTACTGCAATGAACAACGTTATTCCAGAATTTGATCCATTAATTAAAGAGCAGACTATAACCGCATGGTTAGGCAAAGTAGATGAGTGTGCAGAGATCTATGGTTGGACAGATAGGCAGGTCATACACTATGCACTCCCTAAGCTAGTAGGGCTGGCAAAAGTTTGGTACCAGGGCTTGCCGTCAATCAAGCGTTCATGGACGGAGTGGAAAACTCTTCTGGAGGAATCCTTCCCGTCTACCGAAAATTATGCAGAGCTTCTGACCGAGATGCTCAACAAGCGAGCTCGGTTCGGAGAATCGTTAGAACTATACTATTACGGTAAAATTAACCTACTGAACCGCTGCAGAATTTTCGGTAAGAATGCGGTAGATTGCGTCATACACGGGGTTGACGATAGAGGTGTTAGGGTTGGGGCTCAGGCCGCGAAATTTGAAAAACCTGAAGATGTTTTAGAATTCTTTAAAACAGTACGTAACAATTTCGACAGGAGCTTCAACAGGGATAAACGTGTTCCTACTTCTAATCAGAACGCTCGTGCTAAGAATAACGATCAATCTAGCTCATCAAAATCAAATCAGAACCCTTTAAATCCCCACCAAGTAACTTGTTTTAATTGCAAACAAAAGGGACACTCTAGCTTTAAATGTCCTAAGCCGCTTTTAAAATGCACACACTGCCATTTCATAGGACATACTGAATCAGAATGTCGAAAGAAAAATGCAAATCCTTCAGATAACAAAGAAAAGAACGTTTTAAAGGTATTCGTGGACTCTGAATCAGATCGACTTGTAGGAGACGGTGGAGGGGTTAAAGAGGCTGACGGCAGCACGGAAGTTCATAATACCAATAGTAAGTACAGGTTACCAATAAAGGTTAACAACAAAAATATCATTAGTCAATTAGACTTGGGTAGTGAGGCAACGCTGATTCAGCGATCTACAGCTGAGCAGGTAGGACTAAGCTGGGTCGCAGTGACAGGTCCCTACTTACGTGGCTTAGGCAACGTGCCTTATCTGCCTATAGGTACCACGCATGTTACAATTGAAGTGCAAGGGATAGTTGAGGAGGAAGTCCAAGCTTTTATAGTAGATGATGATATTATGAACTTCCCTGTGCTATTAGGGCACACATTTAGCGAGCGTCCAAATTTGCGTATCGTTAAGACAGCAAATGAACTTTTAATTGAGAAGGAAGATGAGAACAAACACGAGAAGGTTCCTTTGTTGTCTTTGAGCAATGTTACTATTCCAATAGGTGCTTTCCAGTCGGTCCGCGTAAAATCAACGCTTGTAGACAACGGAAACATTTACGTCCCCGGTTCCGTTCGAGGTTATCCAGGCGCCGAGTATTATCTGCTGCCAGGTGAATATAAGATCACCCGAGGTGAATGTAATGTATTGATCCATAGTTTGGGGACAAAACCAGTGGTTTTTGATCAAAATTCCTTAATAACACGCGCTAGGATTATTTCAAAAGAATTAATAGTTAATCTAGTAATAGAAGACAAATGCCCTGTACCAGAGTTCTCAGTAAATTGCGGCGATAGCGTAACTATGGATGAACGAAGACTGCTAGAAGAGTTGCTAGCTAAATACAAAACCTGCTTTTCTTGGGGAATGCATGATTTGGGCTATACCAACGAAACCCAACTGGTGATCCAGCTAAAGGACTCTGAACCGGTAGTGTACAGACCCTACAGGTTGTCCTTTCACGAAAGGCAGGGCGTTCAAGAGATGATTGATGAAATGTTAGAGTACGGCATTGTACGAGAATCAAGTTCACCATATGCGAGCCCGATAGTCTTAGTGCAGAAGAAGTCTGGCGACAAGCGTTTGTGTGTAGACTATCGGGCGCTAAATGCCAAAACCAAAAGGGATCACTATCCGTTGCCGAGGATAGAAGACCTTTTAGACCGTTTATCAGGTCAGAACATCTTCACGACTCTTGATTTGGCATCAGGGTATCACCAGATACCAATCGCTGAAGAATCAAAGGAAAAAACAGCCTTTGTTACGCCGGACGGCCAATATGAATACAATCGTATGCCGTTCGGCTTAGCTAACGCCCCTGCAGTCTTCCAAAGGGTCATGCACAAAGTACTTGGCAAAGCTCAAATAAAGCATTCCATTGTGTACATGGATGACATTTTAATCCCATCTCGAACCATTGCAGAAGGCTTAGACCGACTAGAGGAAGTTCTGGTAGCCTTGCGGGAAAGCGGGCTCACGCTTAAACTAGACAAGTGTCATTTTTTCAAGGAAACCATAGATTTTTTGGGATTTGAAATCAGTCGAGGTGAAATAAAACCAGGGTCACAGAAAACTGTAGCAGTTTCTAAATTTAACACCCCCAAGAATCAACATGAAGTTCGAAGGTTCCTCGGGTTGGCAAGCTTCTTCAGAAGATTCGTCAAGGACTTTGCTTCTATAGCGAGGCCGTTGACGAACCTTTTAAAGAAAGATACGCCTTGGAAATGGGCTGAAAATGAAGCTAGAGCTTTTGACACCCTAAAGCAAGCATTGATGCAACGACCCGTGCTGGCACTATATGACCATGCAGCGGAAACACAGCTCCATACTGATGCGAGCAAAGTAGGTCTCGCTGGGATTTTACTACAAAGGAAGGGATCTGAACCATTTAAGCCGGTTGCATACTTTAGCCGGCAGACTACCACAGACGAACAGAAACTTCACTCTTTCGAGTTGGAGACATTGGCTGTTATTAATTCACTAAATAAATTTAGAGTCTACTTGCTAGGTATAAAATTTACGATCTACACAGACTGTCATGCCTTACGCTCTACATTCACGAAGAGGGACCTCGTACCACGGATATCTCGGTGGTGGATACAGTTCCTTGAATACGACTGCAAGATAGAATATCGTCCCGGGGAAAGGATGTCTCACGTGGACTGTCTGAGCAGGAACCCTATCCCTGGTGACGCGAGTGATAATCATATTCTTGACATACTCAATATAAATACCGAAGATTGGATTACAACGGTGCAATCTGGAGATTCCGAAATCAGGCGTATTAGGGAGGTTCTTGAAGACACTGAAACTGCCAAAATCGCGTCGATTTATAGAGACTTTAAGCTCAAGCAAGGTCGAGTGTTTAGGGTTATCGATGACAAGACCGAACGCTGGGTGGTACCAAGAGGGGTTCGCTGGCAGTTGCTAAAATCCAACCACGACGACGTAGGCCACTTTGGTTTCCAGAAAACCTTTGATAGGATTCGTGCATATTTTTGGTTTCCTAAGATGCGTAAATTTATAAAAAAATATGTTTCCTCATGTTTGGGCTGCGCCCATCATAAATTACCGGCAGGTCCAAGAGAAGGTACGTTGCATCCTATCCCGAAAGTAGAAGTCCCGTTCCATACCATACACGCCGACCACCTTGGACCATTTGTACGTAGCAAAAAGAAAAACGCATACATATTGGTGATAGTAGATGCATTTACAAAATATGTCAATTTGACCCCAGTTCGTACCACTAAGACAAAGGAAAGCATCAAAGCATTACGCAACTTGTTTTCCCTATTCGGCACTCCGACACGCCTTATTACCGATAGAGGTACTAGCTTCACTAGTAAAAGATTCAGATCCTTTATAGGATCTTTAGGGGTAAAACACATATTAAATGCGGTGTCCACGCCACGTGCAAATGGTCAGGTGGAACGGTATAATCGGACAATTTTAGCTGCTCTCGGTGCCATGACTCATGATAAAAATCAAGACTCATGGGACACTTACGTGCCGGAGGTTCAATTAGGCATAAACACAACGGTGCATGAGGTAACTAAACTAACCCCCACGGAATTACTCTTCGGGAAAAAGGTGGCTTGTGCATCACAGGGAGTGTTAAATCACGTTGTAGACGATGTAGGCAGCGGTGCTATCGATAAACCTTTAGCTGATGTTAGAAAAGTTGCTAGTGAAGCTATTGTTAAGAATCAAGAGGTTAACAAAAAGCGATATGACCTTCGTAGAAAATCTACGTCAAAGTATGACGAAGGTGATCTCGTACGAATCATTAGGGCCATACCTTCTAGATCTGGGCAATCAAAGAAACTAGAGCCTAAATGTCAAGGCCCATACAGGATCAAGAAGGTACTGCCTCATGATAGACTTCTAGTTGAGGATACACCACTGACTAAAAAGGGTAGGCGCTATGAAGGCGTAGTTTCGACTGATAAAGTATTTCCTTGGCTAAGTTATGGTGCTGATTATTCTTCTAGTGCAGGTAGCGATGTAGACAGCAGTTAGTGTTCACGTTCACTGGTCTATCAAAGTCACTTAAATATTATACGCATAAATTTAACTGAATATTTTGAGTTGATGCTGAGTTATCGTGTAAACTGTGGATCATTTGAGATGACCACTCATCATTTGAGATGACCACCCGTCATTTGAGATGACCACCCGTCATTTGAGATGACCACCCGTCATTTGAGATGACCACCCGTCATTTGAGATGACCTCTCGTCATTTGAGATGACCATTCATCATTTAAGATGACCATCCGTCATTTGAGATGACCATCCGTCATTTGAGATGACCACCCGTCATTGAGATGACTTGTCATTCGAGATGACCACGATCTGTCATTTGAGATGGCGTATTTGTCATTTGAGATGACCACCATTTGTCATTTGAGATGACCGACCACCCGCCATCTGAGATGGCCTACTGGTAATTAAGATAACTACAAGAATTTCACTCATGAACACCATTTGCAATGGCACTATACCTACGGTGATTGTACTTGTTAACTAAAACTACTGTACTTAAACTTTGCTAGAACTACGCTATAGAAATTAAGTAAATTAAATCGTGAAAATGATTGAATGATTGCAGAAGTGATTATTATTAATTCATTAAACTAAATCGTGTAAAAAGTGATTTCGCTATTAACTACTTTTGTTACTTAAAACTAAAGCCATCACAAAAACAACCCTTCCAGCGGTTTATTCAATATAAATTAAATAGATATTGCATAAAATAAATATTGATTGCGCAAATTAAACGCGTATTATATTGTGTCATGATTTGTAGTAGGTATACTCAGAACTGAAACTTTCTGTATGGTTAATTCTATAAATAACGATATAATAATACAAATATTATGTAACTTAGCTGGTGACTCTCTATATTGATGTAATTGTACGAGTATTTCAAGTTTGATGTTTGTGATAATTGATTAGTACCTAATAATTAAACGAGAGGACTCGTTTTTGGGAGGATGGCCGACTGTAACAACCACATCTCTCTGTGTAAATACATACCACTAGTTAAATCCTAGACAGCTTAGTTATCTTTTAATTTTATATAATGGCAACACTAACATTGTGATGTGAGTGAAGGGAGGAGGTAGTCAGACAAAAGTTATAAAAGACGGGTCCCCGAGCAGAGAGATTCATTACTCGCCATTACTACCCAACGCTAACTAGTTTAAGCAAAAACTCTGTTAAATTGTAACAAGTGAACTTTTAAGAATAAATAAGTTTGGTGTTATACGTGTTATACGTGTTTTGCTGGTTTTCTCCCTCTGAAGGTTACACTTGGGCATGGCAAAAGAAGCAAGAAAGAAGGATTAATGCAGTAGAAATGAGGTCCTTGAGAAGTATGTCTGGTGTGACTTTGAATGACAGGATACGCAATAGTGTGATAAGAGAACGTTGTGGACTGAAAGAGGATGTAGTGACTAGAATTGAGAAATAAATGTTGCGTTGGTTTGGACATGTGGAGACGATGAAGGAAGAAAGATTGACGAAACAAATATATCGAGTGAATGTGGGTGGAAGGGCTGGTAAGGGACGACCCAGGCTATGTTCGCCTAATACCTAGGCACACAAAAAACAAAACACAAGTAAAAGTTACAGGCAATTTCTTACAGACAACCTTTGTTTCAAAATAAAATTCAAAATTGTTTATCAAACTAAAAAAGAAATTTTGCCAAATATGGTTGCAAGCATTATGTACTAAACAGAAAGAATAATGTTAGAGTAATAGTGTCCCCTCACTAGGCGAGGCTTGTGTCGTAGGCGACTTACAAAAATGTTTCATAGTTATTGTCGGCTATTTCAGACCGACCGAGTTCATCGACTTGCAAAGTCCTTAAAAAAGGTTAAGTACAACTCGTTTTAAGGGCTACTTCACAGTTATTTCGGTTTCACCAACGTTGATACACTTATTGCGTTAGGAGCATTGTTTTCAGAAACGGCCGTCTATAGCGGAAATCCATTCCTGGTGTACAATCAAGAATATTTTGTCTATCTATATATCTGTTGTGGTTACAGTGGGATTTATAAATTGCTGTTACTATTATTGAAATTTTGTTGGTCACTTTTCAACCTACTTCAAAACCATTCTCGAATCATCCGTATATTTATAATCTATGTTCAGCAACAATTTTTACAACATCGTCTTTTTTTATTAACTCTTTTTTCGTTATAAAGGGGGTACCTCAGGATGATAATTTGGTCAAGATCTGTAGATGACATCCTTGAAAAATCATTGAATTCTTTTGTTGGAGCCTGTATGTTGTAGTCGATTAATTAATTAATAAAGTAATTTTATAAAAAAACGGATTACAAACGAAGATATATTTTATTAAAAAAAATTGGTGGCGCTAGTTAACACTTTAGGAAGTCACATGGGATAAGGGTATCCTAGTAAGAAGGCGTCAGGGCTAGATTGGTGAAATCGGCATGGGAATTTTTTGAATTTAGTAGAATTAGTACGCCCTTCGTACTAAATCTACTAAATTCAATTCATAATAAAATTCATTAGTAGAGCCTTCGTCTTTATTGACCATTGGTTTTTTATAGGTTTTTCCACACTGAAAATCCCTACCAGTGGTACATATAAAGGTTGTTTGAAAGATATCATTTTTAGTGATAAGGCTGCCGTCTGTACTTTTAGGTTAGGAAATATATGTGTAATTTCCTTTTTTATGTACACTAAAGTGTTCTCTAACTATCTATCTACATCTATACCACACGATTGATACATCGTCTCGTGGCAACTCCTACCTGCACTGGGCATGTAAACTGACCGCTCAGACGCTGTAGTGCCTAATATTTTTAGACGGGGATGACTTTTCCTGCACCTACACTATTGTCTCAACTTAGTCAGCAATAAATTACAGGAAAGACGTGCCAATACGTGCGCTAAGGTGCACTGAAGGCTTAGTTGAAGTAATATGGGAAGATGGTATAGGCGTTTTACCCAGCTAGTGATGGGTGGGGGAGAATGGTCTCGAATGTGACGAGAACTTAAAATTGGAAAGTATTGTGATATACACCGCAAACTCAGGATATTCGTTCTCGACGACTAAAACAATGTATGAGAACTGCGAGTCTTAAAAGAAATTATAATAACCTCCACATAACACAATCACTTGCCCTGATCTCAAACTAGAATATACTCTTGCTATGGTTACCAGTCAAGGTCATCTCAAACATGGAAATGCACCCTGACTCAGGTAACTTTCTTGTATTTTGGCTGATTGAGGTCGGCAGATATAATTACGATCAACTGCACCGGGTACTGCTCTGAAATCCATGACAATTATTCAGAAAAATATCTCTATTTCCCGAGTTTCTACGAGTGTTTTAACAGACTAGGGTAACTGGAATACACCCCTAATTTACTGGCGGGGCCCATGGAATTTGTAGCCCGCATCTCGGGAGGTTCAATGCGTTTTTCGGGGATTCTTTGTAGGGAATTGCAGGCTTTTTAGAGCCTTTAGTGCTGATTATTCCTTTATCTACTGCCTCGTTGGTCTAGCGGCTAACACGATTGACTTCCGGAATCGAGGTCGTGGGTTTGATTGCTACTGGAAGTTGCCGTTCTTGATTTGTACAGATGGCCTCAACATAGGCCTTTGCGTCCGTTACGAAAAATTTGAGCAGTACCTAAGAGTTTGACACTTTTTTGAATGGCTAAAGGGTCAGATTCGAAAGCGGCTGGCCCTTTTATGTGTAGGCTTTTTTTTTTGTTAGCCCTTTTTTATTATAAGAGTTTATATTAACATAAAAAGCACTCTGATAAGACAATAATTTGGACAATATTTTCATATGGGGCGTACAAATGACAAAAGTTTGGAATGCATTAAATAAACCAAATCCAGATAATAAATAAGATAATTCGACACATCAAACTGACAGTTCCCAAGTTTATTTCTTTTAACTCTCAGAAATTGCATTTTCAACTTCATTCTCTCGGTTTTTTAATTTTTTTATCTTGAAGTTTGGAGATTGTATAGCCTAGGATCCTATGGAATCTCGCGTAATGAAAGCTCTGAGAAAAGCTCATTTAAAAGATTAACCACTTAAATATCATATCGTTTACCCTGGGTGCCGGTATACTCGAGAGTAAGATACTTATGTATCAGTTTTAGGTAAGATTTTTAAACGTATTTTAGATTTTTTAGGAATCTATTGTAACTCAAAATTTTATGTTTGAGTTTGTAATTAATTATATTTAAGCCTTAAAGTGTTAAAATGTTTGTACATAACTAATTAAATTAATCGTAATATTTAAATATTTACAAGACATAATTTCTATATATAAAAGAAGTCTCTAGACCGCTGCCGTTGGGGAGAGTAATTATTAAAGCAAGTAATTAATTTTCAAATCAGAAACTGGATTTATCTGAATATACTGAAATAGTTAAATTTCCGTCAACTTTGATTTAATTTATTTTGAAAATACAAATTCAGGCTGAATGAAAAATAACATTTAAATAGTTCACTAGATACTCTATGCGTTTTAATTATGCATTTTCTAGGGTAGAGATGAGCTGTCAAACTTATTTGCTTACGCTACGGCTTCCATTCTGTAGTGTATCGTAGACTATCTCTTGCGATCCCGGGATCGGGTGCTAATAAAACGCCTTTAAATTCTGAGAAACTCTACACAAGTCTATAAAAACTCACCGGCACAAATGGAGCCATAGAAAAATTTATTTTACTTCATAGAGCAGAGGAAAAATAAAAAAATATTCTTATTTTAAATTACTTAATACTTAGTCTCCTCGAACTATCGCTAATTTCTAATTTTTCACAATAAACTCTTAATTCTCAGCACAAAATAAATGTACAAAATATACAGCTATATTTGATACAATATATAAAATTGTTAATAAAATCCAACTAACGTAAAAAAAAATCATTTTTTAACATCTGTTGCGCTGACAGCGATAAGTTGTGACAATTACGAGCATAACGGTGTAAATCTCTTTACATTTTTTTTTAATATTTCTTTCATTCTGTCTTATAATTTTTAAATAAAAATTTAAAATAACGTCACCTACTCTAGATTTCTTTAGGATTTTCATTACCACTTTACCTTTCGACTAAACCCTACGATTGATAGCATCGACATGAAATTTATTGTTCTACTCCTGAAATTATCTTTTATTTTGTTTTTCTATTATTCATCGGAGTTTCCGAAATACAACCACAGTTTTGAAGTTGCACATATTATAAATATTCTTATCATTGTTAATGACAGCGACAATTTCGAGGACATTCACCCACCTCCGAAGATTGGTTTATATTAACAACAGTTGAGAGTTAAGGCTCTTATCGACCTCAATGAGCCCTGAGTGGGGTGTTTTATGCATTGATAAATTTATATCTGTCTCAGCAAAGACAAAGATATTCCGTTGCAAGGGTAGAGCCTTCCCTTCAGTTCGGAAGCCGTACCGTCTTTATGGCGTTTCCATGGGGGATTTTACAGCTTCGGCTGGGCTGGCGCAATCGCATCACGTCTCCCAAGCGGAATTCTCGCTCCGAAACACAGCCTTCTTGCAGGAGTGAAAAAATTGTGCCGTACTAGTGACACTCGAAGACTTTACGACTGAAGATTTGAATAAAAACCTCTAGGAGTCAATCAATCAACCTATGCTCTTCCCATATCGGTAGGTATATTTTTTATATAATACACTCTTCTTACAAAATAAATACTTTCATATATGCAATGCTCTTAGGCATGCCTGTACTTTTGGTTATAATATAAGTATAAGTATGAGCACGGGTATAACTTTAATATAGAGCCTTCTCTGGAAGCACTATAATCTCATATTTAAGATTCAACTTCCAGAGCTAGACTAATAATATATTTCTCTTATTTTTTAAATAAACGGTTTAAATTCAATTTTTTTTTACAAATTAAATATCGCGCAATGCATTGTCTACAAAATATACGAATTCTGGTGATCTTTCTCCTAGTGTTCACGTTGGTTGCCTGTAAATAGTTAATTTGTGGTTAAATTAGACGGTTTCTTCACTCACTGAGAAACTCATTTATTTTTGTAGTAAGCTTTCACTGTCAGATTTTTGTTTTTTACTTATTCAAAAAATAAAAAACCTTAATGCAGTACACAATTTCGCCAAACTGCGTAGCAGTTTGTTGGCGGAGCGCTCTATCTCTATATATTATTTACTTATATTATATTTAAGTAGGTCTCTTTTAAGGACGTAGATATTATCTCGAAGACTTGCATAGTTTGTAGCCATTCCGAGAATGCTTTTGTCAAACAGTGCTGTTTTGTGAGGGGTTTCTATTATCGTACATGTTTATTACGATGACTTTTGAGATTTTAGAAAAGTTATTGTTAAAAAAGTGATTTTCCTAGAAATTCACCCTAAAAATGGTAGCCCTGGCATTAGTCTCTTTACCAGTGAAATTATAGCAAGATGTGCGGTAGAGTAAATCACTCTGTGATAGGTTGATGCAATTACGTGAAAGTTGATTGGGTGATATTACAGAAAAAATAATGTTTAATGATGATACTTACGAGTGAAAACTGATTCCAACGGCTTTTGCGTTAGTTATGCTTTTGTTTATGCACAATTTCACTCCACAATCCGTTATAATTCTGCATTTTTACCTGACTGTGACGACGTATCCTATTTATGTATGCAAATCTTTTTAATGAATAATCATATAGAATATATAGAACTGACTAAAACGCATGATTACTCGACAAATACCAATGACCCTAAGACAATAGAGAGCAACATCAATTCAATTTTTCTTAAGCCTACTGACGATGAAGAGGTATTCAAAACAAGTAGGTATGCAATTAAAAGATAGTGCAGCTATAAGTTATGATGAAATAGGTACAAAAATTATAAAATTATGTCAAAAGAACTAAGTAAACCTCTCTGTCACATAGTAAATTTAAGTTCTGAAAAAGGCCAATTTCTCCAGAGACTCAAATTGAGTATAGTGCACACTTAGGTAGGTATTTCAAAAAAGATGACAATAGAAATATAAAAACTTCAGACCAGTTACTAAAATTCCAGTACTATCAAAAATTTTTGAAAA
This sequence comes from Yponomeuta malinellus, assembly GCA_947308005.1. Classification (NCBI taxonomy): domain Eukaryota; kingdom Metazoa; phylum Arthropoda; class Insecta; order Lepidoptera; family Yponomeutidae; genus Yponomeuta; species Yponomeuta malinellus. The sequence continues at coordinate 15,879,087 of OX371012.1, forward strand.
AATGATTTCTAGTAGAATTGAAAAATTCTATTACAACAACAAGATATTGAATGATGAACAATATGGCTGTGTTAAGGGTAAAAATACTACGCTGGCTTGTTTTGATTTAATTGAGAAAGTTACAGAAAGTCTAAACAATAAGACACCAGTAGCTGCAGTATTTCTCGACCTGAATTCAGCATTCGACTTTGTTGATCATACAATACTGCTAGATAAATGATGTAAATACGGTATTAGGGGAAATGCGTATCACTGGTCAGAAATTTATTTATTATTAATAATTATAATTATTGTACACTTTCCTCTCTTGTTTATAATGTTCCTATCACCACATCAAGGGTTGGCTGGAAGAGATTTCTGCTGAAATAAGCTCGCCATGTACACTTTTTAATTCTGTAAATGTTTTGTTTTATTCATGTAATTTTATGTGTGCAATAAAGTATAAAGTATAAAAGAAAGACATTAAATGCCACTTTCGCATGAAAAAACCGAGCACAAACTTATCATGCTCGGTTTTTTCATGCGAAAGTGACACTTATATTCCAGAGTTTTTTTTTGAAAAAACGCAGATGATATTCGTCCCGAAATTTATATAGTTGACGGTTCTGACGACGACGCGATGTTAGTTTTTATAAGTTATGTACCAAATACCAAATGAAAAAAATCGCAACGAAACTAGTGGCATCCGCACAACTAAGCTGAAGCTTTTGGCCCCAAAATTCACAAACATAAACTGTTCTTTATCAGCCACGTCTTCGTTTCATCTCAATCGCAAATCCAAGGTAAAGGAAGGCGGAAGGTTTTATGAGACGTTTCGTCGATTGATTCGCGCGCGACAGGTAATTCGATCTCAGCCGCGGATTCTTGCGCCCGCTGCCCTCGCACGCCCCATCGAGCTTCACACCTCTGGGGTGTTCGGTTTTGTTACGCGAAAGTGGCACTTGTGTGTCAGGGCTTTTGTCGAAGAAATGCAGTAGATTTTCGTCCCGAACTTCATAAACTTGTCTGTTCTCACGGCGACGCCAACGTGGTAGTTTTCCTAAGTTATGTTTTGTAAATGTGTGGTAGCAATACTAAAGGAATAAATACCCCTTCTACTATCCACGTAACCTAAGGTTAACTGGAGGAAAGTACTCATTAGTATTAAGCATATGAAGTATCAATAAATAATTAAAAAAATTTATTTATTTATTCTAAAAACCTATTAAGAGGCTAAAAATTCCACCCGTGCCGGGACTTGAACCCGCGACCTCTGGCTAACCGTGCCAGCGCTCTCCCGACTGAGCTACTAGGCAAGTTATTTATTTATTGATACATTTATTACACTTATTTAAAAAAATCGTGCACTGCGGCGGACTTAATGCGTAATGTTTATGAAATAAAGAATTTTATTTTCCAATCTGGTGGTGATCAAGCCCGTCTCTCTCCCTCTGAGAGAAGGCCTGGGCCCGGTAGTGTCACGTATTTAGACTACATAAAAAAATCAAATTTAATCCAATAACAATCCGGTTTTAGTTTTTCTTCGTCGGTTATCGTGACACTCGTGACAGAGCGGTCGTGGTCCTCATGAAGACGTTTTACTGTGTTCTAATGTTGCGAGCCTTATTATTTTTTTCCCATTCTTCTCGCTTAGGTACTGTTCTGGTCTGCCCACAGTGGAGTTAATTGGTCTGTCCATCGCATTGGTGCTCTACCGCATGCTCTGGTGTCCTCTACCTTTCAATTCAATTCAATTCATTTATTTGCTAGAATGTGAAAGTACATACATAAACATAGGTACAGATCATAAAACATATTATAGAACGCACATTCTGTCAGTGTTGACATGCAAGATTTATAGACATACACAAAGTAAAGTCACTTATTCTAATTATTATAAATCAAATGAATCATCATAGCTTCGTTTTCTCGTTAAAAATATCGTTTATGGAGTAAAAGCATTTTTTCTAAAAGCCACTCTGTTAATTTGTTCTTAAATTCGACAATATGTAAGCAGTCCCTTATTTCGTTTGGCAATGTATTATCCCCCCTGTACTACGATATGCTCGGTGGAGTTATTGTCACGTCGGAAAACAAGGCCCAAAAACCTAGGATTTGATCTTCTACTACAACTTATAGACGTTTCTTGATACCAAGTAAATTAAGCACGGAAATGTTTGTGCGGTACATTTAGTTTGCAAAAGGCGGTGGTAGCCTAGTGGGTCCTCGGACTCGGAAGTGGGAGACCCAGGTTCGATCCCCGGTGCGGGCATGTACCTATGACTTGGTTTTATAAGTTATGTACATTTGTGAAGATATAGTAGCAATACCACTCGCTAACTGTGAAGGAAAACATCGTGAGGAAACCTGAGTGTCTAAGCTATTCACATACCTCAGCGCTTGAAATCGCCAATCCGCGGTGGGCACGCGTGGTGATTAAGCCCATACTCTCTCCCTGAGAGAAGGCCTGTGCCCTACAGTGGGACGTATATAGGCTGCTTATGTATTTAGTTCGCTCAAATTTCAGCCTGGGCATCCTAAAGATTGATCGCCGAATCTTTAGGGCTACCGTAGGCACTGACTGAAAATCAGCGCTGAGGGATCACTTCCTCAGCACAACGCTGAGTCAGCTGCCTTTTGTGGCAATGTAGATACACCACAGGCTACATCTATAGTCCTGTTTTATTTATTCGTTTTGTCTGTTGTGTATTTAGTTTTCCTTCTGTGTTGTGCATATTATGTTACTTATGTGCTTATTTTGTTTCTGTGATGTATCTTGTTGGTATAATAAATGTCTTTCTTCTTCTTCTTCTTCTTCAAACTGATGATATCGCCGAAACTTTAGGGCCTAAAGACTACTCAAACTGATGATATCGCTGAAACTTTAGGGCCTAAAGACTACTCAAACTGCTGATAAAAGTTAGTGCTCGGAGATTTCCACCGAAAGCTCGAAAAGTATCTAGCTATAAAATACGGAAATATCAAAGTCTACCTAGTATTGCTGTGCTAGTATTCATTGCGGATTGGCAATTTCAGCCGTTGAGGTAAGTGAAAACCTTAACAATCAGGCTTCCTCACAATGTTTTCCTTCATAGATTTAGATTTAGATTTATTTATTGAGCTTTCTTGTTGTATAAAAGATGTTACTTAAAAAACTAGAACTAAACAAGGACCTGCAAGGGCGCCGCTAAAATTAAGTTATTTATAACTTAAATTAAACTTAACTCTATTTACAATGCACATATTCTACACATAAATATACACAATTATAACCATTTAATACAATGAAAATTTATTTACAATCTTATATTACTGTCATGCTCATCGATAAAATCTTTCAAGGTATAGTAACATTTTTCGTTCAAGTATTGACTAAGAGCTTTTTTGAATACGTTAGGTTTTTCTATTATCTGGATAATATTAGGTAAGTAGTTGTAAATTTTCGCGGCCATTGACTGTGGGCCAGAATGAACTAAATGAAGTTTTGATGAGCATGCTGCTAATCTACTATTTGGCCTTAAGATTTTTGGGCGTGTACAGGTGGGGAATAAATTCATGTTAGTTTTTACGAATGAACAAGCTTCTAATATGTATAAAGATGGTAATGTAAGAATATTGAACTTAACGAGAATATTGAACTTAATAGTTAGCTAGTGCAAGAGATATATTTTTATAAATTACTTAAGCCGTTTGCGGTAAACAAATTCCACAACGAGTTAATAAATGTTATTACAAAATAATGTTGTGTGAGTTGCTAACTTATTGACAAGTTGTTTTTTTACAATGTATAGACGCATGACCATGTATGACCTCATCCAAGTGGCAGGAAGGCGCTGGATGCAGGCCGCTTCCAACCGGTCTTTTTGGAAATCCATGGAGGAGGCCTATGTCCAGCAGTGGACTTCTTGTGGCTGAATGATGATAGACGCCATGACTGCATATCAATAACTGTACTATTATAATAATAATAATTATTACTAACAACTGACAAGAACTTGATAACACGGTTCGCCAACAAACATAATGTAAATTCTTTACGTTGGAATTATTTTTTATTTCTGAAATCTCTGATACTGATTCTGAGCTCATGTAACTCTAAACTTTTCCATACTTCCGTTTCCCCTCGGACTGCTTCCAAAGCAATCGCCATCCATAAGGATAAATTCGCTTGCGCACTGACTGCTTGCGCGCTCCGACTCCCTGTCCGCCTTTACGACTCCCGCGACATGTTTACGCGCGCGGGACGCATCCTATCAGTTTCGCCGATGGCTCGTTCCCACTTTGCAGTTTTCAATTTGGTACACTATCTAAACGTTATTGGGTAGAGTAGGAATAGAGAATAGTTTAATGTCCACAAATAAAAAACTTATTAAAAAACCGTCCACCAAGGGTTTCGTACCACCTCACTCTTTTGTTAATACGTAAAGTATTTAGTGAGTTTAGTTTTTTTATTATTTTTCGTTAGAATATGTAATAAATCCCACAATCATGCCAAATGGGCCAATGCCTATATGTATTACCGTTCTTACGATAGAGCAAAAACAAAAAAAAAACGGAGAAAAACACGTTCAGAGTACGGAGATTTTTTTTAATATATAATTTTCTAGGTAATCCGCCGTAATAACACAAATTCTGTAAAAAAATCAACTGGCTACCTATTACAGCTCCAAAGATAGAGTCCTAGGATGGACAGACAGACAGGCGGACAGACAGACAGACAGCGAAGGCAGAGTAATAGGGTCCCACTTGGCATTCTTCTCGATTTCTTCTCTAACTCGATTTTTAAAAAGTTTAAGGTGAGTGTTGAAGTTTTGACCTAACAGGCAAGACCTCTCATTACTTGACCCCTTATTTCTTGTTGGTAAGTAGTGCCGCGCCTGCTGAGGTTGAAAATTCAGCAGACTTAGCCTATTATAAGAATTTTTAGTAGCAAGGTGTGGTCATAAGCAAACAAACATCCATACATATGCGCGAAAACCAGGGCCCACTTTTATCAGATAATATCACCAATAATAAGAAACAACTTTGCTCAATTGAAGATTGGTGACCTTGTCCTGCTGCAAGAACATAACCTATCTCCACTATGTTGGCGCTTGGGCAGAGTCACGAGATTACTTCACGGAGCCGACAACGTAGCGCGCGTCGCTGGTGTCAGCACTGCAACCGGAATCATCAGAAGACCCTTTGTCAAAATCTGTCCTCTATTTCCAGAACCAATAAATGAGTTTTATGTACAGCTACACTTGAATATTTTCCTACAAGAAACCTTAATGTTTCCTGTTAAGTGTAGAAGTTATATAATTTTGTACTTTTTTCAAATGTTTCAGCTATAAATCGTATATTTTTAACTAAATTTCAATTATCTTACGTTTAAAGCTTTAGATTTCCAATAAATATTGGTTGAAATCATATTTCAAGGCCGGGGAAGATGTTTGCGCCTGCCAAAAAGAATGCAACCTCCTTGCTACTTCAAACTTATTCTTTTTATATAGATCGTCTTTGGTTTTTTTCTTTTTGTGAAAATATTTGCGCAGACAACATGTAATTGTAAAAAATCTATTAAAACTGTTGTTTTTATCGAAAAATCGTCGTATTTTTGCTGCAAGGATTTACAGAAGATTTGTCATCTTTTTCCTTTAATGTTTAATAAGCCTGGTATTAAAAACTTAGCAATATATTCTAAAAAGTTTACTTTCAATTCGATAATATAATTTAGGTACTTTTAATTTGTTAACCAACTTGAGCACATAGCTAAAATAATTTATTAGTTAAGAATATCAAAAATCGTGGCAAACTGCGAATGTGGCTAAGAGTAAACAAGCCCATTGACATATTTACCCACATCCATGCCAGTGACGTACCCTATCGGATTCGAAAATCTGTTTCCACTTCCGAAAGAAGAATGAGAAAGGCGAATTTGTTTACAACTCATTGTCTAAAGCTGATGATGACAATCATAACTTTAATTTAATTTTAAGTAATATATTATGTGTGTGTGTGTGTGTGTGTGTATTTGTTTGTATGTGTGTGTGTGTGTGTGTGTGTGTGTGTGTGTGTGTGTGTGTGTGTGTGTGTGTGTGTGTGTGTGCGTGTGTGTGTGTGTGAGAGTTGTTCTTGTACTATGAGTGTACTGTTATAAGAAATTACAAGTACATACGTAACTTTCGTAGTGTCCTGGTAATTAAGCCCATGCGCAGTGATTAGGCGCTCTCTCTCTCCCTTTGAAAGAAGGTCTATGCTTTGCAGTGGCACATCATATAGACTGCTTAGGGCCAGTTTCTGAATTGAGAATTTTGCTAAGTAAATAGTTAACTGTAGTGCTGTCTCTTCGAATTTCTCAGAAAAGAGCGGGACAGGACGTTACTTAAGTATTTACTTAGTGAAATTCTCAATTCAGAAACTGGCCCCTAATATGTTTACCTCCAGTTTCTGGTACACTAACACGCTGTTAATCTACTGTTAACAGCGGTCAATTAACCAAAATTTATACAAAAAAAAACCACTGACAGCTGTTAACAGTAGATTAACAGCTTGTTAGTGTACGAGAAACCGGGGGGGTTAGTTACCCTGTTTTACGTCCGTTTCTGGTCACAGTGTAAACAGTTTTGTTGTTTTTGCTAGAAGTGAGACACTCAGAATCGTTCAATTTCCACATAGTCGATTGCAAATCGCTTCCATAATAGAGGTAGGTACGGTATTCTTATCTTCAGATACACTCCTCCGAGGCAGTTAAAATAATCTGTGGTTACGTTATTTCGTGTACCACAGAGTATTGAAGAGGTGATAGCCGAGCGGTAGAACGCCGGCTTCTCATTCGGGAGGTCCTAGGTTCGAATCCCGGCAAGTACCAATGACTTTATTTTCTAAGTTACGCACATTTTTGAATTTAAAGTAGCAATACCACTCGCTTACGGCGAAGGAAAACATCATGAGGAAACCTGAGTGTCTAAGTTGTTCACATACCACAGCGCTTGAAATTGCTAATCCGCGGTAGGCACGCGTGGTGATTACTCCCATAACTCTCTCTCTCTCTCTCTTTCTCTGAGAGAAGGCCTTTTCCATGCAGTGGTACGTTTATGGGCTACGTAAAAAAATTTACTACTTAAACCGTGTTTTAACGAATTGTGTGTTTATAAGTAAGATCACAAGTATTTAGTTAGGCAATTCCGAATTCCAATTCCGAGTCCGAGCCTGTGTCGGTGACGTTAACGGTGACGGTGCAGCATGCTGTCTTTTAGTTATTGTAATAAACTTCGTTTTTACTTTTGATGAATGTGGTCTGAGGGTTTGATGGATAATTAAATTGCGAATATTCAAAGTTTTTGATTGAGAAAATTTGATTCCAAAATTAATAACTTCGGAAACAACTTTTCTTTATTAAGAACTGCGCACCTACAGGAAAACAAAAATATATTTAAAATGCACGTAATTTAATTATACATCAAACCGTCAGACCACATTTATCAAAAGCTTACTCATATTATTACAATATCAAACAATGTTAAAGTGTGCGAGTGAGACAGCTTGCTCCACGTAAGAGCATCCTTAAGCGGAAAATAAATAACAAGACAATAAAGGTATCAACATTCTCCCTTAAGAGTGAATGCCCACGCTGCGTCGTCCGTCCGGTCCGCGTCAGAACTTTTTCGCCCATTTATTTCAAAAGAAATTTATTCCAGCCAGCCTAGAAATTATTCATATATTCTCAATTCTAAGCACGATTAAACCTTCATGTGTGTCTTACGAGCGTATTTTAGCAAAGTTTCATTGCGATCCGACGTGTCGTTTGTAAATTAAAACCCAACTACGTTTGTATGGGAATCAAACTTCCTAATCCAAAGCCAACAAACGATCCCTTCCACCTCCTTGAAACATTTCTCCCTACAGTGTATGTACGGAACCATTGTACTGTCATAAATCCACAATCGGGACGACCCATCGATTTTATAGTTGACTAATAGCCGCTCGGTTACCGGATGAACTGTCGAATTGTCCTTCGGGGGTAGATAGGGGAACGGTTTGTGGATCGGCCTAGGGAAGTGATGGTTGATAAGGAATATGTTCAGTGGGTGGAGCTTTTTATCGTCTACGGAAGGGGAAAAGAACACTTCGCTAGTTCGTAGCAGAGTTCAATTATGTTGGGCAAACCATGATTTTAAAGAGAATCATTCTCATCACGATTTATGTACAGAGTGTAATAAAAATAAGAAACGATATTTTCGGGAATATATGTTAAGTATCTTTTTTTTTTTTTTATACTAGCTGTGGCCCGCGACTTCGTTCGCGTGGCAATTTTGATGTGTAATTTTTCGGGATAAAAAATAGCCTATGTGCTAATCCAGACTATAATCTATCTCTGTGAAAAATTTCATCCAGATCCGTTCAGCCGTTTTTGTGTGAAAGAGTAACAAACATCCATCCATACATATTAGTAAGGATTGTTTATTGATTGTTTATTGTTCAATTTCCGTGATATTTTATATAATGATATCCTTACTCGGACAAAAATTTGCGCTTTAAAGCTTAGTATTTCGCAAACGGAACCCTAAATAAAAAAATGGTCACCTATACCCACAATATTTTTTAACGACCCATCCAACAGTCTCCCATATGGTGCAGGCGAAAAAACGTTTTTTTTTCGAGGTTTTTTATTCTACCGTTTTGTCGGCGTTGTAAATATGTACATCTAAGCCAAATTTCAGCTCTCTAGTATGTACCGGCTCTGTGCTAAGCCGCGGACGGACAGACATACAGACGGACGGACATGGTGAAACTATAAGTCCACTACGAAACCCTTAAAAGAGGTGGGATTTTTTTTTTGTACTCGATTTTCAATGAGAGTAGGCTGGCAACCTTTTGCTACAAAAAAAAAGCAAGCGCGGCAATTTGTTTTGTTTCATTAAATTTTGTTTCTTACTAAAGTGATAATTTGACAGTATGCTTTTAATGCACTAATAACTCGCTCGTAGCCCCGGCTGCCTGAGTGATCTTAAACGATCACGAAGGTTAAGCAACACTGGGCGCGTTCAGTGCATGGATGGGTCGCCGTCTATGCCTAACGCTAGTGGCATTTTTCCGAGCGGTTCCGTGCTTCGCAAGGCACGTTAAGCTGTTGGTGCCGGCTGCCGTCGATAGATGGCAGTCGTTAAGCCAAGTCAGAGGCCTTAGGGCGGCTTGACAACTTCTGACAGTAGACGAGCTACTAGTCTACAAGCCTCCACCAATCCGGACTTGGCCCCCGTGGTGGAGTATGGCCTATACCTTCCTCAGGGAAGAGACCCGTGCCCCTCGGTGGGGACATAACGGGTTGATGATGATGATGCTTTTAATTATTCTAAATACTTTTATTTTCCTCATAGGTGTAGTATAAAGCACTATGCATCACTTGGGAGAAAGTTTTATTTCTGTTCTCGAGTTTCCTTGGAGCCCTCCGCTGCGCCCCGTTTTTAAACATACTCTCGAACAGTAAAAGATCGCCTTCTCCCCTCGGTGTACAATGTACTATTGTATTAGTTTTCCCTGATTTTCTCATTTTACCCTGGTCTAGAATAGAGATGCGCAGGGTAGAATGCTCCCAGCGTTACAAGTCTTACCCGTAACGCATACTGGGTCCAAACTCCTTTTTTATTTTATTTTATTTTATTTTATAAAGGAGGAAAAACAGAATAACAAAAATTACTTAAATAGAGAAAATGAGTTAGCTTAATACATTTTGTTAACTCCTAAACATTCCTCGCCGATAGATAAAAGCTTAATGATCTTAATAAATGACAAACTTGAAACAAATGGCGTGCAAGAAAATATACAACGATACACACAAAAATTATGATGTGGCTAAGTAGGTACTTATAGGTAGGCACTTTGTTACATCAAGGACTATGAAGGGCTTTTTCGGGGCCTTGACATCGTCACACCCACTGTATTGCTTAATTCTTCCTAGTTATAAGTAAGTAACGATCTTTAATTTTAATTCCAGATATACAATATTCTTGCAAGCACTTTAATTGTACTCTTGTTTCTTTTTCTACTTTTGTTTTCTCTTTGAAATCAACTTATAAACCGACTTCAAAAAAGGAGGAGGTGCATCGATTCGACGCGTATATTTTTTTTCTTTTCTATTCTGTTCTTGCATGACGATAACTTATTGTAAAATTTATGTTGGCCTTCCATTGATTTCATACAGTTATTCATTATAGTGTAAAAATAAACTGAGTTTACGGTAAATTATTTCAATAAAGAGAATTAACACTTTTTTTCCAATTTCAAATTCTTGTCATTCGAGAACGTTCTGCCCTGGAACAAGTGACAGGGTTGTGTAATTTTTTTTAGCAATATGACGCTGAAGTTGTACTCCTTTTGTTACAGGAAATCTTGTCAATAGGCTGGTCACATCTGCCGAATAACCGATGATCGATGGGGTGCAAAGGATCTCGACTGGAGACCACGAACTGGTAAACGTAGCTGCGGACGGCCACCAGCTCGCTGGACCGACGATCTGAGGCAGATTGCTGGCAGCTGGTGGCGTGCCTTGGAGAGATCTATAGAGGTCCAGCTGAGGACAAATATGGTCCGATTGATTGAATCTTGAGACTGATTATGCGCACCAAATCCTGACTTTTGCGAAGCAATTAGTATGGAATTTGACAGTTAAACGATTAGATTCGTTCTGGATTTGGTGCTCGTAATATAGGAGCTTACAAGAAACGCGCTAACTTTCAAACATGATGCCGCGGATCAAATCGTGGTGTCGGATACTATTGGGCGTGGGTCGTATCTGTGGGTATCAATAAAATTGAATTGTGGCCCCGGGGATCGGCGGCGATGATTGGGAGCTGCTCCGACCGATTCGTCCCATACCCAGCGTTTTGGGGTCGGTACCGAGTCACTAGATCTACGGTTTCGGCATTGATGTTGAAAATAACTTATTGAGTCTTGTGAGTAGCCGAAACATCTCCAAAAGAGCTAGATTGGCTATCCATAATACAGTGCTAGTCACAACGGTTATCTTCCTAAGTCCTGACCTTGAACATAACAATGATTTATTGTTATTTTCAAGGTTAGGACTTAGGAGGTTAAGTATGGTAGCGAGACTTGGTTTTGGTAGAAGAATTAAAATAATAGAATTAATGGAGTGTGATTAGAGAACGTTGTGGACTGAAAGAGGATGTAGTGACTACAATTGAGAAAGGAATGTTGCGTTGGTTTTGACATATAGAGGGGATGAAGGAAGAAAGATTGACGAAAGAAATATATAGAGATAATGTGGGTAGAAGGACCGGTAAGGGATTTCTCAAGTGGACATGCCTCCACAATATAGGGGATGTATTAGCGAAGGTCAAAATAGAAAGTAACTGAAACCAGCGTGCGTTCATGCAACGACTAATGAATGTTGATGAAGCGAAAGAGGTTTGTCGGGATCGTGGCAAATGGCAAATCCTGGTCTCCGCATGCCCCTCCGGGATGTAGGCGTGAGTTTTTATAATGTAGCGTCGACATATTTAAAAGTGCAACTTGGGTAATTTCATGTATTTATTAACTACTCATTATATAATATTTCGTCTATACTTTTTCATCTAGGTTTAATTAAAAGTAGGACCAACCTCTATGTTTTGCGCACCAAATCCTAATAGATTCCATTCGTCGAACTGTCATATTCCATACAAATTGCTCTCGCAAACGTCAGGATTTCCGCAGGATTTGGTGCGCATAATTAGGCACCTGTTCAATTGATTGCATTGTATTGTTAAATTACATAACATACATACATAAGCAGCCTATATACGTCCCACTGTAGGCCTTCTCTCAGGGAGAGAGTATGGGCTTAATCACCACGTGTACCCGCCGCGGATTGGCGATTTCAAGCGCTGAGGTATGGGAATAGCTCAGACACTCAGGTTTCCTCACGATGTTTTCTTTCACCGTTAGCTAGTGATATTGCTCCTGTTGTGAAGTTTCACAACTTCACAAATGTACATAACTTAGAAAACCAAGTCATAGGTACATGCCCGCACTGGGGATCGAACCCGGGTCTCTCGCTTCCGAGTCCGATGTTCTACCCACTAGGCTACCACCGCTATTGTTAAATTGTTGTGTAATTATTATAAATAACACGAGACGAAGCGGCACTGGCCCGTCGTGAGCAGCGATCCTTCACGATTTGCGGGCGCGAATTGAATAATTGATTCGCTGCACCGCCCTTGGCCGCCCCTGGGGCTTCGGGCCACACGTGTCGTCTGATTATACCTTCAGATTTTAAGCTGTATTACATGCTTCTTACACCCGTGCTACGGGTCGACCTTAAGGATACAGATATTTATTCATAAAATACATTACACTTCAAATTACACTCCGATAGCTACATCATTTATCGCAAAGACGTCCAGGGTATTCCGAATTGTATTTTTGGTCCGAGTGTACTTGTACCGCTATGTACTTGGAATTGGAATTACCAGGAATCTGAACTAAACAGTTTTTCCTCGATCAGGCAGCAATGCGATTGAATTCCGAATACATTTTTCGAACTGCATATCTTTTGTAATCAAGGCTTAAAAATAGAACCGTGCAGGCTTTATGTAATAATAGAAAATGACAAACAAATGAAATATAAGAGGTACTATCGAAATATACCAATAGTATACTCAATCATCATCATCATCATCATGAGCCATTTGACGCCCACTGCAGGACATAGGCCTCCGTCATGGTTTTTAACCATGAAGGGTTTTGCCATAATCGCCACGCTTGGAAGGCGGGTTGAGTATACTCAACGAATTAAATAATTGATTCGTCGCTGCGCCACCCTAGGCGTCCCCAGGGGCGTCAGCCACACGTGTGTCCTGATTAGGCCTTCAGATTTAAAGGTCTACCTACATTATAAAGGGCCGGGGACGTACGGGCAAACTAAAATAAACCTTGCAATCGTAATACTGCAGACTAACGGTCTTATTTAAATTATCCTTCATATGGGATTGTAACAAGATCTCACTAAAATAGGATTTATTAAATAAAGCCTCCACACAGCATAACAAATAGAAACTTATGGCTTAAAGATCGTTTTGCTGAAAGAGCTACTGAAACACGTATTACTTCATCTTTATGAATAAAACTGTAGAACGCTCTTCATTTTGATTGCCTCTTTGTTCTAGCGGTTGACACGCTTATATACTGTTGTCCGTGGATTCGGTTCCCATTGGCCTTGGACAAGTGATTGCGTTGCATGGACGTTGTAGTCAATCAAAACTTGTACCTGCCTCGTCCCCGACCCGTTATAATGTGTGTTACCTTTACTGTGCGTGTTTTCCTGTGATAGAAAACATTATAAGGAAACCGGCTACCTTGAGCAGGGCAAAACATATGAAGTGCGTTTAGATGCATGATGAAAGTAGCATAACAATGACTTTGTCAATTCAATTCAATTGAACCATTTAAAGCTTTAAATTACAGTTATATAAGGTGTTACATTTCGATATTTATAGTACAGTGTAATTTTACCCGTAGACGTCATAGCAACTTGGTACATAAAGTAAAACATTTGTTTTCTACGTTACGTAGATATTTGTGAATTGGCAGTAGCAATGACACTCGCAAAGTTTGATAGAAAACTTCGTGACAAAACCTGAGTGTTTGCGGTCTTCACAAACCGGTTGGATCTTCGTTTTGTTTTTTCTTCTGTATATCTGTATCTTTGTAAATATTTTTGGCTACAATAAACAATAATCTTATCTCATCTCATCTTTTCGTCTCTTTAATATTCAGCTCCTCTTTTACGGAAAGCGATTGTAGAACGAGCTACCGGTTTCAATGAGGAGTGAAAATTAATAACTGTAAAAAAAAAGAAAGGAATATAGGCTTCGAATTGCGAACCTCCTCCTTTTTTGGAGTCGGTTAAAAAGCAGAGTTTGCGATCTGTACCTATACCCATATTTACCCGACTGCGGCGGAGTCCAAAAGGAGGGCAATGTGTTTGGCTCGTATGTATGTAAGTATGTGCGATTCTAGGTTCCCTCATAACTCCTTAACCTTAGTCAGATTTTGACAAATAATATCTAAATCAATTCGTCGTGTTTGCGCGAGTATCATAGGCTATGTGAACTCAGCATAAATCCGACAAAAAATTTAAAAATCACTAAAAAGACAAAAATAAAAACTGAAATTAAAAATAACCAACAACCCTACTGCTGAGCATTAACTACTTAGCAGGCGGGACCAACATTCGACAATGTATCTCCTTACGAGGTCCAACCAACGTAGGTCACGCCTGCTGTATCTTTTGGTTTACATAAATGAATGAAAACCTATTAGAGCCTAAAAATTCTACCCGTGCCGGGACTTGAACCCGCGACCTCTGGCTTACCGTGCCAGAGATCGCGGGTTCAAGTCCCGGCATGGGCGGAATTTTTAGGCTCAAAAATAGGTTTTTAAAATTGTCCTCAGCACGGATTAGTACAACAAAAAGAACATAATAAATTAGTTTTTTCTTTTGTGGTTCGTTCTAAAAACTAGCACCTCAACTTGCTTTTGCACCTATAATGCACTTTGAAAATTGTACTTTGTAATGGGCCGAGTTTGTATATCTATCTATATATATAAAAATCAATTGCTGTTCGTTAGTCTCACTAAAACTCGAGAACGGCTGAACGGATTTATCTTATCTTAGTCTTGAAATGTTCGTGGCAGTCTAGGGAAGGTTTAAAAGCCAAAAAAAAATCGAATAATTTCCGGGAAAACCCTAAAAACAGCCCTTTTCTATTTCCCATACAAAAGTTTTCTGTGGCGTTACGAAGTTCGCCGGGACAGCTAGTTGTAAAATAAATTTTATCTACACTAATGTTGTAACATTCTACTTATGTTTTCAATACTTTACTTATAATTACTACTGTTATAGCGCAGACAACAAAACACTCAATTTAAGCAATTTCACATGATGGTATAATATTCACATCGATATCGTAAAATCTCATTATAACATCAATAAAACGCGACCAACTTGATTGCAGGGCCAATCAGGTTGGTCGCGTTTTATTGAAGCGCGCAGCTGCGCTCTCATTGGTTAAATTTTAATGGCGGCAAAATCACTGTGATTATACACGTACGCGTGAATTTAATTTTTAATTGCATTAGTGAAGATAAAGTAGTGTATGCAACTGCATATAACACGGGTATTAAAACACTCGTTACTATTATGAAACTCGCTGCGCTCGTTTCATAAACTCACACTCGTGTTTTCATACCCTTTATTATATGACAGTTGCATAAACTACTATTATAACCTTAATCGCTCTGCTAATTTTCAGTCCTGTAACATAACTGGCTTGGAAGACAGAGAGGGTCGAAAAGAGCTCGAATGGGTTCGTGTAAATATATGCACAGTGCAGGCCGGCCACAGGTAGGTATGAAGACCACAAAGTGATCTGTGAAGTGATCAGTGCTCTGGCCACATGCTGGAGAACCGATGGTCGATGGGATGCAAAGGTTCTCGAGTGGAGACCATGAACTGACAAACGCAGCGTAGGAAGTCCACCAACTCGCTGGACCGTCTATCTGAATGAGATGGATGATAATGGCCGAGGACAGAAATAGCGTGCCTTGTGGGAGGCCTAAACCAGCGGCCACAGAAGAGACGCGGGGCGGGGCGCGGAAAAGGCGCGACGCGTTGTAAAAAAGTCGCGCCCTCGCCCCGTATCTTCTGTGTGGGCATCGCCCCGTCCCTTCAGTACATTTTTAACCCCCGACGCGTCGCAAAGAGAGGTGTTACAAGTTTGAAGCCTATATCTCTGTGTCTGTACGTTTCGCCGTAGCGCCTAAACGGATTAAGCGATTTCGGTGCGGTTTTTTTTAATTGAAAGCTAGATTGATCGAAATGGTTCCTAGCCATGTTTGATGAAATCTGCTCAGCCGTTTATGGACATGGTCAACTGCCTGTCAAAACGGTAAGAGATATAGCGATAGTGCTTTGATATAGTGCAGAGATATAGTGCCTCCAACTAAGTGTAGGCCACCTATACGTTCCATTCTGCGAGGGCAGTTCAGGGGTTAAAACAACGTACACCCTGGGCAAATTTAAGTGCGATAAAAACAAAAAAATGTCCGCCAAAAATTTTGTTGCTTTGATTTGGCTGAAATCAGCGACATTGATGCGGTTTCACTTTTTAAGAGTTAGTTTTTTGTGTCGGGGGTTTTTTAAATTATAATTTATGTATGTAAGTGAATTGGATTAACGACGCGTCTTTTCCGCGCCCTCGCCCCAGGTCTCTTCTGTGTGGCCGCTGGCTAAGTCCAGCAGTGGACGAGAACTAGCTCGATTAGTTGATTGATTGAAGAGCTCTGTCGCAATACAATGCAATATGATGTAACTAGCTCTTCAAGACCAATTTTCTTCTTAATAAGTATTATTTATTGTTATTATCTCAAGATCTACGCAATGTAGCTTTATTGTAGCACTTTCTTCAGACTCCCTCTATAAAGTATTCATTAAGGTGCGCATTAAAATTCAGTTGCTTGTTTATAACAGGCTTTTGGATAATATTGCTCTATCGAGGTAGGCAATTTACCGTGAGAGAGACCAAAAAGGTATAATTAACATTTTGCTTTGGGTCTTGAGGTAGAGGAGCTTCAAGCACATTTTAATAAAGTACCTACTTTAATTTAAGATAAGATTTTTTTTACGCCGAAAAAAAAAAACAAAACGAAATAATAGTTATTTAAGATACACGTGCGGAAAGTAAGGTTTTATACGAATAAGGTATTATACGGATAAAACCTTTTACGCTCAAGTATATTACAACATTTTTCAATGCATTTTGCGAGGAAATACAACAAAAAAATAAGTATAATAAAGAAAATTCATTATAAATACCAAATTAATTGTTGAAATTAAAAGTATTTTTTTTGGACAGCAAAACCTCCTTGCATCTTTGTAATTTGTTAAATTTTATGACTTGCACCATGCGCCACAGAGTCAAAAACTTAAAAAAATTACTTTATTTCACGCGTGAAATAAAGGATTTCAGTACTGTTTTATTTCACGCGTGAAATAAAGAGTTGGTTTCCGCATAATTTTGTTACACAAAAAAGAAAACTTTACGAGCAACTGCATTGAAATAGTTATTTGTTATGCAAGGCTGCAAAGTTAATTTTTGGCGCGAGTACCTTGTATTGAAACCTGAGCAAGCGAAGGATTCTAGGATTGAGCCACGAGCGAAGCGAGTGGTTCAAATATAGAATCCTGAGCGTAGCGAGGGTTTCAAAGGTACGAGACGCTAAATAACTTTGCTGCCGAGCGCAACACGTAACTTTTCATCCCACCTCAGCGAGGAAATGACTAAATGAAAAAAAAAAAAAAAGCAAAAAGGAGGTTCCGAGTCTGAGTTTTTAACAAATTGAAAAAAGATGTATGATAAATTTATAGGTTTAATGATGTTTTGAATTTACAAACTTGAACGAGCACACGATGTTCTAAATTCAATTTACTTTATCCTCTAGCTAGCGGATAAAAACGGCTTTTGCACTCAGATATTGAAGAGCAAAAATACTTTTTCCGAGATGGGGGGATGAAAATTAATATTTTTTTAGACCCGAAAAAAGCAAAGATAATACTTGCAACGGCACATAGTTCAATTGGCGGCCTTATTGCCAATGGCAGTTTTTCCAGCGATGTACAGTTGCCGGAAGAAAAGAGTGAGACGGGTAGTCAGTAGTATGACGGCACGAGTCACGCGTTTTGTCTATCTAAATTGTCACTTGCAGGACAAGATTTTCGCAAATGACCGGTTATTATTGATTATTAGGTGAACTTATTACCCCAATTCCCAACGTTACGGCCTCAGTACAAAGAAACAGTTTCGGCGGTGGTTTGATCGGTATATATTTTTTTTCCCGCTGCCTTTTTCTCCACTACAAATACGGACCGAAGGCAGCGGCTAACGTAGTAACATAGTACATTGACATTCAGCAAACAGAATGTAAATTCTTTACGTTGAAATAAATTATTGATTTCTGATTTTTGGTTTCTAACGCGCTAAGACCCGTTGAATGTATATCTGTGTATTGCGTATCAACAACTAATTAATGTCTGTACTGAGACTGCGCAACTCGTATCGTAATGCTACACATGCAGATGTTTTTCACATAGTTCCACGTATCAGAAATCATAATGTGGATTGTTTACTTCAATTTCAAATTTATTTCAACGTTAAGAATTTACATTCCGTTTGTTGAATGTCAATGAACAATGTTAACTACTGTCTTCGGATCGAGTTGTAAGGGAGAAAAAGACAGCGAAAAATAACTCCACCCTGACCATCTTTTGTCGAATCGTCTTAAGGCGGTTCTTACGTGGAGCATGCTGTCTCTAATGTAATACTACTTAGAACAGTACATTAGGACATCCATTAGTGCACGCACGCCGGTTTCGGGTAGTTCTTATCTTGCCCTTTGCTAATACATCCCTTATTTGGTCGAAGTATAATAATAATAAATAGTAATAATAACTTCCACACAATACAATCACTTGACCCGGTCCCAAACTAGGATACCCGGTGCTATGGTAGCCAGGCAAGGACGTCACAAACATGAAAATACACCCAGACTGAGGCCATTTGTACAAATGTACGGCGGCCCCCAGTGGGAATCAAACCCACGACCTCTGTTTTGGTAGCTAAGCGTCTTAACGGCTAGACCAACGAGGCAGTCAAAAGTATGTCCGCCTGAGTCGTCCCTTACCGGCCGTTCCACCCGGCTCGGCGTGCGTGCATGCAACGACTAATGAATGTTGAGGAAGCGAAAGCGATCTGTCAGGATCGTGGCAAGTGACAGTCCCTGGGCTATGCCTACTCCTCTCGGATACAGGCGTGAGTTTATGTATGTATGTAGTACATTGGAAACGGCCCATCCACGGTGGGCACGCGTGATGATTACGCCCGTACTCTCTTTCTGAGAGAAAACCTGTAAGTGTCAGGCTGCTCGATAAAGGTAAAGTAAATAAAGAGCGATAATAATTGCCTAACAGTCAGGGCCCACTTATCCAGGGGCGGAGTGAGCCAATTGTGATTAATTTACACTCGGGCGAAGATAAATGATACATTAGCGGGGATGAAGACTGGCGTTCGTTGTTATTAGGCATTTCTTTCTTCTTGCAACGTCGTGAGTGAGTTTAGCTGCGTAATAAAGGCATGCATTAAGGCGGTAACACACCGCTTGAGGCGACCCTACGCGACGCGGCGCGACGCGTCTTACTACGTATAGTTACAAATAGTTACTAAATTATATTTTAATCTAGCCGAACAGTAAGTGACGAGAAGAGGATGGGGGAGGCGTAGAGTCAAACGGTGAAATGTTATTTTGTTGTAATTCGTTTTAAATTAACAATATACCTACATAAGCAGCCTGTAGGGCATGTGCCTACCATGCGAGAGGTCCCGGGTTCGAGTCCTGGCTGGGAACAAAAAAAACCCCAGGTCTTGGATGTTTACATGTTTGTGATGACGCTGTTTCTGGTTCCCACGACACAGGGTATCCTAGTGTGGGGCCAGAAGCAATGTATGTGCCTGTATCTAAATGTTTGTTTATTTTGTTTATATACGTCCCACTGTAGAGGCCTTCTCTCAGGGAGAGAGTATGGGCTTAATCACCACGCGTGCCCTCTATGGATTGACTTTGATTGGATTGATGTTTACTGTGACACTAGCGCCACTTGTCTCCCTTGAAGCCCTTTGTAGGTCAGTGATCCAGAATGAATCTGTTTAATCCGGTACACTCACTCACTCACTCACTCACTCACTCACTCACTTACTCACTCACTCACTGATGTTGGAGCTGTGACCGCACAGTTAAAATGGGATTGGGCGGGCCACGTAAGTCGCATGCGCCCAGACAAATGGGCAAAAATTACCACTGACTGGGTCCTACGCAATGGATACTGCAAAGGTGGCTGACTGGTTTTTCTGCCAGGGTGGCAGGGAATGGCCGATGACAGAGAGGAGTGGGGATCTAAAGAGGAAGCCCGGTGGGACACTTACCCCCAGTTTCTCGTACAATAAAACGCTGTTAATCTACTGTTAACAGCTGTCAGTTGACCAAAGTGCATACAAAAAAGCCACTGATAGCTGTTAACAGTAGATTAACAGCTTGCTAGTGTACGAGAAACCGGGGGTTAATCGGGTGGTAAAAAAAATGTAAATGGGTTCGTCAGAAGAACAGACCGACGTCGCATAGTAATAGGTGGTAATTGGGTTTTGTTTGGCAACCTTCGGAACCCTAAAATTGGTGACAAACTTATAACTTCACCCGTGAGGAGGTCCAGTCCTGTATATAAGTAATCAATCACTATTTAACAAAGTATACATACACACTTTTATTTTTAAATCTAGTTTAAACCTATCCAAGGTTTACGCTAGATGAAAAAGATGCATATTCTTGGATTTGTAAGTTAAAAGTTTTAAAAGGCACTGATTTTTATCCTGAAAATGTAATTTGAGATAAGATACCTCTTCCTAGAACTAAGTTACGCTGGGTTGTAGTAATGTAAATAATTTATGTCATTAAAGTACTTTAAAGAGCAAAATAAAATCACTCGTGAGGTAATACGATACAAAGCAATCAATCTAGGCTATGGTATTTCTATGCCGTATTGAAATTTTCTGACAGGTCGCAAACTGTCAATTATGTTTCTAAGTGGTTGAAGTATCTCAATAAGAAGAAACAGTTTTAGAAAAAAGATATTTATTACAGAGTCAACATTTACTTTCAGTATCATATTAACTATTTTAAATAATTATAAATTACGAATTATATTTATTTATCTGTAGTTAACTTTACAATATTTCTACAACATAATTATAGATAGATATTATCACTTAAATAGTTATAATCTGATATGGAAGATTTCAACTAAACTTACACCGAAATTGGCAATCTTTCATTGAAATGTACAAAATTTGTAGTCTTCATTATTCGTTTTCAGCTTATTTACAATAGTGGGGTTGATTTCAGGTCCCTTATGTTACCTTTGAGGTACCTGAAACAAACACACAGGTGTGAAATTATCGACGAGATATTTTTACTTGGGGTATATTAAAAAATACTTGAAAATAAAGGTCTCGGGGTTGCAAGTGATGTAAATTGCTTCGACCAGATGTCGCTGCCTGTATATAATACAGAAAAGTTTGTAAAGAGGCTCAAAATTTCACTGGTGCTTGCACTTGCCCATTAGCTCAGTTGGGAGAGCGCTGGCACGGTTAGCCAGAGGTCGCGGGTTCAAGTCCTGGCATGGGTGGAATTTTTAGCCTCTAAATAGGTTTTTTAAAATTGTCCTCAGCACGGGTTAGTGCAACAAAAAAAAAAAATAAAGGTTTCCAACTGTGACCTTTAAAAGAAATACATTGCTCTATAATTCTGCGGATATTTACTACAAATAAGACATCTTTAGAATTGCAAATTTTAACTCAAAAAAACTACTGTTAACTTTAACTCTTGGTAGCAAACCCAGATCCTCTGCATCAGGATCTTGATACAATCTCACTAAGCTAACAAGACGTGTGACTTCGGTGAAAAGAAAAAAGACTTCGGAGTCTCTTTTTGCCCTTACTCTGGTGGAGTTTTTCATATGCCTTTGAATCTGTAAGTTCTTTTTGCTTCCTCCACTTTCTTAATTGAACCTTTTACTTACCACGTCCTCTGCAGGTGGGGGAGGGCTGTATCCCTGCGAGAACTCTGGCGGAGGCTTTTGCACGTCTCTGATGCTGTAAGTCTTGTTGTCGCTTGACTCCAGCACCACCCGAGGGGGGTCGCTGTCTGGTGGGAGACAAACCGTATCTTAGGTAATCAAGCTTTTGAAACAATTAAGTCCAAAAACAGAAGTAATATTTCACAAGCCATCTTCAGTTGAAGAAGTACTGAATCTAACTTTACTAGTCATGAATTTAATGTTAGAGGATACTTTCAACATGGCATGAGACACGGCTGGGAGATTTTTTCTGGGTTAAATTAGCAGCAATAGCATTAAAAGAAAATAAAAACCGGCCAAGTGCGAGTCACATTCGCACACAAAGGGTTCCGTACCATTATCTATACAACATTAGACACAAAGACCGTGAAAAACGGCAAAAAATCACGTTTGTTGTGTGGGAGCCCCCCTTAAATATTTCATCATCATCATTATCATTCAGATACAAGAAGTCCACTGCTGGACATAGGCCTCCTCCATGGATTTCCAAAAAGACCGGTTGGAAGCGGCCTGCATCCAGCGCCTTCCTGCCACATTGGATGAGGATTTAAATATCTATTTTATTTTAATAACTAATTTTTTAAAGCGAATATACAAGTAAATATTCTGTGAATAATTCAAGCGTCTACCTGTGGCCATTATTAATATCGAGCAAAAAACGGTAAAAAAGTACGTTTGTTGTATGGGAGACCCCCTTAAATATTTATTTTATTCCGTTTTTTAGTAGGTATTTGTTGTCATAGCGACAACAGAAATACATCATCTGTGAAAATTTTAACTGCCTAGCTATCACGGTTCATGAGATACAGCCTGGTGACAGACGGACGGACGGACGGACAGCGGAGTCTTAGGTCCCTTACCCTTTGGTGCCTTTGGGTACGGAACCCCTAAAAACACTTTGTAAAAAAAGTTACTAGAAATCCGTCCTTCGTCCTTCTTCAGGTGCCATCGGACATTCGAGGTTGACGATGATCGTGATCAATGTTGTTGTTTGAATTTGTATATAATATGTTTTATTGTGATACTGCTCCATTATCGAAGTTTAGCCTTTATCGTAATTTATGGTCTGCTAAATATTTTTGTAATTGTCTGTGTGAAACCTCTGTGGTGAAGCTGGAAATAAATCTTTCCTACTACTAATATAAAAATTGTGAAAGTTTGTGAAGATGTTTGGATGTTTGTTACTCAATCACGCAATAACGGCTGAACGGATTTACATGAAACTTAGTGTACAGATAGACAAAGATCTCAATTGAGATATAGCATACGTGATATCTCGGTAATGCGTTCCCGTGGGATAATATTTTGCCATGATATTACAGACCGCCTACAGAAGGTGCTCGGAATTGTATGAGATGTTTAAGTGTCATATCGCAATTTCTGCAAGAAGCCCGGAAAGTGTTAAATTTAAAATAGAAGGCGTTGTGCGAGCGAACGTTGTGTTTTAAAAATAGATGGCGTTGTGCAAGAATCGTATAAACGGATTCTGTGGCGGTACGAAGTTCGCCGTGATATATTTCTCATATTTAACAACACTGTGAGATATGTTGAAGATGATTTTAAATTACAAAAGTTGTTTTTCCAGGTAGTTTGGTTTCATGGGCAGCTTACTCACCTGGTTTTGGATTAAGTATATCAGGCTTCGGATCCATCTTGTCAGCCGGCGCTGGGTACGCTATCAAGTACCGTCGGCCCTGAGCGTCCACTTGCACCACGCTCTGGGAAGGCCGTTTGGAGTCGGAGCTTCTATCTCTCCTCCTAGGTGAAGAAATAATGTCGTATCATAATCAGCAGTATAATTGCCGGCTAAGCGGAAAGGATAGTATAGCTTGAGCAAACCTAATTCCCAAGTAGGGAAAGCATCTGAGTGGCCCCTCACATTTCTACTGTAAGTATCATCATCATCATCATCGGCCTACGCTTGTCCACTGCTGGACATAGGCCTCTCCTATAGCACGCCACTGAGCACGGTCCTTGGCTACTCTCATCCAGCTTTTGCCAGCCCCCCTGCGAAGATAATCGCTCCACCGAGTCTGAGGACGTCCTACACTACGTTTACCGATCCACTCCACTCAAGAACCCGTCTACCCCATCGGTTATCAGTTCTTCGGATGATATGGCCGGCCCACTGCCACCTCAACATGCTATGTCGGTGACTTTGGTATACGTAAGTAACGGTAAGTATACGCTGTATAAAATTTAATTTGGCATAGATTAAAAGAACTAAGTTTTATGTCAACAGTTAATTTTAAAAATTAAGATGTCCAACAATGCAGCTTACAAGATTTGCACGGCTAGGAGAAGAATAAAAAAATATATAATAATAGATTCCACATAACAATTAAATTTTGTTTTGAACTAGTCAATATTAATGAAGTTATCAAAATGAATCAGAATATGGGTTACATTTACAAAAATACTCACCTCCGTAAAGCTAAAATAACAACAGCAGCAGCTGCAGTGAGGACCGCCGCCAACGCTGCTAATGCAGCAGCAGCAGGGAACTTGGCCACTTCTTGGATTGTCCCTTCTGTTCATCAATAAATTTTCAAATAAGTACCTCAAATCGACCAAAACCAAAGAATATAGACTTATAGCGTGGTTGTCGATGTTATTAGTGCGTAGCAGGCGGTAAGTGTGGTTTTACAGTGCCGCTTTTGCCAGCGCGGTTGGCCACAAGCTTCGAGTGTCTTGGGTCGTTACATAGTAAAACGCTGGGCCCGCGCTGACGGCAATATGGCTTACAGGCCGCGCTTACCACCCGTGCGGACGGGTGCTACACGGCACGGTTTTCGGTCACACGGGTGCCAAAATCACACTAAGAAATGAAGAAAGCCTTGATAGGTAGAAGATAGACATTTATTGTCCACACTTACACGAGCAGCACAGAATAGAAACAGTACATTCACCACGAGAGAAAGAAGGAGAGAGTACGTAAGCACAAGCGATATTTTAGCGAATACGAGTAGTCATTCGGAGCACGGGCGACACGGGTTGCACGCAAAACGTATATCGGGCGACTGTCTGGCTGCCAGCACAGGAGTGGTGATCAGCGCTGGAGAACAATGGGAACTGGTCTTGCGCGGCAGGCAGGCCACGCTTCCAGCGCGCAACATGGCTGACATCACGCCAGCGCTCGCTGCAGTTAGCAGAGACGTGGGTACAAAATGTAATAAATAAACTAATATATATCGTGTAGGTGTTGGACTGATTACATTAAATTTTGACTAAATATAATATTGTAAACAAAAACAAATTATATTAACAAGTAGAGAGATAAGTGTGATATATATAGATAGGTAGCCCAGAGACTTAATATTTTTTTAAATATTTACCAGTTCTTTTAGCAGCGTCTCTGAAGACCAAATCCTTTAAGACCACAGGGTCTGAAGCACCTTTTTTGTTCCTAGCTATGACAGCTAAGACTTCGTCGTCCGTCAACGTTTCCAACGTCGACCAAGTAACGTTGAGCCATACCACCAGATCTGCATAAAATAGTTAATTGAATGTACCCAAGGTCCCCACTTAGGACCGAAACTATTCTTATTTTCTAACAAAGAACTCTTTTCAAAGGTTTATATTTGGTTATAACTTACCATGTAAGTCAGCAGTATTATTGGCTAGCACCCTAGCTTCTTCATCGAGCGCTTCAAGAGTGAAGTGCTGCATAAGCCCACCGTCGTATCCAGCGACGCAGCGCACAGAAAGGTACGCTGTGTTAGACCGAAGTACACGGGATGCTGTACAGTTTCTCGGAGGCGAGGGACGGGCTGAATGGAAAAATAATAAAACTGAAGTTTTAGCAATTTAAATTTTTCTTAGCACTATTTAGCCGCTTTCGGAAACCTATTTGGTTTATCTGTTTATCTGTTAGCGGCGATCGTTCTATTTTAATTTTATAAGTAATTTAGGTACAGTATAAAATGCCTGCGGATGGTATACACACATACATGTGTTGTTAGTAAAGAAAGTAGTCTATCATTTTGTTTTCGGGAACTGAGAAGTTTTTACACGTGAGAATGTTACATTTTGAAATTTGAAAGTACGCATCGCACATACATTGAGCAGATTATCTATGCAATCGATATGCAAATATGAATATCGATGCGGTGTAGTAGGTATGACCTCCGTGTTATAACTGAAGTTGATATTGTCGAAAAGCAAACTTTCGTTTTAGCTTCACTAACTACATACCTGCTAGTGCATTTTCCGGCCATAAATATTGCAAAACTAATGGTTTTAAAATAAAAGTTCGCTCAAAGTTCCATCAGCGAGGTTCTACGAAAAATGCCAGGCTAATTTCAACACCGATGTGCTTAAAATCAGTTTGCACTGACGGAACATCGCATACACGGGCGGAGCATTAATAAATGTATCAGTTTACAACTTCGCCAACTTTTCCTGGGCCAGAATTTTGCGCGTTCCATCGATAATTGTGGCAGGAAGACTAACGGATATTGCTGGAAACTTTTTTCATTCACGGACTTATGTTTTGGGGCCGAAACTGTAGAGGAATTAAGGCTGCCATCAATAAAGGTTCACTTTAATATTGAATGTTGTGACTAGGATAGTCAATACTTTTAGGACATTCAACTTCGTCATACATCAGCCTTGAGTAAAAGTAAAGACCATTGTAACTATATTAAAGGAGTACTTAGAGGAATCGTGTTTTTATACACACGCTGAAATCATGGTGGTTTGAAAGCCGCGGTTATGTAATTAGGAATTAAAATCCCGCGGAAATGTCTGGTCTGCTCTCATAGATTTGAGTTCGTGTCGAAATATTTTTGGAAAGTGCCTTAAAACAAACAAACTAGTGTTTTCGATGGCT
Source organism: Yponomeuta malinellus (assembly GCA_947308005.1). Lineage (NCBI taxonomy): Eukaryota > Metazoa > Arthropoda > Insecta > Lepidoptera > Yponomeutidae > Yponomeuta > Yponomeuta malinellus. The sequence goes on from OX371012.1 coordinate 15,905,618, forward strand.
ATGTTGAGGCACATTAATTTTGATATGGCTTCATCATCATCATCAAGCGACTAAGGAAATCAATTACGGGCAGCAGCGTCTTCCTGATATTCCTGTGGCTTTCTCATCAGCCATTTGACGCCCTCTGCAGGACATAGGCCATCCCTCATGGTTTTCTTAACTATGAGGGGTTTTGCCATAATCGCCACGCTTGGCAGACGGGTTGGCGATCGCAGCATGCAATGTGTTGCCTTAGTCGCCTTCTACGTCATCCATGGAAGGAAATGGAGTGACGCTATTCTTAATCCGCATGGAAGCCTTATGGCCTTCAAATCACCCAAAATACAATTTTATAAATACAATTGCATCTTCTTCCACCGACGTTCTACACATAATACCTGAGGTCAGATTTAACTAGTTTAACTGGTCTAATTCACAAAAAAAGACGACTTTCATCCATCCCAATATTTTCAGACTATAATTTAAGGGAGTTTTTAAACTTAGTTGGCAACCGGCAGCCACCAAGTAAAACTTTTTAGTACCTAAATGAAAGTATGTTGTTTTCAGCCAGTCTCTCGAGGGAATAATTTGGGATTCCAAATACCTACAAAATAGGACACCAACAAAAAACTCCCGCGTTTCAAACCTAAACGGCACTGCTGGCACGAGAAATATTCGAAACAGGAACTGAAACTGCTAATACATAAAAAAAATACGCTACCACAGAACGAAAAGGAGTGGGCTTTTCGTGGCTTAAATATATAAAACTACAGAACGTCCGCTGGTGGTCTCACCTCCGGTTTCTCAGTTTTTGTATGCACGTACGCATTGTAATATTGTAAAAAAAAATACTGTTAATGTTATTGAATAACAGTAACAGTGTAATAATAACAGTGGCAGCTTTGTCCCACCCGTCTAGGCCCATATGACCCACACATTGTTTTAACTTGTTTTAGTTATTTTCATCATCAGCCCACCTCTGCCCACTGCTGGGTATAGGCCTTTTCCCCCTCACGCCATCCTTCGCGGTCTCTCGCCATTCGCATCCACGGGCCGCCTGCCGACCTGACCACATCGTCCGAGCATCGGGCTGTCGGTTTACCCACTGACCGCCGCACGGCTCTCGGCCACTCCGTTGCTGCCCTTTTATTTATTTTATTAATAAAGAAAAATTGGTGGCCAAGGACGGGTGTACTGTTGGTGGGCAGACCACCAGGTGGGCCGACGACATTGTGAAGGCGGCCGGGAAAAATTAGACGAAACTAGCAAAGTGAAAGTGAAAGTAAAAGTGAAAGTGAAAGTGAAAGTGAACTACATTTATTGCCAAAAACACACTTTGTACATAAATATAGACATAAGCTTACATAATTAAAACTTTTTTCTTTTATAAAAAAAATTACAAGATAAAGGTGCTGTTTTCTGGTGTGTACAACTAGGAATATTCTTAGGCTATCTTGTTATATTATTAAAGTTTTTGGCAAATGGACTCACGCTCAGCAATATGCCGCCCGGAGATGCATGCAACACCGGAATACAAAGGACCTTGTTGGCGTGAAAGAGAAGAGGCCTATGCCCAAGAGTGGGCTCTGCTAATGGGCTGATTAGACAGAGAGATAGATATTCGGTAGCCGGTTAACTAATACAATAAAATAATAATAACTAGGTTCCACGCGACGGACATCGGAAACGTGGCAGACCAAGGCGAAGATGGAGAGACGACCTCACAGCTTTCCTACCAGATTGGCAAAGGGTCGCCAAGAACAGGGAGGAGTGGATAATCCAAGGGGAGGCCTTTGCCCAGCAGTGGGACACTGAAAAAAAACTTACACAAATCGCTTGTAATTAGCGGTCACAAATTGGATACCCTGTGCTATGAATATATAAAAATCACATGTCATAGTTTTGTTATCGAACTCCTCCGAAACGGTTTCACCGATTTTTATGAATCTTTTTGTGTATATTTGGTAGGGCTGGGAATAGTTCGTAGGCTGTAATTAATATGGCAAAACAACATTTGCCGAGTCAGCCAATATAACTACAAAAATATTGGTTTTAACGTAAGTGCCTATTAGCCTATTAAGGTCGCCACAGCATGCGCCTTTGCTAGTTTTTATAACAAAAAATAATCCGCCTCGTTGGTCTAGCAGTATCACGTCTGCTTGCCAAGCCGGAGGTCGTGGGTTCTATTCCCATTGGGGGCCTAGCCTAGCCCACAGGAAATAGAGGTACAAGTCAACACGAGCGGACCTAACTAAGCCATTTCAGCGGTTTCCTCACGAAGTTTTCCTTTACCGTTGGCGTGTGGTATTGCTGCTACAAATTGGCAAATGTACGTGACTTTGAAAATAAACAAAGCCGTAGGCACATGCCCGCACTGGGAATCGAACCTGGGTCTCTCGCTTCCGATTCCATTTTTCTACCCACTGGGCTACCACCGCCGTACATTGTACATTGACATTGTGTAAATGTAAATTATTTATCTTGTTTTCTTCGTTTTTATTTTGACTAAGAACGCTGCTGATTTGAAAATTCGTGTGAAGTTTCCTTATAAAGATAAAAAGAATTGAATTAAAACATAGTATCTGAGTTCACCCGTTTTGGGATTATGGGCGTCGCAGACGCTCTGTATAAGATCCAGTTGTTGTCTCCACTGTGGCCGATGAAAAACCGTTGGCACGGTATGAGTGTAAAGTTATTTCGCAGAAGTTTTCTCGTTAAGTTTCCATATTGGCTGCCGGTGTGATTGCGCGACTAACTTCCAACTTGGCCCGTATTTTAACTTGTGTTCGACGGATGTTTCGAATGTACCACGAGACCGGAGCGCAGCACTCTAGGGGTTACTATGCGCGCTCGAGAAATTCATGGAACATACTAGAAGAAAAGTTTATCCCATCTTTTATGTTTAAATAAATAGATTGACTTGGCCATCGCATAAAAACACAACGTATCTCACAAGTAATACATATTATTTTAAATTGTTTAGTGCGATTGCCAAGTCAATCTATTTATTTAATAAAAAAACATAAAAGATTTTAAATATTGATATGACCACTTTAAGATATTGTTAGGTTAGCTATTTACGTAATAACTTAACACAGAAGGATACTTGATTTTTTTACAAGTAATAGACGTTTTACTATTAATCTTGGTAAAAGAAGGTACTTGTAATCATAAATAATGTGTTATATTTAAGACGATTTGAGAAAAGGTGGTTAGAGTAGAGTTTATTTTCGCTGTCTTTTTCTCCACTACAAGTCGACTTAAAAACAGCGCATTTCATTCTACTTTGACATTCAATAAACAGAATGTATTTTTTTACGTTGAAATTAGTTTTTCAATTCTTGATTAATTTCTTCTTTAATTAAATAACCTCTTTTATACTGCAATAATTTTTAGTGGTTTGAAAGACAAAGCAAAATGAACGTGCCTGATAATAGCTATCGAATACGATAGTTAGTTTTTTTTAAAACGTACTTTTCTAAAGTATCTCGACATGAACTCGAATCTACTAGAACCATAATTGTTCTTTTAGACGGAGAGGCGGTTCTAATTGTTGGCGAATTTCTTTAACAAAATTTTCAACTTGAAACTAGATTTCTCAACAATTTTTTTTTTATTGACGTCTGTACTTAAAAGTAATACTTATTACATAACCGCGGCTTTCAAACCACCCAGAAACGAGCATGTATATTGATACAACTTCGTCTCAAAGCAATATATAGAGAAAGTAAGAGAGATAGAAATGAATCAGATCGAGTCACCAATGCAGCGAACAATATTGAAGCGCGTAGTAAAGTGCCCCAACATATACTATCAACGTACACACGCTTGGAAACCACGGAACACAATATTTAAGGGGAGATATTTTAATTGAAAGGAAAATTAATTTACATCGAATCCTGGGGCTCGATTTATGTGTGGCTCGCCTTGCAACTTCAGGCAATTAAGTAGGCTCAATAAATTGTGCAATGCGAATGCCGGTACACACGCAGCAATATTTTCGGGTATTACTTTCGGCGAACCGAGTTATTGGTGAGGAATAGAGTGAAAAACAGAGGACTTTATGCATAGCATCTGAAATTGTGCGGGTAATTTTAAAACCTCTTCGAAGGTTTTGCGCGAGAGTTTTTCTATTATTACTTTAAGTTATCGTCTTAATTGTTTTTTTCTCTTGATCAACAGAAATCCTCAACAATTAATTAATTATTCCGTAAAGGAAAACATTGCGAGGAAACCTGAGCGTCTGGGGTGTTGACATACCTCAGCACTTGAAGTTGCCAATCCGCGGTGGGCCTGCGTGGTAATTAATCCCATACTCTCTCTCTCTCTCTGAGAGAAAGCCTATGCCCTGCAGTGGGACATATATAGGCTACATAAAAACTCTGCATGCACTCTCGCCGGTTACACACACACACACACACACACACACACACACACACACACACACACACACACACACACACACACACACACACACACACATACATACACAAACACACACATACACACACATACATACACACACATACACACAATCCTGTATTCAGTTTGTTCATATTTTTTATCTGGTTTATTTTGATAGAATTTGTATTTTTTTTTGTAAAATCTGTGTTTCTATTTTAATCCAATTATTGTATCTTTAAGCGCATTTCTCAAATATTTAAATGATTCTCTGTTATTAAATATGTATATTTGTTTATACCTCAGCATAATCAGGTGCAGCGGAAAACTAGCGCTAGTCGCCTTGGAATAGCATTTTGCTGAGCCGCAGCCTTTTTCTGTTGTAGCACTTGTGTTTTCGGCATGATTGTATCAGGTACTATTATTTTTGTTATCCCATTTCTCTCCATAACTTTGTTTTATTTTTGTAAATACATGTTTTTCACTTTCAGTTTCACCCGTCTGGGATACAGGCATGAGTTTGTGTCTCACTTTATCTGAGGGTTGGATCCGTTTTCTGAACAGTACTTCTATCGTTTCCGATTATAGGATTGAATCAGCGAGTCTACGCAGCCTACTGCTGACGTGAAAGTCGGGGATCCGTATCGCATAGCGGAAGATAATCATTGTATTTATTAGGGAGGAAAACAGGAATATTGGATTATTTAAGATAACAGATAGACCCTTGCTTCACAGGTGCCACGATTTTAGCAGATACTAACGAATCTATTTTCTTTTGCGAATATGGAGAGGATGAATGAATAAATATTAACGGAAGAATATGACATGATTGAATAAGTCGAGCAAATGTGGGTTGGTAAGTAACGTCCCAGGTGGATACTGCGACCGAATATGGGATATAATAGGGGTTAAAGTATGAAATTGCCGTTTTGTTGCAAAAGGTTCTTTGAATTGACTTCGAATCTTCATGGTTTGAGGTTTTTGAATGAAACTTTTTTCAAATGGTTTCTATGATGTTCTTTTTTAAAAAATGTGAAACATCTGAATATCGACTTTCAATTGTTTTTGTTATTCAATTTAGACAAGAAAGATGGATACTGCGAAAATTCGAGTGATTATGAGGCACCTATTTTTCGTATTTTTTTATTTTATTGATTTGACGCAAGTGAGTCAATATTGTGGGTAAGGTAACGTTAAACCATGCCGCTAATTCCTGGGTAGTTTGACTATATAGGGTCGGCTTCCACCATCTCTCTTAATTCATCGTTATTCACCTGTGTGGGCGGTCTTAAATAAAAATAAAAAGTCCTATGAATGTTGATGAAGCGAAAGTGGTTTGACAGGATGGTGGCTGGTCTCTGGTGTGTACTTTCGTGAATTGTGCAGGAATTATGAAGGAGTGAACCTGAGTATCTTAGATGTTCTAAATCTTAAAAGCTTAAAATCGTCAACCCGCTATAAGCACTCGTTACAATTAAGACTATACTAGCCTAGCCTGACATAGTAGTGTCCCGGAGTCCTGTTTGCTTGCGGCCCTGTATTAAAGCTCATAGAGAGACAGAAATAGGTTGCGAGAGAAAGAAGGAGACGGAAAAATACACCATCCGCGGGGACGATCTGAAACACGCACTAGCTACCAACTAGCTTACTAGCCAGACATAACAGCGCGCCGTAGTCTCGTTCGCTCGTGACCCTGTAGCGGAGTTTTCTGACTGGAATGACAGGGGTATATAGTGGAAAGAGGCCGGGACAGCGGGAGAGGGAAAAATACGTCACTATTCTTCGGTCACACAAAGCGACTGGTCGCTGCGAGTCACTCGCCGCAAGTAGGTACTAGTCGCAGCAATAATTCGCTGTCTGCCTGTCACGCACATTGAGTTCTATACGAGAATTTCAACCGTCAGTGCGCATTCGCAGCGAGTAAAATTTAACATGCTCAATTCTAGTCGCGGCGAGCGAATCTACTCGCAGCGATAAGCCTGTCACACACAGCGAATACTTGCAGCAAGTATGCACTCGCGGCAATTAGTCGCTATGTGTGACCGAAGCATTACCACCGGAGACAATCTTAAAGATGCATCGCTTGCTCTGGCTGCCAACAGAGTTACTAGCTCGACAGCACCCCGTAGTCCCGTTTGCTCAGGGCCGTGTTTTAGAGCTCGTGGAAAGAGAGTTAACGGGACAGGAAGAGAGCCGTCACTTACCCGCGGGGACGATCTGGAAGACACACGGCTTGACCTGGCTGCCAACTGCGTTACTAGCCCGACATAACAGCGCCCCGTAGTCCCGTTCGCTTGCGGCCCTGTAGCGGAGTTCGCTGGTGGTCCCACCCATTGATACTGTAAATGGAAAGTGGGTTAGGAAAATAGGTTCTTCAACGTTATCTTGAGCTGTTACGTCTATTTTTTTTTAATTTGCTTAGCAAACCATGCAAAAATAGTACTATAATATAAGGTTTATTTAGAAAATCAACATGTCTCGTATTTAACAGTAGAATAATTTTAACGGGTACTTTGACGATATTTTTGTTTATTATTCAACAGATTCATGAGTTATTATTTTTATGTAGTAAACTCTGTTAATAAGTAATATTTTTAAAGATCTAAGAGTTTTCTGGAGAACTCCAACATAATCTAAGCATAAATTTTAAAACTAACAACTTTTCCGTTCACCAAGTGAATTAAATTATTAGAATTTGAATTTATTCAACTTCACTAGTGATAAGCGTAACAAGGTTAAATTTCTGGTTGCCGGTTTTTTCATTGGCTACTGTAAATAACAAGTCTCGTTCGCTCGCGTCCCTGTAGCGGAGCCCTGTTCGATACTGCAAATGGAAAGTGGGTTAGGAGAATAGTTTCATCAACATTATCAAGCTATCAGGTTACGCCGATTCAATTTTACTGGGGACAAGCGTAACTAGGTTCAATTTCTGGTCCATTCTTTTTAATAGCGACTCTAACCATTGTATATATCTATCTATCTATCTATCTAACCCATTTGTTTTTTGCTTATTATTCTAAGTAAATAACAAGTCTCGGTCGCTCACGGCCCTGTAGCGGAGTTTGGTTGTGCTGTTCAATACTTCAAATGGAAAGTAGGTTAGGGTTCTATCAACAGTATTTTGAGCTTATCATTTAACTTTTCTGGGGACAAGCGTTGCTAGATTTAATTTGTGGTTGCCGCTCTGTTTACTCGCAGATGCTTTTAAGCGATTCTTGTTTTTTTGCTTATTATTTTAAGTACATATTAATCTTCGGAGAAATGTATACCAGTACATTACCTACAAGATTATACGGCGTGGCGACCTTTCCTTTTTATGGCAGTTTGCTAGAACGTAAAATACGCTTTATTCACAAATTTTATGTGACTACGAATAAAATTCGTACATTTCGTTGCAAAATAAACCTTAGGCCTTTGGATCTATGTAATGAGATTTTCTATGCAGCGTCCAGTGGCACCTTTACTCACACTAGATGGGTGAAGGGACCACTCGGACGCAGCAGTGCCTGGGACATTGTTTTTTAGATGGAGTAGGCTTTCCCAACACCTATACCATCCTGACACCTTAGTCGGCCTATTCCACAGGAAAGACAAGTCAATACGTGCGGAGCCAACCAAGCCGAGGGTTTCCTCGCGATGTTTTCCTTCGCAGTTAGCGTGTGCTACAAAATACACTCCGCGTATACCTATCAGAGTTAGCAAAAGTTTTCGGTTAGGCAAGGAAACCAAAATAAGTATCGAGCTAAATTCACGAGTGGAACCACATGAAGTTCGTAAGTAACTGATGCAGTTCCGGGAGTTTATTTCAAACTTGCGACCGACTTCCATTGAAAGTTTTAAAATCACTGGCGCACAAAGTTTTCTGGTTAAGCACTTTTGGACCCAATAGGCAACCTTCGGTTCTTGTTACGCGGAGACTCTTGGCTCTATATGCAAATTCACAAAGATTTTGGTCAAAATTCATAAGCAGCCTATATACGTCCCAATGTAGGGTACAGGCCTTCTCTCAGAGAGAGAGACTATGGGCTTAATCACCACGCGTGCCACGCACCGCGGATTGGCGATCTCAAGCGCTGAGGTATGTGAATAGCTCAGACACCCAGGTTTTCTCACGATGTTTTCCTTCACCGTTAGCGAGTGTTATTGCTACTATAACTTCACAAATGTACATAACTTAGAAAGAAAAGTCATAAGTACGTGCCTGCACTGGGAATCGAACCTGGGTCTCCCGCTTCCGAGTCCAGTGTTCTACCCACTAGGCTACCACCGCTTACCCACTAGGCTACAAAGTTTTCTGCTCAGGCACTTTTGGACCCAATAGGCAACCTTCGTTTCTTGTTACGCGGAGACTCTTGGCTCTATATGCAAATTCACAAAGAATTTGATCACAATTAGCATAGTTTAATACCTTATTTGATTATGGTTTTTTTTTTCTATTTCCATTTGAAAACATCGGAAAACATCGTGAGGAAAGATCAGAGCATGAGGTGTTTCCATAACTCAGCCCTTGAAATTACCGATTCGCGGTGGGTATGCGAGGTAACTAAGCCAACACTTTCTCTCCCAGAGACCGCCTGCAGTGTGACGTGTAATAGCCGGTTCCTATATTTAACAAATCGTTATTGGTAATCGGTAACATATCCTTAACAAGTGTCCCGTAACTTGAATAGCTGGTTAATGTTTAAAAAATTGTATAGAAACTTTAGAAATTGTTATCTCCATACATTATCGTATGGTACGTTATTCAAAACCGTTTTTAAGGGGAATACTTGAGTAGACATTGTAACCATCCGTAAGCAAAACGAGTCGTTTTTGAATACAGGAACCGGGCATAAATGGGACCTGGTAACTAAGCCAATACTTTCTCTCCCAGAGAACGCCTGCAGTGGGAGGTGTAAATGATACATAAAAATATACATTTAAATTCAGGGACCTAATGAAACCTTTTTTTTGTGACACCATGTATATTATGCACGCAAGGTGGACAAGCAGAATGGTAATTGAACGAGATATTAGGTAGAAAGGTCACCGATTATTCCATCGACATAGTCGAGACAATTTTTGTCGACTAAAATCACTACCTGTTGAGGTCCTGGTAATGTGAAACAAGTGAAATGCTATACAAACGTCACTTTACTTTTCCCTTAAATAACTTACCGTATGTAGGTAATTAATAATAATAACAACTTCCACACACACAATCCCTTGTCCTGATCCCAAACTAGGATACCCTGTGCTATTGCAACCAGGCAAGGAGATCACAAACATGGAAATACACCCAGACTGAGGCCATTTGTATGAATCAAATACGGGAATTTCAAGTAGTGGGAATCGAACCCACGACCTCTGTTTGTTAGTCAAGCGTGTTAACCGCTAGACCATCGAGGCAGTCAATAAACGCTAAATAAGTTACCTATATTCAATAAATCATGTGGAGAGGATGAAGGAAGAAAGATTGACGAACCAATATATCGAGCGAATGTGGGTGGAAGGGCCGGTAAGGGTATGTATTAGCAAAGGGCAAGATAAAAAGTACCCGCAACCGACGCGCGTGCATGCAACGACTAATGAATGTTGAGGAAGCGAACGTGATCTGTCAGGATCGTAGCAAGTGGCAGTCCCTGGGGTCTGCCTACCCCTCTGGGACACAGGCGTGAGTTTATGTATGTATGTATGTATTGAATAAATCAATTGCCTCTATTTAAACCGTTCAGGGAGGCAACTGGAGGCTTGGTAATATAATATATGTGCTGACCCGGCACACTTCGTATTACCTCAGAATCAGGTACCCGGTAGTTGATACATAGTTATATCAAAAAGTAAGTACCTAACCACGAAATGGCATTCGATTGGCCCCAGTTCACGCCAATCTCACACGGCACATTCCGGCAACAGCGTTCACGCAAAGGTGCCTTATAAGAGCCTGCAACCGTTCCTATTAATTGCCGTCTACGCCTGCAACAGTTCAATTCAAAGGTGGATAGTACAATTTCACGAATGGCAAGAGTTCGAATGGCTGCCGACCTCACGTCAGGGGATTTCCCGGTCTAACTTCGTCAAAGTCAAACTCGGTCGATTGGTTTGTCTAAGTAGATGGCCCGTGGAGTCGTAAGCGGCGAATGGGCAATTGAGTGCCTTCTTGTTGGACGAACATTAAAGTCGGCTTCAACTTTCAATGGCTGAGAGCTTGGAGTACTTACTAGAGAGTGCCGGTATCAATGGTTCGAGTATGAGAAAATTGCCTTACGTAGGTGGTTTATTGGACCTGAACACGTTTAGAAAGGTATATTACTTACCTACACTGTCGACTCGCTGCAATCTTTCACCTTAAAATTTGTTCCCATAAAAATATTACAAATACATTACTATGCAATACAACCTAACTGCCATACGATGTTGTGCAATGAAACGCAATGCAATGCAATGCAACGCAATGCAATGCAATGCAACACAATGGAACGCAATGGAATTCAACGCAATGCAATGCAATGCAACACAATGCAATGCAATGGAATTCAACGCAATGCAGTGCAGTGCAGTGCAATGCAATGCAAGGCAATGCAATGCATATAAACGTGACACAAAGCAATGAAGTTCAATGCAACAAATTGATTAAAATGCTATGGAGCTTAATGCAATGCCAGTAAATGTTGCAATGCAAATCTATGCAATGTTCAATGTAAAGCAATGCAACTAAATGCTACACAAGGCAATGATGCAATTCAATGTCAATATATTTTCATATCTCTTACCATATCGTGCTGGCGAAACTTGGAAGCTCTCGCCGCTGTTGTTAAACTGCCAGTAGAAGGAAACATCTGCAGGGTCAGCGTTCACCGTGCAGCGTACGCGCAGCGGCTCGTCCAGCCGCGCACCAATGAGAAGGGGCGTCGGGTGCGCGCAAACCGGTGCGTCTGAGAGGAAATGGGCTTTATTGGGCTTTCCTCAGAATTTTAAAAGTATAAAAAATGCGCGATTTTGAGTAAAATAAGAGACCCATATTTTGATTTTTAGGGTTCCGCAGTTGACAAGGAAACCTTATAGTTTCGCCATGTCCGTTCGTCTGTCTGTGTGTCTGTCTGTCTGCGGCCTAGCTCACATATTGAATAAGATCCCTGAAGATATAATAAACTTACCAGAAACGCGGTTCAAAAATGTATAGAGCACAATTTGTGCCATTAAAGATTATTTAAATGACAATGATGTCTGGAATTAAAGCTAGTTTAATGCCTGAGTTTTATAATAATTATGCACACTCTGTTAATGAAGGACTTTGAAAAGACTAAGTTTGGAGTTTTTTTGTTCCGAAATTTTAAATAATCCAGATTTTGAAGTGGATACCTAGTTTAATTGATAACGATCATTAAGTCGCAGGTGACGCCTAAGCCAGATTACGTAGTATTTTTTTTGCATTTTGTGATTTTGGCCTAGCCGACAAAACGTTAGATTAAAATCTTGATTTTTGTAGGATACCTCCCTACACCTAAATTAAGGATGATCTTTTTTATCTCGTCCAAATGTATGCGGTGTCGATGTTTTGATCGTTTGGAAGATTTGAGTGCAATGCTCAATTATCTGAACAGAGCTTCTAACGAAGTGGGTCTTAAAATGAACATGGACAAGAGTAAGATCCCACTCCTGTCAATGTTGGCGGCTCTGACCTCGAAGTTGTCGACCACTATGTATACCTGGGACAAACAGTCCACCTGGGACAAACAGTCCAGTTAGGTAAGTCCAACTTCGAGAAAGAAGTTACTCGTCCAACTCGAATCCAACTCGGATGGGCAGCGTTCGGGAAACTGAAACACATTTTTGCGTCCAAAATACCTCAGTGTCTCAAGGCAAAGGTGTATAATCAATGTGTGTTGCCAGTGATGTCTTATGGATGTGAAAACTGGTCGCTGACTGTGGGCCAAATAAGAAGGCTCGCCCAACGATGGAGAGAGCTATGTTAGGAGTTTCACTGCTTGATCGAATCAGGAATGACAAGATCCGCAGAAGAACCCCAGTTACTAATATAGCTCAAAGAATTGCTCAGTTGAAGTGGCAGGGTTGCGGGGCACATAGCTCGGAGAACTGATGGCTATTGGGGCGAAGTTCTGTCCTGGCGACCACAGACCGGACGACGCAGAGAGGGTAGGCCCCCCACCAGTAACTGACGACCTAGTTACGGTGGCAGATAGTCACTGGATGCGGTCGCGGTACAAGACCGGAAAACTTGGAAAGCAGTGGGCGTCAAATGGCTGATGATGACGATAATCATGAATAAAGGAGCAGAGATCACTCACACTGCACCCTCAAGTAGACCGACTGGCTGCTGGCCTCCCCTATTTGGTTGGCAGCTCTGCAGCTGTAGAGACCCCCATCACGTCGCGTCACCCTCTGCAGTACCAGCGATTTGGTGCTGATGAACACTCCCGAAGACAAGTTCTGGTTTACTTGGTGGTCCTGTGGACATTCGAAAGTTGAAAAAGCGAAAGAAATTTATTTGGTAGCTCAACAAGTCTTACAGATATTTAGGAACATAGTTCAGAACAACTGTTCTCATATCCAGAACAATAGATGAATGTCAAAAGAACCAAGTACTTTCACTGGTATCAGGCACTGGTTCATTTAAAATGAAACAGATTTCAACCACATAAGAGTCCTATCCCAGACATATGCAAATATATCAGGCACTATAGCGTCTAAATGGTTGTCACCGATGTAATTAAGATAAGAGTTACCACAACACTTTTAGTAAAAGTTACGACACCAAAGTGATTTTTTTCGCGATTTCAAAGTTGTTTCTAGCATTTTTTTTTTATGTAGCCTCTACGCGCCCCACTGAAGGGCACAGGCCTTCCTGTCAGGGAGAGCGTATGGGCTTAATCATCACCCGCGATTGGCGATTTCAAGCGCTCTTGTATGTGTATAGCTCAGACACTCATGTTTCCACACGATTTTTTCCTTCACCGTTAGCGACTGGCATTGCTACTCCGTGTGGCGCCGGATTAAGAATAGCGTCACTCTATTTCCTCCCGTGGATGTCGTAGAAGGCGACTAAGGAAATCAATTACCAGGAGATGGGCAGCAGCGTCTTCCTGAGATTCCGACCGCATCCTGCGATCGCCAACCCGCCTGCCGAGCGTGGCGATTATGGCAAAATCCCTCGTGCTTATGAAAAAACCACGAAGGAGGCCTATCTCCTGCAGTGGGTGTCAAATGGCTGATGATGATGATGATTGCTACTATGACTTCAATAAATTACGTAACTCCGAAAACAAAGTAATTGGTACATGCCGGGATTCGAACCCACCACCTCCCGAATGAAAAGCCGGAGTTCTACTTCTCCGCTACCATCGCTATCATAAACATTGTTATTTTGATGAATAGAACCGGCCCGTATAATAAGGGTTCTGGTATTTAGACAGACCAATATATGTTGATTCATCAGATCCGAGATCTGAATGCTCAGGCAAAGCCCTGATATTAAAGATATAACCGCTGGTTTTGTGATAGGAACTGCTGGTTTAAAATTATGATGGTCCGTTGTTTATTCACGCCTTCATAGTAGACATTGACTTAGGCGAATGATTCCTCTTCTTTGAGGTGGTTCCTGTATGATACTATGGGTCAGTCCCACACTATGGAAGTGTAGGTTCACTACATACTCACACCTGTAGAGTCTGTAGCCAGGACGGACCGGAGTTTTCCACTCGACACGATCCTGACAACTGTCGTTCGATTCATCAACATTCATTAACTGCATTCGACTGCCTCGTTGATCTAGCCGTTAAGGCGCATAGCTACCAAAATGGACATCGTGGGTTCGATTCCCACTGGAAGCCGCCGTACATTTGTACAAATGGTCTCAGTCTGGATGTATTTTCATGTTTGTGACGTCCTTGCCTGGTTACCGTAGCACAGGGTGTCCTAGTTTGGGACCAGGTCAAGTGATTGTGTTGTGTGGAAGTTATTATTATTATCTTTATTTATTTTCATAACTTAGAATAGGTTTATAAAATCAAACATATAAATATAAAATCCTTGGCAAACGAGAACTGGCGCAAGCCAACGGTGCTCAGCATCGAGGATCGCAAGAACGTGTGGAAGAGCAAGGAGCTTCACGGGCGGTTCTATCGGGCCTTGAGAGGGCCCGATGTGGACCTGCTCGCATCGGTGAACTGGCTACCTTTATTATTATTATTATTAATCGTTGCTTGCACCCACGCCAGTTTCGGGTAGGTCTGTACTATAACATGATAAGTTTACGGATAGGAACAACGACTCACTCACGTTATGGTACCAGGAAATCCGGTGCTCTTTGGGATTCGCTCGGATGTTGCACTCGAAGTAGACATCGTCGCCTTCCTTGATGTCGTTCGCGTTGAGCGTGGACCCCAGTGACATTGCCAGCACCGGCCGGTCTGGCTCCGGGGAAAACATACTTTATTACTATCGAGCTTGGGGGTAAAATCCCTTGAGGTAGTGCTGGAGCAAGATTATTGAATGTGATTGACTCCAAGAAAGAGCAGAACACAACTTATCCGTCGTTCACGTCGCCTAGAGTTGGCAGCGGTAATAATATATGTGGTGAGTCTCGTAAATGTATAGTTGTTCGATGGAGTGAAATAAGTGCAGAAATAGTTGTTTCATTAATGCTATTGGTAGTCTACTAACCAATCGCATTCCAATGGTATGACCCATGCAATTTGACTTGGCGCCTCGTGCGATTAGATCTTCTTCACGAGAGATGTCTATTTAACCTCCTCAGTCCTGACCTTGAAAATAACTTTTTGTTATTGTCAAGGCCAAGACAGAGGAGATTAATTTAGGTCGTACCATTGGAATTACATTGTACTGCTATTCGTCTTCTTAGCTTGTCGATGGCAAAACAATTTTCATCAGTCATTTTTAAAAAGTTGCGGCCCAGGGCTTTGCGACGCTGACTGCGTTATCACTTGCAATCATTAGGTCCTAGTGAGTGCAGGTGTTAGGGTGCCAGGGTACGATAAAAGATGGTCTATCGTCTGGTAAGTACCGCACAAACAGTTCAAATTATCGGTGTCGGGGTCCGCGAACCGCTACCTGGACATGTTACTGCTATTGCTTAGTAGACTACGAAAAAGAGGCAAATAACGGCTATTGTCGTACAAATACATTACATAATTCTTTTGAACACCTACGTTTCATAGACAAAAAAAACCTTGAATTTACTGATATTTTACTTACAAACGACACTCATTTTAAAGGAGTCCTCCAAGGCAGTTCTCAGGACTGGGTTTTCGGCACGACACCGCATCGTGGCGCCGTCGTCTTCAGGCTGTGGGGACATGGTCAGTCGGCTGGTTGACGTCGTCTCGTTGACGAACTCTTGGTGCTGGAAAAAATGCGCAGTCAAAAGAAGCGTTGGCGCAAGACGGCCTTAGCCACGAAACCCTAAAAAAACAGTTTTTAGGGATGGCTTTTTTTCCCGCATAGTCTTGAAGTATCCTTGGATTGGTCATTTAAAAATATTGTGAGTGTAGGAAAACCATTTTTGTAGGGATCTAATCGCTGCAAAAAATATGAAGCTCTAAAGCGCATTTTTTTGTTAGAGTATGTCAAACCCCCCCCCCCCTTCAGATTAGGAGTACATAATTATAATGAACTTAAAAGGAAAATGGTCACGGCTAAGTAGGCTTTACAAGTTAAAGAGTAGTAGGCGACCAACTTATAAAGGAAAACTTCGTACAGATTCCACTGAACATGACTTTGATGATATTGTCAAGCATGCACTTGGCTGTTTTTTTATTATCTTATAACACTTCATATTTTATTCACCTTTCCTCTTGTGTATTTCCGGTTCTCCTTATACCAGGTAATCTGCGCTGGAGGGCGACTGCCCTCGGCGATGCACAGCACTGTCAGCTCGCTGTCAGCTGATGTCAGACCAGGCTTGTTCACTATCGTCACGGAGGTGGGTCGCACTGTGGGAGGTATTATATCTTGTAATTATGCAAAACATAAGCTCCTAAGTTTAAGGACGTGCAGAAACGCCACATGAAACGATGCGAAAATGACCACTCGACATGGGAAGAGAAGGCAGAAGACCGAGCCGTGTGGCACCGTATGGTTGACCTTTGATTTCGAGGCCAAACGAAGAGCTGCTCTTGACGGCTCTTGCCACAAAAGACCACTACTCAAACGCGAAACTTACTTGTCGTCGGTGCAACCGCACCTTTTAAAGCCAAGATAGGCTACATCAGTCATATGAGAGCACATGACCGCCGCTCTCCCCAGCCGTATTAGTCACCGTACCCGAACCCGGTCGGACAGAAATATCATCATCATCAGCATCTAATCTAAGCATGGGCGGGACATCTGGTTAGACGGACAGTGGCCATTGACATAACAGCCGTTTAAGGAGTGATTTAAAGCGAAAAAGCATGGCCCAGATAAAACGGAAGGACCATTTGTCACGACAAAACTCTCCCAGGCGGAGAAATTAAAACAAAACATTTCATTTAAATTGAAACTCAAGTGTCAAAGTTAATCCAGCTGAATAATGGACAAGTAATCGAGCCGAAAGTTTGTTCTAGCCCCTTTCGGAGATTAATCTTTTATTGACAACCGCCTTATACCTTTGTACAGCGTTAATGGCGAGTGGAATTTATTATGTACGTCCTCGGGTTCCATGGTAGAAGATAAATCCCCGGTTTCTTGTACGCAAACAGCAGGGCCGGATTAACCACGTCGGGGCCTCTACAACCCCTCCTAGGGAACTCTACACCACGCGCGGCCCGACACGCATTTGGCCGGGGTTTTTAGCCTCCTAGGGGTTGAATTTGCATAAATCATGATAAAAATCGGCCAATTGCGTGTCAGGCTACGCGTAGTGTAGAGTTCCGTAGGACGGGTTGTTTACCTACTGCAAAGAACTAACAACTTCATCAAAGTAATTTTCGATTAAATTTTTACGAAGTTTTCCCTTTATGAGTTCGTCGCTTATTACTCGTCAACTTGTTTCTTGTTACCTTGTTAAGGTTATTATATTATGTGCTACTTTAAAGCTTAATATTTCGCAAACGGATCCCTAAATTGAAAAACGGTTTTTCTACACTAATGATATTTTTAAACAACCAACCCACGTTACTCCACACTATGGTGTAGGTGAAACAAAAAATGCATCCCTAGTTTTAGTGTAACCTCCCTTACGTAAACTAACCTAAAAATTTTCTTTTTTAACTTTTTCCTACCGTTTTGCCAGCGTGATTGGTACATTTTTCAGCTTTCTAATTATACTTCTCGTCTCTATGCTAAGCTGCGGACAGACAGACAGACGGGCGGGCGGACGGAAACTATAAGGGGACGAAACCCCAAAAAAATACGTTTTCATCCCCTTCGGCCGCCTACAAAACCAGTTAAGTCCAAACAAATTTAACAACAAACAAGGAAGAAAAACAATTCTTGTCACGTAACTGGTTACGTAGCGTTGGATTCGTATGCGGCCGAAGGGTTTTCATCGATTATTTTGAAATGCATTATACGTAATAAGTTTGAAGAAATCTGGCCACAATGATTTTACTCACTGTACAAATTATAAAATTTCAAAATTTGAGGTTTAATTTTGAAAAAACTGAGAAACAAGAATTTCGGGGAAATACAAAAAAGAAATACTTCACTTACAAAGAAATATTTTTAAAAAATCTCTGGCGCGGGGCAACTAGCCGGTGCGGGGACCCTAGGCAGTTGCCTACTGCACCTTATGGATAGTACGGCCCTGGCTTAGTAGCATAAGATTAGTTGAAAACAACATTGTACTCGGAAAAGAAAAACTAGAATTTGTAGAAGATACCGTTTTTCTAGGCATCACAATCGATTCAAAATTGCAATGGGGTTCTCATATTGTAAAACTAGCACACAGGCTTAGTTCTGCAGCATATGCAGTCAAAAGAATTAGAGAGCTCACTGACGTTTCAACTGCTAGGCTTGTTTATTTTAGTTACTTCCATAGTATTATGTCCTACGGCATATTACTGTGGGGTCGGGCAGCAGACATTGAGACGATCTTTATCTTATAGAAGAGAGCGATCCGATTTATTTACAAGCTAGGTAGTAGGGACTCGTTAAGGGATTTCTTTAAAGAAACCAACATCTTAACAGTTGCAAGTCAATACATTTATGAAAATATAATGTATGTTAGAAAAAACATCAGCAATTTCGAAAGCCATCACAATATTGATACTAGGAATAAACATAAATTGTCATTTCCAGGTTTTAGACTTGCAAAAGTTAATACATCCTTTATGGGGCACTGTGTACGGTTCTACAATAAGATTCTTCAAGATATATTAGAGTTACCACCGACGCGGTTTAAAATTTTAGACTTTGACTTTGACTTTGCTAACAGTCTGTTGTCACGTTGTGTATTACAGTCTACTTAACTGTACATAAAATACTAAATTATAGGTAATATTATAGTATAATGCAAACTTTAGGCTAATAAACAGAATAATATAAATCCATAAGAACCTTTGGTCCCGGTACGCCCGCAACTTTTCTAGAAGCCTGAGAACCGGTTCAGGACCGGAATGCACACTCAGACCGGGTGGCCCGTCGGCCACGATACCAGTGCTGTGCTAAGCGGCGTCACGACTACTACACTATATTCTACGGATTCGTGAATTATTGTGCTTCACTGGCCCGCAACTATCTTCTGATATTCTTATAAGTGTGAAAGTTATTAAACCCCATGTTTGGGTAAGTAGTATACTGTATTTTTATAGCTTAATGCTTGCATTCTTCCAGGGAGCCGATGCATGACATTGTCATGACATTTTTCTCAAGTAGGTGTCCGTGTGGCGCCGGATTAAGAATAGCGTCACTAGATTTCCTTCCGTGGATGTCGTAGAAGGCGAGTAAGGAAATAAATTACCAGGCGATGGGCTGCAGGGTCTTCCTGAGATACTTTTGTGCCTGCATGAAATACACAGCCGCTGGTTTAACGTGAAACATCTCTAAGTAAGCGTTATTTTTTTACTCAAACTGCGCAATGGATTACGCGACTCTGCTACTGCACTAATCAAACCAATCCGAGTAATGGCTACTTTGTTCTACTCAACGATACATAAATTAATTACACACGACACGTAGTTACAGAGATACAGCCCTCGTCGAGGCGACATGTTCTCGTTGCACGCGGTTTTAGCAAGTGACCCCCTACAACTGAATAAGAAGACATTATTAATTTAATTCCGGACTCACTTACTTGCTTTTTTGTCGGAAGAGTCCGACCAGGTTTCGCTCTGATTCACCGAGCTTAATTCAACAGCGTCCTAAGCATGACAGCAGGCCGCCTAGATTCGCCCTATATGCGTTACTGTACCCTCTAATGTATACTGTTAAACGTTGTGTCTTTAGCTATAAGTACTAGCAATAGTTTCAAGCCTACTAACTAAAATGAGTAGTTACTTGAAATAAAATAAATGTTATTATTATTATTAGTAATCATGGAGTTCGCGTCGAGCGAAACCTGGTCGGACTCTTCCGACGAAAAAACAAGCAAGTGAATCCGGAATTAAGTGAATAATGTGTAGTGCTTACGAAAGTTTTAGCTCGAAAATAAGAAGACCATTTGTTAGTGTGCGAGAAACCGAGGATGAATCATGGCTCTGCAACAAATTTATTCATTGTCAAAGTCGTAATATGTCCCCTACCACTTCCAAGTCCGTCACAAGTTTATGGAAGTCGGGAACTTGTGAATGCAAAGTGTTCCAAAGCCGTAATAAGTCTTTGGATGGACGGATGGCCTTTCCTATTCAAAGTTGCTGCTGAAGACTTAGAATTCGCCACACCTTCTTAAGGTAATCATTTATTAATTTGTTATTGCTATACCTATAGTATGTAAAGGTTTATGTAAGTATATTATTATTAAGTGTAAGTATGTAAATGAATATTCATATTTGCATCTACCACCCGTCTCACATTTCCTTCAGCCACTCTCCATCGTCGGTTGCCTGCATGAAATTGCTATAAGCAAAAAGGCCGCCAATGCTGACAAGCAGTGGGGCTGGCTGGGACTAGGCCTTTCAACTTGCGTGGTGTAATAATAATATGTACATTGTAAATTGTTTACTAACATAGCATAAGTCAAATTGTTACTAACACTATATGGGCTTGCCTGAAATAAATAAATAATAATAATAATAATAATTGTACTGAATTTTTGTAAATATTTCATGTTTGTGTTTTTCCTGGTATAATAAAGAATATTCTTATCTTATCTTAAGTTATATGTCCGTCGGGGCTTGCCAATTCGGTAAGTAGGTACTAGTAATAACATAATACATAATGAGCGGTGACGAGATTTGACTCTCCTGTAAGCCAGATAGTATGCCAGGCAGTAATAGTAATTAAAACCATAGATGTCTAACTAGCACTAAAAATAACCCCACGTTCCATTGTGTGATGGCAGTCGGGACTTGTCAATTGTGTTAATAATCGGAGCGAGTTTGGTATTACCCGGCAAAATATCTATGCAGCTACCAACGTCAGACGCGATCTTGCGAGGTACCTAGATATTTCGACGAATTATACATCCAAAATCAATGAAGTCATTGGTTTGAAGTTTTTGTACAAAACCAACGATCAGTTACGCTGTCACTTACAATCGCCTAATCAACGGTCACGTCACGCATTGCACACAGAATGAACCAATCACAGAGTGATTCACTCTGCAGCACATCTTGCGCTCATTTCATTGGTAAAGAGTAATGGTGGAAACAGTTTGGGGCCGTTTTTTAAATGTGAACTTTGTAGAAAGAAATACTTATGGTGTTTCTATGCGTAGATGCCAGGCGTAACAGCAGCCATAACCCTCAAATAGTTTCCCGACTAACGTAGCGATAAAGACTCGTGGTAACCACGGCGGGCTCGTCCCGACGTCTATAGCCCTAATCACATGAATCACACGGACGATTTGCTGGGGCCCTGACCGGCCTTTCAGAAGTGGACGCTGATTACGCGGTGGGCTGGGCTAATAACGCGTCGACTGAGTGCAGTATACAACACGCTACTTGATTCAAAATTGAGGCCGTCAGCAAAAAAGTGGCCTAAGCTTAACACAGTTAGTATGGAGGTACACATTTTCATGAATTTAAATTGAATAATAGGGGTTAAAGTATGAAATTGCCGTTTTATTGCAATAGGTTCTTTGAATTGACATAGAATCTTCATGGTTTGAGGTTTTCGAATGAAACTTTTTTCAAATGGTTTCTATGATGTTCTTTTTTTTTAAAATGTGAAACATTTGAATATCGACTTTCAATTGTTTTTGTTATTCAATTTAGACAAGAAAGATGGATACTGCGAAAATTCGAGTGATTGTGAGGCACCCATTTTTCGTATTTTTTTATTTTATTGATTTGACGCAAGTGAGTCAATATTGTGGGTAAGGTAACGTTAAACCATGCCGCTAATTCCTGGGTAATTTGACTAGGGTCGGCTTCCACTATATGTAAATAGACATACCTCAGCGCTTGAAATCGCCATTCCGCGGTGCGCACGCATGGTGATTAAGCCCATACTCTCTCCCTTAGAGAAGGCCTGTGCCCTACAGTGGGGCGTATATAGTCCGCTTACGTAGAGACACATAAAACATTATTTACTAGATAACTCCAATAATGCCTAAATAATGATAAATTATGCCATTCACAATTAGTGACGTCAAAGTTTGCGCCCAATATTATCAGCATTTTTTGACACTTTTTATCTTGCCCTTTGTTAATACATCCTCTATTTGGTCGAAGTATGTCCGTCTGGGTCGTCCCTTGCCGGCCCTTCCATCCACATTCACTCGATATATTTGTTTTGTCAATATTTGCGTGCATGCAACGACTAATGAATGTTGAGGAAGCGAAAGTGATCTGTCAGGATCGTAGCAAGAGGCAGTCCCTGGTCTCTGCCTACCCCTCTGGGATATAGGCGTGAGTTTATGTTATATTATGTTTTTGTATGTTGGATATCTTGGATATAGTTTATTGTATATACTTAAGAGCGGTGGTAGCGGAGCTGTAGAACGCCGGCTTCTCATTCGGGAGATCGTGGGTTTGAATCCGGGCATGTAATATGTTTTCCATGACTTTGTTTTCTAATCCCCAGTTTCTCGTACACTAACACGCTGTTAATCTACTGTTAACAGCTGTCAATTGGCCAATGTGCATACAAAAAAAAAAACCAATGACAGCTGTTAATAGTAGAATTATAGCTTCTTAGTGTACGAGAAACCGGAGGTAAGTCGCGTAAAAGTTGTAGTAGCAATACCACTCGCTAACGGTGAAGGAGAACATCGCGAGGAAACCCAAGTGTCTGAGGCATTTATATACCTTAGCGCTTGCTACGTACAATGGCCCACCTATGAGGTGGTAGCCCCGGCTGCCTGAGTGATCTTAAACGATCACGAAGGTTAAGCAACACAGGGCGCGTTCAGTGCATGGATGGGTCGCCGTCTATGCCTAACGCTAGTGGCATTTTTCCGAGCGGTTCCGTGCTTCGCAAGGCACGTTAAGCTGTTGGTGCCGGCTGCCGTCGATAGATGGCAGTCGTTAAGCCAAGTCAGAGGCCTTAGGGCGGCTTGACAACTTCTGACAGTAGACGAGCCACTAGTCTACAAGCCTCCGCCAATCCGGACTTGGCCCCCGTGGTGGAGTATGGCCTATACCGTCCTCAGGGAAGAGACCCGTGCCCCTCGGTGGGGACATAATGGGTTGATGATGAGGCTAAGTGCAGAAATCTCAGGTTTAACTGGAACTAGAACATTGTATATACTTACGATGCATATGTACCCTCGCCGCGCGCTCGTGGGGGCTCAGCAGCGCAGTGTTGGTAGCTCGGCAGCGCACGGTGCTCTCCAACCAGCTGCGATCTACCGAGGCGACGCTGATGCGGCTTACGATGACTTTACCGTCGTCCTGGAGCACCGTGTGGTCTTCTATCGTGTCGTTGTTGATCAGCCAGTGGAGTACCGGCTTTGGGCGGCCTGCATGGAGGTGAGAGACTGTGAGTGACATAATAGGAATAGGAAAAACTGGCACAGGCTTATATTCTTTTTGTTGCACTAACCCGTGCTGAGGACAATTTTTAAAACCTATTTAGAGGCTAAAAATTCCACCCATGCCGGGACTTGAACCCGCGACCTCTGGCACGGTTAGCCATAAGTAGGTTTTTGGTACAGGCTTGTAAAGCCGATTTGTTCTAAATCGCCTAGAGGTTAGTCAATCAATCAAACTAACAATCAATTTATTTATTTGTAAAAATAGGTAAATAATACGAGATGTTTTAAAATAAAAATCTGCTCTATGTTTTGCCCTTGGGCATACAAACTTGATTAATATTGCAATGAAAATTATGTGAAATAAAATGTTATTCAAATTGGCATTCAAATTAATAGTAAAAAAGAAAATGTTCAAGTAAGTATGTCAAAAGTTCAGGCCTATAGAAGACCACAAACAGACGTTGGTTTCCTTAGGGTTCCGTACCCAAAGAGTAAGGGACCCTATTACTAAGACTTCGCCGTCTGTCCGTCCGTCCGTCCGTCTGTTACCAGGCAAATATTTAAGGGAAGCTCCCATAAGACAAACGTGATTTTTTTTGCCGTTTTCTGCTTGATATTAATAACGGCAACAGGTAGACGCTTCAAATATATAAATGTTGTATAGATAATTGTACGGAACTCTTTGCGCGCGTCCGACTCGCTCGTGGCCGTTTTTGTTTATTATTTACCTTACAGTAAGTATGAGAAAACGTATAAGTATATAAAGGAAAACATTGTGAGGAAACCTGCGTGTCCTGACGTATATAGACTGCTTTTGTTATGATGGACAATAAAGTGTTCTCTATCTTTATCTGCCTGTCTAAAGCCACATAATATATGGCTATACTAATACTATTTTACTAAGTTATACAAAAAAAATCTCTAGTTATTTTCACCCACGATCTTGATATTAAAATTTGGCTGATGCCTAAATACGCTGTATCTTACTTATGATACAAACGAAGACAGACGCCAAAAGAAAAAGGCGGTCTCTGTACCGAAATATGACTTCTCTCTTCAAAATACCTCATTCGAAATGCAAAAGGCAATTCAGTCTTCTTTCGAGTACGCTTGAAATTTTAATGTTGACTATTAATCAAACGCAAAGGGCGTCTGTTGTCTTATTTCACTTGAAAAGCATGAAGGAATCTAGAAATGGTTTGACTTGGGCTAAGGCTAAGGTTTTCCTAGAAACCATTCTATTACCATTTACATCCCTGCATTTAAAATAATTTACGCTACAAAGTAGACTTTACTGAACTGATGGAATTTTCATTAAGTTCATCAAATAACAGGAAAAAGCATCAAAAGCTAAAAAATGTGTCTTGATTATTAGTTTATGGCATCGAATCAAATCAAACTGTTTTTATTCAAAGTAACACAGAAACTGCGACTCCATAAAAGTTACAAGTTAAATTAGGTGTCCATTACAAAATCTAGATCATTTTGGAGAAAAATAGAGAAAAAAAACTCCAAACTTAGTTTTTTTTTTTGACGGAATGTAATTTACGTACTTAAAATGGCCCTAAAATCTTCTAATCTAATTATTATTAAAGGTTGCTGTACATACGTCTAGCATTCAGTCTCGCTCATGCATTTTGACAATTTTAATAACAACCAAAGACATCTAATATAAATAATCTAATATAATATAAAATCTCGTGTCACATTGTTTGTTATCGAACTCCTCCGAAACGGCTTCACCGGTTTTTTTTTTTTGTATATTTGGTAGGTCTAAGAATAGGTCGTAGGCAAATTAATACGGCGAAACAATGTCTGCCGATTCAGCTACTTTATTTACAAAAATCACACCCAAAACACCAAAATTTTAAAATTACGATAATTTGCATGAAGCTTCGTCAAAAATTTATACAAAACGCTAGCAAAAGGAAACACAAACATAGTTAACGATTGATTTTTGTAAAAAATTAATATATAGCACTGTTTTAGTATTTAAAAATAACTAAATAACTATTTAGGTGGACTAAATAGTTATTTAGTTAACTATTAAAAAATATAATTTTAGAATTATGTTTTCTTTGTCAATAACTAAGTACACAAAAACAAATAATATATGTTTTAAATATCCGTAATTTTATTATCAAATGTGTACTATTTTTTACAATCACTAAACATGATTATATTCTTTTTGTTGCACTAACCCGTGCTGAGGACAATTTTTAAAAACCTATTTAGAGGCTTAAAAATTCCACCCATGCCGGGACTTGAACCTGCGACCACGGGTACGGTTAGCCAGAGGTCGCGGGTTCAAGTCCCGGCATGGGTGGAATTTTTAGCCTCTAAATAGGTTTTTAAAAATCACCAAACATGTTAAAATCTGCTAGCGAGACCGAATTCCAGACGTAACACCAGCCTTAGCAATGTTCCACATAATGTACCATATTCAAAATAAAAAGTAGAAACCGACTACATACAGAATACAATACTATTTTGGAGTTGGTGAACAAATTTGATGTGCTGGTTTTGCAGCTCGGCACCGACTCCACATTATTGTTGTATTCTGAAGACGGTTTTTACTGCACGATTTTCTCGCGAAGACCCTTGATGACATATTTTGTGAATTATATTCTTTTTGTTGCAATAACCCGTGCTGAGGACAAATTAAAAACCTATTTAGCCAGAGGTCGCGGGTTCAAGTCCCGGCATGGGTGGAATTTTTAGCCTCTAAATAGGTTTTTATATTTTGTGACACATAGCAATTACTGAAGAATTGATCCCATCAGGCATAATTTGCTGCTGTCCAGTGTCCATTGAAAAGATCTGTTCTCCATCTCCGAAAGTCAATAGATCTTTACCAAATTAAAATGTGACTTCACACTTATTCACATAAAAAAATAATTGTCAAAATCCGCTAAGATTTCACGCAGTTATGAGAGAACATAGCAAAAAAATATCGTCCTCTTTTGAAGTCAGTTAAAATGGCTAGTTGCATACATTGCGAAGAAAAAGAAAAATGTGGAATAGTATTTGAAATTCGAACGCCTTCTCACAAATAACGGAACTCTATTCATCCATTCAGGAAAGTCAACGGAAGTAGCGCCAGCATAAAGTCTCATTTGTTGCTCGGTACAAGCATGTAGGGTTATTTCTTGTCACTCGATAATAATAATTACACAATAAAGAAAAAATAGTTTTTTTCTTATAATTAGGTGCAAACGTCATAAACAAGTGTACGATGCGCAGTGTACGATCTAGCGTCGCACATTTTGCTTATGCTAGTTTTATCTAAGTTAGTATTGGCTTTAGGCATGTTAAGCAGTTTACATTGTTAGGTAAACTCGTATAATTAGGTTAGTCTATCGTTTACTGTATTAGAGAGAGGAAGTGTCAATATTCTACTTATCTGTAGATTTACCAATATATTTCTTCTACTTTTGGTGCGAGTTTTTTCGACTTCTACGTCACCTAGACTGTACACGCCAAGTACTGAACAAGAGTAAAAAAATAGAAGAGAAGAAAGAAGAACAGAACAGAAGAGTTTGATGTAAAAAAATACATACCTAGTTAACTCAATTTTAACGAATTACCGAGGTTTTTAATATCTAAATTATCATTGCTGGAATCATACTATCCAAAAGTTCGTACGTAACAATGAGTCACGTAAATATATTCTACAATTATTCATGTCTCATTCCGAAAAAAAAAACTTTCAATTGGGTATTTGACAAAATATCAAATGAGTTACTTTTAAAACTGAATTTTGTATGAAAATACTGGCTTATGACGTCACATTCCAGAGCACTCTTTTTATGTTTAATCTATTTAAAAATTGTAATAGCTAGTAACTGACTAAAAGAGATACATTTTCCGAGATATTTTGTAATTTTTGATTTAATCGAGCAAATGAAATAATTTATTGTTGATCATGTCAAATACCGTATTGTCTTCCATTTTTCGGAAGATAATCACTTGTGTCATTGTACCTCGATCTTTTGTTTACGATTATTTGTTAGCAGACAGCTTTCGATGAAAATGTTGCAATGTCACCCCTCATCCCCTTTTTAAAGTTCCGTACCCGAAGGGTAAGGTACCCTTTTACTAAGACTCCGCTGTCCGTCAGTCCGTCAGTCCGTCCGTCTGTCACCAGGCTGTATCTCATAACCGTGCCTTTGTTAGACAGATGAAATTTTCACAGATTATGTATTTCTGTTCCCGCTATAACAACAAATACTAAAAACAGAATAAAATTAATATTTAAGGGGGGCTCCCATGCAACACAAGTTATATTTTTGCCGTTTTTTGCTCGATATTAATAACGGCAACAGGTAGATGCTTGAAATATTCAAAGAATATTTAGTTTTATATTCGCTTTAAAAGTAAATAATTAAATAAAAATAAAATAAATATTTAAGGTGCGTGATGTTTTGCCATTTTTTTTTCGATCTTTGTGTCTAATGTTGTATAGATAATGGTACGGAGTCCGACTCGCACTTGGCCAGTTTTTTGTTTTTGGTCAGTCAACCTACCATAATAATACATATACTGTGAACTTTTCAACTAGCTTCCTACTTCCTATTACGATTCAAGAAACAAAGCCCTTTAAAGATCAGACAGACAAAAAATCTTCTAATTTGTGATACAGACAGACGTTGCTGCCAACGGGTACGGAGAAAAAAGGATAGGACACCAACTTCTTCTGACTATAACGTTTTGAGTATTTCAATAACAGAAGACCTCGGACTCGTTTCACAGTTTTAATAAGAAAACCAAAACTTTCCGAAGAGTTTCCGTCTTTGTTTGTTGTGACATTTAACAAGAAAAACTAGCGGACTGTTAGGTAGCCGAAAGGTCGCTGCTCATAGAGTTTCACAAAATGGTTTGTTTTCAACCGCCTACGTTTGGTGAAAGAATATTTCGTGTGCCGCGGAACCGAGATAAATTAATTCTTATCAAATTGCGTTTACAAATTTCCCGCCTTTTGGTTTCCGCCGCAGTCGGGTAAAAAAAATCTCTTGTGCCCAGTAAAGTCTTGAATATTTTTTAACTAAAACTTTTGTAAGCACTACACATTATCAATTCCGGAATCACTTACTAGAATTGTGGGTCGTACTATTCCGACAAAAAAATTAAGTAAGTGATTCAGGAATTAAGTTAATAATGCCCAATATTTATATATCTAAAAACGGAGCGGTCTGGCTGAGGTGGAGTTTGGCTTTAATATTTAATTATTTTCAACATGACATTAAATAAACCCACGCCTGTATCCCGGAGGGATAGGCAAAGACCGGGTTAAAATATGGTCCTTAAATAACAGAGTTTATGTACTATTGTAAAAATTAGAACTCATGCATTGAACTGGTTTTAATTCCAGACGTCTCCATTTAAATAATCTTTTTCACTTCTCATGCTCTAAAAGTTCGTCTTTATGTCGTGCGTAGGCGACATAAAGTCGCTTTTTATGCTCTAGAGCATAAAGTAAAATCTTCGTCGAAGACCAAGGCAATCGCTGCAACAGCCACACGAACATCTTTAACTTCATACAACAACCTCTTTATTTTATTTCGTTTCGTTCGTATTCTAAGACCAAGGCAAAGATACCAACAGCCAAAGTACACAATAAAATTTAAATATTTCTCATTGCTCTAATGTAACTTTCAATTTTAATTAAATTAGCATTTACTATATTTACATGTTGCTGTTTCATTTCCTCGCAATCGAAGTGAAAAGTAGAGTGTACAACTCGTCCATAAAACCCATTTTACACTCGACTTTATATCTATCCTCGCTCGCAAGCTCGCTCGGATGGATAAACGTCTCGAGTAAAATGGTGCGTTTTATGCACTTGTTGTACAATCTACTATTTCACACCTCCTGCTCGACAATGCCTTATTACGTACCGTCAAATATCATCGTAAAGCATGGCCTTGTCTCTCGAGGGCAATAATAATGAAGAATTTCCCTAGGGAATAAAGTGATTTGAATTTAGAATGTCAAAATTCGCATGAAAACTATGGAGAAGCCCCGCATTGCAATTCGAAATTCGAATTGTTGTTCGAAACTCACCTCTTTTTTTTCTTTTTTTTTCTGAAATACTGTGTCCTGTGACCGCGCGAAACACCAACAAAAAAAAGAAAAAAAGGCGCGAATTGCAAATATAAAAGTTATATTCAATTTAAGTTGCTAAGCCGTAAAAGAGTGTGGACTTTATATTTAATTTCAGGTTTTAATACATATTTTCAACTTATGCAGCCCTGTCTTTTTATTGTCTCCCAGATGGTGTGAAAAGTAGAGTATTCACCTCTGGAATAAAACATGTCTTAGTCTCGGGCGGTATGAACCCCTCGCTTCACTCAGGACTCTACATAACTCCCTCGCTTCGCTCAGGAGTTAAAATTTAACTCCCTCGCTGCGCTCGCGAGTTAACTCGGAGTCCTTCGCTCCGCTCAGGGTTCAATATGCCGCCCATGACATAATACATGGTTTTATTCCCTTAGTACATAATCTACTATTACGTTATAGTAGCCCTTTTGACAAAAAGTAAAGTAAGCATTTCCCAGAAACAGTTTAAGCTGAAAGTACAAATACAAAATACAGGCCCACATTTTCATCAGTACAACATTTTGCCCGCATGCCTTATGTCCCAGAAAACCTATCTTCAATCCAATACTGGATCCGTATTGCTTACAATTCAATTTATCCAGGTAATCTAGGCTTCTTCGGGGCGAAGGGGCGGTATAGCTTATTTATATAAATATCGTAACAGTCGGCGAAGTTACGAAGAGAAATGCCCGCTCGGGCGTGTTTCAGAGACGTCATTTGTAATGCTACGCTTCCGGAGCTAGGGAACAGAGGGGGCGATAAGCAGAGCGGTTAGAGGAGCGATTGATTTTCAATGCTACCTTCTATTTGACGATTAGAACGACCGACGATTTGTACCATTTTCGTTCGTTCCAATGCAATAAATGCAGTAGAATCCACTTGTAAGAATTTAAGAACAATTATGTTTTTTCTTTTTACTCTCTCTCTCTCTCTCTCTCTCTCTCTCTCTCTCTGAGAGAAAGCCTGTGACATACAGTGAGACGTTTAATATTTTTGTATGTAAGTTTTTTCTGTCGACTTGCGATTTCTAAATAAATAAATAAAACAAAGACTAGCGCCAGGTGCAAGACAGAATTTTTTTTATACAAAATTAAGGCTGACTTGCACCGCTTTCTTAAATGTGGAGAAGGAAAATGGCAACTTAAGTGACATTTAAGAAGTGTTGCAAGTCGGCCTAGGTCACTAAACGTACAACGTAAATCTATCGAATAGACTTCTAGGCGAAATGTTCAATCCGCGCTCGCTGTCCCTCATGTCTCGTGGCATCGGAATAGCTTTTAGTTGCTCCTATTCTCCGATTTTAGTGTATTTTTCGCGAGATTGCACCGCCTCGCTCCTTTGTTCGACTGACGTGACTGATTTCATATTTTTGTTTCCTATTATTTTGTTTTCTTCACGGAAGTGGTTTGCAAAGTTTTCCGTGTAGAAGATTAACTGTCGTTTATACTAGAGGCGAATTAAGAATAGCGTCACTCCATTTCCTTCCGTGGATGTCGTAGAAGGCGACTAAGGAAATCAATTACCAGGAGACGGGCAGCAGCGTCTTCCTGAGATTCCAACCGTATACTGCGATCGCCAACCCGCCTGCCAAGCGTGGCGATTATGGCAAAAACCCTTCATGGTTATGAAAACCACGAGGGACGCCTATGTCCTGCAGTGGGCGTCAAATGGCTGATGATGATGATACCAGAGGCTACTGGAGGCATTCAACTAATCAATCAATCAATCAGCCCGTACTCGTCCCCTGCTGGAGACAGGTCTCCCCAAGGCCCATGATCGTGATCCTACGTTCTTTGTCGTGGGTCCTAAAAATCACTATTAACATGATTGAGAGGTTGTACTGACACTTTTTGCAAATTTGATCTGTAAAAAAAGATATGATTTTTTTTTTCTTGGTGGTGCTAGTATTACGTCCTGGACCCCCTTAATATACCAGCGGTATATTATGTGCTGCAGTGGGCGTCAAATGGCTGATGATGATGATGATATGTGTAATGTATACCATATACAAATTTATTTCTAAAATGCGCAATTCCTGAGACTTTGTGCTCTGCTTGGTTTCGTGAGAAAATTTCGGGTTTTCTTTTTTTGTTGCTGATATATTAAATTACCTTCTTTATGTACAATAAAGTGTCCTTCGATTGTTTTTTTTCTGTGTTTCTATGACAATTTGAATAAATGTCTTCTTTTTTTAGCCATCTATTCTGACAGCCTCATACGTGGAGAAATAGAGGGCAGGGGGATAAGTCATGTTTTCCTTAGGTACTGAACACTCTTGCAATGAACAGGACGCTCCGAATTTTCCCGCCCTTATACGTGACCTAAAACTGTGATCTCTATTTTATTAACCGACTTCAAAAAAGGAGGAGGTTATCAATTCGACGCGTATATATATATTTTTTTTTTACTATTTTTTTTTATTTTTTTTACTTGGCTATGTTCCTCCATAACTCCGTCAAATCTTAACCGATTTCGACAATTCTTTTTTTGTTCGAACAGGTATAACGTCCCATTGGTCCCATTTTGATTTGGTGAAGATCTGATGGAGACTTTCAGAGATTGAGAACGGAACTCTTCAATGGACAGCAGTAAATAAGCCCTATTGGGCCCATCCTTTAGTAATATCCGTATGTTTCATAAAATAGCGTAAAAGTAGTCCCAAGTTAATTTGGTGATGTTTTGGTGAGGACTCTCGGAGATGGAAATTTAGAACATCAAATTTTAAACCAACGAATTAAGTAGGGTAAATTATGGTTATAAGGGACTTATTTATTTTTCTCCCGCCCCCACTAAAAATTGAAAAATAAAAAAAATTAAATAAAAAATAAAAACCGACTTCGAAGCACTACAGCACAGTGCTGTAGTGTTTCGAAGTCGATTTTTAATTTTTAATTTAATTTCCTTGTTATTATCTTAAATCCACTACAAAAGTTCGGTACAGAGAACACTTTGTTGTACGAACAGAAAAAAAATATGTAATTTCTTCACTGAGCTAAATTTCTATTATGAATACTTTGTGAATAGGTCGCCGGGTCCAGTCCTTTGTAAGAAATAGAATGTGAAAATAGAAATGTTGAGATTAAGGTCGCCTGGCTACCCATAGGACAGGGAATCCTAGTTTGGGTGCTAGTAACCATTTTATTTTGTAGCCGTTTTACAATAAAGGTTTTTCATTTCATTTCATTTTTGAGGTGCTCTCAAGTTCCAAACTGTATTTAAATAGATAGATAGATAACGTTTTAATACACGGCTAGAAAAAGAATTACAAAATATTATCTCTTATATCTAAGTAATGGGGGCTCTACAGGGGGGCGGGAGGGGGGGTCGGAGCTTTGCTTATTTTTAATGACATGAGAGGTGGGGGCGTCTGGATGGTGATCACGTCAGCAGTAAGTATTTATTTACTTACTTTCTCGGACTTCCAACGAATTTAAGTCGATTTTGCTTTGAACACATATGGCAACCCTACTTGTCTGCGCTTGAAAAAGGAACGCATCTTCACGGATTCCCAAAAAATTATGGGTACGCTAAGGGAATTATCGCGCGCTATTCACTTGTCTAAATTTCTTCCGCCAATGTATTGTTTCGTTTCGGTAGGATTGACGACAAAAAATGCATATGCTTACGTAAGCATGAGGGGGGGGGGGGGGCAAGAGCTTTGCTTACTTTTGCTGACGAGGGGGAGAGGGGGTAAATAATTGTTATAAATCTTCTTACGTAGTACTTGAACGGCCCCAATGTTGTACAATGGCAGTGTTATTATTATTGTTCAGACAGATATTATCTCTCTTAATATAGATTATTTTTATTACTTATTTTTAGCTGATTAATGCCACATTTTGATAGTTCCCGAAAAGTTAGAAGGTAATTTGATTTTGTTAGGTGCAGGAGTGTTTTTTTCTTTGCTCCTCGATACTGAACAAAATAGAAATAACTTCGGTGTTTTATCACGGTGAAATATCATCATCATCATCATCAACCCATTATGTTCCCACCGAGTGGCACGGGTCTCTTCCCTGAGGAAGGTATAGGCCATACTCCACCACGGGGGCGAAGTCCAGATTGGTGGAGGCTTGTAGACTAGTGGCTCGTCTACTGTCAGAAGTTGTCAAGCCGCCCTAAGGCCTCTGACTTGGCTTAACGACTGCCATCTATCGACGGCAGCCGGCACCAACAGCTTAACGTGCCTTGCGAAGCACGGAACCGCTCGGAAAAATGCCACTAGCGTTAGGCATAGATGGCGACCCATCCATGCACTGAACGCGTCCTGTGTTGCTTAACCTTCGTGATCGTTTAAGATCACTCAGGCAGCCGGGGCTACGAGCGATTCGGTGAAATATGGGCTTTATTATTTTACTTTTTATGTTGTATTTTCTTGAGATATACGTAATTTCCCAGTTCGGGAATCGAACCCATGACCTCTGTTTTGGTAGCTAAGCGCCTTAACGGCTAGACCGACGAAGCAGTCAAAAATGTATTTTTACTGTCTTCGGGTCGAGTTGTAGTGGAGAAAAAGGCACCGAAAAGAAAACTGCTCTGACCATCTTTTCTCAAATCATCTTAAAACAAAACTATTATGTTTGACCGATTTCTTTCCGCCTCTTTCGTGCCTCCGTGGGGCACATGGGAGTAACCCGCCCATGATGGATTGTTGGCTCAGAATTATTAGATAAATAATTGCTATTTAGTTTGCCTCTACGCCTCGGGAGAATCACCACAGTTTACGGAGACCTCTTAATATCCCGCCACTAGGTTGAAACGTAGGTGACCAGAGGAGTGGTAAGTACAAACTCGTTAGATTTACTTATTATCCACCAGGGAGATTGTCTATCAATTTGTTCTTAGCATTTTGTAGGGTTCCGTACCTCATAAGACAAAAACAAAATCTTTATAGGATCATAGGATCGGGTCAGCACTAGCTAAGCCACAACCTTTTGCTTTATTTCATGTCATCACTAGTTGAGTCTTACTTTGTTTTGTTTTTTTTTTTTTTTGATGAGGCAATAAATACTTTTTTGTCTTTATCATTTTGATGGTCTGACTATAAAGACTCTTTTTCCTGGGACGGAAAAAGCTATGAATAGCACTGTCTTGACATTATAATCTGGTCCAGAAGGAACAATTTTTTTGACGAAAGAAAATTATCTGGATTTTTTTCTAATTTGTAGTTGATCCCACAAAAAATATCGCTTCTACTTATAAAAAGTCGATCCCACTAAAATACTCATAAGACGAAGTTTAAACTGGTTTATGAAAGGAATTCTGGAAACCGGCTTTAACTTCGTCTTAAGAGTGTTTTAGTGGGATGGACTTTTTGTAAAAACGGTATTGTTTATAAAACCGATTAAAATAGTCTGTGATGGAGGTTTTACAAAGAAAAGTCGTAACCACAGATTAAATAAACTGCATCTTGGGAGTGCCTTAGAGGAATCCTGTTTTTATAAATAAGACCGTAAGACTGTAGGTTTTTAAGATGACGAACTTATCTCCGCAATGTAGGAGAACTGTCTTTTTTACGGCAAAGTTAAGTTTATCAAGAATCTCTAGGGCGCGATTGCTGCTCGTACTTGACAGTTTTTCATCCGAATGTCGGCAAATAATGATAATAACTTCCACAAAACACAATCACTTGTCCAGGGTCCCAAACTAGGATGCCCTGTGCTATGGCAACCAGGCAAGCACATCACAAACTTGAAAATACACCCAGACTGGGGCCATGTGTACAAATGTGCGGTGGCCCCCAGCGGGAATCGAACCCACGACCTCGGGTGGGCTCGGGTGTATTTCCATGTTTGTGATGTCCTTGTCTGGTTACCATAGAACAGGGTATCCTAGTATGGGACCAGGTCAAGTGATTGTGTTGTGCGGAAGTAATTATTATGTTATTTGTTTTCAAGTTGCGTACATTTGCGAAGTAGGAAACCCGACTGTCGGAGGTGTCCACATGCCTCAGCGCATTCATTATCAGCCATCTGACGCCCAGTGCATGATAAAGGCCTCCTTCGTGGTTTTCATAACCTATACATAAATCGCTACGCTTGGCAGGGTTGGGTTGGCGATCGCAGTATGCGGTTGGAATCTCAGGAAGACGCTGCTGCCCGTCTCCTGGTAATTGATTTCCTTAGACGTCTTCTACGATATCCACGGGAGGAAATGGAGTGACGCTATTCTTAATCTGGCGCCACACGGACTTAAACAGCGCATTAAATTGCCGTATAGTCTTACGAGTATTACTGCAGAACTTGGATACGTGTCTGTATAAATATTCTGACACGTTTGGCGGCAGAGGTGCAGTCCCACTGTCACGCCGATGCCACGCCGTTGTGATCCTTATTACTCTTGGGGCTTAGCCCGAGACGACTCGAAGTAGATGCGTTTAGAAGTGTCACTGCAGTTTGTATCGACCATGGATGTAATCGACAGATTCAATTCTATGTAGGAGATAATATGATTAAATATATATATATTTTTTGTTTCTGTTGTCAAAGATTTTTTTCTTACACTCCTCTCTCAGAGAGAGAGTGTGGGCTTAATTACTACTTGTCCCCACCGCGGATTGGCAATTTCAAGCGCTGAGGTATGAGACCACCTCAGACACGCAGCTTTCCTTGCGATGTTTTCCGTGAAGGAATCAATACATCACGTTGAAATAAATTTCTGATTTCTGAACCTATATCTAGTCTAATGTCAAAGTCAAAGAATTTTTTTTTATGTATTTCAGAAACTGGCACTCGATGAACATTAAAAACTGAACGTGGGTGGCCACTTTGAGCAAGGTTTACATCGTTGTGGAACAAAACCACACCATATTGTTACCATAATAAAATCTGTTATTCGGATATCAAAATTACTAATGAAACGGTATAAACCTCACCCCCTTTGATTTGCTCCAAAATCTTCCATATCGCCTTAGCATACAGTGTCGAGTTTGTTCGCTTTTTTTGTTTCCTTTGCCTTGTATGTCTAAGTGGCGATAGATAAATATATTTCGTCTTCTTCTTTTCTGCTGTTTACACAAAAAAGGAAGTGTGCCCTCGAGTTAGAGGTTTTTTGTCCCAGAATCGTGCCATAAGTTAAGTCGAGCACTTTCTTAGTACGCTCGGACAGAGTGACCTATTTTAGCAACTTAGATGCTACTCGTATCGTGTACACCGGCGATCACAGTACAAAAACTGCCTGTTTACATCAAAGTGGACTAAGATCGCCGATGTACACGATACGTGTAGCATATTAGTTGCTAAAATACATCACTAAGGTCGTCAAAATATAAGAAGCCCGTTTTGGCTACAAAAACCATAGAATCTAACCCAGTTTGAGATCAAAAACATTAAAAATCTAAACTATGAGTAACTTTTCGGGTTACAAAATCTGTTTTTTCTTTCGAGCGTTAAATGATATGCCAGAGTATGTGTCTTTTTATGTATACGTTCGAGTAAATCCAAAGGAAAATGCATTTTTGTGTAGCTGGCAAAACGGGCTTCTTACATTTCGACAACTATAGGTCCGAGTGTGCCGGCTTGAAGCCGCGTTCTCACGATGTTAGTACACTCGGAGAGACTTACCTATTTTAGCTACTAAGATATTAATCCTATCGTGTATACCGGCGATCTTCGTACGCTCTGCGTAAAAGTGCATTCGGGCCGTGTTCTGCTCGTCTTAGCTGACTAAGAGGAAATTATAGCTAGTAATGAGGTTTAATATAATTTGACTTCCGTGTGGCGCCGGATGAAGAATAGCGTCACTCCATTTCCTTCCGTGGATGTCGTAGAACGCGACTAAGGAAATCAATTACCAGAAGATGGGCAGCAGCGTCTTTCTGAGATTCCAACCGCATACTGCGATCGCCAACCCGCCTGCCAAGCGTGGCGATTATGGCAATACCCCTCATGGTTATGAAAATCACAAAGCAGGCCTATGTCCTGCAGTGGGCGTCAAATGGCTGATGATGATGATGATAATTTGACATTTCGATATTTTTATTTGCTGACATTGACATGTTCGAAATTGTATTATTTCTGTAGTTAGTTTTTAAGATTTCATACACAATGCATGTTGTTTTTGAATAAATGAAATGAAATGAATGAAATTAACTGAAATTGCAGGTACAAAATGGCGCCAATAGCAGAAACTCCTACGTCTCGTAAGAATAAGTGAAGTGGCAATGAAATGTTGACGTTAATGGAGTTTTATGAAGCTGGTGTGGAAGTGTTGTAAAATGTATGGTTTCCATATTGTGACCAAACTTTTTTTCTCTTTTATCTTTATACCTCTACTGTTAAATTTTGACAGCATAAATATTTGTAGTAGTGAATTCTTGGTAATTTTTGGCATCAGCTGCAACATCGTTTGCAATAAAACGCCTGAAGCCAAACTATGAATTCACTAAGATGGGTGTACACCACCTTCCGGGTGGACTTCAGTTTTTAGTTACTAAGATGAATCATTCGATGAATCTGTCCGAGCGTACTAAGATCGTGAAAACACGGCTTTATCCTTTGTAGTCAATAACGAGGGGCATGTCAGTGAAAATTAATAAGGCTCCAACTTTGTCGTTTTACAAAGGAAAGTATTATGTTAGTTTAGCCTGGCCGATGCAGACCATTAGTGGTAGTCAACACAAGAGTAGTAGGTATGTAGGTAGTGTGCGCTGTACGGTACAGGGTATTTTTTCAGTAGCCTGTATGTATACGGCCCAGTGCAGGACAAAGGTCTTCTCTCAGAGAGAGCACTACGCGCGTGGGGATAGTAAAAAGATGCCATTTTAAATAATGGCGAATCACTGTTATTTTATAAATAAATATGTATATTTGTACCCTATACAAATACGTCCTACTGCAAGGCGTCCCATACAGGCCTTCTCTCGGAGAGAGAGTATGGGCTTTATCATCACGCGTGCCCACCGAGAATAGGTAATTTCAAGCGCCGAGGTATGTGAACATCTCAGGCACTCTGGTTGCCTCACGATGTTTTCCTTCACGGTTAGTGAGTGGTATTGTTAAAGTACAGGTTATATACATGGTCATTTCTAAAATGCGCAGTTCCAGAACACGCTAATTAGAGTTTGAGGTCAGCAACAACTTTTTTTCTATGAAGTTTTTGTCAAGTTTCCTTTTTAATATGTATAGGTGTTTAGAAATTATCCTGTATTACATGTAGGAGTTATACATACATATTATACATACGCTGATTTCTAGGTGGTTTAAAAGCCGCGGTTATGTAATTAGTAATTTAAAATGTCATCTATTTAGACTATTACTTTTAAGTATACACGTAAATTAAAGAAAATAGTTGAGGAATCTTGCTTCGAGTTAAAAAATATTGTTTAAAAAAATGCGGTAACAATTAGTACTGCCTCTCCGTCTAACAGAACAATGACCCGCGGACCCGCGGCACGCACGCACCGCTCTGGATGGGGCTACTAATGGTTCTAATAGATTCGAGTTTATGTCGAGATATTTCTGAATTGTGATAAAAAAAAAACTAGCGTATTCGATAGCTATTGTCACATACGTTCATTTTGCTATGTCTTTCAAACCATCCAAAATTAATGCAGTATAAGGTAATAGGTTTATCCCTACCTCGTGTATTTTTATTATATTAAGTATTGCCTATCTGTGGGAAATGCTGAGGAATTGGCAAAATGTACTATATTGACTCTAATATTTTTTATGTTATAAAACCTAAAAGATAAATAAAAAAAAACGCAATTCCTGAAATTAGTTAGAATTCGTGTTGCCACAACTCGTGTTGTCACAGCCGCAGCAATATAATATTGAACACTCGGCCAGCGTGTGATCGCTGTTTGCGGCTTACGTCAATTTCCCTTTGGTTTCTACATGGAAAACCGACACTCCTGGGGTCGTTGGCGAGCGTTGGCCACAAATGGCAATACACGTCAAAAGCCTTTGTAATGGAGCCTTTAGTTGTAGCAACTAAAGCCTGCTTTTGTGGAGTCCATATTTAGATACATAAAATTACGCCTGTAATAATCTGTAGTGTAACTAACAACCCGACTGCTGAGCATTAACTACTAAACAGGTGCGACCAACCTAGGTACCGCAATGAGTTACGATGTTTGTTGGAGCATATTGGAATGAGCCATTGTCGATCTACGCGCCACCTATCAGCAATTCGATATACTAATAATATTATCACGACATCGTCGACCAACAGCAATCAAGAGAAGTGACGTGATCTTGTGTGTGATTGGCTCAATTATGTTCCCTGACCCTCTCTCCTCGAAATTTGTTACACGTATTACATTCGCAATATTTTTCACCCCGCATGTGGTCGTATTATTTTCAAAAACCAGAAAACTCAAAGTCTAGGTAGGAAAACTAAACCCTAAGCAGCAAGGACATACAAACAGCTCCATTGTTGAATTTTTATCCCACTTCCTTGGAAGTTAAAGGTCAGCAGTCGGGTTGTTGTTATTTTTTATTTCAGTTTTTTTTTAGTTTTGTAAGTATTTTTAGTGATTTTTTTAAATTTCTTTGTTAGGTTTATGCTGATTTCATATAGCCTATAACACTCGCGCAAACATGACGAACCGATTGAGGTCTTATTTATCAAAATCTGACCTTTGGTTAAGGAGTTACAGGGGAACATAGAATCGGGCATACTTACATACATACATACAAGCCAAAAACATTACCCTCCTGTTGGGCTTTGCCGCAGTTGGATAAAAAAGTATACATGGCGGACTTACGGCCACTTACGTCTACTCACCTCCTCTAAGTTCGCAGAGCAGAGTGAAGTTCCCGCCTTCTTCGAGCGGGCCCACGACGCCTGCCACGTCACGTCCAGCCTCGTCGTACAGCAGCAGCTGATGGGGAGGCACTGGTGGGAATCAGAGACAAGATACAGAACCCGACAAAATACTTGGACAATCAATACTCAAATGACTAGAGCCGTTTTTACACACACACAAATCAAAGCTGCATATTCAGTAGCTAACTCACACGTTAGCTTAAGTAGAGTTAGTAAACTTACTTGAACTTTTTTATATTAGTTTTAATGCGTAATTAAAGGCGATATTACACGGTTCCTTGAAAATGAAGCAATTCCATAGAAAATAATTAAACAACTACCTATTTACACAGTAGGTAATCATTTGTGACATTCATTATTAATTTTAGCGATGTCGCGCCAACAACTCGTACGCGCGGGAGTGTCACTAATCTGCGACCAGGTTTGATTAATAAAAAAAGAAAAATATACTTTTTATTTTCAACTTTATGAAAGTCTCCTCTTCCTCTTCCGTGATACCGACAATATTTCAGTCCTATGTTTGAAAATGTTAAGGAAAATTACGCCACGTGACTGCCACGCCACTTAAACATAATTTTAAAACAAAAAAATAGCCCGATCGTTCAATTTCCGTGTTTACATTTTTCAATCTCATTGAATGATTGTCAATATTGAATCAATTGCATTGAAAACGTTCGTCAAAATATAGTTTTCAATGAAATTGCGCAATAGCACTGAAATGTATTTAGACCCTTCCATGCAATTAAAAGCGGTGGTAGCCTAGTGGGTAGAACATTGGACTAAAACGGGAGACCCAAGTTCGATTCCCAGTGCGGGCATGTGATGACTTTGACCTATGACTTTCCTTTCTAAGTTATGTACACTTGTGAAGTTATAGTAGCAATACCACTCGCTAACGGTGAAGGAAAACCTCGTCAGCAAACCTGAGTGCCTGAGCTATTCACATACCTCAGCGCTAGAAATCGCCAATCCGCAGTGGGCACGCGTGACGATTAAGCCCATACTCTCTCTCTCTCTCTCTCTGAGAGAAGGCCTGTGCCTTTTACGTTTACTTTGTTTTTCTGTGACAATTTAAATAAATGTCTTCTTTCTTTTTTTCGTTAATATAGCTCGAAGAATTGCTCAGTTGAAGTGGCAGTGGGCGGGGCACATAGCTCGGAGATCTGATAGCCGTTGAGGAGTAAATGTTCTGACCTAGCGACCGCGGACCGGGGGACGCAGCGTGAGAAGGCCCCCACCAGATAGTCTGATGACCTGGTTGCGGTGGCGGGGAGTCGCTGGATGCGGGCGGAACAAGACCGGGAAGTTTGGACAACCATGAGGGAGGCCTATGTCCTACAGTGGGCGTCAAATGACTGATGATGATGATGACGATGATTTTTTATCGCATATGGATGCTGTCACTGTCTTAATAATTGTTTTTTTTTTTTTTCGAAAATTCCAAAAAACTTCGAATCACGTGCGCGGGGTAGAGATATGACTTAATGTTACTTTTTATAACCAATTATTATTTGTTTGCACCCAAGACAACATAATATTACTATTAAATAAAAAAAATCCATATATTAGTGACCCACCCTAATAGAGATGCTGTAGACGCTAAAGATTACAGAGAGACTTTGGAAGACGGAACAAGAAAGAATATCAATATCCAGAAACAGACAGTACAAGGGCAGAAAACTGAGCACTTACCAACAACCGTCAGCCGTATCTGAAAGTTCCTCGTGGGGCTGTTCTTGAAGTCCACCCTGCAGCGGTAGATCCCCTCGTCGTCCAACTGAACGGCGTCCACGGTCAGCGCCGAGGGCTGCGACATGGTGACGAAGTAGGCGCGCCTTCCGAAGGCCAGCGGATCCGACCAGTGCAGGGCCTTGTTGAAGCTGCGCCCGCGCACGTCGAAGCTGTTGGGGGAAAGGGGCTTCAGT
Organism: Yponomeuta malinellus; assembly: GCA_947308005.1. Classification (NCBI taxonomy): domain Eukaryota; kingdom Metazoa; phylum Arthropoda; class Insecta; order Lepidoptera; family Yponomeutidae; genus Yponomeuta; species Yponomeuta malinellus. The sequence continues at coordinate 15,947,807 of OX371012.1, forward strand.
TTGAGGGCGTAAGAGTTATGTTAAGTGAGAGCGTGATGTTAAGGAAACGGTGGAAATTATCTTCTTCTTCTCGGTAATTTATCTCATAAGGGAGCATAAATAAATAAATCAAATCAGAAATTGTTTTTTTTATTTCATTTATTTAAAATTTATTGAATTTCAATGTACAATTATAATATGTCTTCGGGTCGAATTCTAGTGGAGAAAAAGACAACGAACAAAAAACACCACTCTGACCATCTTTTCAAAAATCATCTTAACACCATAGGGCCTCAACCACAGATTTCCACTTCTGACGGTGATTCGCGGAAGTTTATTGGATGCATTGAGATGTTAAATGGTAGAATATTTTGTCTTTTTTATGCAGGTACAAGGTAAAGGACGATGTTGCCACATGATGACTTATGGCTGTGAGACCTGGTCGCTGACTATGGGCCTCATGAGAAGACTTAAGGTCGCCCAACGAACAATGGAGAGAGCTACGTTAGGAGTTTCACTGCGTGATCGAATCAGGAATGAGGAGATCCGCAGAAGAACCCGAGTTACTGTTATAGCTCGAAGAATTTCTCAGTTGAAGTGGCAGTGGGCGGGGCACATAGCTCGGTGAACTGATAGCCGTTGGGGCGAAAATGTTCTGACCTGGCAACCGCGGACCGGACAACTGCTGCCCGTCTCCTGGTAATTCATTTCCTTAGTCGTCTTCTGCGACATCCACGGGAGGAAATGGAGAGACGCTATTCTTAATCCGTCACCACACGGAAGTTTCAAAAATAACTGACTATTGTTGAGATTCATATTCACTTTTTGAAAAAACGTTTCATAAAAGAAGATATGATTTATTACGTTGGTGGCGCTAGTTAGCTCCGTGTATGCCGTTAATTACCATGCGTATTCGCTGAGGATTGGCGATTTCAAGCGCTGAAATATATGAACGCTTTAGACACTCGATAAAGACAGATCGCACCAACAGGTAAACATCTTTCCACCATGACATCTCTCTATGTTTCTTCTACGTTTGAGTTGGATTAGAGTAGATAATGCCCCTACCCATTAACCAGGGCCATGGTATATACATTTTGGTCTTTAATTTGGTATGTAATTTGCGCATGCTGTGGACAACTATTATTAAAATTGCATTTAGTTACGGCTTTAGTGCATGTTAATAACATAACGATGTGTTAATATAACCTTGTTGGTGACTTTAAATAAATAAAATAAAGACTATCGGTGTGTCAGGAAACTTAAAACTTATAAATCAGTTTCAAAACTAGCAATCACGGCAACCACTATTGTAGTAGAACTGAAGGTATCGGAAAAACTCCGGAATTTCTGCGGATAAAGCAAAAAGAATTCGCGCTAGAATTTACGACCACCTTACCTCCGTGTTACAAAAGCCTTAAATAACACATGTCGTTCGCTACCCCAGCGCTGCATTTCTAACGACAGCGGGAATGTATGGAACAAATCCCACAGCCATTTTTAAAGCAGCAGTGTTGTTGATAAGTCAAACGAGCAATGTACGGGGCGTTCTGAATGCAATCTTTGCTACGGCATGGAAACGTACAGTAGTTCTCTTCCTGGTAGTCTTCAAACAGGATAATTCATATTTATCATCATCATCAGCCATTTGACGTCCGCTGCAGGACATAGTCCTCACTCATGGTTTTCCAAACCAGGAGGGGTTTTGCCATAATCGCCACGCTCGGCAGGCGGTTTGGCGATCGCAGTATGCGGTTGGAATCTCAGGAAGACGCTGCTGCCCAACTCTTGGTAATTTATTCCCTTAGTCGCCTTCTACGACATCCACGGGAGGTAATTCATATTTATAAGCAGCCTATATACGTCCCACTGTAGGGCCTTCTTTCATGGAGAGAGTATGGGCTTATTCACCACGCGTGCCCACCGCGGATTGGCGATTTCAAGCGCTGAGGTATGTCAATAGCTCAGACACTCAGGTTTCCTCGCGATATTTTCCTTCACCGTTAGCAAGTGGTATTGCTACTATAATTTCACAAATGTACATAACTTAGAAAATCATAGATTACTATATATAGAAAACAAAGTCATAGCTTAGTTCAATGTTCTACCCACTAGGCTACCACCGCTCTTTCAAACAGGATAATAATAAATAAACAATAATCACAACAACTTCCACACAATACAATCACTTGACCTGGTCCCAAACTAGGATACCTTGTGCTATGGTAACCAGGATTAACTTTGGCATTTGCATCTACGATATGAGATGAGAACGGCGTCTAGTGAAACCTTCACTCACACTAGATGGATGAAGGGACCACTCGGACGCTGCAGTGTCTGGAATATTGTTTTTTAGATGGAGTAGGCTTGGCCAGCACCTATACCATCCTGATAGCTTAGTCGGCCTAGCCCACAGGAAAGACAAGTCAATAAGTGCGGAGCCAACTCAGCCGCGGGTTTCATCACGATGTTTTCCTTCACAGTTAGCGTGTGGTATTGCTACTACAAGCGAGCAGATGTACGTAATTTTGAAAATAAACAAAGTGTTCAAACAGGATTAATTACAAAAGAAACATGCCCTTAAAACAGAACATCCACATACAGAACATTGCAGAAGTCTCCTTTTAAGTAAATATTTATCTGTACTAGGAGGCTCCGTTCTTTCTACACGATAATGTATGAAGTGAATTTTAATGTGTTAATTTTTTTCAAGTATCTGTTTTTTTTTAATCTTTGTTTTATTTAGAGGCTTTGATCACCATGTGATCATGTCAGCCCCATCAGACCAAATCAGAATATGTATTCTTACACTAACTTTAACACTAAAATTATTACTATTATCAAGTATCTGTTTTATCTTTTTGCTCGATTTACATGTAATTTGCATGAAATAAATATTTTAACCGACTTCAAAAATAGCAGTAGATTCTCAGTTCGCCCATATACATTTTTTATACTGTTCAGCGATAATTCCATACCACGTTGTTCGATTTCTTCAATTCTTTTTGTTAAGAGGGTACCTCGTAGGTCGTCCCATATAAATTTCGTCAAGATCGGTTGACGGGATGCCTTATAAAACCATCAAACTCTTAAAATTAGCAAAGCGGCGGTATTGTGGACACAACCATTTCGCGACAAAGAATACCGTCAGCGCCACCTAGTGTAAGAATTGCGAACAAGTCTTTTGTTTACTGCGTATTTTAAAAGGCTCGCCCACCTGCTGCCATAATATATAATTACGAGAACGGCATTCTCACGTGCCCTCAGTGTGCACGGAGTTTCGCCGTGAAGATAGGCTACATAAGCCATCTTCGAGCGCACCAGCGCCTCATCACTGATTAGGGGTCGCCATGGCCGAAACCGGTCGGAACAATCATCATCATCATCATCATTTTAAAAGCGGTTCTTTTTAACCACCGACGCAACGTAAGGAGAGGTGTTATAAGTTTGAAGCCTATGTCTGTGTGTCTGTACGTTCCGTCGTAGCCCCTAAGCGGATCAAGCAATTTCGATGCGGTTTTTTTTTATTGAAAGCTAGATCGATCGAGATGGTTCTTAGCCATGTTTGATGGAAATCCACTCAGCCGATTATGGACATGGGCAACTGCCTGACAAAACGGTAAGAGATATAGGGATGATGCTTTGGCTAAAACAACGTAGGGTGTACGTTGTTTTAGCCAAAGCAAGGGAAAATTTAAGTGCGATAAAAAAATGGCGGAAAAACATGGCCGCAAAAAATTTTGTTGCTTTCATTTGGCTGAAATTAGCGACATTAATGCGGTTTTACTTTTTGAGAGCTAGTTTTTTGTGTCGGCGTTTTTTAAAATGTTTAATTTGTTTTTATATTTATCGACCAGTTAAGTAAATAGAACAGGCGTGAGTTTATGTATGTATATCATGCTACTAGTTTTGCAAGTTAGCAACCGTGCGTTGGAAAATCATGAACATCAATCAAACTCAGCCATCCACGTCCGCACTGAGACGTCTCAGCTTGATATAATTTACTCTTAGCGCGACCAGTACACTTGGCTAGACGTACAATCAACAACACAATAATCTTCATTGTCACGTGGCGTGAAGTCAAAATGGAGAACTTGCACTAACAAATGTTTTAATAGAATAGCAGAGGACACGTTAAAAGTTAATAAACGTGGTACTAAAACGCGCCATAAAAATCGACCTTAGACTATGACGTCACTCCCTAACGTGACGCCAATAATGTATGAAGCGTTTATCAAAATTTGAGTTACCTCGTAAAATAATGTTTTTATGCATGTATACCCTTGTAAGAAAACGTTCAGAATTAAATGACAAAACGAAATGTAATAAGTCTTATGTTATTAGAGTAATTTTATTTTTCGTGTACTATTTTGTGACCCCGAAAACCCCGAAATTTTTATTGTTTTATTTTTTAATTTTTCCACGGTATTTATATAATTTCAATGGCATAGAAGTAATGTCACTCCAATCTTAGTTAGACGCATGTTCCTCTTTATGTCCAGTCATATATCGTCAACATACTTCACATGACGCATCATTTATCAAAATAGATTCAGCTGCTTGGCCTCTGCGTGGTTATAAAGAAACAATACATACATAAGAGTGAAAAATATAACTCTCCTTTGCTTTCGCAGTTGGGTTGCTACTTACTTAGACCTGAGATTTCCGTACTTAGCCTCATATTTGGGCCATTGTCAGTAGCAAGGCTGTGAAATTACTCCAGCTAGCCTCATTCTCTTTCGAAGAGGCCAGGAGTGTCATTGCTGGCCTGAAGGGATCCCAACTTCCGAATTGTGGACCACCCATTGCTTTTCCACGCTCGCACAGTGAACGGTCACGTTGGCGGATGCTTCCTTCTACTTGAGGCATCCCCGGCATATCGGACTGTCGGTCAGTCCCATGGTGTGGATTTGTCTATTCAGTGAGCAGTATCCCGTTAAAAGTGCCACTGCTTTGCGCAGGTTTTATCGCCTCAGACGCCGCAGGTTACGTGTAAGGTGTTTTAAGATTGTTGTTAGAGCCCCCCTGGCTTGTCTGCATTTTGCTTGCGTTTTCCATAGTTGGGGATGCTGACAGAAGTCGGGTAAGTGATCTATCTGTGTGTCGAGCCGCAGCATGTATTTTTCCTACTTTTGTAAGAATATTGACTACTGTTTCAGCGTTGCAAGTTGTTGATTACACTCATGGGATTTTGTTAGGTACGTAGGTACTCGTACCAACTTATGTATACATAACACATAATATGACTTGAAAATTTTAATATGGTCCGATTGGAGCTTTTTTCGCTGCCATTTTCTCCACTTCAAACACAAGGCAACGGCTAACATTGCATATCGACATTCAACAAACAGAATGTAAATTCTTTACCTTGATTTTTTTTCTGATTGCTATCAATCTAATTGTACTGAGTTCTCGAAAGTCACCGTGCAAAGCCTTCTGCACCTACTCAAAGTCTGGCTCCCAAACGCGGGTCTAATGGAAAAATTATGCAGAACGTTAGAATTTTTACAGCGCAGCTCGCTCGGCTCCGAATTGAAAAGTTTGACGTCCACAGTCATAGCTCAGATTCTACACGCTGTAAATGCAAAATAGTCGAGTGACGAGTGGAGATAAGGTGGTGTTCGCTACTTTGTTGTTTTACAGTGAAAGAGAAACAAAGGCGATTTGTTAAAAATTTCCTAGAGATTCTATTTGATAGAATAGATTTATTTTTAACTAGCTGTCACGGCAAACTTCGTACCGCCACAGAATCCGTTTATACGACGCCATCTATTTTTAAAACACAACGCGTTCGCTCGCATAGCGACATCTATTTGAAACTTTAAACAAATATTATGCCACGGGAAGGTATTACCGCGATATCAAGTATGCTTTGTCTCAATTCAGGTCCTTGTCTATCTTGTAATAGCCGTTATTGCGTTATTGAGTGACAAACATCCAAACATCTTCACAAACTTTCTCATTTATAATTTTTCTTATTATTAACTTATTCGAATCTTGTAAATCGACCTTCGATACAAAACAACTACTCCTTTTGGCCTTTGCATCTACGTAATGAGATGATTTATACAGTGTCCAGTGGCTCCTTCCCGCGCACTACATGGGTGAAGGGACCACACGGACGCTACAGTGCCTGGGACATTGCCCAACCTATACCATCCTGATAGCTTAGTTGGCCTGGCCCACAGGAAGACAAGTCATATGTGCGAAGCCAACCAAGCGGCGGGTTTCCTCACGATGTTTTCCTTCACAGTTAGAGTATGGCATTAACGTTGTGTGTTTAGTTTTATTTCTCTTGTGCATATTATGTTACTGATCTGTTTATTTTGTTTCTGTTATGTGTCTTGTTGGTATAATAAATGTCTTTCTTTCTTTCTCTTTCTTCAAAATAAACAAACTCATACGTACATACGGACTGGGAATCGAACCTAGGTCTCTTGCTTCCGATCTCTTGCTTGCCATCCACTGTTCTACCCACTGGGGTACCACCGCTTCAAAACAACTCCACAAGAACGTAATTACAGAATTCAAGATTGGCATACTAAAGCGTTCACGAGACTAGGCACAATTTCTGGCTAGGCACACTTCCAGCCAGCACGCATTAATTCGGCCCAATTATAACTTCCACCGGCGATATACAGTTTTGGGACTGGATTTGGTGAGCTCCGTTTTCATGGAATTTCAGTGACTGTTAAGAAACCAGACGCATACATGTATCGTTTGCAATAGATGATACGTAGGTAGGTAATCGTCTTCAAGTTAACGTAGAACTAGGTGTGCAGTTGATTTCAGTGTGAAATATGATTGTTCTGACACTAAGGCCTACCTACTTGCACCACTTCTTAAACGACACTTAAGTCGCCATTCAAATCAACTTTCCCTGTGAAGAATTTTAACTAAGTGCCTTTAAGTTTAAGCCTCATTTAAGAAAGTGGTGCAAATCAGCCTTACTCACGGTTTCGAGTACACTAACAATTTGTTACCACCTCTCAATTATTTTTTTTGTATGCACTTTGGCTAACTGACTGCTGTTAACAGTAGGCCTGTTACATTGTTACATTATTCTGATCTGTAACAATCGGTTATTGTTAGTGTAAGAGAAAAAGGATATTTGGGGATTCTGAGATGACATACGAATTTACTCAGTTTGAATCCGATTTTTCAAGCGTTAAAGTTATGTATGTATAAAGAAATAAAATAAATAACTTCCATACAATACAATCACTTGTCCTGGTCTCAAACTAGGACACCCTGTGCTATGGTAATCACTCAAGGACACGGACAAGGACATCACTAACATGATAATACACCCAGACTGAGGTGTATAAATAAATATCTGTACAAATGTACAGCGGCCCCCAGTGGGAATCAAACACACGACCCCCGGGGTGTTAATCGGACGTGATACTGCTAGACCAACAGGTAGTCAATGCGTCTTCGTATTTCAACGTAAAGAATTTACACTCTGTTTGCTGAATGTCAATGTTAGCCGCTGCCTTCGGGCCGTATTTGTAGTGAAGAAAAAGCAACGGGAATAAAAAATACTCCACTCTGACCAACTTTTCTCAAATCATCTTAAACTTAATACATCATCTTTGTTCCTGTCTAACAAACTAAAGAAACTAACAAAACGAGTGTCGCTGACTTATTGACGTCACGAAAAAACCACATGGCTGGCGTCATTTGGCAAGTTATTAGTAAAATGTCGCCAAAAAGTTTCAAATAAAATATAGGGTAATAGCACCCTGTTTGCGCCTGCCAAAAAGTCTGTAACCTCCTTACTACTTCTAACTTATTCTTTTTCTTTTTAACTGCGCCAATTCACATTTCTTTGAAAAAATAGTAGTTTTATACTAAAATTAAATTGATATTGTTTGAAAACTGATATGAATTCAAGCATAAATGGAGCTTATAAACTACTGTGTTTTTCAAGAACATATAAATTAGCGCAAATAAAAGTCTAAATTAACGCATCATTAAGGATAAACATAATTTCAGTGTATTATTATGTAAATTTGTTATGTAAATATGTAAAAATTACTTTCAATAAAGTGCCTGCTCTGGGATGCCACATGTGTCTGTTCACTTGCTCCGTCTCACTTAGGCTCAACGGCCATTTCTCCTGGGGCTGCTGCGGAAGCGGCTGCTAGTCACAAATGCTCCAAGTACAGCTCGTTAATGAGTAGCTACTTCTTTGTGCCTCTAGCTATTGAGAATACTGGGGTATGGGGAGTCCAGGGAAGAGCCTTTGTAAAGGAGTTACGGCGTCGCTTGAGGAACCGCGGCATGGACTACCGCTCTGGGGCATACTTGATGCAGAGGATCTCTCGCCCTGTGCAGCGGGGTAACGCTGCCGGCGTTATGGGAACCTTTGGCTCGAGTATGTCTCAGGGCGGTTTGCTTGACAGTTAATTTATCTTTCGTATTCTTGTGTGTATATATATATACTTCCCCTTCTGGACATCTTGATTTATTACTTTGGACGAAACAATTGTGGATGTATTATTATTTATTTTTTTTACTTATAATTATTAATTTATGTTTTTATGTTCTGTTAAATGTTTCGTGACTAGGTTATTAGGTTAGTACATTGGTAAATATTTATTAATAAATTATGTAGCACGATGTATTATTTGACCCGCTGTAAAATGTGACATTATTTTGATGAATAAAGATTAAATTTATAAACAATAATTATTACTATTATAATTTTTTTTAACAAATTTGGAAAAAATCATTTGCGTGGACATCGTCCCACCTTAAAAAAAGAGGTCTGCACCTTTTAGGGGCTTATCATCTTGATATCTTAGCCTCCATGGAAGAGGATGCTGGTTTTATTGTACCACATCTCGAGTTAACGAAGCGTAGTCAACGTCGAGCGATTAACGGTAATCTAGCGTAATTGCCGTCTGACGTCACCGTGTAGCATCGATGGAGGCAGGATTGGCTTCATCTGTTTTTTCCATGGGTGATTAAGTTTTTGCAGAGATGAGGGCCCGAATAAGACCTAATTGGTGAAGTATACAAAACGCTTCTTAATTATTTACTAGCTGTACCGGCAAACTTTGTACCGCCACAGATTCCGTTTATACGATTCTTGCACAGCGCCATCTATTTTTAAAGCACAACGTTCGCTCGCACAACGCCATCTTTTTTCAACTTAAAATAAATATTATCCCACGGGAAAGCATTACCGGGATATCAAGTATGCTATGTCTCAATTCAGGTCTTTATCTATCTGTATGCCAAATTTCATGTATTTAGAAGTTATTGCGTGATTTAGTAACAAACATCCAAACCTCCAAACATAAAAACATCTTCATAAACTTTCACATTTATAATATTAGTAGGATTACATACTCTACCATGCGGTGGTAGGAGAGCGGTAGAACGTCGGCTTCTCATTCGAGAGGTCGTGGGTTCGAATACCGGCATGTGCCAATGACTTCGTTTTCTAGGTTACATCCAATTGTGAAGTAACAGTAGCAATACTACTCGCTAACTGTGAAGGAAAACGCCGCGGGAAAACCTGAGAGTCTGAGGTGTTCACATTTCTCAGCGCTTGAAATTGCCTATCCGTGGTGGGCATGCGTGGTAATGAAGCCCACACTCTATCTCTCTGAGAGAAGGCCTGTGCCCTGCAGAGTAACGAATAAAAAAAATTTAAAATTACCTCACACCTGTATCTAGAAACGGGGCGCGTAGTCAGGAACCAGGGTGTGCCAAGATCCACTGCGTGCAAAACTGCGAATCCCGGTTTTGGGATATTCATCTTGCCCTTCATCCCCTCTTGTATCCGCCTGGGACGTCTCTTGCCGGCCGTTCCACCCACATTCACTTTCTTTCGTCAATCTTTCTTGCTTCACCCTTAGCCATCTATAATTACAATTGAATTAAATTACCTATATTTTAAACTCCATTGCCTTCGGTAGATGTCATAGAAGGCGACTAAGGAAATTAATTGGCAGGAGATGGGCAGCAGCGGCTTTCTTGAAATGCCAACCCGCCTGCCAAGCGTGGCAACTATGGCAAAACACTTCATGGACAACATGTGGGCGTCAAATGGCTGATGATGACATTTAAAACAAGATATATTACACGCTGCTACGACGTGCTACGTGGCTACTACGCTTTGCTACGTAGTTGCTACGAAAGTCTACGAGTCGGTCGATTACATCTAATAAGCGTTTCCAATGAACGAGCCATGAATATATAAGTCTATTTTCAGTTGATTTTTGATATCGTTCCAATTTCAACAATGGTAAATAAAGAAACAAAATGTATCTATCTACAAAAATAATAATAGTTCATTCAGTATTTTTATTTCGGAACAAGTCCATAGTGTTAGTAATAATAATAAGTACATACATACATACATAAACTCGCGCCTGTATCCCAGAGGGGTAGGCAGAGACCAGGGACTGCCACTTGCCACGATCCTGACGGATCACTTTCGCTTCCTCAACATTCATTAATCGTTGCATGCACGCACGCCGGTTTCGGGTACTTTTTGTCTTGCCCTTTGCTAATACAGCCATTAATAATAATAACTTCCACACAAAACCGTTCGAAAGGTCACCCCTAAGCGTCGCGAAATAAAGCTCGTGTGTAACGGACCAAAAACAAAGGTTGAACAAAAAATTCAACATTAAAATCAATGTTTCTCGAGGCAACCTTAATTCTCCAACGAACCTTAAGTTAATTGGGCGCAGTTTGATCCAAGACTTGAGCGCGAATTAAAGAAACCTTACAGAAGATCCTTGGAGGTTGTCCACCTGCAACCGTTCTGTGATTTGTACAAATAGCCTCAGTCTTGCCGTTTTTCCACATATGTGTGTGCTGGTGTAGGTACCATATCATCATCATCAGTCATTTGACGCCCACTGCAGGACATAGGCCTCCCTCATGGTTTTCACAACCATGAGGGGTTTTGCCATAATCGCCACGCTTGGCAGGCGGGTTGGCGATCGCAGTATGCTGTTGGAATCTCAGGAAGACGCTGCTGCCCGTCTCCTGGTAATTGATTTCCTTAGTCGCCTCCTACGACATCCACGGAAGGAAATGAAGTGACGCTATTCTTAATCCGGCGCCACACGGAACCATATCATCATCAACCCATTATGTCCCCACCGAGGGGCACGGGTCTCTTCCCTGAGGAAGGTATAGGCCATACTCCACCACGGGGGCCAAGTCCAGATTGGTGGAGGCTTGTAGACTAGTGGCTCGTCTACTGTCAGAAGTTGTCAAGCCGCCCTAAGGCCTCTGACTTGTCTTAATGACTGCCATCTATCGACGGCAGCCGGCACCAACAGCTTAACGTGCCTTGCGAAGCACGGAACCGCTCGGAAAAATGCCACTAGCGTTAGGCATAGACGGCGACCCATCTCTGCACTGAACGCGCCCTGTGTTGCTTAACCTTCGTGATCGTTTAAGATCACTCAGGCAGCCGGGGCTACGAGCGATTCACGGAACCATATAGTAAATAGTAACTCCCATACAGACGTGATACCGTTAGACCAACGAAGCAGAAACACCTAGTTTGGGACCAGGTCAAGTGATTGTGTTGTGTGGATATTATGTTATGTTTGTATCAGACACTAGTAAGTTCTTACTTTTTAATAGACATTAAGGTTTTCTTGTTTGATATAGTGTTTTCCGTTTCCGTTAAATCCTTCAAGTATGTAATTTATGTCTTATGTGTTCTGGCAAGCCTACTCCATCTAAAAAACCATGTCCCAGGCACTGCAGCGTCCGAGTGGTCCATTCACCCATCTAGGGTGAGTGAAGGTGCTACTGGATGCTGTATAAATCATCTCATTACGTAAATGCAAAGGCCAAAGTTGGTTAGTGAGCTTTGGCAATAAATGTTCTTTCACTTTCACTTTTTAGCGATTGTGAAAATAAAGGAGTACCTTTTCTGGCAACTTAGATACACCACAGGCTACATCTATGGTTTTGTTTTATTTATTCGTTTTGTCTGTTGTGTTTTTAGTTTTCTTTCTGTTGTTGTGCATATTATGTGCATATCTGCTTATATTGTTTCTGTGATGTATCTTGTTGGTATAATAAATGTCTTTCTTCTTCTTCTTCTTCTAATATGTTTTTAGCGCAAATTGTTTGTATGCTTCTTTGTCCAAACGAACCTATGAGAAATCTCGCCTACTGATGATGGAAATGCAATGTTGTGTTGAGTTTACGCCTCATAAAGTAGGGATTTTTGTTTTTGTAACAAATCATCATCGTCATCATCATCAGCCTATGCTTGTCCACTGCTGGACATAGGCCTCTCCTATTGCACAACAAATTGTAACAAATGATTATTATCTATACTCGCAAGCATTCCTCTGTTAATATGGTCTTAAAATGAGCTCGGAACTTAGCTATTTAAACACCTTGGTTAGTAAGGACGCTTTGTTTCAGTATATATCTCATCATACAATTAACTTTTGAAACGTAGAACGTACCTAAACCTTCTGTTTTAATCTATCCTGAGACTTGAATCTTCATTATTTTAACATCAAAGAGCTGAAATAACTATGAAATTAAAATTACAGTTCAGTACAATAGAATTTGAATAATTTATTTCTTAATTAAGGCCGATACGTACGGAGCCTAAGTAAACTGAGCGGATCGTCTAGGTGCTAGCCTACTGAATAGCGGTGGTAGCCTAGTGGGTAGAACATCTGACGACTCGGAAACGAGAGACCCAGGTTCGATTCCCAGTGCCGGCATGTACCTATGACTTTGTTTTCTAAGTTATGTACATTTGTGAAGTTATAGTAGCAATGCCACTCGCTAACGGTGAAGGAAAACATCGCGAGGAAACCTGAGTGTCTGAGCTATTCACATACTTTAGCGCTTGAAATCGCCAATCCACGGTAGGCGCGCATGGTGATTAAAAGAAAAAAAAAAGAATATAATCGTGTACCTACATCGATATCATTTCGATGTAAAAACCTAACTGCAAAGTGCGCTGCTCGGGGCTGCAAGTGATGTAAATCACTTCGGCCAGATGTCGCTGCCTGTACGTAATACAGGGAAGTTTGTAAAGCGGCTCGAAATTTCGCCGATGCCTGCACCTGCCCATTAGCTCAGTTGGGAGAGCGCTGGCACGGTTAGCCAGAGGTCGCGGGTACAAGTCCCGGCATGGGTGCAATTTTAGCCTCTAAATAGGTTTTTATATTTGGAACCTACAAGTATGCTTCTAATAACCTAATAATTATGTTTGTTCGTTGAAAACAGACTGTACTAAATATTGTGTTCAAATATCGCAAAATATGCGAATAACCTAGGAAATACGTTTGGAATTTCTTATTAAATGTCCACAAATGAAAGCAATGTTTATTACTTACGTTTAATGTCCAACAATAAACTTTCGAAGTGACAAACAGGCTGTAACCACGAGCCTGTTTTAAATCTCATGTTATTATTGGAAATATCGGAAACGAACGAAACACAGGTAGACTTAATTTTGGGTTCTCTCTTGCGACAGCGAAATTCTTTAGTGTCTTTTAGCGTTCAGATTGGACGGCGTTTTTCGTAGACAAATATAGACAAATGCGTCTAAAATTTAACACGAAAGAAATTCACTGTTACAAGAAAGAAAGAAAGAACGACAAATATAAAATAGCTTTAAGATAAGTTTGTTAGCCACTTTCCTTGAGTTAAGCTTTAAATAATAGCCTGATTTTACCAGACATGGTACATAGTTGACATATTTTTTGTATTTGCGACACAGTTAAATAGATTGAACATATCTTTATTTCTGTAAAACATGTCGTCTTTTTCTTTTTCCTTCGTGGTTCTGCCTGAATACCAGCGTCAACTGAGACTGGCCAGTTTTTGATAACTTTGTATTTCCCCACAAACCCCAAGTACGGGTTTCCCCAAACATCGATGGATAATTTGATTGCTTGATTGATAGGAATGATAGATCTTGATATCGAGAATACTCTAGAGTTTATTTGATATTGATAACCCACGACACGTACACGGTTCTACAATAAGATTCCTTAAGATATATTAGAGTTACCACCGACGCGGTTTAAAAAATTTATTAAATGTATTAACAGAGTAATCTGTGCAAAAAAGCCTATTATAACATTAAGGATTATTTGGGAGACAAGGATATGTGGTATTTAAATAATGTTAACAGGAACGATTGTATCTAGTGTAGTGTAACTTTAAGTTTAAAACTCTGTTAATTAAGCAAACCTGTTTTGAAAAGAATAAATGTGCAGTTTCTTTGTTAGCTTCTTCTCCGCATAATCTATTAATTGTGAAACGAACAGCTGTGACGTTCATTAAGTAAACATTTTGTTTTTATAGTGAATAAAATTATTGACGTTGACTTTTTTTTGACGATACACTGATAATGACACTTGCCAAATCCTATTTTGATACGCGTTTACGGTATGATGGTTTAGAATGAACTGAAGTTAGATCGATAAAGTAAACTAAATATCGCGGGCACTCAAAGTGCAGACACCGCGTATTCGTGTGCGGCATCCCCGTACAAGAAGGCTCCTTTTACTTATACTAAGGCAAAGGCTTACGATGAAATATATGGAAGCGTTCGAGAAGGGCTAGCATTGGCTTACTGGCGACTGGGATAGGTTGGATACATTGCATTGACTCAGACGTGTAGAGGGAAAGTTATGTCTGCGGTAATATTAAAACTAATCGATATACAATATAATAGTTTGTGCAGGGTGTTTACACAATGACAAAATGCGGTTTTGTTGTTACCACCATTCCTGGGCATATTAAAGTAAAATAATAATAAAATCTTTATTCAATAAGCAGCGGTTATAGATTAAACACGTCGTTGGGGCTCTGTACTAAGTCGAAACCTGTGTTACAGATACCCCGCTCTTCCTTTTGACATTGCTAAGCTTATTAAAAATTAACATAAATTAAATTAAAGGTTTTGCATAGTTATGTACAATTAAGAACAGAAAAGTTGTGTGTGTGTGTGTGTGTGTGTGTGTGTGTGTGTGTGTGTGTGTGTGTGTGTGTGTGTGTGTGTGTGTGTATGTGGGTGTGTGTGTGGTTAATTATTGTCACAATTTTTAGCAGTAAAAGGTGTCGTGAATGAGATGTCGTGGTATGAGAGAAAAATATTTATCCTATGTACATAATATACTTTGCTATGCTGTGATCAGTGCTTCAGTAGAGTCATAATCAAGTTGGCTCAACCAGGCGTGGATTACATTTTTGACGTTGTGAGAGAGAAAAGGGTATATATTCAATAACTTGTTAGCTTTATTATATATAGATGCGGGGGTAGCGCACAACCCATATTGACACGGTAAAATAATATTTCGCTACTCAGGAACAACAAGGACTGAATTTTTAGTGGCAATAAAATATTGTATAGTCTGTGGTCTGCTGTCTGTGTGTCGTTTGAACCCTGTGCTTTTGTTACGTTATAATAAAACTTTCCCGCAATTACTAGGTTCAGTCTTTATTTCCTCTAATAATAACAACAGGTTATGGGCCCAGATACTCTGCTCTGCCCTTGACTCTGTTTTTGCGGTGAGAGGAAATACTTTTACACTCTACACTTTTGAAAAATGGGCTACCTATACTACATTCCACGAAACGAGCCCCCAAAGAAAACCGTCCATGTGCGCCCATTGGTTAATGCGCTTGACCTACAATAACCACTGCATTAAGTAAACCTTCTCTACGAAGCGGACCGTCTTCGCTTATCTCTAGCTGCGCGCCTTGACCAATGAGATGCGAGTATTTTGTTCCCTAGGAGTTCTACTCATGGAACGGAGCATGAGTATTGTTAACACAGATACGAGGTAACATCAACAAAATTAAATTTCTATTAATTCTAGTCAAATGACGTATTATGCAATAGATAATGATTCTAGTTTCTGTAAAACCACAGGATACGATACGCAATAGTTTCATTACAGAACGTTATGGATTGAAAGAGGATGTCACTACTAGAATTGAGAAAGGAATGTTGCGTTGGTTTGGATATACAGAGAGGATCAAGGAAGCCTATCCTTGATAAAAGAAATATTATCCTAAAAATCTTATTATTATTATTAATACGTTTATTGCACATAAGTAAAAAATACAATGGCAGTGTGGCGGACTTAATCTTCTATTTTCATATTTACCTATGTGGCAACAAATAAATACCTAGATAGAAAGATGACACATAACACGTACACAAACAAAAAAATTAAATTTGAAAAACTTTAAAAATAGTTTTATGCCCGAATATTGTACTTAAGACAGTGTTTTATATTGTGACATGTTAATTATCATTGGATCAATAAAGACTTCTGAAAATCAAATCAATCACTCCCACTTTTGGATTTTTCGCGTATATCTCATAAACGGTGGATTAAAGCACCTTAAACAAAGAGAAATACTTTAAGTATTAAAAAATGAAATTTTACTTTCATAAGTTCATAAGCAGCCTATATACGTCCCACTGTAGGGCACAGGCCTTCTCTCAGAGAGAGAGTATGGGCTTAATCATCACGCGTGCCCACCGCGGATTGGCGATTTCAAGCGCTGAGGTATGTGAATAGCTCAGACACCCAGGTTTCCTCACGATGTTTTCCTTCACCGTTAGCGAGTGGTATTGCTACTATAACTTCACGAATGTACATAACTTAGAAAGAAAAGTCATAGGTACATGCCCGCACTGGGAATCGAACCTGGGTCTCCCGCTTCCGCGTCCAATGTTCTACCCATTAGGCTACCACCGCTCGTCAATTTTACTTTATTTAAATTATATTTTAAATGTAACTTCAATGAAGAAAAATATAATATGAAATCGAAGGTCGTGGAATTCTTTACAACTTGTATTTTATGTTATTCAAACATAATCTCAGAAAGGTAGAAAATTCTCAGACATAATTTCGGTTTTATTTCCGACAAGTGAACAAGGGGCATTTCCCTTGGAGATACCTACTTAATTTGGTCTTATGGCCGTGGCGAACTTTCTTTAGGTTTCATAATTGGACCGTGTTATGCAGAAACATTCCAAACCACAATACGTAACTTGCGAGGAAAACGTTTTTCTATGTAAAACATTGTTGTTGTTGTCATTGGCACGGTTAGCCAGAGGTCGCGGGTTCAAGTCCCGGCATGGGTGGAATTTTTAGCCTCTAAATAGGTTTTTAAAACATTGTTTTGTTTTCGTTCAAGTTTTATATTTGTATTCAGTATAACATTAAACACGTTTAAAGAAAAGATGAAAAAAAAACGTTCTGCGTAAAAATACTATTTTTCGAGAGTTACTAACTGTAGTTTAGAATGTTTCTGCGTGACTCGGTCCAGTTCATGATCACATAAAGATGGTTACTTGCTGCAGCAGCGTAGCTTAAGCTTTTTTTGCACACATAAAATTTTTGAATTTATTCCGCCGCAATGTATGTGTCTGTATGTAAATGTTTGTTTATGTTATGTTATGAATAAGTTTTTGTCGACTTAGGATCAATTAATACGAGTATGTCAAACAGTACTAAAATTAATGACTTATTGGCCCTTGATCCAACGAGAAAAGAAAACCAAACACCCAAATGAGGTACACAGAAAGATCTGAAAGAGCGAAAGCATACAGCGCTGCCAAACGTATAAATAAACGCTTCAAAAAGAGTTCTCACCAAAGCCACGTACAAAAATAACGGATGCATTTTCCGACTGCTACGGAATTACTCTTGCAGGAACTCAGTTAGGCAAATGAAGTATAAACAGCCTTTGGATCCGAAAGGGGGATAAACCCAGCTCTTTTTAAAGGCATCGGTAAAGCGTAAAGCGTCTGCTTCGGCCCGTATTCTGGACTTGTGGAGTGCACGGAAAAGCAGTCAAGAATTTTTACAAAAAAAAAAAAAATTACAAAATTTCATCAATGTACAACCGTTGTGTCATTTCACTAGATTAGGTTCATGACTTTGATGTTAATCCTCGCACTCGGGATGGATTTGCAATAGACAGGTAAGGACAAAACAATTTTTTGACATGAAACTTCTTCCAGTTCGGTAGTAGGGGTCACTTGCTTAAACCGCCTGCAGCGAAAACATGTCGCCTCGGCGAAGGCTGTGATTAAAATTTTGTAACTACGTGTCGTGTGCAATCCGTTTATATATATTTGCGTAGAGCAAAGGCCATTGCTCAGATCCTCCTGACTCGTGCAGCTAGATGATGCCAGTGCCGCGTAACACATTGCGCAGTTTAAGCTAAAAATTAAGGTGTGTGCCTATAGTGGGACGTATATCCTCCTCAGTCCTGACCTTGAAAATAACAATGGTTTTCAATTGTTATTTTCAAGGTCAGGACTAAGGAGGATATAGGCACTAGGAAATTACACTTAATATAAAACAAATTACAACTGGCGGCCCGACTACGAGTACTACAAGATAAGACAACCACAGACTGAGAATAGATAGGACAAATTGTAGATGGGAGCGGAGACGTTTTCCGATACGTAGGTTTTAATAAAAAAAAATTGTTTCCAAAATTTTGAAATCAAATTTTCTCAGTGAAAAACTTAGTACAGGATAAGAAAAACATGCCTTGAATATCCGCAATTTCATTATCCATCAAACCCCTTAGACCACATTTATCAAAAGTTTACTCATATTAGGTATTACAATATTAAAAAGTGTTCAATTATGCGAGCAAGACAGCATGCTCCACGCAACAGCAGCCTTAACAAACCAAATAAGTTAATGCTATTACAGTAAGGGTGTTACAAAGTGTTTACGCCCTTACCGACAGAACCCAAACTAGGCTAGGCCTGTACCTTGGGGACTTTATTAGTGTAAAGTAAAGTAAAAAGTATTTATTTAAAAACCACACAAGAGATAAACAATAGTTTTGTGTGCACAAGTAGTTTTGCACCGAACTGTTCCCGAGCAGAGAATAGGGGCCGCCCCACAGCGTGCTGCGTCTAACGAACCGTCAACTTAAGCGCGATCAGACTTAATCCAGGTTAGTGTTTGATGTGAATGTATTCCTTCCTACTCCAGCCGATACCTCTAGCGGGAGCGGAGGCGGAAATAGGTCACGAGTTGGTTTAATGAGGAGTGCGCTTACATTTTTATATTTATTTTGCTGGTTTTTAAGGTTCCGTACCCAAAGGGTAAGGGACCCTATTACTAAGACAGCTGTCCGTACGTCCTTCCATATGTCACCAGGCTGTATTGCATGAACTGTGATAGTTAGACCGTTGAAATTTTCACAGACGATGTATTTCTGTTGCCGCTATAATAAAAAATACTAAAAACAGAATAAAATAAATATTTCAAGGGGGCACCGATACAACAAAAGTGATTTTTATGCCGTTTTTTCTCAATATTAATAACAGACGCTTGAAATATTCAAATTTTGTATAGATAATAGTATGGGACCCTTCATGCGTGAGTCCAACTCGCACTTGGCCGGTTTGTTTTATTTTCATTATGTATCAAATTGGCGTTCTATTAAAATACAGGATTTTTATGTTTTATAACAACTTTTGTTCTACAAGTTTTTTCTTAGGTACTTATACATATACATACTTTTCGGAAAATAAGGGTTTACATAATTTTATTAGATTCGCGCTTTGAGCACTATCACTATAATAATAAACGTTTATTTTAAATCAATAATCCATACTTGTTAGTAAAGCTTGACCTGTGTTAGTAAACATAAAATAATTCAGATTTAAAATTCTAACGTAAATTGAACGAAAATGATACATGCATTTTAATCTAATATCGCAGCTTTCAGTAAATCATTTTTCTTCATTGAAGAATGGCCATTCTATGTGATAGGTATGATTTTAAGCATTAAGATAACTGCTCACTACAAAGCAAAAAGAAAATATTTAAAAATATTACATTTTCTACTAGTGATGCAACAATAATGAAAAACATTTCAAGTCGTAGAATAAAAGATGTTGTAAAATGAAAATGGCATTGCGCATTATAGAAATAAATCTGTCTATTGTAGATTATAAAGGTGTATTTGCTTTTAAAATACAATGAAAGG
Source organism: Yponomeuta malinellus (assembly GCA_947308005.1). Lineage (NCBI taxonomy): Eukaryota > Metazoa > Arthropoda > Insecta > Lepidoptera > Yponomeutidae > Yponomeuta > Yponomeuta malinellus. The sequence continues at coordinate 15,967,793 of OX371012.1, forward strand.
GTTATCCTCATAAGGTGTATTTACAAAATTTGTTCTGAGACTTGAAATATTGTTTTTCATGCACAATGTGCATTGTACAGTGCATATGCACATAACATTCGGGAGGTCGTGGGTTCGAATCCCGCCATGTACCAACGACTTTGTTTTCTAAGTTACCTACATTTGTGAAGTTATACCACTTCGCGAAAACTTCGTGAGGAACCCTGCCTATCTGAAGTGTTCCTAGCCCTTAAATTGAATTGCATGAATTCCCAATCCGCGGTGGGTAGGTACTCTAATAAGCAGTTTTTTGTATATATTAACGGATTACAAACTGGAAATACCGGAGATTAGAAAAACTTGTTGCGCCAGCCTCTCCGTTGACATAGGATACTGACGAAAAAAAAGGGTACAAAATCTAATCCAAATTCGTTCAGCAGCTTAACCGTGATAAATGTTTAAAATTTTATTACGAAAGATGAATACAAATTACAAGTAAAAAGCCCAAAAAGTTGCAATTTACTTTGTGACTTTTTTCTGCGCGAATCCATCTTACTCGAGCCTCGTAAAGGACAAAAACATTTTTGCAGCCGCACTCTATTCTAGAAATGGGAAGAAACAGAAGCTTTTATACACATAAGCATTTATAAAATACGGAAAATATAGATCCATGTCTAAAAGGCCGCCTAAAGACATTACTACAACTGCACAAAACAATTTTTGCGAAGTCTTAACAGGCATGATGACAGTATTTGAAAATCACTAAAAATATGTATTTATTTAACAAGACTTGAATTGTGCTATACGATACACACATATTTTTTTTCTATTAAGTGCCTAATTGATAATTATTACGATAATTAAAATCTACAAAAATCCTATGTCCGCCTATTCAGTTGAATAGCGACGTCACTTTGAGGAACACGCGAGTAAACATAGAATAGAACAGAACATAATCTAATAATAGGTAACAACGTATACGAAATTGCTGTGTTGACGTTCTTCACCACAGATTAATTTTACACTTTTGCACTGTGACGTCACTAGCGACGCCATGAAATTGGCGAGCGTTTCTGGGAATTTCAAATCTACAAACTAAATTTGCCAACCTTAACTGTGAATAGAAATATGAAATAGATTGTAAATAATGTACGTTTTGGGACATCGTAGGACAGTTTTTCAAAATTTGTCATCATGCCTATTGTGTAACACTTCTAAACAAAGGCCTCCCCTTTAGACTTAAACTTCTCCTTTTTCAGGTAAATATTTTGTCAAGTCACCGCACCATCTCTGCCTTGGTGTGCCACGTCGCCATTGCACGGCACCCTAAAGCACCCTTTAAACGTCCCACTGTAGGGCACAGGCCTTCTCTCAGAGTGAGAGCTCAGACACTCAAGTTCCCTCTCGATGTTTTCCTACACCGTTAGCGATTGGTATTGCTACTATAACTTCACAAATGTACATAACTTAGGAAACAAAGTCATAGGTACATGCCCGCACTGGGGATCGAACCTGGGTCTCTCGCTTCCGAGACCAATTTTCTGTCCACTAGGCTCATCATCAACCCATTATGTCCCCACCGAGGGGCACGGGTCTCTTCCCTGAGGAAGGTATAGGCCATACTCCACCACGGGGGCCAAGTCCGGATTGGTGGAGGCTTGTAGTCTAGTGGCTCGTCTACTGTCAGAAGTTGTCAAGCCGCCCTAAGGCCTCTGACTTGGCTTAACGACTGCCATCTATCGACGGCAGCCGGCACCAACAGCTTAACGTGCCTTGCGAAGCACGGAACCGCTCGGAAAAATGCCACTAGCGTTAGGCATAGACGGCGACCCATCCGTGCACTGAACGCGCCCTGCGTTGCTTAACCTTCGTGATCGTTTTAAGATCACTCAGGCAGCCGGGGCTACGAGCGATTTTCACGCTTACCCTTTGGCAAACCATGTTGACTTTGGACTTTTCATATTCAGTCAGAGACCAGGCACTACAATACAACTACACATAGTTTTTCAATTCAATCATATCAGAACGACAATAGCTGTCATTTGCCTCTATTTGGCAGTCTACTAGGCAATAGCAATACAATGTCTGTGTCAGAAGTACTTTTTAATGACTCACGATGCTCAAAGGTACATAGTAATATATTAAACGGGTCTAACCGCGATTATTTGTAAGGTAATATTTATTTACCTTCGATTCCCGGCGTAGGGTAGACTGAAGTGGTGAGTAAGGTCAATTACAGTCAGTACGTCGGGAATCGATTTTAACTAATAAATAACCGCGGTTAGACCCGTTTAATATATTACTATGTAATGTCTGTCTTTGATCTGTTATTATTATTATTATTATTAAATCCTTTATTGCATTTAAAACAGGCAGTTTTGCACATAGGCGAGCTTAATGCTCTTAGCATTATCTACCAGCTAACCTAAGTTTATCATAAGTTTGTTCATCTTTAGTCCAACCTCAAGGCATGCGTCAGTGTCTTCTTACCCTAATGGACTTACGTAACAGTTTTTGTTTTAAATATGGACTTGAAACCCAAACCCAATTCATAGTTATATAATATATTTCTTATAACAAACTAAGTTTCTAGTTTTTTTGGTCGTTTTTTCTCCAAACGATCTAGATTTTGAAACGGACACCTAGTTTTACTTGTAACGTTCAATAAGTCACAGTTTCTGTGTCACTTTGAATATTTTTTTTTTACTTTGACTTGACTTTGACAACAAACCAACATTGTGTTTTTTACCACAACATTCTTTATTTGTAAACCAAAATTTTGGTGGATATAAGTGACTGTAACTTTAACGTTACGATAATAATTTTGTGATATTTCAGCGTATTTTTACGATTTTCCAATTCAAAATCAAAATCAAAATCAAGACTATATTAGCGAGACACCTATCTTGGCTATTCGTATCCACGAATTTGCTGACAATGTAGGTATAATACATTGCAAAATCATTCATTGTTTACTGTGAATAAATGTGATCCGTGAAATTCTACGGAGTCAACCTTCAAAATCTAACAATAACTTAAAACCTTCTGTATTTTTACAACCCCAGTTTCACATACTAACATTAATCTCTCTAGTGATTGGACGTTAAAAAAATGCGATCAAATTGCGCCAAAAAACGATCTTTTTGTTAACGCGATGCTCGTTTAGTGCTGTTATTTCATTTTGCTCTTTGGGTTTTTGCACGCGATTCATTTCTGTTTGAATATGTTAAGAGAAAACTAGTCTCTTAACATATTCAAATAGAAAACTCATTTATTTAACCTACTTTACAGAACTAACAACTTCTTCAAAGTAATTTTCAGCGGAATTTGTACGATGTTTCCTTTTACAAGTTGGTCGACTATTACTCGTTGACTCGTGAAGCTTATTAAGCTGTGATAGCGTTTTTTTTTAAAAATAATTAAATTATTTGTTTCACGTTTCTAGAAACAACTGTTTAGCTGGGAGAAGGGTGACGTTCTGCTCAAACAAAAAAGTGCGCCTTAAAGGTCAATATTTTGCCAACGGATCCCTGTGTCGAGAAATGGTTTTCCTACACCCCCTATATTTTTAAACGACCAGTTTAATGCTATTTTCTTTCACCGCTAGTGAGTGGTATTGCTACTACAACTTCACGTCTCGTGAGGAAACCTGAGTGTCAGACGTTTTCACATACGTCAGCACTAAAACTTGCCAATCCGCGGTGGGCACGCGTGGTAATTAAGCCCATACTCTGTCTCTGAGAGAAAGCCTGTGCCCTGCAGTGGGCACGTGTATAGGCTACAAAAAAAAAACAACTTTACCCTACACTATAGGATAAACTAGAAAAAATAAATTCATCCTTAATATAGGTGTCGTAGCTCGTAGCCCCGGCTGCCTGAGTGATCTTAAACGATCACGAAGGTTAAGCAACACAGGGCGGGTTCAGTGCATGGATGGGTCGCCGTCTATGCCTAACGCAAGTGGCATTTTCCCGAGCGGGTCCATGCTTCGCAAGGCACGTTAAGCTGTTAGTGCCCGCTGCCGTCGATAGATGGCAGTCGTTAAGCCAAGTCAGAGGCCTTAGGGCGGCTTGACAACTTCTGACAGTAGACGAGCCACTAGTCTACAAGCCTCCACCAATCCGGACTTGGCCCCCGTGGTGGAGTATGGTCTATACCTTCCTCAGGGAAGAGACCCGTGCCCCTCGGTGGGGACATAATGGGTTGATGATGATGATAGGTGTCGGGGAGGTACCCTGAAACGTTTTTTTTTAAGATTTTATTCTACCTTTTTGTTCGTGTGATTAATGCCAAATTTCAGCCTTTTAGTACTAATCGTCACTGAGCTAAGCCGCGGACAAACGGACAGACGGGTGGACATGGAGAAATTATAATGGTTCCTTGTTGACTACGGAACTCTAAAAAGGTAACACGAGATAACTCGAGACAACTTTTGGCAGCTACTTAACTACGAATCGTTGGGACTTTTTACGGTTTCTCCTTCATAACTTCTATACGGTGCATCCTAGCTCAAAGTTACTTTGTAACAAATTGCGAATAATTAGTGTCAAAACTCACTAAATCGGTCAAGTGATATCGTGGATAACAATTTTATAATTTCAACTTAGAATTTCAAGCTGCAGACGTAACTTGACTCACTCAAGATCGATCTCAAAGATAAGAGCGCTATATTAAAATTATGGTTTTTAAATGTTGCCATTCACCAATCCGGACTTGGCCCACGTGGTGGAGTATGGCCTATACCTTCCTCAGGGAAGAGACCCATGCCCCTCGGTGGGGACATAATGGGTTGATGATGAGAAATGTTGCCAGCCTTCAAGGCACCTCACGGCCGACGGCAGTGATCTGGCCATATTTTCGTATGTAAATAAATTTAATCCAGGGTATTTTAACATAGTTAAAACTATTTAAAATACATGTTATTTTGTATTTGTTGTACTGAGAACTATGAGAAATAGTTTCCAATGAAGACGAATACGCGACAATTGGGGAGATTTGCTCTGTGACATTAATTTGGATAGAATTTTGTCTATATAAATGTGTGTTCTTATCAGTGTGAGAAAGAAATAAAAAGGATGGGTAGTTCTAGTTAGACCTGAGATTTCCGCACTTCCTCATAGTAGGGCCATTTAATGTAGCAAGCGCTAAGGTATGTAAATACCTCAAACACTAGGGTTTCCTCACCATGTTTTTCCTTCACCTTTAGCGAGCGTTATTGTTACTATAACTTCACAAATGTACTTAACTTAGAAAACGAAGTCCTTGGTACATGCCGGGATTTGAACCCACGACCTCCCGAATGAGAAGTCGGCGTTCTACCGCTCCGCTACCACCGCTTTAAAAAAAAACTACGGGTTATTTTTTTGTATGTGAAATACAAATAGTTTGTGTGGTGCTTACACATGGGACTCAATGCGTTAGGATAGCTTTTTAAACCTGATAAAGAATTCTCAAAAAAAACTCACTAAAGGTGAACGTTTGAGGGTAGGTAGGTACATATTTTACGAAGATGAGTAATAGGCGGCAACAGCCTAACACCAAAACCTAGTAGTCTCGTTGCATCCTATTCAATACCAATTTCAAGCTGCACCGATGTACCAATTTCAAGTTGCTATTTAATTTCGAACTCAAGAGCAGCTCGCTCTTGAGTTGGAAATGAAATAGCAACTTGACAGCGCACTCGGAAACAGTCTCATAGGTAAGACCGCTTTCAATCAATCAATGGCTTATCGAGAAGTGTTTATGACGAATTCCTTGCATATTTAATTGACAACAAAGCGTAAGCTATTGACTAAAACATTTTTAATAGAATTTTGAATATTACATTCATACATACATACGTAAACTCACGCCTGTATCCCAGAGGGGTACGCAGAGACCAGTGACTGCCACTTGCTATCCTGACAGATCACTTTCGCTTTCGAATATTATTTTCTATAAAACATTATTATTATTTTGTCAAATATTATTTTCAATCTTATACTTAGTATAATTGACATTTATTATGAAATTGACATGCAGTATTTCACATCTGTAAATTTGAGTTTTATTTTTTATTTTATATTCCTATTAATAATTTAACTATTTATTATAATTTCTGCCAAGAGCACTTTTTTAACCTCCACAGTGCTGACCTTACAAATAACAATGGTTTTCTATTGTTATTTTCGAGGTCAATCCTTTGCATCTACGTTATTTTGTGATTTATACAGCGTCCAGTGGCACCTTCACTCACACTAGATGGGTGAAGGGACCACTTGGCCGCTGCAGAGTTTTTTTTTATTGGGATTGAGTGGGCTTGCCCAGCACCTATACCATCCTGACAGCTTAGTCAGCCTAGCCCAAAGACAGGGTCTCCTGGTCTCCTGACTGAGGAGGTTAACACAGTACGCTTAGTCACCACCCAAACACGCAAACATCGAAGCCCAAACTCTGTTTCAATTACTGTGATTAAATTCACCATTAGCGTTATTATTTTAAAATTGGAACGGAGAGCAGAGTGGAATGTTTAACCGCGCAGTGTGTTAGTAGCGTAATCGCATTAGCGCAGAATGCAAATTGCGCGCTGCACTGCAAACCGAACTGGGTTCGCTCTGGCGCAAGCCGGTCTACTCGGGAACGGTTGGATGGATGTAGGGTTGTCACTGTTGTCAGGGCTTAGAGACTAATAAACACGATTGAACAAATAATAATATGCATTTAAGTGTCTCGCCCAGATATTATCACCGTTTCAACAATAAAAAAATCTTTAAAAAAACTGTCTTGCCCGACTGAAAAAGCAAAAGTATTTGTTAACGCGGATGTGTATAATGTATTAATTAAGCGCTCTTATCTTTGAGATTACGAAAAGGTTTTCGGCTTCATGTAACACTGGGCTGTGATGGCGTCCCTTCAGCGATGTGGAGTAAACTAACGCTATATTGAACTGCTAGAGAGCTTATATAAAATCTGCTACAATAACAGTACACATTCAAGGTGCTTCGACGACCATGCCCATCAAAAGAGGCATACGCCAAGGAGATTTTATATCTCAAAAGCTATTTACAAACGCACTCGAAGACATCAACGTGGATGGAGAATATTGACCCACCTCAGGTTTGCGGATGACATCGTAATACTGGCAGAATTCCCCAGAGATCTAGGTAAAATGCTAACCAGCCTCTGCATGCATCACTGCGAGTTGGCCTGAATATGAATGCGGAAAAGACAAAGGTAATGGGGTCTACCAATATGTCGAACGATCCAATTTCCATAGACGGCAATACGATTGGGCAGGTGCACGAAAACCCCTTAGGCACGTGAACTCGACCGCAGAATACAACTTGCATGGGCAGCCTTCGGAGAGCTCAAGGAAGTCTTCCACTCAAGAATCCCTCAAACGCTGAAGATTAGGGTTTACAATCAGGGTGTTCGACCATTGTACGTAGCAACTGTGGAGACCTTGAACAGGCTCAAAGTTGCCTGAAGAGGAATGGAAAGGTCGATGCTCGGAATATCCCTCCGCGAAACGAAACCATTCGCCACTGCGCCAAAGTTACTAATTGTCCTGCCCAAGTAGGCAGAAAATAGGTAGCGCAGCTGAAATGGCAGTCCATTCCAGTTGCGCTATCTTTTCTCTGCCCACTTGGGCAGGACACGTACGTCGTTGGAGAGGGGCGGTGGAGCCGTACCTGAACTCCTGTTATAAAGACTGCGCACAGGAGTACTAAATATATGCAGCCTACCTGCACGATGGTCTGATAACATCCGGGCTGCTACAGGGTCGATATGGACCACAATAGTCGCAGACCGATCGCGATGGAGGCATACGTCCAACAGTGGACAAACAAATGCTGAAGAAGAAAAAAGAAGATCTTTGAGATCGCTCTCAAGAGCAACTTGACAATGCACTTACGCACTTGTGAAGTTGCTGTTTCTTTTCGAACAGCGTATTGACATGAAAAACCTTAGACATAAGAGCGGTTTCTTAATACGGCCGTTTATTTATTAATTTTATTTGCAAATTTTATAATTACGTTACAGTATGACTATTGCGTAATTAATTTGATGCTCTAATACTAATTCACATAATTTGTCCTTCCTTAGTAAGTATTTACAGAAAGAAAGGACGGAAAAGAACGGAAATCAAGATTTATAAACCTGTTAATTGTTACATTATACTATTGTTATACAATTTTATTTAGATGCCAACAAATTCGAATAAATAATAAAAAAACAAACAACATCATTATAATAATTTATCAACGTCAATAATTTCATCATCATCATCATCAGCCATTTGACGCCCACTGCAGAACATAGGCCTCGCTCATGGTTTTCCAAGTTTCCCGGTCTTGTGCCGCCCGCATTCAGCGACTCCCCACCATCGTAACCAGGTCGTCAGACCATCTGGTGGGGGGCCTGCCTAGGCTGCGTCGTCCGGTCCGCGGTCGCCAGGTCAGAAATTTTTCGCCTCAACGAATCAGTTCTCCGAGCTATGTGCCCCGCCCACTGCTACTTCAACTGAGCAATTCTTCGAGCTATTTCAGTAACTCGCGTTCTTCTGCAGATCTCCTCATTCCTGATTCGATCACGCAGCGAAACTCCTAACATAAGATAAGATAATAATATTCTTTATTGCACCCCCCTCCCCTTTACATACCCCCAGCAATGGAGAGGGGTATGTAAAGGGGGGGGGCTTTACATATTCCTCTCCATTGCTCGTTTGGTGACCTTGAGCGTTCTTTTGAGGTCCAAAATCAATAATTTAAATAAATCTAAACGTCAATAATTTAAATGCATCAAAATGTCAATAAATTATAATAAAAAGACTCCACTGACTAGCAAAGATATCGGCTAGTAGTGCTGCCGCATGCAGCTAGTTCAGTCGAGCAATAGTTCGGTTCAGCGGAGACCAGCGACGATCGCACGTGCGTGTTTTCTCTTCGCTGAAAAGCGGGCCAAAGTCTCCTCTTGTCGTGTCGACAGCGGTACGTTCAGTCTAAGCAGTCTCTCCAGTAGAATGGGGCAGTCGTTTATACTTGTCATCGACGGAACTATAGGAAGGAATGTGACTGCCTCGTTGGTCTAGCGGTATCACGTCGGTATGGTAATACCGTGGATATGGATTAGATTCCCACTGGGGGCCATCGTACTTTTGTGCAAATGGCCTCAGTCTGGGTGTAATTCCGTGTTTGTGGTGACCTTATCTGATCACCAAAGTACAGGGTATCCTACGGTACCAAGACATGTGATTGTTTTGCTTGGAAGTTATTACCCTATCCACAGTAGGCCCCCGGGTCAGTGTTCATCCAAACAATAGTTGCGCGAGCGGAAAACGCGCGCTCCCCGTTAATTCCAAATAATTAAGTTTACGTAACTTTTGAAATTGTTTTCGGTCGATGTGTTCGGTTTACATCTAACTAGAATTCAAACAAACCCAAAAATCTTATTCATTATAAAAAACAACGGTCTTATTTAAAAAAAAAGCGATTCCTTGTAACACTCCGTAACCGCCGTGTAACGTAAATGGTGATAAGACACAACCACGGGTTATTTCAACTGTCTCTGACTCCTCTCAGTGGTTTTGTAGTGGAATAGTGTTTTTACAAATAAACCCAAATATTTTAAAAACCTATTTCCTCTCATGCGGCACCCACTCCTATCCACGTTGGCGGCTCTGACCTCGAAGTTGTCGACCACTATGTATACCTGAGACAAACAGTCCAGTTAGTTAAGTCCAACTTCAAAAAAGAGGTCACTCGTCGAATCCAACTCGGATGGGCAGCGTTCGGGACATTAAAACACATTTTCGCGTCCAAAATACCTCAGTGTCTCAATACAAAGATGTATAACCAATGTTTGTTGCCAGTGATGACTTATGGATGTGAGACCTGGTCGCTGACTATGGGCCTCATAAGAAAGCTCATCATCATCATCATCATCATTGAGCACGATCCTCGGCTACACTCATCCAGCTCTTGCCAGCTGCCTAGCGAAGATCATCGCTCCACCGAGTCCGAAGCAGGCTCAAGGTCGCCCAACGAGCAGTGGAGAGAGCTTTGTTAGGAGTTTCTTGCGTGATAAGAAGATCCGCAGAAGAACCCGAGTTACTGATATGGCTCAAAGAATTGGTCAGTTGAAGTGGCAGTGGGCGGGGCACATAGCTCGGAGAACTGATGGCCGTTGGGGTAAAAAAAAAACTGCAGACCGGACGACGCAGCGTGGGCAGGCCCCGCACCAGATGGTCTGACGACCTGGTTACGGTGGAGGGGAGTCGCAGGATGCGGGCGGCACAAGACCGGGAAGGTTGGAAAACCATGAGGGAAGCCTATGTCCTGCGGTGGGCGTCAAATGGCTGATGATGTTGATGACTCCCTCTTTGGATGGCCAGACTTATTCGCTGGCCGAGGTAGGCGCCAGCCCTTCGGTCCCCCGTGGCGTCGATGAGGCGCGTCGACAGCTCTTTAAAGAGTGAACGCGCCTCGGGGCCCCACGGGAACACTGTCTCGACCCCAAACGGCGAGAATATGTATTGGTTACCCAATGTTGCATATTTCCACCGTTTGAGGCTCTCGGCGCTGGCCGCCGAGCCAGCCGTCCTTCTACTCTGAGAAACATGGGAAGGCGCTAGCGTGTCGACGCAGGTTGAGTCCCATACCAGCGGTTTCCCATGTTTCTAGGGTATTGACGTCATTCCGTCGGGCCTCTTTCCACCATCGCGGAATAATACATCGGAGAACTAACTCTCAATAAGTCATACATTATTCTAAAATCGAATTAAACGAACTAAACTTTAAGAAATAATTTGTGTCGAGTGACGACCAGGGCCGCGTTTCATAAAACTACATCTCATAGTTTATTATGACAATTCGGTGTATGTTGCGTAGCCGACTTGTTAATCTGTGGGTTAACCGGCAATCCAATGAACATTGAATTGTCATAGTAAATCATGAATTGCAGTTCTGTAAAATGCGGCCCAGAACTCGAATGACCGCAAAATGGCGGCGCATCCCTCGTTATGCACTTAGTGAGATGTTAGTGAGGGCTGTTACTTTGCCGGAAATTCGTTAATCGTTCGTTAAAAATAATAACACGGAAGTGCGACGCCGCACTGTCATTCGATTAGAACATGCTGGCTGGACAAGATTTATTTTTTTAGAATATCCTCAAAACATAACATAAGCAGTCTTTATACGTCCCACTGTAGGGCACAGGCCTTCTCTCAGGGAGAGAGTATGGACTTAATCACACATATTCGAAAATATCTATTTTCAAAATAAAATGTGTACTTTTATTTTTCTTAGCCGAAGTCCGCTAAGGAAAATAAAATAAATCATATGTGCAGTAATGTTAAAGCTAAGGTAATTTTAATCTTAAGTCAGTTAACTGAGTTTGCCAAAAGTAGCATATTTGTTGACGGAGAAAAAGCAGCTTTTAAAACCAGCTCAGTTTAATTAAACAACATTTAAAGGAACTGTGAAAAATTGTTATGTTTTATTTTATTTTATTTAGAACACAAACAGGTTACCAAATTTTATATACATTACAGATCAGACCTAGCCTATGACCTAGACTACTTGTAATTTTAACCTTAACTTAATTACCGTTAAAAACTTTTTTTTTTTCTTTTCTTATCTTAAAAAATCATATTATTGCAAAATTATTATTGTGTTGTTGTTGTCTTTTATATGTGCAATAAAGTATAAAATAAAAATACAAAGTAAAGTTATTCCGATAGTTGCATCAAGAAAGTGCTCTTATGTCTACGATTGCTCATTTCAATACCTACGCTGTTCTAAACGAAACAGCAACTTATCAACATACTTAAGAGAGATCACAGAAGTAAGAGCACTTTAATAATACGGATCTGGATGGCGACTGATACCAAAAGAGACTGCTAATTTAGTGGAAAAATATTACGAGCCCAGGAAAAGCCATCTCCACCGCCACAGGCAATAACCATCAACTGACGATATAGTGATCCGCTACTCATTTTTACATCGCGTTCATTAACATAATCATTAGGATTGATAGCTTTTCCGCACATTTTCCCGCTTTATCACATTTCTTCGCCGTCTCTCCTATTACCTCGCTTAACTTTATTAAATTACGATAAAATGTCACCCCCACAGGTCACGGTGAAATCTACTGTTCGACATTAGTTCTTCTTAGAACAGAACCGTTTTATTTTCTTTTAAAATACGCTTTTCATAATCACTGAGAATAAATCATCATCATCATCAGCCATTTGACGTCCACTGCAGGACACAGGCCTCCCTCATGGTTTTCCTGACCATGACGGGTTTTGCCATAATCGCCACGCTTGGCAGGCGGGTTGGCGATCGCAGTATGTGGTTGGAATCTCAGGAAGACGCTGCTGCCCGTCTCCTGGTAATGTATTTCCTTAGTCGCCTTCTACGACATCCACGGAAGGAAACGGAGTGACGCTATTCTTAATCCGGCGCACACGGATATGAGCCTCACTAGTATGTAATTGACATACTTTATGTAAATCTAGGAATGCAGTATATGCGATACAGTAAAAGACCAGAGGTCTGTCAGGACTGTGGCAAGTGCCAAGCCGTGATCTCTGATTACCCCTCCGGGATACAGGCGTGAGTTTATGTAATGTAATTTACAGGATAATCAGACGTGCAATGCAACCTAAAACTGTGTATGTGTGTGAAAATCGGATGACAATAAAATAGTTCAGAAATCAGTTTGCTGAATGTCAATGTACAATGTTAGTCGCTGTCTTCGGGTCAAGTTTGTAGCGGAGAGAAAGGTTTAAGATAAGATAAGATAGATAGATAGATAGATAGATAGATAGATAGATAGATAGAGAACACTTTATTGCACAACCAGGTGAAAGATATTACAAATAGTTTCTTATATCTAAGTAGTGGTATACAATTGGCGGTCTTATCGCTTAGAGCGATCTCTTCCAGACAACCTTTGGATGGAGAGGAATGCACCAAGAATACAGTCGGTAGATGGATGTACAGCGAGAGATTACAAGAATATAAGTACTTATAATTACATATTGTACCAATAATATACTTACATGAATATCTAAAAAAAAAAAATAGCTACTACATTAAATATATATAAGCAGCAGTTTACATGTATATAATATACATGAATACCTACAAAATAAATACATAATTAAATATATATAAGCAACAGTTTACACAGTTCAAACAGTGAGGTAGTGAGATTTCACCAATGCCTTAAAACAAGACAAGGACTTTGCTTTTCTAACCTCCACGGGCAGGTTATTCCATAAATGGACTGCCTGAACCGTGAAGGAGGTACCATAGAATTTGGTACTGTGGGATGGAGTTTTAAGGAGAAGGTTTTGCGATGAGCGAAGAGTCAGACTGTGGCCAGAATGGAGAAACTCGAAACGCTCTTTGAGATAAGATGGGGTAGCTGGATTGAACAGAATGCAATAGAGGAGAGAAAGAATATGTGTATTCCGGCGGAGTCGGATTGGGAGCCACTTGAGTTTAGTTCGATATTCAGAAATATGGTCATATTTGCGTAAACCAAATATGAACCGGATGCAGAGATTTTGGAGACGCTCAAGCTTATTTAGTTGCTCCTCAGTGAGGTCCAGGTAACAGATGTCAACGTAGTCGAGAATCGGTAGAAGGAGAGACTGAGCCAACGCAACCTTGGTAGCCGTAGGAAGGAAATTGCTGAGGCGTCTTACAGAACCTGCTGATGCAAACATCTTCCGACTTACCATTTCCAACTGAGGAACCCAGGATAGAGTACTGTCAATCAAGACCCCTAGATTTTTGACAACCGAGCTGAACGGTATGGGTATACTGTCAAACAAGATAGGTGGAAGGGAACTCACGTCAACTCTGGAGATAAATCGGGGACTGCCAATAATGATGACTTGAGTTTTATTAGGGTTTACTTTTAGTCCGTGTGACACACTCCAATCCAAAATATGCACCAGATCATTATTGGTCATATTTATTGCTGTGTGAAGTTGGTCCACTGGAGCTTGCGTATATATTTGAAGATCGTCTGCATAAAGGTGGTAGGAAGAAGATAACTTGAGGGAGATACTATTAATGAAGATTGCAAAAAGAAGGGGTGACAACACGCCACTTGCGGGACACCGGCAGATATTCCACACCATTCGGAGAAGGAATCATCAATACGAATACGTTGCCGGAACATTTGTGTATACATTTGTGTTTAATTGTTTGTAAATTGTCGGGATTATATTATATATTATAAGAGCCATACATACAATGCTTTTGCCCACTAAGGCTGTTTTTGCGTGATGAAGACGTAATTTACTTTCATCACGTCTATTTCTCATTACAGTTGCACACAAACGTGGAAACAACTCAGGGTGTTTTTTTACGAACATAGCTACCTCGAATATAGGTTAGCAGTAGCAATAGTTACATAGGTTGCAAGAAAACTCTATCGTTACTCAAATCATATGTAGTAAAATGCATTAGTTGGTACTCGTGCCTACTTAGGTAGGTATATCTTGTTAGCATGATCCCATGATTGCAATCAACAACTTGCAGGGTAAAAACAAAGAGGCGTATCTTAAAGGTAAAGGTGTTAATGAAGAAAATCGCTATCCGTGTGTTCAATCCAGGCTATAAACTATGTGTGTACTCTTATTAGACACACGCAAAACTATGTGGTTAATACACACAGAGCTTTTCTATAGAATGACGAATTAAGTAGGGTAAATTATGGTTATAAGGGATTGGTTTATGTGTCTCCCGCTCCCCCACTAAGAATTTAAACTTATTTTTTTAATAAAAATAAAAACCGACTTCAAAACGCTACAGTACTAAAAAGTTACAAATAATTAAAAAAAATATCTTTGAAAACCTATTTGTTGCACGGGTTAGTGCAACAAAAAGAATATAAAATATCTTTAAATTAGAAGTATGTATATGTTACAGTCATAGTGATTAAATAGCTATTATACATAATGACTGGTCATTATATATAAAAGCCAAATTCACTAGACAAAGTAATAAATTATTATGCTAACGTTTTATTTTGGCAAGTGTTATATAGCAAATAATTGTTTGATTAAATTTATATTTCGCATTTTGTTTGTTAGGTCAGTACACATAAGCAAAAATAGGTTCGAAACTTCGGGTGTTAGTTCTTTTTTTTTTTATATAAAAGCGAAAAAAAATATTTCACTAAAAAACTTAGTTTTGTGTCAAACTTAAACAAGGTTGGTGCATGGAAAAGTCATAGGTACCCTACATTATGATATTAATATGATATTAAATAAAATTGCTAGTAAATGTGATTAATTTTGTGTTAATTATCACTTTATCTAAACTGAGTAGACATTATATATAATGACTAGACAATATATATAATATCCAGATTTATTACTTTGGCTGTAACATATACATGTAAGTATATTTATTTGTCGGTGCCCAGTTTCATGACCACGACACGTATTTGGGGCTTTCTAATTTAAACGTATTCTTTTAAATTATTTCAAACTTTTTAGTGCTGTAGTGTTTTGAAGACAGTTTTTATTTTTTATTTAATTTTTTTTTTATTACAACCCCTAAAAATGTTACATTGTGCGCGCGAAATAGCATGCCCGTCGTAGCAACAGCAGCGTGACCGTTTAGTTTCATTCACTGTTCATTTGTGAAGTTATAGTAGCAATACCACTCGCTAACGGTGAAGGAAAAACATCGTGAGGAAGCCTGAGTGTCTGAGCTATTCACATGCCTCAGCGCTTGAAATCGCCAATCCGCGGTGAGCACGCGTGGTGATTGATTAAGCCCATACTCTCTCCCTGAGAGAAGGCCTGTGCCCTACAGTGGGACGTATATAGGCTGCTTATGTTACTGTTCAGAAAAAGAGCGTTTGAAGAAGTTCTCACTTCCATTAATTACCATTGGTTTAGTTTTTGGAACCTAGATAGTAGAAATTTAATAGTCTCTCTGCACCTCGAAACATTTCGCAGAGCATCAGTTACAAAGACAAGGTTTGCTGTGCTGTAATTACCTATGAGTTGGGAGACGCGAACTACCTACACTGCAAATTAACAGCAGAGTCAACTAACTTGGTCACAATACACTGCTTTCGTCACCAATTTGAAAGTTCAAATTGTAACAGACATTGGTGAACCAAAATCCTGTACAAAAGATAAGTATAAAATATTTCGCCTTAGCCTATAATATTAAGAATTTGTTCATTCAGTCTGGGTGTATTTCTGTGTTTGTGATGTCCTTGCCATCGCAAAGGGTTTCCTTGTTTGAGGCCAAGACAAGTGATTGCGTTGTGTGGAAGTTATTTACTTATTTAAGGTATTGAGCTGAAGGTAGTGAGCTAATCACATCTGCCAATAACCGATTGAGTAAAAAGGTTCTCGAGTGGAGACCGTGAGCTCGCTGGACCCTGGTTTGAGGCAGATTGCTGGTACCAGCTGAATGGGCATGGTTTAGGATAGAAAGAAGCGGCGTGACTTGGGGAAGCAGTGCACGAAGGCGGGCTGATGGATTGGATTGGAAAAAACCAAGTAAAATATAGCGGACTAATTGGCAAGTTTAATAATAAATGATGTAAGTTTTCGATGTAAATCTTCCTTAGCTTCCGTATTCTAAAAAATTACATCTAATCAGCTGTAATTTCGTCGTCAGAAGACGGAAGCAGCGTGCCGCAGGCTCACACAAAAGTGTAACTGCACATAGCTGGTTTTACCCACAGCGAACTTATGCTATCGCTGTCAGTTCTGGCTGTGCTCTGTTAAGCTGGCGCATTCGGGTTCGTTCCCTCGGAACATTTATTCTGTCCAAAAACCTTAATGATTACCTTCCTACCTTGTTTTGAAAAGAATAAAATAAGGAGTTTAAATAAATAAAAAAAATAAAATAAAAACCGACTTTAAAACACTGTAGCACTAAAAAGTTAAAAATAATTTAAACAATTGGAAGTGTTTATACATGTATTTATTTTAGAAGTATAATTTGAAGTCGGCGTCCAAAATATAAGTGTTGGTCGTGAAACTGGGTACCGACTACAAATTATCTTCTACAATACCTACATGTATAAATACTTCTAATTATTTAAATTATTTCTAATTTTTTAGTGCTGTAGTGTTTAGAAGTCGGTTTTTATTTAAAAAAAATATTTTTAAATTTTTAGTGGGGGAGCGGGAGAAAAATAAACAAGTCCCTTATAACCATAATTTACCCTACTTAATTCGTTGCTTTAAAATTTGATGTTCTAAATTTTCATCTCCGGAAGTCTTCACCAGAACATCACCAAATTATCTTGGGACTACTTTTACGCTATTTTATGAAACATATAAAAGATAGGCCCCGTTAGGGATTATTTACTGGTGTCCATTGAAGAGTTCCGTTCCCCATCTCTGAATGTCTTCATCAGATCTTCACCAAATTAAAATTGGACCAATGGGACGGTATATCTGTTCGAACAAAAAAAGAATTGTCGAAATCGGTTAAGATTTGACGGAGGAACATAGCCAAAAAAAAAATATCGAATTGATAAAAAAATATCCTCCTTTTTTGAAGTCGGTTAAAATAGAGTTTCTTTGCCAATTACAACAATAAAAGAAACAATTTATTTTTTCAGGGACATGTTCACTGCACTTTTTAAACAAATTTGTTATCTTCTTTGTTATCTTCCCCACATAATCTATAAATTGTGAAACTAACAACTTTGACGTTCATTAAGTAAACATTAGTTGGACCCAAAAGGCGACCAATGTCGAAGTCCTTAGACGTGTCAAGAAAAAACGGGAGCTTTGGGATACCATCAGAAAAACAAAAGTTGCATATCTGGGACAGGTATGCAGACATGACAAATACAATCTCCTGAAACTAACAATGATGGGAAAAGTTGCTGGAAAGACATTCGTGGGCAGAAGAAGGAAATCCTGGTTAAGGAACCTGCTAGAATGGACTGGAATTCCAAGTGCACCAGAATTTTTTCACTTAGCGAGAGAGAGAGAGAGAGAGAGAGAGAGAAGTATGCTGAGCTGACTGCCAACCTTCACTAGCCGGAGAGGCACCTGAAGAAGAAGAAGAAAAAGTAAATGTTCTGTTTTTATAATGAATTAATATATTTGAATTGAATTTATTTAAATTCATTACTTACTTACTCCTTTTTACTTGCCTTAGTCTGGGTGTTTTTCCGTGTTTGTGATGTCCTTGCCCGGTTACCATAGCACAGGGTATCCTAGTTTGGGACCAGGTCTAGTGATTATTTTATTACATCATTTCTTCATCATCATCATTGAAAACGACGGAACCTAATGGACTGTATGAATGATCGATAGTAAAATGTAGAAATCCCCGTAATATGATTTTAATTAACTAAAAACATGGGCCGCAAGCCAAAACTACGTGACAGCTCAATCTTTCTTTTTAAAAGCTAGGAAACCGCAAGGAGTTCGCGACAATCATCATCAACCCATTATGTCCCCACCGGGGGGCACGGGTCTCTTCCCTGAGGAAGGTATAGGCCATACTCCACCACGGGGGCCAAGTCCGGATTGGTGGAGGCTTGTAGACTAGTGGCTCGTCTACTGTCAGAAGTTGTCAAGCCGCCCTAAGCCCTCTGACTTGGCTTAACGACTTACATCATTTCTTGCTCGTTATAAATGTTTCGAATAAGGATAAACTGCTTTATTTTAGCTCTGATATATGTAGCTCTACTTTGGCTCTACTCGCAGGTCAAACATTAATTGATGCAAGAAACTTCCTTGGTTGTGATTTACATAGGTATTTCAAACTTAAACACAAGGTTTTCAAGTTAAGGGGCTCCAGTTTGCTTAGCATGCGCGTTTTGACTCTCTCTCGACGTCAAGTGACAGACTTAAAAGTACTTGCCATGTCGAACGTGTGAGCGTGGTAGCCGAGACTCGAGATAGTAGTTATTAGAGTGCGGCCTGGTCTATAAAAAGTTATTGCCATATTAAATAAAAGTATTGTATTTTTGTCTGGCAACCCTTTAAAACATGTTACCGGTTTTTACCGACAGCGGACCTTTACTAGAACGTTATGAATTGCGTTTCGTTCCTTAACTTATCAAAACCATTAATTGTTTTTAATAAGCACGCTTTACAACAGTAGTAACAAAACGCATTCCTGTCATTTTCTGTGGTTGTCTTGATTTATTTTTGCTTTAATTTAATAGTTCTATGCACTAAATATGGAAAAATATGCATGTATCCCGGGGCTAGGCAGAGACCAGGGTTTGCCACTTGCCACGATCCTGACAGACCTCTTTTGCTTCATCAACATTTGATAGTCGTTGCATTTACGCACGCCTGTTTCGGGTACTTTTATATCATCAAGGGACCTTTAGTTTTTAGAGTTCCGTACCCGAAGGGTGCGAAACGGGACCTTATTACTAAGACTTCACTGTCCGTCCGTCTGTCTGTCTGTCTGTCAGGCTGTCCGTCTGTCTGTCTGTGTGGCTGTCTGTCTGTCACCAGGCTGTATTTCATCAACCGTGATAGCTAGGCAGTTCAAATTTTAACAGATGATATTTTGCTATTGCCGCTATAACAACAAATACTAAAAACAGAATAAATACCTAAATGTTTAAGGGGGGCTCCCATGCAACAAACGTAATTTTCTTTGCCGTTTTTGCTCGATGTTAAAAACGGCAACAGGCACACGATTGAAATATTCACAGAATATTTAGTTCTATGTTCGCTTCAGAATAAATAATTAAATTACAGTAAAATAAATATTTAAGGGGGGTTCCCATACAACAAACGAGATTTTTTGCCGTTTTTTCTCGATCTTTGTGTCTAATCTTCTCCGATTCCGACTCGCACTTGGCCGGTTTTTTTTTAGTATATGAAATACAATTTCACTAGATAATTATTTTCTGTTTATAAGAGAAACGGACTTCACAAATGGATAGACGGATTGACGGTCAGGCCCGCGTTTCATATAACTACAATTCATACTTTATAATGACAGTTCGAGGTGAACCAATTGGTTTAATCGGCTTTGCAACGTACATCTAATTATCATAGTAAACCATGACTTATAGTTCTACTAGCTGACTCGGCAAACTTTGTTTTGCCATGTTAATTAGCCTACAACCTATTCGCAGACCTACCCCATATACACAAAGAATTTCATAAAAATCGGTGAAGGCGTTCTGTAACAAACACTAGGACACGAGATTTTAATGTATTAGATAAAACGGGCCCTTGAAATGTTTTTTCCTTTCAGTGTACGGAACCCAAAGTAGTAGGTATACCTTAATTAAATACCATCCAAACGCGAACTCGACAAAATATCTAATACTCACTTAAAACATAACGCTTCGAAAGTTATAACGGGAACAAAAAGGCTCTGTAACAAAGTTATGACGGTCCAAAAGCCTGACAACGTAAATAAATAATACAAAATACAAAGTCTAACTTGAAAGTTAAACACATTAAAGTGCCCTTTGGAGATCTAAGCGAGCTTAGCTTGAGCGGAATATATGTGGCCTCGGAGAACGGACGGCATGAAATATGGGAAAAATTTTCATCGTCTGACGTCTAAGTAAATATGCAAATTGAGAAAGTACCTGGCTTACTTGTTATGTATATATTTATTTTTCTAGTTTAGGTAACGCCCACGTATGGTATGCTAGAAACAGTAATATAATAATTAATATGTTTTATATACACCTACATGCTAAAATCTGGGTGGTGGTTTCAAAGCCGCAGTCTTGCAGGTAATTGGAAATTCTATCTATTAAGGGGGTCCAGGGATGCAGGTAATTAGAAATTTAAAATTCTATCTATTAAGGGGGTCCAGGGAGTAACATTAGTGCCACCGAGAAAAAATATTTTATCTATTATAAAATATTTTTATTAAAATATTATAAAATGTATTTACAGATGCAATTTGCAAAAAGTGTCAGTACAATCTGGAAAACAGTTGTGCCTGACGACAAAAAAAAACAAATAATAAAAAATTCCCGATACTTTTTTGTCTGAATTTAGATGCTGGGCAAGCCTACTCCATCTAAAAATAATGTCCCAGGCACTGCAGCGTCCGAGTGGTCCCTTTATCTATCTATCATTACGTTAATGTACCTAAAGGCCAAAGTTTTTTTTGTGACTACAAATTAAAGTGCAAGGGACCGGGTCCCGTGACGTTATTATATAACAAACGAATGAGTGAGTGAGTGAGTGAGCGAGTGAGTAAGCGAGTGAGTGAGGGAGCCAGTAAGTTAGTAAGTGAGTGAGCGAGGTGAGTGAGTGATTAAACGAACGAACGAACAAATTAATGCATGAATGAATGAATGAATGATTGGATGAATGAACCATTTATTGCTTAGCATAAATATTACAACTTATCGGCCGAACGGCTGGGATTTTTTTTTAGCCACATCTGACCACTATGGTAAACCATAGTAAAAATATAAACACATATTTGTATTTTTTGTCGCAACAAACCGTAATTTAAGGAAAAGTAGATTATCAGTTGTAATATATGAGAAATGAATGAAATATAGTATCGAAAATTAACTTTTTGCGAGAATTAAATTTGAATATTCGACTACACAACTTCTAACAAAAGACAGTAACGCTGATTAAATCTTAGATTTGGATTGTAGAACTTATTGTAGAGGCATAGAGTCGAATTGAAGTAACGCAAAGCCCGAAATGTACGTACCTACACCTCTTCATTACAACAACTCAAAGGATTATCTCCTACAACCTATTATTATAGCGGTGTCTTTCACAATAGAAATGGATAAGAATAGACTGGGCAAAATCTCGCCGCTAATTTTCATAAAGAGAAAACTCCTAACAAGAAAATTTAATTAAGAGAAAAAAAAACTTCGACCAGACAAAAGAAAAACCAACCACTAAAAAGCAACACGTAATAGCCCAAATGATATTTCAATCTCGTCAGTCGAAACTCACGCGTATATTCCGGAGAAAGACGGGACGTTTAATCGTTATTTAAGTAATATTGCGTCGCACTCGTCACATGAAACGTCAGTTACGAAATCGGTCACACAGTTGTGGCCAAGTTTTTCAAATCCAAACTTTTATAATGTAAAAGAAACAAACATACCTTTACATACAGACATGCTTATAATGAAGCCTTTGGGCTTAATTCCAAGCGTATGAGTGACCACCTGAGGTACACAGGTTTCCTCACGATGTTTTCCTTCGCGGTAAGCAAGTGGTATTGCTGCTACAAATTCACAAACTTAGAAAACAAAGTCATTGGTACATACGGACACACGGTTCGAACCTGCGACCTCCTGAATGTGATGCAAGCGTTCCGACCGCGCTATTACCGCTCGTACAGACTTACTTAAAACTTCCCTTACTTTCGCAGTCGGTTGAAAGGTCCTCCTCATTTACTCAACAACAAAACGCGTGGGACGCTTTCACAAAAACAATATGAACAAACGGCACTTGAAAGAAACGCTAGAATCGCGTGCCCAAACTAATTACGGACTAATGCAAAGTGTGAACCCCACAAATGAATGTACACACAGCGGAATTAAATAGTGTAGTGATTGTTACGCGATGTTTACTTTGCAGGTGCACCAGGATGGTTGGAGGGTGTAGCTTATTCATCCAGATACAAAATCCTTTTGGCAGACTAAAAGAAGGAGAAGGTGTAAAGAAAACAGAAAGGAATATTCGATAACTTACATTGGAGTCATATTTCATTTATATCATAAAGGACATACTCACAAAAAGAACTAGCTGGTTCGGCAAACGTTATTTTGCCTTATTAATTAGCCTACGGCCTATTCTCAGACCTAAAAAAATTCATGGAATATTCGAATATTCGATAAACATAGTTTAGAGTCACATTTTATCTACATAATACTCACAAAAAATACAAAAAAAAACTAGCTTACTCTTCAAACGTTATTTTGCCACATTAAGTAGCCTACGGCCTATACTCAGACCTACAAAATTTGATAAAATCCGCGAAGCCGTTTCGGAGGAGTTCGATAACAAACACTGTGACACGAGATTTTTATATATTTTAGCATTGGTTTTAAAAAATACGAAGAAGAATCAACTCTCATGATAAAAAAATATTAAGAATATTAAGATACGCGTTCTTAATAAAGTTGTGTAATAATTTATACGAGACAAGACGTGGATAGAAGCTCTAATTAATGATAATAACTTTCACATAACACAATGTCCTGGCTCTGAAGTCTAATACACACATAGATTTTCAATAGGAATGCGAATAGGAAACGATAGTTGTTATTTGTCTCTATTTGAGTAGGTAGTCTACAATGCCACCGTACAATGTTATTTCAATGGTATTTCAAATTAAATAGGCGCATCTATCGCGAAGAAGATCGAGGTTCGGTTCTCCGACATTATTCCTAAATAAGGTTTTTTAAAATACATTTTACTCTCTAATGGTTAGTATATAAAATGTGAAACAAAAATATATTACCTTTCAATGTCCTATCTAGGGCTATCATGGGGCTAGAGTCATTACTTTTTATGATTACGGATTTCACTGTCCGTCTGTCTGTTTGTCTGTCGGTCACCAGGCTGTATGTCACGAACCGTGATAGCTAGACAGTTGAATTTTTCACAGATAATGTATTTCTGTTGCCGCTATAACAATAAATGGTGAAAACAGAATAAAATAAATATTTAAGGGGAGCTCCCAACAACAAACGTGATTTTTTGCCGTTAATAACGGCAACAGGTAGACGCTTGAAATATACAAATGTTGTACAGACAATGGTACGGAACTCTTCGTGTGCGAGTCCGACTCGCACTTCGACACGTCAACATGATATGATTTAATTTGAGCTTTACTGCGTTTTGGAGAATAAAAAAATTCCAAAATGACTATCACTTGCTCCTGACGCACAGGTAATCCTAGTTTGGGAGCAAGGGTTTCAAATTGCACAGTGGCAAATTGTATTTCTCAATAAAGATATTTGTATTTGTACTATCACTGAATATGTTAGTGACGTCGGTCATCAAAATTCTATTAATAGTATTTGTATTTCTTTAATTTCAAAAATTCCTACTTTTCCCCAACTTTTTGCTCGCGCAGCGCAATAAGTCCCATACAAATCCGTGCGCTCGGAGAACCCATCCTTGCGTTGCACGGGGTATACAACTGCAATGCAATTGGTTACTAGACCAATATAGTGCCAATGAAACAACCATTACAGTAGTAATACGACTCTATTGACCAACTATGCATGTCAGAGACTCGCCCCTCTGGACCCAAACTAGAATAACCTGTGCTGTTATCATCATCATCATCATCAGCCTATGATTGTCCACAGCTAGACATAGGCCTCACCTATTGCACGCTACTGAGCACGGTCCTCGGCTACTCTCATCCAGCTCTTGCCAGCCGCCCTGCGAAGATCATCGCTCCACCGAGTCTGAGGACGTCCCACACTACGTTTACCGAACCGCGGTCTCCACTCAAGAACTCGTCTACCCGATCGGTTATCAGTTCTTCGGATGATATGGCCGGCCCACTGCCACTTCAGCATGCTAATTCGGTGTGCTATGTCGGTGACTTTGGTTCTCTGTGCTGTTATACTCGTAAGTAGCTTATATTATACGTCCCACTTTAGGCCTTCTCTCAGGGAGAGAGTATGGGCTTAATCACCACGCGTGGCGATTTCAAGCGCTGAGGTATATGAATAGCTCAGACCACTCAGCTTTCCTCACAATGTTTTCCTTCACCGTTAGCGAGTGGTATTGCTACTATAACTTCACAAATGTACATAACTTAGAAAACACAGTCATAGGTACATGCCCGCACTGGAAATCGAACCTGGGTCTCCCGCTTCCGAGTCCAATGTTCTACCCACTAGGCTACCACCGCATATGCACCACCGCATAACCTGTGCTGTTAGATAATCTAATTAAAGTTTTTCCAAGCCTTCGCCCTTATTCAGTCTGTAGTTAAATTATCATCATCATCAGCCACCCGACGCCCACTGCAGGACACAGGCCTCCCTCATGGTTTTCCTGATCCATAATCGCCACGCTTGGCAGGCGGGTTGGCGATCGCAGTATGCGGTTGGAATCTTAGGAAGACGCTGCTGCCCGCCTCCCGGTAATTGATTTCCTTAGTCGCCTTCTACGACATCCACGGAAGGAAATGGAGTGACGCTATTCTTAATCCGGCGCCACACGGTTGTGTACTTAGCTTGCTGTACTATGGCATTTACATAATAAAATTAAACAGATTTACACAGAACAGTTTGACAAGTAAAATAAATTAGAACCAAACAAACACATCTCTGAATAAATTAAAAATATAAATGCAAAGAAGAGGAGCTTCTAAATAAAAATAAGAAGAGAAGAAACCTGTTGCTCTCTTTGGAATAACAAAGCATATTATACCTACAGGGCTCTTTTGATAGTGAACTTGACAATAAGGACTGAAATGTTTTTTTAGGGTTCCGTACCCGAAAGGTGCGAAATGGGATCCTATTACTAAGACTTCATTGTCCGTCTGTCTGTCTGTCCGTCTATCACCAGGCTGTATCTTACGAACCGTGATGGCTAGGCAGTTGAAATTTTCACAGATAATGTATTTCTGTTGCCGCTATAAGAAAAAATGCTAAAAACAGAATAATTATTTAAGGGGGGCATACAACAAACGTAATTTTTTTTTCGTTTTGTCTCGTTCTTCGTGTCTAATGTTTTTCTTGTTCAAATAAATAGTTTTCTTCTTCTTGTTATTAATGTTGTATAGATAATGGTACGGAATGCTTGGTGCGCGAGTCAGACTCGCACTTGGCTGGTTTTGTTTATCTTGTGTTGGTGTTTCTAGAATTCCATAACTCAAAGAAAAGAAAACGGAGCCTTTAGAAGATGAATTGGTCGCCCGTTCGTCCTTTCATCGGTCAATAACATTAATATTCGATCGATAAAGCCATTAGAACTGACATCAAATACTGAGGTCTTCTGCTGGGTATAGGTATACCTTTTCCCTCGAATGCCATCTCTCACGGTCCTTTATACCAGCAGTGGACCTTAGAATTTGATATCAATTATCCATCGAATATTAATGTTATCATAGGTATATAAAAAATGCATCCTATACGTCTCGTCTTAGGGCACAGGCCTTTTGTTAGAAAGGGATTATGGGCTTAATCGCCACGCGTGCCCATCGCGGATTGGCGATTTCAACAACTAAGAAACTTAGATTTCCTCACGATGTTTTCCTGCACAATTAGCAAGTGATATTGCTAAAACAAATTCACAAAAAAACATGCTTTGATCTTTCTTATTGAAATTTTATGAAACAAGCTAGGGTCAGCCATGCGATTTGAGCCACAAGCGCCCGACCGAGTGCACGTTTCCACCTCTAATTCCATCTCCTAACCAAACCGCCACAAATTCACGGTGATTTTATTTCAGAAAGCGTTCGGAGTAGCGAGCGGTGTTAAGTCAGCACGAGTGATCCCGCGCCGCACCAGTTTTGAGGTTAAATTTAAAACGAATGATCGGCGCCTGCCGATGTTTCGAGGTCACGATGAGTGTGGACTTGGCGAAGTTTTCATATGTTTTTTTTTTGCTGTAGGAAAGCGAGCACATTATTCTGTAGATACCTCACCCCCTGTTTCTTGTATGCTCATAATCTGTTAATCTACTGGTAGTTGCTTTCCGTTGACCAAAGTACATACACAAGATTGTTAGTAATACGAGGAATAGGGGTTAGTAATTTATGCACTTATAGTAAAAGGTGAAGTGGGCACTCAGGAGCTATAGAGCCTAGGACATATTTTCAGATGCATTTAGGTAAAGTTACTATTTTTGCTTGCATACTATATAACACTTGTCTAGAATTAAACAATAGGTTACCTATAATAGCACATTTTCTTTATCAACAAAGCTTTATTATCAAATATTTTTACTCTTTTTATTTTACATTACCTTGTAGTATGATTACTTTCATTTCAATATTTTTTCTTTAACTTTAGCGAGTAGTAGAACGTAGAACTTGATCAAAAATTCGCGTAATCAGAATAAGTTTGCGATGAACACTTTTTTTTTTTTTATTTGACGAAAGTCCGAAGAATTCTAACTGACATTTCGTACCCACTGCCTTTGAAAGCCGAATTACATCGATGCACCGTTAAGATAATTTAGTCAAGTGATATGCTGGGCATTATAAGTACAACTTCGCCAAGAAGAGAAAATTTCGGGATTCGTCAAGATAATTTAGTGCTGGAATTTAGTCAAGTGATGGAAGGGAAAAATTTGGGATTCAAAACCACGCTCCTAGCAAACTGCACTAGCGCTCTTACCAACTACCTGAACCATTCGGACCGATGGCCATAAGCCATTGTTACTAACATTGATATTAAGTAACACTAACACATTATAAGCTGTCAGGATGTTATGGGTGCTGGGCAAGCCTACTTCATCTAAAAAAAAACAATGTCCCAGGCACTGCAGTGTCCGAGTGGTCATAAATCATCTCATTACGTAGATGCAAAGTCCAAAATACATTATGGATTGTAGTATATTAAACGGGTCTAACGGTGATTAATTATTAGATAAAGTGCATGAGCATCGCGAGTCATTAAAAAATATGATCATCTGAAATAAATAAATTGAATTCAATAAGTCTTCTTTCAAACTTTTCGCAAAGTCCCTACCGACTCAGGCCCGCGTGTCGCGCAATGTGTGTGATTTTCCGAGCGGAACGCACAGGTCGCCGCTCCGCCGAAGAGGTGCGAGTGTCTGTGTGAGTGCGACCGATTTTATTGCGTGAGCGGAGGCGAAGAATCCAATTGATGAAATATCCTCGCGGCGTTTAGATAGCGCGCGTGGGCGCGGAATATGTCGCTTAATATGATCGATCAGTCCGCGGTGGCTGAAGCTACCTACAATCGAAGGTAAGTTAACCAACGATTTCTCGTACAGTCGGACGAAATGCATACAAAAAAAAAAAACAACTGACAACTGTAAACAGTACAGGGTGACACAGCCTATAGATTAGCAAGTTGAAGTGGCAGTGGGCTGGTCACATATGCCGAAGAACCGATGGTCGATGGGTTGCGAAGGTTCTCGAATGGAGACCAGGAACTGGCAAACGCAGCTGCGGACGCCCACCAGCTCCGACCGACGATCTGAGGCAGATTGCTGGCTGTGGCTGGATGAGGATATCCGAGGACAGAAATAAGTGGCGTGCCTTGGAGGGGGCCTATGTCCAGTAGTGGACGAATACAGGCTGATTGATTGATTGTTCGAGCTGGCAACCGATTATACAAATATGACTTACCCGCAGAGTGGCTTCCCTCCAGCGTGCCGGAACCACAACACCATGTAGACGCGGTCCTCCCTGGTGTCAAGCTCGATGACGCACGGCAGCGTGGCTGTGCGCCCCACCACCGCTTCCAGCCCGTAGTAGACGTGAGTGAGTGAATAAGTGGGTGAGTGAGTAAATGAGTGAGTCAGCGACTGAGTGAGTAAATGAGTGAGTGAATGAGTGGGTGTACGAATGAGATAATCACTAAGTATGACTTACCTGTAGAGTGGCTTCCCGCCAGCGTGCCGGAACCACAGCACCATGTATACCCGGTCCTCCTTGGTGTCAGGTTCGATGTCGCACGGCAGCGTGGCGGTGCGCCCCACTACCGCCTCCACCTCCATCGTTGACACTGGAACAAAGTCCACTGGTCTCTCAGTTGATTTGCGGTGTTCACTTGGGGCAACCCTCTCTCGTAAAAACGTACCGTAGTAAAGAGGGAGCGTTAAATGATTCGGATATAAGATAAAATTCGCTTGGTACAAATAGTTTTTTTGGAATAATGTCGAATTTAATTCAGAAAATAAAATATAATGTTTGTCATTTCTTATATAATGTTCTGCTATATGATTTTTGTGAAATAAATTATAACAGTAATAGCGAATAATAGAAAGAGGATGGGTATTATAAAATGAATGTCCTAGCACCACAATGAAAGCCATACATTGTGTTATGGATTTAGAGAAACCTTAAACCAGTTCTTGAGTATCGATAATAATTAAACCCTTTCATAAGCAAAACCCGCCGAACTGTATGGCGCCGGATTAAGAATAGCGTCACTCCATTTCCTTCCGTGGATGTCGTAGAAGGCGACTAAGGAAATACATTACCAAGAGGACGGGCAGCAGCGTTTTCCTGAGATTCCAACCGCATACTGCGATCGCCAACCCGCCTGCCAAGCGTGGCGATTATAGCAAAACCCTCATGGTTACGAAAACCATGAGGGAGGCCTATGTCCTGCAGTGGGCGCCAAATAGCTGATGATGATGATGATAAGCAAAACTTCAAAATTCTTGTTTTATTTTTAATAAATTAACCGCATCAATTTTTAAGATTCATTTCGAAGTTTTGCTTGTCGGAAGTGAATAGTTGTATTCATCAATACATATCACTTTTATTTATGACAGTAACTCCTAAATAACGACAAAAATGCCGCCCTCAGAAAATAAATAGATTTAACGCCTAAAGAGGTCTCCGAATCACCGGCATTGTATCTCTACCGCCTCTCGACGTTTTTGAGTTACAGCGGCTTTTATATTCTAACTTCAGCCTTTATTTCTCCCAATTCCTATCTAGGCCCCTTTTATCGCAGATCGTCGTAAGATCGTCGCACGGCTATCGAGCTAATATTCGGCCAATAAATAAATTCTCCCGGCGCCGGTATCTCCCTCGCTTCGGAAGTTTTGGCCCATTCCGAGATAATTCGAGACACGCGGGTAACAGATGGTGTAGTAAATGTCAGTTTAAAATGGCTGAATATTCATGTTATATGATGTGGGATGAAGAGCGGTGGTAGAACGCCGGCGTCACATTCCGGAGGTCCAAAAATGCGATTTTCGGCACTCACTGATTCACTCACTGATGCATCATCAAAAATCTAGGGTACTTCTAATTTAACTAGTTTTGAAATTTAGAATATAGACAGCGATGAATGAGTAGGTAATGAACCAATCAGAACTTCTAAAAAAATATAGGGGACTACATTTCTTGTCAGCAAAGTTTATATTTGTCGTCAACTTGTATTAACTAATCAATAGGCTAAAAAACTATTCGAAACTATTATATTCTTTTTGTTGTACTAACCCGTACCATTTTAAAACCAGTGACGTTTTCTATAGATTAATACCTACAAAGACAGAAAATTTGTTACACAATTTGCAATCTACTCTGTTACGTACGTAAGCAGTGAATTGTCTAGGTACTTTACTTTATTTTCTAAATGCTGATAATTTTTTTTTTGCCGTTACCCACATTTCGGCTGATATTGTGTTTTCTGGTGACTGTTGAATTTTGTTTTGTGATTTTATGTTTTTGAGTATTGTGTCGTCAAATAAATATATCTTTCTTTCTTTCTAAAAACCTATTTAGAGGCTAAAAATCCCACTCTGGTACTTGAAGACGTGAGCTTATGGGAGCTGATGAGCTAATGAGCTGAGTCCCGGCATGGGTGGAATTTTTGGCCTTTTAAATTGGTTTTTATTCAAAACTATTCAACATCCTCTAAAAACTCGCCAAGTATGGTCTGTAAATTTAAAAGTCACACAAGTTTTTCTGTGTTGATCAACACTGCTGATCCTGCAAAGAAAAGGAACTTGGCAAGTACTTAGATACATATGATGCACATTTTTGAGACGGGAAATTGGCTAGTTTTCTTACATTTGTGGTCTGACGGGATACAAATATAAACATAACAAACAGTAAAGGCCAGTGTCTGAATTGAGAATTTCGCTAAGTAAATAATTAACTGTACATAGTGTTGTCTCTTCGAATTCCTCAGGAAAGAGCGTGACAGAACGTTACTTAAGTGTTTACTTAGTGTAATTCTCAATTCAGAAACTGGGCCTTAGTAAGTAAAAAGATAACAGAGGTGGGGGGAGCGGCCCGATTAGCTGTGCTAAGTGATCACAGCTGATCAAGCCAAACCTTCGCCGCCCTTCTCTTAAATACCTACTATGGAATATTTACTTTGCGATTTCAGAATTACTTTATGAAATTTTTGTGAAACCTTTTTTATATTGAATATGGAGTTGTGAAATGATACATTTGCATTACGTTTCTTGTTATCCAAAATTTTGTTTAACAACTGTCGGTCATTCGAAGGGGGCCCCTGCTCAGGGGTTTCATTATGCGCACCAAAGTCTGAGCGATCCCAATCGCCTAACAAATTCCATACTAATTTGTTAGTTAGACAACTGGAATCTTTCAGGATTTGGTGGGCGTAATACAGGACCTGGGGACTTGCTATGCGCACCAAATCCTGCTGGAATCCTGAAGTTTGCGTTAGCAATTAGTATGGAATGTGACAG
Source organism: Yponomeuta malinellus (assembly GCA_947308005.1). Taxonomy (NCBI): domain Eukaryota; kingdom Metazoa; phylum Arthropoda; class Insecta; order Lepidoptera; family Yponomeutidae; genus Yponomeuta; species Yponomeuta malinellus. Next base: position 15,999,087 of record OX371012.1, read on the forward strand.
TTATACGATTGGAATCGTTCAGGACTTTTTAGGGACAGTAGTTGTACTCTACTCCGCAAAACCTCGTAAAATAAACAACATTCACTCACACAACATGTCAGTGCTTCACGAGAATAAACCCCAAAGTCCCTCAATCTGGCACACACTTTCCTTAACCAAAGAGCAGACGCAAACTCATATTTCCCCCAAGAAAACTCCCCAAACCTCCGGCACGGTATATTACTGGGCCATTACCATAGGGTGTTTTATCGGTTGCAGAGGCCGCGTCATTTGGGCCCCGACCGGCAGTCATTCGGTTTTATGACAAGTAAAATGAGCTACTCAACTGAGCTAGTTGGGGCGGGTCTACATTGCGGAGTGAGTTCTGTTTCCGTTGAAACTAAGGGCCCTTGCTGAAAATCTGTGCTGTGGGCGAAACAGCAGCGTGTATTATTATTATTATTAATTCTATATTGCACAAAAATTGTGTACACAAAAAGTGAACTGAATACTAATGACATTTTCTACCAGTCAACCTGCAGGAGTTCTGAGCTCGAGGCCATTTTACCGCAGCATACCCTGGTTATTCGTCTTCTTCATCTTCCTGTGATACTTGCCAGTACTTCTCCTATATTACGCGCACCAAATCATTGAACGATTACAACCATTCAAATTCGTGTAAAATTGCATATAAATTGCTATCGCAAACGTCAGGATTCCAACAGGATTTGGTTCGTATAATTAGGCCCCTAACCTGTGGTACTGACGTTTAGTTAGCTGGCAGTTTACTTCTGTTTCCAGTACTGACTTTAAATCTAACTGTATTTGATTTGAAATGACGACCCGATGACGTTTCTTGCCTCGCTGGCGTGGAAACTGGCTCCCTTTGGATAGAGCCAAAACGTCGCAACCATGGACTTCGATGAAAATATTTTGTAGGTGCAAACCGTTTAAGCATAAAGTGTCTACACACTTTTATGCTCCACTTTTATGTCCATCGTTGCGACGTTTTGGCTCTATCCAACGAAAGTGTTAGTAGTGTAAACACTACTAAAGTACTGTAGAAAAAAACTTGTTTCTAAGACTTATAAGATGTTTTCTATTTGTATTTAAATAAGCGTCCAGGCCCCTTGATCTAATATACACGTAGTTTTTCAATAGAATTATATAAGGACTGTCTTCTATTAGCTGTTATTCGCCTCTCTTTGGTAGTCTACTAAGTGCGCGCCGAGTTAAATAGGCATATCTCGCGAAGAAAATCGCATCGCGCGAGGTACCGACTTAACTTTCACGAATTATACTATAGGGAAGAGCGGATGATCGTGCTCTTCCACTATAAAGGGAAATTTCCCGCCAGGCAGATCGTATGCCTGGGGACGGCGGCCGGTCCGACTAATGTTCGTCGGACGTTATATTTAGGGTATGTCATGTGAAACATTTTGCTTGTGCGATGCAAGAATGTTGGAGTTTATAGTGCGCGCGCAGAATTAACATGTGCTCGCCAGAATACCATTAGAATGCGAATGGTTACTATACTACCAGTAGTGCTAATGAAACCTATCATCATCATCAGCCATTTAACGCCCACTGTAGGACATAAGCCTCCTTCGTGGTTTTTATAACCATGAGGGGTTTTGCCATAATCGCCACGCTTGGCAGGCGGGTTGGCGGTCGCAGTACGCGGTTGTAATCAGACGCTGCTGTCCGTCTCCAGGTAATTCATTTCCTTAGTCGCCTTCTACGTTATCCACGGAAGGAAATGGAGTGACGCTATTCTTAATTCGGTGCCACACGGATGAAACCCATTGTCGTACCAATATGACCCTATTAAAAAGTATGCATTTGAGAGACTCGCCCGCCCCCCCCCCGTTCTGTTGCCATGTGACCCGGCCACTACAGCCGCCGTCTGCCGCAGATTGACGTTAGATAATGCCCACAGGCAACGCAGGTTTGCTTGTTATGAATAATAACCGGGCAACTAATTATTCTACATTGTGATTTCACTACATATTCGTCTGCGCGTTTTCACCGCCCTTCGTTCATGCTCATATTTAGGTATTTAATTCAACAATTCAATTGATTGCATTAAATGAAATCAGGCTGACAGCGTTTTTATGCAGCCTGTATACGTCCCACTGCAGGGCAAAGGCCTTCTCTCAGCTAGAGAGTTTGGGCTTAATTACCACGCGTGCCCACCGCGGATTGCCAATTTCAAGCGCTGAGGTACGTGAAAAATCTCAGACACTCAGGTGTCCTCACGATGTTTTCCTTCACCTTTAGCGAGTGGTATTGCCACTAAAACTTATCAATCAATTTATCAATATTTTATTTTGTATTAGACAAAATGAAAGAATCTTAAATACGGGTTTATCAAATAGAAAGAAATCGGGCAACGTGTTAAAGGATTATCACTAAATATTATTTGAAAAAACCGACCAAGTGCGTATCAGGCTACGCGCAGTGCAGGGTTCCGTAGAAGGAAGGAAGTTGTTTTACCTGCTTTACAGAAGTAACGACTTCAGCGAAGTATTTTTTATAGAATTTGTACAGACTTTTCCTTTCATAAGGTTTCCTTTCCTTTTTAGCCGTGATAGTTTTCCTTTTAAGTTTATTGTATGTACTGTCCTGAGTTTTTTCACGTTTCTATAATCAACTGTTCGCCCTATTTTACCAAAACTAATAATAATAATAACTTCCGCACAATACAATCACTTGACCTCGTCCCAAAAAAGGATACCCTGTGCTATAGTATCCAGGCAAGGACGTCACAAATATGAAAATACTCCCAGACTGAGGCCATTTGTAAAAATGCACGGTGGCCCAAAATGCGCGCTTTAGAGCTTAATATTTCCCAAACAGATCCCTAAATCGAAAAATGGTTTTCCTACACTAATGTTGTAACATTCTACTTATGTTTTCAATACTTGACTTATAATTACTACTGTTATAGCGCAGACAACAAAACACTCAATTTAAGCAATTTCACATGATGTTATAATATTCACATCGATATCGTAAAATCTCATTATAACGTCAATAAAACGCGACCAACTAGATTGCAGGGCCAATCAGGTTGGTCGAGCTTTATTGAAGCTGCGCTCTCATTGGTTAAATTTTAATGGCGGCAAAACCACTGTGATTATACACGTACGCGTGAATTTAATTTAATAAATTTGTTGTTTGATTAATTGCATTAGTGAAGATAAAGTAGTGTATGCAACTGCATATAACACGGGTATTAAAACACTCGTTACTATTATGAAACTCGCTGCGCTCGTTTCATAAACTCACACTCGTGTTTTAATACCCTTCATTATATGACAGTTGCATAAACTACTATTACCTACACTTACAATATTTATACACCATCAATCCAACCATACATAACCCACACTATGGTGTAGGCGCGAAAAAAAATTGCATTCCTGATTTAGGTGTAGGGGAGTTACCATAAGAAAAATTTTACATTTTATTCTACCGTTTTGTCAGTGTGATTTATATGTACGTATATGCGAAATTTCAGCTTTCCAGTACTTTTTGTCTCTGTGCTAAGCCGCTGACAGATAGACAGACGGACAGACAGACCAACGGACAGACAGACGAACGGTTGACTGCGGAAACCTAAACATATATAGCTTAATTGAGTACTTCCTCCTTTTTTCAAGTGAAGCTTGGTTTTTAGCGTATGCTGCACTTTTTACAAATTATCTTATTATTATTAATGTTGCCTCGGTCTGATATAATGTCTGTCTCACACTGTTTCTTTGTGCGCGCATCACACAAAAACCACTGAACGAAATTAAGTAAAACTCACCACAATTATAGCTTAGGTTCCTTCCTTATAGGCTACTTAACATCACGCTTAAGTGATGTCACGTAGCCTATGAGGAAGGAATTCGAGGAAGGCCTTAGGAAGGCTAAGAAAGTTATGCACGGATCACAAACAAACCACTAAAAGGAATGAAGTAAAACTCACTAATTTCAGAATTGTCAAATTCTGACATTTTTGCGCCACAAAACGCGTGACTCGTACCGTATCGTACACCCATACTGGCACACATGTCAACCACGCCGACAAAACGGTAGATTAATCTAATCTAAGTCAGGCGCGATTTTGCATTTCTCGTCTACCCCATAGTCTTTATTTGTACTGTGCCCATAGTGTGGGATATCATTGTGTTAGTCGTTCAAAAATATTGTGGTTGTATGTAAACCATTTTCAATCCATCATCATCATCAGCCTATGCTTGTCCACTGCTGGACATAGGCCTCTCCTATTGCACGCCACTGAGCACGGTCCTCGGCTACTCTCATCCAGCTCTTGCCAGCCGCCATCATCGCTCCACCGAGTCTGAGGACACTACGTTTACCGATCCGTTTTTCAATCCGTTTGTGAAATATTGAGCTTTAATAAACTTTTTGTTAGTTTTCAGAGCCCATATACAGTGGTATCTTAACCTTATCCGGCCGTGTGTTTTTCACAGTGTTTACCTTTACAGCAACCGACCGCAAACCGAGCCATGCAGCAACATCACACAAACTCGTCAAAGCTCCAACGTTTCATAAACTCGATGAAAATCTAAACCCCACGTTGATTTACATATATAAACATGGCTGCTACGTGTGTACTGGGGCTCATTACCGTTTAGTCTCTCATTTTGATCCGATAAAAAAATAACAGTCTCCGATACATAGGTGATAGTTAAAAACATAGATGTCTACCTGCCAATTTCAGAGCGCCATCTTGCGTACTTAGATATTTCGACGGGTTGCATCATGAAGTCAATGGTTTGACGTTTTTGTATAAAACCAATCATAACTTACGCTGTCATTTACTATCACCAAATCAACGTTCATGTCGTCACGCATGGCGCATAGAACGAACCAATCCCAGAGTGTTTACTCTACAGCACATCTTGCGCTCATTTCATTTTATACGATTCTTGCTCAACGCCATCTATTTTTAAAACACAACGTTCGCTCGCACAATGCGATCGATTTTAAACTTAAAATAAATATTACCGGGATATCAATTACGCTATGTCTTAATTCAGATCTTTATTTATCAGTACCCCAAGTTTCATGCAAATCCGTTTAGCCGTTATTGCTTAAAAAACGTCTTCACAAAGTTTCACATTTATAATATTAATTAGGATTCTTTATTCTACACCAGGACACACGACATAAAACATCGTAAAAATACGGAGTACAATACAAGTACCTGTGTATGTATTAGTAATACATATTTGCGAGGAAAGGCATCAAAACACGTGACACAAGTGTATGAGACCACTCCGGGTTGGAAATTATAAATATTTCCCTTTCACACACCGGCATCAATCAAACGAACGGCAATCAGCCGTACGCCGACGATTAAAAATCGCTAAGGGGATGCTACAAATTTATGGCAACCGCACGAGTTAATGACGTAGTTAATTAGCATAGTTATTAAGACCACTTTGACTCTACAAGAAATCAGTTTCACGTCGTGGCCTGCGTGCCCTAACACTTGTACTCAGGCGGAGGCGGATTTAAGCATTGTAATTTAGTAAATTCTGGCGTTGTTTTGAAGTTTTGGATGTCCTAATTATTATTTTTCATTTTTATTGTAGCTTGTTTATTTTAGTTACTTCCATAGTATTATGTCCTATGGTATACTACTGTGGGGTCGGGCAGCAGACATTGAGACCATCTTCGTTCTGCAGAAGAGAGCGATCAGATTCATATATAAGCTAGGCAATAGAGATTCGTTAAGAGATTTCTTTAAAGAAACTAACATCCTAACAGTTGCTAGTCAGTATATATATGAAAATATTATGTACGTTAGGAAAAATATCAGTAACTTTAAAACTGGAGGTAGCCAACACGATGTAAATACTAGAAATCATCATCATCAGCCAATTGACGCCCACTGCAGGACATAGACCTCCCTCATGGTTTTCGGACCATGAAGGGTTTTGCCATATTCGCCACGCTTGGCAGGCGGGTTGGCGATCGCAGTATGCGGTTGAAATGTCAGGCAGACGCTGCTGCCCGTCTCCAGGTAATTTATTTCCTTAGTCGCCTTCTACGACATCCACGGAAGGAAATGGAGTGACGCTATTCTTAATCCGGCGCCACACGGACTAGACGCCATACTAGAAATAGATTATGAATAATAAAGATTAAGTATCTAGATGAAAATGATGTCTGGAATTAAAGCCAGTTCAATGCATGAGTTCCAGGTTTTAGAATATTTATATAAATTCTTGTAAATGAAGGACTTGAAAACACTAAGTTTGGAGTATTTTTGTCCATTGTTTCTCCAAAATGATCTAGATTTTAAATTGGACACCCAGTTTAACTTGTAACGTTTATTAAGTCGCAGTTTCCGTGGTACTTTGAATAAAAAAATTTGATTTAATTTGATACAACCGACAAAAAGTGTTTGTTCACGTAACATTACATAAGCTCATGAATGTATCCCGAGGGGTAGGCAAAGACCAGAGTTTGCTACTTGCCACGATCCTGACAGACCACTTTCGCTTCATCAACATTCATTAGTCGCCGCACGAACGCGCCCCGTTTTCGGGTACTTTTTATTTTGCCCTTCGCTAATACATCTCCTATTTGGATGAAGTACGTCTGCCTGGGACGTCCCTTATCGGCCCTTCCATCCACAATCGCTCGCTATATAGTGTTTTTTAATTTTCTTTAACTGTATTTTTTTAACTTTAGGCTCGAGGCCCCGGTCTTAAAAAGACATGGCACCATTATCGGAAGTGTTTCAAACATGCAGGCTTCCTCACTGTGTAAAAATAATAATAATAACTTCCACACAATACAATCCCTTGACCTGGTCCCAAACTAGGATACCCTGTGCTATGGTAACCATGCAAGGACGTTACAAACATGAAAATAGACCCAGACTAAGGCCATTTGTAAAAATGTACGGTGGTCCCCAGTGGGAATCGAACCCACGACCTCTATTTTGTAGCTAAGTGTCTTAACGTCTATACCAACGAGGCAGTCATGATACGTATGTTTTGGTCGTGAGCTGTGGTAGCGGAGCGGTAGAACATGCGAGAGATCGTGGGTTTGAATCCCGGCATGTACCAATGACTTTGTTTTCTAAGTTACGTACATTTGTGAAATTTCTGAAGTTATAGTAGCAATACCACTCGCTAACTGTGAAGGAAATCATCGTGAGGAAACCCTAGTGCCTAGTGTCCCACATACAATGGGCCAACTATAAGGCTAAGTGCGGAAATCTCCGGTGGAACTGGAACTAGAACTAGAACTTTTTATTGCGTGTTGTGATCACCTGCCCGTAGAAAGTACACTACAATCGTGTTTTTGTAACTTGTCACAGTGGAACTTTCTGTTTGGTGATTCTAAAATAAATAAAAAAACACCGGCCAACTGCGAGTCGGACTCGCGCACGAAGGGTTCCGTTGTCTATCAATCTGGGTACCATTATCTATACAACATTAGACACAAAGATAATAAAAACAGCAAAAAAATCACGTTTGTTGTATGGGAGCCCCCCTTGAATAATTATTTTGTTTTGTTTTTAGTATTTGTTGTTATAGCGGCAACAGAGATACATAATCTGTGAAAATTTCAACTCTCTAGCTATCACGGTTCTTGAGATACAGCCTGGTGACAGACAAACGGACGGACGGACAGACAGCGAAGTCTTAGTAATATGGTGCCGTTGATACCCTTTGGGTATGGAACCCTAAAAAGACCTACATATGTTGTGGTACTAAACAGCCTTGAAAGATGTAATGTGGCGTACACACGAAACTAGCGGCATAATGGTAAACAAAATTACTGTAAGAGGAAAATGCTGTCCTTTTTTGGCCCTTTTTGAGGAAAAACTATGGAACTCTGACTAATAATGATATTGGACCGGAGTAAATGGCTGTTTTTGTGAGGTTCAAAGGACGTTCGCTTTCAGTGCCTTCTAGGTGTAGCCTGCGCGACACGAGTTGACTCTCGCTGGTCTTTTAAGCGCTAATGTATTTGACATTGTCGTGTATAATTGTTTTTATAGATATCCCAGCAAAAATGTGTACACATTTTTGTACTCATACCGATAATTTGGATGGTATCCAGAATGTGTATAGTCTATTCATCCTTACTTGTCCATTTTAGTAAACAAGATTCTACCCGCAAGGTACAACTTTTTAGTCGAAAACTGCCATATTCCCATAAATGAAGTAACCTGGGACACCATTTATAACACGCTGCTATGTTTATAAACAAAGTGCACGAACTTGTAAGAAAATATCTAGTTTCGGCATCAAATGTCAATTTTGAGCTTAGAATATTGTTTACTAAATTGGACAAGTAGGGATGAACAGACTGTAGTATCATGTCTCTTTTAACACCCTGAATTTTTCTTGTTTATTGTTTTTAAGGTTCTGTACCTCAAAAGGAAAAAACGAAACCCTTACAGGATCACTTTGTTGTCCGTCCGTCCGTCCGTCCGTCTGCCTGTCAAGACCTTTTATCTCGGGAACGCGTGGAGGTGTTGAGTTGAAATTAAAAACCCTTATATATTAAGGTCTACAGGTCCTTGAAGCTGTGAAAAAATCAAACCTCTAAGTTAACGCAATAAAAAGATGCGCCGGTTATGCCGCAAACAACGTATATTTCGACAAACAAAGGAATCAAAATGTATAGGGTACTTTCAGTTGACCTAAAACTATGAAATTTGGCAAGTAATGTCGTCTTATACTGCAAGGACAGGGAACAATCTGAAAACTATACATTTGTAATTAAATCATAAAAAAGTTTGTCTTTGAAGTTCGGAAAAAGCTCGGAAAAATCTGCGAGACTCCATTCCTGAACATTTTTTTAATATGTGTAAATAGTTCAGGAATATGTATAAATAGTTATAGTATGTACCAACAAGTTTGTACGGAACCCTCGGTAGGCGAGTCCGACTTGCATGTGTCCGGTTTTTTATCTTATTTATTAATTAATTGTTTACTAAGTTTTTAAGCTATGGAAGCGCGGTGTCACCTATTCTACATGCTTAAAAGGTGGCTCCAGATACTAAGTACCGTTAAATTAAACAGTTCACGAAAATAAAGATTTTGTATTTTTTTGTATTTTGTTACATCCAGGGCCGCGTTTCATGCAACTACGATTCATAGTTTATTATAGTAATTCGATGAACATTGAGTAGCTGATTGTAGCTATTTTTAATCTTTCGGTTAATTGGTTATGCAATGTACATCGAATTGTCCTAGTAATCCAATAATTGTAGTTCTTTGAAATAGGGCCCTAAGATAGGGTTTGTGAGAGGGATTAATCATACATTACATACATTCATAAACTCACATCTGTGAAGAGAAACTCGGCTCTGGTCTCCCGGAGGCAGAGACCAGAGCCGAGTTTCATAAATCTACAATTCCTACGTAGTTTATCATGACGATTCGATGTACATTGCATAGCAGAGTCTTCCTGTTAATCTGTGGGTTAATCGACTTTCCAATGTACATCGAATTGTCATAGTAAACCATGAATTATGGCTCTATGAAATAGGTTTACCACATGCCACGATCCTGAGTGACTTCTGAAGTGGGAGGGATTCTACGTTTATTATTATTTACTGTGGAGAGGCGACCAACTCGTTTGTGTAACTACTTAGAGCCATCCACTTGGAGTGACACGCGGAAGCGAGCGAGTGATGTATTTGCTCTCCTTTCGCCTCGTCTCGGAAAGCTATTTTTTGTAAGTAAAAACTGGACAAGTGCGAGTCGGACTCGCCCACCGAGGGTTCTGTACAAATTTTTAGGTGCTTACATATTTTAAATAGTTGTACTTACATATATAAATACTTCAGGAATCGAGTCTCGCAGTTTTTTCCGAGCTTTTCCCGAAATAAGAAGACATTTTTGTATGATTTAATTACAAATGTGTAGTTTTCTTACTTGATATTACTTGTCAATTTAATAGTTCTAGGTCAACAGAAAGTACCCTAGAAATTTTGTTTCCCTCGAATATTGAAATACACGTTTTATGTGGCATAAACGGCCGTATATTTTTTTTACGTAAACTTAGAAGTTTGATTTTTTCACAGCTTGAAGGGACTGTAGACTTGAGAGTATGTGGTTCTAATTTCAACTTAATAGCTTCACGCGTTCTCGAGGTAAAGGGTCTCGATAGACAGATGGACGGACAAGAAAGTGATCCTATAAGGGTTCCGTTTTTTTCTTCTTGAGATACGACCCCTGAAAAATTAAACCGAGAGCGTACGGTCAGCGCATCAATCTACAGTGCGTATCAAAATCCCCCTTTATTCACTTAACGTCAGTACAAGCAGGTTTCACACTAAAACTTATTTTTAAAGATGCCGTGATCCATCGTAAATGCAGGGCAGAGGCCTAACTATGCGCATCAAATCCTGTCGGAATCCTGACGTATGTGACATCAATTAGTATGGAATTTGACACTTAGACGGTTGGAATCTTTCAGGATTTGGTGCAAGTAATACCGGAGAGGAGCCTTTGGTGTTTTTTTCATCTTAATTAGGTAAAACTGAACGCACCCCTGAAGCGGTGGTAGCCAAGTGGGTAGAACTTTGGACTCGGAAACGGGAGACCCAGGTTCGATCCCAGTGCGGGCATGTACCTATGACTTTGTTTTCTAAGTTATGTACATTTGTAAAGTTATAGTAGCAATACCACTCGCTAACGGTGAAGGAAAACATCGTGAGGAAACCTGGGTGTCCGAGCTATTCACATACCTCAGCGCTTGAAATCGCCAATCCGCGGTGGGCACGCGTGGTGATTAAGCCCACACTCTCTCTCTGAGAGAAGGCCTGTGCCCTACAGTGGGACGTATATAGGCTGCTTATGAACGCACCCCCGGTTACTCGTACACTAACAATCGGTTAGACTACTGTTAACAGCTGTCAGTATTTTTTTTGTATGCACTTTGGTAACCGACAGCCGCTGTTAAGGTTGATACAACATGCACTTTGGGTGGTTTGAAAGCCGTAGCAAATTGAACGTAACTTAACAGTAGCTAACGAATACACAAGATTGTTTTTTAAAAAAGGCACCTTTGGAAAATATCATAAAGTCAAATTCATGAGAACCATTTGTAGCCAGCCAGAGCTGTGCGTGCGGCGGTTCCACGGGTCATTGTTCTGATAGAGGAGGAGGTTGACGAACTAATTGTTCGCGACGTTTTTTGAAACAAGATTTCTCAGCTCATTTTTATTTTATTTTACGTCTATACTTGAAAGTACAGACGTAAAAGGTGAGTGGTGGTAGCCTAGTGGGTAAAACATTGGACTCGGAAGCGAGAGACCCAGGTTCGATCCCCAGTGCGGGCATGTACTCGTAACTATGACTTGGTTTTCTAAGTTATGTACATTTGTGAAGTTATAGCAGCAATACCACTGGCTAACTGTGAAGGAAAACATCGTGAGGAAACCCGAGTGTCTGAGCTATTCACATACCTCAGCGCTGGAAATCGCCAATGCGCGGTGGGCACGCGTGGTGATTAAGCCCATACTCCCTCTGAGAAAAAGCCTGTGCTCCACAGTGGGATAGGCTTATGATACTTAAAAGTAACAGTATAAATAGCTGGCATTTTGTATTACTAATTACATAACCGCGGCTTTTGGACAGATTGTTAGTGTACGAAAACCGGGGATCAGTGGCCTAATTACGCTCACCAAATCCTGAGCGATTCCAATCGTCTAACTGTCAAATTCTATACCAATTTGACAGTTAAACGATTGGAATCGCTCAGGATTTGGTGAGCGTAATATAGGGGCTGGTTATGTTACGAGCAACTGCAACTAAAATGTAACGGTCGAACCGCCGTTGACTGTACCGACGTCTCTTAGTAGCGAAACGCAATATTTTCGGAAGAAATCGAACGAAAACTTTATGTGGAAAATTGATGTTGCTTTGCAGTTCCCTCCATCGCATAAAACAGGATTTCGTAACTACTTTCGTTCAAATGTTATCGACGTGAAGAGATATTCGTTTGTAGATGTTTCAATATTTTATCTACACTAATATTGTAACATTCTACTTATGTTTTCAATACTTGACTTATAATTACTACTGTTATAGCGCAGACAACAAAAAACTCAATTTAAGCAATTTCACATGATGTTATAATATTCACATCGATATCGTAAAATCTCATTATAAAATCAATAAAACGCGACCAACTAGATTGCAGGGCCAATCAGGTTGGTCGCGCTTTATTGAAGCTGCGCTCTCATTGGTTAAATTTTAATGGCGGCAAAACCACTGTGATTATACACGTACGCGTGAATTTAATTTAATAAATTTGTTGTTTGATTAATTGCATTAGTGAAGATAAAGTAGTGTATGCAACTGCATATAACACGGGTATTAAAACACTCGTTACTATTATGAAACTCGCTGCGCTCGTTTCATAAACTCACACTCGTGTTTTAATACCCTTCATTATATGACAGTTGCATAAACTACTATTATTTTATTTTTGTTTGTGCAATAAAGTGTTCTCTATCTGTTTATAGATAAACATTATTTAAATATGTAAAGATAAGTGCCTTATCTTTCTAGGGGCGCCATGTTAATTTCATAAATATATTTGTTTATTGATACTTTTATTGCACTTAAAAAAATCGTACACTGCGGCGGACTTAATGCCATAAGCATACCTTTGAGATCGCTCTTGAGGGCCCATTGAAAGAAGCTTTTCTAAACAAAACACCAACTTATCAGCACACTCAAGATTTATCTCAAAAGTAGGGGCTAGGTTATTTTTGCGAGAAATACACAAAAATATAATTCAGAAAAAAAATTCTTTGGACAGCTCGCGCCTCTGTCTGTTGATAATAATTGTCCAAGTGTTTAACGAAATTGTAACAGTTTCCCTACTAGTTGTATTTTTTATATATTGTTCCTAGCTTCTTAATAATTAAACATAAAGCGACAATGTAATAAACAGGTAAAATGCATATTACTTATATTCTTTTTTTGTTGCACTAACCTGTGCTGAGGACAATTTTAAAAACCTATTTAGAGGCCAAAAACTCCTCCCATGCCGGGACTTGAACCCTCGACCTCCGGCCCACCGTGCCAGCACTCTCCCAACCGAGCCAATGGGCAAGTGCAAGCATTGATGAAATTTCGAGCCTCTTTACAAACCTCTCTGTGTTACGTACAGGCAGCGACATCTGACCGAAGCGATTTACATCACTTGCGGCCCCAAGTAACCCACTTTGCAGTTAGGTTTTTACATCGGAATGATATCGCTGTGCCTACATGATTATATTACTTACTTACACTTAGTTATTATTAGTTTATTAGCTATATTTAATTAAGTTTCACGGGCGGCGCTGAAAATCAGCGCTATTTTAGGACAGATCCATCCAACAGCATTATGCTGACCGTACGTCCGATTGTCATGGATTCCTACTGATAGGACCTTGTGCAAACCACATTAGTTTAAGTATGTCTAGTCAAGTCCTGTCTACTAGCTATAATTTAATTACAGTTAATCTTGCATGGCAATAAATGATTATTCTTTCTTTCTTTCTTCTTTCTATTTAGAGCTACGCGTAAGCTCCATCCAGTGAATAATTCCAATAACGACTAGCACTACGACATTTGCCGAGATAGAAGCCCGCACCAACCAGTACCAGCACTCGCCAGTCGCGCGTGCGCTGCGGCTACTCTGTGCCCTGCTCGCTGAAGCACCAGAGTGTTATGTGTTTGCGGATGGGATTGGAAGTGTGATGAAGGTATGTAAGAGAATGCTAGAAGACGTTTGATAGGTAGTGCTCAGTTAAAATATTGTAACGCTTTGGTGTACCTAATTACTGTCATATTGCAATATTTATGTAAATAAATTAAATAAATTTGCAGAGCTATACAACAGCCAAACCCGATCTCTTACAGAGATATCCTCGCCTTTGTACATGTTATTTCTTATGTAATGTCCTGTTAAATGTCTTATGTGCAATAAAGTATAATAACCCATTAAAATTAGTTCTTCATTCGTTTCCAAGTTACGTTCATTTGTAAAGTTATAGTAGCAATACCACTCGCTAACGGTGACGGAAAACATCGTGAGGAAACCTGAGTGCCTGAGGTGTTCATACACTTCAGCGCATGAAATTTCCAATCCGCGGTGGGCACGCGTGGTGATTAAGCCCGTACTCTTTCTCTCTCTCTCTCCGAGAGAAGGCCTATGCCCTGCAGTAGGACGTATATAGTATGTAAGCTACACAGAAAAAAAAAATAAAAAAATCGTTTACCCCGAATACGTATTTATCTAATTACTTACTTATCGAGTGACTTGGCGCAAGTCACTCTTATTTACTCTTGGATAAAGTATAGTTTAGATCACCACCAGAGAAAGTCAATACGGTCCACGCTGCTGCAATGAAAAATCTGCCAATTGCAAGTCGGACGGATTTTTACTGGTTAAAAACAACAATGTTGTTAGTATTGTTGTGACTGCGTCCCTTGCCAACCAAAGTCTCAAAGATTATACGCACTATAACGTATCGCCCGTCAGTCATTTACTTATGTAATTCAAGTCTTCATTCAGCCTGATGAGGAAAAGGCCTATACCATTGAATTTTAAGTCAATGCCTATAAATGGCACTGAAACGTGGTCTCTCACTACCGGCCTCATAAGAAAGCTCAAGGTCACGCGACGAGCTTTGGAAAGGGCTACGCTCGGAATTTCTCTATGAGATCGAATCAGAAATGATGAGATCCGTAGACGAACGAAAGTCGTCGACATAGCCCAGCGGATTAGTAAGTTGAAGTGGCTGGGCGGGCCACATAGCACGCAGAACTGATGGCCGATGGGGCCGGTGTCTATTTCTCCTTCGGCAAATTCTCCAATATGCGGTTGCCTGGAAGAAATTTCTATTAGCAATAAGTCCGCCAGTTGTATCTCTTCTTTTGTCATTGCTGTTCCTGTAACATTTTTTTTCCGGTATACAAGAAAGAATATTGTTATCTTATTTTATCTTATCTTATCTTACCCCCTGCGTTAAATTCTGAATTGAGAAACCGTCGGTCTATGTCTGCAACGGCTTACCGCGATATTAAAGTTTTACGTCAAAACTTAAATAACTCGTAGAGTCTTTTCGGTGCCTTGAGATTGGAACTCGAACTCAATAGTTGGCATACCTCTTCTAGTACATAATACCTCAGTGATTTTTCCGCTCGATCTTGATATAAAATCGCGCCGCGGTCGGAGACAAATGGCTCTGTATGTGGGTTATCTTAGGCGAAGTTTTATTTGCAAAGATTGGCGTAAATAATATCTATCCAAGTTTCGAGTGATACGACTTATTTGAGAGCCCTCTATTGTATTGTAGTGTGTATTCTAGGTATTTGCGTATATATTAGTTTTATATTATATCGTATTGTATTATAGTGTATGTGTATGTATTTTGTTTATTCATAGCTGGTTATGACTACTAATTTTATTATAAATATGATTCTCTATGTGATTTTTTGCAATAACTCTTTCATGGTACCACCTCTTCCACTACCCAAATAACAAAGGTTAACTGGAAGAAAATACTAGTATTAATGTATTAATTTTTTTTTACATTAATAATAGTAGTATTAATAGGTATAAAAAACGGATAAGAAATGTTTAAAATAAAATATATTTATTCAATAGTTAATATTAAGTAAGTTGCAATACCTGATAATGCTCTCATCAAAACTTAGGTTAGCTGGTAGATAATGCTAAGTAGCATTAAGCTCGCCTATGTGCAAAACTTTCTGTTTTATATGCAATAAAGGATTGAATAATAATAATAATAATTTTCAATTATATTCATTTGATGCGTGTAATTAATTAGTATTTATAAGAATCTAATAAAGGCTTACATTATTAATATATTAATATTAAAGTATAAAGCTCGCCTTTGCACAAATATGTCTACAGTGCAATACAGATTTTTTTGCGTGCATGCATGCAACGACTAATGAATGTTGATGAAGCGAAAGAGATCTGTCAGGATCGTGGCAAGTGGCATTCCCGGCCTCTGCCTACCCTCCGGGCTTCAGGCGTGAGATTATATTATGTTACGTAAAGATTTTTTCATTCATTCATTTACTTTTTACGAAAAGGTTTTACTGATGGAAAATACATTATTTTATGAGATAGACAACACCAATAAAGACGCTGACAATAGCTAATTCAGTTAGTTGAGCCTAACTTGTATGAATTACCAGCAAAATCTCGTTATTGCTGTGGTGAAGGCAAACAAAACCCCAGGAATAGATAACATTAACGTCAAAAACGGCCGTTTTTGGCAAAATGCTGTCGGCTCCCAGGTCCGTGATCCTAGTTTCTCGGTCATAGGTCCTAAAAATCACTAACAACGTTGTATGGAACCTTTCGTGCGCAAGTCCGACTCGCACTAGGTAGTTTTTTTCTAGTCTAAATATGAAACTGTACAGCCAGTGGCATTATAAAATTTGCAATGCGGAATTACAGACAGCTTCGTCGAAAATTTCCCTTGTTCTTCGTACATAACTGAGTTACATTACTAGCAATGTATGAAGAAGAAATATTCTTCGTACAAAACTGGGTAATGTACCAAGAAACCCACCTTCTTTGCACATTACCAGTTACAATGCCAGTTATGTACACGGAGGTAAATATTCTTATCGAAATATATCGCTATTGTTGAAGTCAAAGAGAACCTCTTTGGTTTTGTACAAGAAACAGCTATTTCTTTGTACAGAAACGGGTTATGTAGGAAGAATATTCAGCTCCGTGTACATAACTGGCATTGTAACTGGTAATGTGCAAAGAAGGTGGGTTTCTTGGTACATTACCCAGTTTTGTACGAAGAATATTTTTTCTTTATACATTGCTAGTAATGTAACTCAGTTATGTACTCGTACGAAGAACAAGGGGAAAATTTATTCAACCGTAAAACTTCTTAAAATGCACATAATGCATGTTCCGACGCCCCCATTGACAAAAAGCTACATGAATACGGTCGGTAATGTATGCCCGCTTGGCGAGTGGTGTAAAAATGTGGCTACGGAAACTTATAACTACTGTGGTAGAGTCCGTAGATAACATAACATAAACTCACGCCTGTATCCCAGAGGGGTAGGCAGAGACCAGGGACTGCCACTTGCTACGATCCTTAGACGTTCATTAGTCGTTGCATGCACGCACGCCGGTTTCGGGTACTTTTTATCTTGCCCTTTGCTAATACATCCCCTAGTCCGTAGATAAGGATACAAATATAGTTAGAAAGGTCACTCTTACATAGCATGTGACGAAATCTTCAAAAAAGGGGTCGAAAATAAGGGGTTTTACGAAGAAACTACCGCGGCCATTTTGTAATTAACTGTTTTGATTGGACGAGGTGCGGGCTGGACATTTTTTTTTCTAGTCT
This sequence comes from Yponomeuta malinellus, assembly GCA_947308005.1. Taxonomy (NCBI): domain Eukaryota; kingdom Metazoa; phylum Arthropoda; class Insecta; order Lepidoptera; family Yponomeutidae; genus Yponomeuta; species Yponomeuta malinellus. The sequence goes on from OX371012.1 coordinate 16,016,470, forward strand.
TCCTTTGATATTGATCAAAGCTAATAACATAACATAACACATCGTATAACATAAACTCACGCCTGTATCCCAGAGGGGTAGGCCAGGGACTGCCACTTGCCACCAGATCACTTTCGGTTCAACATTCATTTCGGGTGCTTTTATTTTGCCCTTTGCTAAAACATCCCCTGTTTGGCATAACACATTGTATAACATAAACTCACGCCTGTATCCCAGAGGGGTAGGCCAGGGACTGCCACTTGCCACCAGATCACTTTCGTTTCAACATTCATTTCGGGTGCTTTTATTTTGCCCTTTGCTAATACATCCCCTGTTTTGTCGAAGTATGTCCGCCTGGGACGTCCCATACTGGCCCTTTCACCCACATTCCCTCGATACATTTGTTTTGTCAATCTTTCTTCCTTTATCCTCTCCACATAATAATATTAGAATGTTACAATAAAAACATTGTCATAACTAAAACAAAAACATTGTTACTTTTGAGCGGAAGTCTGGTTACCCAAATACAGAGTAAGTCTTCTGTGTCGAGTCAGTGAATAACACATTCTAGTTTGGGGACCAGTCACTATCTATGTACACTTTTATGACAGTCAAGTTTAAAGTATTTTTTACAGCTGAAAATTTTTCTGTCATTTTTTTAGCCTTTATACGTCCCACTGCAGGGCACAGGCCTTCCTCTCAGAGAGAGGGAGAGAGAGAGAGAGAGAGAATACATAAGCAGCCTATATACGTCCCACTGTAGGGCACAGGCCTTCTCTCAGGGAGAGAGTAAATGGGCTTAATCACCACGCGTGCCCACCGCAGATTGGCAATTTCAAGCGCAGAGGTATGTGAACATCTCAGACACTCAGCTTTTCTCACGATGTTTTTCCTTCACCTTTAGCGAGAGCTATTGCCGCTACAACTTGACAAATATACGTCACATAGAAAACGAAGCCATTGGTACATGCCGGGATTCGAACCCACGATTCAATAATTTCATCATCATCATCAGCCATTTGACGCCCACTGCAGGACACAGGCCTCCTTCGTGGTTTTCATAACCATGAGGTGTTTTGCCATAATCGCCACGCTTGGCAGGCGGGTTGGCGATCGCAGTATGCGGTTGGAATCTCAGGAAGACGCTGCTGCCCGTCTCCTGGTAGTTGATTTCCTTAGTCGTCTTCTACGACACCCGCGGAAGGAAATGGAGTGACGCTATTCTTAAGGCGCCACACGGAGGATATAATTTACAATCTTTCTTGTTTGGGTCTGTTTTGGTTTCTCTGTCAACAATGAGAATTACGTATAATCAATTACAAACTAAACTTTGCAATATAAAACAATCTCCAATTATGTTTAAAACATGAAACTGACTGCAAACTTTTGGGTCACACAAATTTAAACACCATTTAAATTTCACATTCGCGAAAATAAAAGCCACGGTAAAAGATGCATAAATCTACATATCCTTCGGGAAGCGATGAATCATGCGAGCGCTTGCTTACATTATCGGTTGTGAAATATGAGAGTTATCAAAGAGCAGGCGTGCGTGCATGCAACGACTAATGAATGTTGAGGAAGCGAAAGTGATCTGTGAGGATCGTGGCAAGTGGCAGTCCCTGGTCTCTGCCTACCCCTCTGGGATACAGGCGTGAGTTTATGTATGTGTATGAGTACCAAAGAGTGTCCAGTTACAGAAAGTCACATAATTTTTTTTTAATATACACTACTACTAATTGTGTAATAGTTCTCGAAAAACAGGGCCGCCTAGTGCGACCAACACCACGTTTAGTTAATGGCAATATTTTTCCTACCTTTCATGTTTGTTTTTTTTTGGAGCGTGGCAAGTGGCAGTCTCTGGTCTCTGCCTACCCCTCTGGGTTACAAGCGTGAGTTTATGTATGTGTGTGTATGTAATTATAATACTTTATTGCACACTCGAGAACATAGTACAGGAAAGGTAATGAAAGAAAAAACGTGTACAATGGTGAGCTTATCTCTGTAAGAGATTTCTTTCAGCAAACCTTGGGGAGTCGGAGTGGAGGTGTGAAACGGGTCTACGCACGTGTACATATGATAAACTACATACATGTTTACAAAAATAACAAAACAATACTAATATAAATACCTACCAAAAAATATAATACATTTGTTTCTTTGTTTGTTTGTTACACTTAATTGCATAATAAAAACATAAACAAAAATAAAACTTAAGTAACATGCCATTAGTACTACCCTTCATCCATCTAATGTGAGTGAAGGTGCCACTGGACGCTGTATGAATCAACTTATTACGTAGATGCAAAGGCCAAAGTTTAGTTTTAGTACTAAAGCTTTAAGAATAAGAATAGCGTCACTCCATTTCCTTCCGTGGATATCGTAGAATGCGACCGGATTAAGAATAGCGTCACTCCATTTCCTTCCGTGGATGTCGTAGAAGGCGACTAAGGAAATCAATTACCAAGAGACGGGCAGCAGCGTCTTCCTAAGATTCCAACCGCATACTGCGATCGCAACCCACCTGCCAAGCGTGACGATTATGGCAAAACCCTTCATGGTCCGAAAACCACGAGGGAGGCCTATGTCCTGCAGTGGACATCAAATGGCTGATGATGATATAAGAATAAATAATATTTTAGTTTACCTAGTAAAAAATCACGACTAGACCTGTTAAAGGCGTAACTACGTACGAATGCAAAAACCATAGAAGTATTTTTTACTACAAAATTCACACTCAAAAACGGCCTTCTCCTCTCGAATAGTCTGTACCAATGAAATGAGCGCAAAATGTGCTGTAGAGTAAATCACTCTGTGATTTACTCATTCTGTGCGCCATGCGTGACGACGTGAACGTTGATTGGGCGACAGTAAATGACAGCGTTACTTATGATTGGTTCTATATTAAAATGTCAAACCACTGACCCCATTGACCCGTCGAAATATCTACAAACATCGTAAACATCGTAAGATGGCGATCTGGCGGTGAGAAGGGCATAGATATTTTGCCGGGTAACACTGAACTCGCTCCGATTGATAACACAATGACAAGACCCACCCGCCTTCCCAAAATTAAACGTAGGGTAATTTTTTGCGTTAGTTAGACATGTGTGTTTTTAACTATCACTGCTTTTTACTTACAAAACGACGGCTGACGTCCTCCATTTTGGTTTTTGTGACGTCTCTATAGCTAGTCTACTCGCATCGTCATTACCTCAGAGCAATTGAGATATCTGTGGTCTATAAATTACCTCTCATTTGTCAACTCATCGGCCCACCTGTTTGTCCTCTGTGTGGTCATAATTAAATCTATGCGAGATATAAATGTCAGGATTATACCCCAATTAAAAGCCTCAGCTACTTGCGTAGTCACTTCGGTATTTTAAAATATTTTCATATCCCCAAATAACCACAAAAATATGTAATATTCATTATTGAATGTTGATATAAAAGGTGCCTGAATAAAGGACGGATTAAAATAGGACTAAGCTAGCTCGTCAATCAAACCGCACTATGAGATTTTTTATGACCTTTGTTCATTTTAAGGGTCATCACGAGCAAAGCAAGTAAAAAAAAATTCTAACTATTAGCAAAGATACAAATAGTACTGATGCTAGATGATTTATACAGAAGTGACAGTCAACTACTGCAGATTCTATAGGGGTACAACACGCTTGACTAACAAAACAGTACTTGTGGGTTCGATTCCCACTTGAGGCCACTGGTCTTGAATTGTGCAAATCTGGGCTTCAGTCTGGGTGTATTTCAATGTTTGTGATGACCTTGCCTGGTTACCACAACACAGGTTATTCTAAGGTAGCTTGGGACTAAGATAAGTGATTGTGTTTTGCGGAAGGTTTTTTTTTGTACGTGCAACTAATTTTCTTAGACAAAGTCTATGATTGTTACCGTGGCGTTACTTCTTTTTTTTATATATAGCCCTGATTGAGTCCCACTGCAAGGCAATTATCATCATCATCAACCCATTATGTCCCCACCGAGGGGCACGGGTCTCTTCCCTGAGGAAGGTATAGGCCATACTCCACCACGGGGGCCAAGTCCGGATTGGTGGAGGCTTGTAGACTAGTGGCTCGTCTACTGTCAGAAGTTGTCAAGCCGCCCTAAGGCCTCTGACTTGGCTTAACGACTGCCATCTATCGACGGCAGCCGGCACCAACAGCTTAACGTGCCTTGCGAAGCACGGAACCGCTCGGAAAAATGCCACTAGCGTTAGGCATAGACGGCGACCCATCCATGCACTGAACGCGCTCTGTGTTGCTTAACCTTTGTGATCGTTTAAGATCACTCAGGCAGCCGGTGCTACGAGCGATTCGTATACTGCGATCGCCAACCCGCGTGCCAAGCGTGGCGATTATGGCAAAGCCCCTTCATGGTTATAAAAACCACGAAGGAGGCCTGTGTCCTGCAGTGGGCGTTAAATGGCTGATGATGATGATGATTTATTCTCAGTAAGACAAGAAAAACCACAATTTCATTAGTTTGCCAAACTGCCAATGCGGTTTACCGGCAAAGGCGAAGGCCTCTCATTTAGTTCTCTACTCCTCCCTATTCATGGCCACCTCCTGCCGACCCGGTAGAAAGATCGTGAGGTCGTCCCGCCCTCTCCGCTTGGGTCGGCTACGTTTGCGATATCCGTCGCGTGGAACCCGTAGCCGAAGGCTGCTAAACGGGACCCTATTGCCGCCGCTGTCTGTCTGTCTGTCCGTCCGACCTTTAAAGGGCTCTATCTTTGGAAACGTAATAGGTATAGGTAGAATTACATAATAAATAGTAACATATTAAAAATTATCTCCATACAACAAATGTGTTTTTTCGCCGTTTTTTTGTTTGTGTTCTATCGTAAAAACGGTAATACATACAGGCATCAAACTTGGCGCCATTGTGGGACTTATTATGCTCTCGAGTGCATTTGGACGGGCACATGGGACACACAGAGAGGTGCTCCATAGTCTGAGGGGAGATTCCACAACATCAGTGATTCCGCTCCTCACCCATGTAGCACCCTGTTGCCCGCGACTTCGTTCGCGTCGTAATTTTGACGTGTACTTTTCCGGGATAAAAAATAGCATATGTGCTAATCCAGACTATAATCTATCTCTGTGCAAAATTTCATCTGGATCTGTTCAAACCGTTTTTGCGTGAAAGAGTAACAAACATCCATCCATACATACAAACTTTAGCGTTTATAATATTAGTAAGGATATTTATTTCTCCAGCAACTAGTGGCAACCCTACACAGTCTGTGAGTAAAAACACCTTTTTATTTGCGCTGTTCACACGATTGCGCGGCGTCGGACAATCGATATGTCTATTTCAGCGTTTCATTTAACTTTTTGTATTAGCTTTTTCTATGCGGACAGGACAGGCGTAAAAGCTTTTGTTAAGAGACAAGGCAATTTTCAACGAAGCTCCATTGTGGGACATGTGCAATTCATGTAGTGTATTTCACGTCCCATGTATTTCAATAATCAATTTGAATAAAGGCTTTATTTTAAGCATGATTGGGATACTGTGTTAAGTCTGTTGTTACGTCGCGCAAGCTGTCTCACTCGCACAATTTAACATTTTTAGTTATTGTAATAAAACGAATTTTGATATATATGGTCTGAGGGTTTCACGAATGATTAAATAGTGAATATCCAAGGCATATTTTTCTTATCCTGTACAAAATTTTTGATTGAGAAAATTTGATTCGAAAATTAATAATTTTGGGAACCACTTTTCTTTATTAAACCCTACGTGTAGGAAAACAAAAATGCATTAGACATTCATTAAAATGTCCATAAGTTAATTATGCATCAAACTCTCAGATCACGTTTATCAAAAGTGCACTCACTTTATTACAATCAACAAAAATTTTTTAATGTACGGGTGAGATAGTATGAGCGAAGTAACAGCAGCCTTAAGTTTTTAACGATGGACTTTTGGCGCAGATTGAGATTTGCCGCTAGACAAAAACTTTAATTTAACAGTGTCACGCAGAAACATTTAAATCTAGAAAAAGTAACTTTCGAGAAACACCCTTTTTAAGTTTAACATTGTTTTGTTTCACGTTTTTGTTCAGTAGTTTTACAGATACAAACCGTGTGAACAAAAAAATATTAAACCCAAAAAGCGTTTTTCTCAAAAGCAGCTTTTTTTGGGTCGGACTGTATTTTGTCTATCGGTCCCGCTACTAGCACTGGGTGGTCCCTTCGTTACCATTTTTCTTGACAACATTCCGTCCTACTGTAGGGCACAGGCCTTCTCTCAGAGAGAGAGAGAATGGGCCTAATCACCACGCGTGCCCACCGCAGATTTTCAAATTCAAGCGATGGTATGTGAACACCGTAGTCACTCTGGTTTCCTCAGGATGTTTTCCTTCACCGTTAGCGAGTGGTATTGCTACTACAACTTCACAAGTGTACATAAGCAGCCTATATACGTCCCACTGTAGGGCACCGGCCTTCTCTCAGGGAGAGAGTATGGGCTTAATCACCACGCGTGCCCACCGCGGATTGGCGTACGTAGTGTACGTAACGTAGAAAACGAAATCATTGGTACATGGCCGGGATTCGAGCCCACGACCTAACGGATTTGGTGCCGGCTTTCTACCGCTGCGCCACCATCAATCAGCTCGTGCTTGTTCATGCTGGACACAGGCCTCCACTTTCTTCTGTAATCGGCCATCCTCGTCCAGCCAAATAGCAATTTGTTATATTGTTTTGACTGCCTCGGTGATCTAACGGTATCGATTCGCCGCTGTGGGTGAATTTGAATTCGTTCACCGTATTTTAAGGGTACATTGTAACCATGATTTAGAAACACATGGAGCTAGTTTTGAAAAAAATTATGCGTCAAAAAAAACTTTGTTTTAAGCGTGTTATGGTCGGCAC